>WAAF01012567.1:25047-612829 GCA_013400475.1 Tricholaema leucomelas | reverse complement strand
GGCCCCGCGCTTCCCGGAGAGCCGCGGCCCCGCCCGCCGCCCTTTATTCACGCCCCGCGGGCGCCGCTCGGCGCCTCCCCGGCCGCCCGGCCGCGCCGCCATGTCGGGGGAGGGCCGGGCCCGGCACTACCGCCCCGCCCCGGACAGGGGCAGCGGCGGGGCCGGGCGGCGGGTGGGCTGTGTTGGGATGGAGGGAGCAAACGCGCTGGGTTATTTCTCACGCAGAAGCGAAGGGCGGGGGCCGTTATGCTGCGACATGGCAGGAGTTCGTGGGGGCTGACAGAAGCTCGGCACTGGGCGGCAGGGCCGGGGTGCGAGAGAGGTAACTGGGAGCAGCCCCAGTGTTGGGAGCAGCACTCGCTCCTCCAGCTCCGATCGGGGTCCCGAAGGGGACCCGAGTTATGTGCGGTGGGTGATTTCCTTGTGCGGCTTTTGTCCACAGCTGGCCACGAAATACGGATCTGAGCTTCGCTGCCTAAGCCTTGGTTACAGAGTAAAGTTCACCTTTTTGTGGAGGCTCATAAAACCTTCCTGGTATGAGTTCAGTGCAAACGCTCCGTGAGGACAGTACAGGGAAGCGGCAGCTGCCTTATTCCCCTTCCTGCAGCGTTAACTTTGAAATCTAATCAGGAAAATGCCACTGCCAATGCCGTTAACCACTCCCGTCCTGTGCCCAAGTCCACACGCCCTGTGACATGGCAAGCAGTGCAAGAACTAACTGCTTCCAAGATAGCCCGGGCGCTGGTGTAAACTCACACGCTCTTCTGCCAAAGCACTTTCAGTTATTCCACATCCCAAATCATCACTCCGGAGATAAAAGACCCATCTGCCCACACTCACATGCCAAAAGGTTCCACCTTCTTTTAATGGTGCTTTATAACAAAGGAGCCTTTTCAACACTAAATTCTGTCATACTGTGAATTCGAGCTGCTGGGCAGGACACAATAAGTTAAAATTAATACCAGATTCCATGTGGTGGAGGAGGCAACAGAGAGCTCAGTGTCAACCACTGGTCAGCAGGATCCCCGGCTCCTTATTTCAGCTGAGACTGCTGCAAAATGGGCTGCAATCTCAAGGGACGCAGCATTTGGACGAGGGCACAGTAAAGGGCGTGGGGTGTTGGTAGCAAGGGTAGTGCTGTTAGCTGTCCTCACAGCAGCTGTGCTCTTGCAGTCGTGAAGGACAGAAGCATGGCAGGGGTTGTGAGGATGGAGGGAAATGATGTATTTCATTAGACCAGTTGTCACAGTTGGAAAATGTTTTAGGCATTATGTGCTTTTCTTGACTCCATGAAATCACACTCGGTCCACCAGCCCCAGCTGGTTTAGTAAAAGAAAGGTTCTTTCCTCACAGCCCTTCCGTTGCAACCAGCACTTCGGCACTGGTGGCAATCATGTTCTCTCTAAGCAGAGAAAAACGGAGCCTGGGTGTTTGCTCTGGACTGCCCGAGTGCCCCACAGGGTGAGAAAGAGCTCTGGGTATGTCCTGAGTACCAGCTTGGTAGAGGCCTTGCAAGCTCAAGTGAATTTTGCTTCCTCACCTTACCAGCGACCTCACTCTGCCTGCCTGCACAGGCAGCCGTGAGGGCAGCAGCAGTGCATGGTGTTTGCCTGAGCACACACAGGGCGTGAGAGCTGGTGGATGCAGAATACCCATGGAAACAGTAGAGATTACGACTGCAGAGGGGCTGGCATCTGGGTGGGGAAAGCTACTACTGACATGCTGGAAATGACCAATCGGTGTCCCCTCTAGCTTAGCCATGCATTCATCTAGTTGCTAGAAGTGCAGCTAGCACTTACGCATTGCAAACTTCCTATCCTGCATCCCTTCCCATCCACATCCCTCCAGCACGTGTCTCAGCACTTCTCCCATGAACAGCATTGTTCAGGTAAGAAAAAGCAAGCAAACAGCCTGGGTGTGGGACACTGAACATTCTAGAGGTCCCTGTGGCTGGTAACACATACCTGTGCCTTCAGCATCACACATTTGTCTTGAGTTTCAAGGAAATGTTTAAGAGCAGGTCTTTTGGAAGTGCTTAAGACCAAGCTAGCTGAGGCTTTGAGCAACCTGATTTAGTGGGAGGTGTCCCTACCCGTGTCAGGAGGTTTGGAACTGGATGATCTTTAAGATCCCTTCCAATTCAAGCAGTTCTGTGATTCTGAATGACCTCCTACCACTAGTGTTGCAAATGCAACCTCACTTCTGGCAGAATCAGAGCCAGGTATAGATCTTCCTCTGCCACCCCTCCGCTTGCTAGTGTTGTTCAAAATGTCTTCTCCAAGCCAAACACAGAAATTGGAGATGGCAAACCCCCCAGCTCTCAGTTCTGTCTTGTCCACTCATTCAGCACACAGAAGATTGCTTTGTCCTGCCCAAGTTTGAAATATCCCAATCAATAAAATGTTCATTGCTTCTCCCGGGGGATTATTCTCCAACCTTATCACACATGCGCGGCACGTCCGCATGGGAGAATTGACCAGAATAGCTCTCTCAACTCTGTCAATATAACTCCCTGGTGTTGACAGTGTATTCCAAAGTAAAAATGATTTATTCTCAAATAATCAGGTAGTTCTGTGATAGTTGTGCTGGTCGATCTCCCTAGGCAGAGCTTGTCTACAGCATGGCAATGGTTCTGACAAGTGCTTTGAATAAAGACTTGCCCAGGTTTCCAACCAGCAGAGTTACTCTGCTATAGCCATGCCTGCCTCCCTTCCTGACGGGAATGTTCTGATCAGGAAAGAAGGTGATTTAAGGTTGTGGAAATTTCAGAGTAAAGGTTAGTAATCAACAAGCTGTGATGCTAATTGAAGCTGTTGTGACAATGTATTCTGTCCTCCTGCATAGCACCAACCTTAGGGTTCCCTGAATTAATTCCTGCTTGAATTCAAGTTTGTCTTTTGTATGTACGTGTGGAAAGTCAATCTTGCTTGAAATACTTGCACGGATACAGAATTCAGCAGCACACTAGCAGTATTATTCTGATGGCTGGTTACTTCACACTAAATAATGCACACTCCTTCCCATGCTTGGAGTTGCCTGTTTCAAGACATCAAGCCTCTGGGTGTTGTTGTAGCTTTGCTGATTTTGTGAAAGCAAGCACCTGCAAGCCAGTGAAGCTACCTTTTAACCTTTTTTTTTTTTCCTTTTAGAAGATAAATACATTTAACTTCCTTACAGAGCATGTTTATTATGCTACAGCAGCAGCAGTTCACTTCCTTGTACAGACAATACCAAGGTGTTTCTCTGTCCTGCTGCCTGGTTGCACATTAACACGATAGCACAGATCATGAAGAACGGGCACGGCATTATTTCTGGTTTAGGAATTGTTCATGCTCCCTGAGACCTGGCAAAATAAAGTGGAGGTCTGAGACTGGGAAAAATAAAAGTAGCTTCAGTGGGTTCCTTGTGTTGGGATATCTGTCTGCCTCGGTTGTGTCTGTGTTGCCATGTCCTGTGAGGTGCCTGCATGGCTGCGGGTGGCTGGCATTCCTGCCTGCAGGCTGGCATGCACACACACACACTCCTGCACCTTATTTAATCCTTTCCTGTGTGAATAGGAAACCTTTCAAAATATGACAGGCAGTGCTCCTCTCAGGGGAAAGCTCTCTCCTTCCCCCTTAAATTATGTGACCTACTTGAAAGCAAGCAAATCAGCTGATAACCAGTGGCTCAGCTGATTAAACAGCAATAGGCTTTGGGGTGTAGATCAGACTCTGTGGTGAGATGGCATAACTTGCATTTTCTAGCCACACAAGAGACCTGAATGTATTGACCAGTGTGGGAATAAGCCATGTAGGATAGCAAATAAAGCAGCAGAAACCACCACTAGTTTTGGGTATTCCTGAGCCTCCAGGGAGAACCCCTTAGGGTCAGAAATAGGGCTTGTTCCACTGCCCGGAATGGGAAACGGTACGAAACCAGCTCAGAAGTGAGGTCATTGCAGTGTATTTAAGGATTTACTGTTCCTTGTGTGCATGTGGATCTGATTTCCAATTAATACAAAGAACCCTGATGCAGGTGATTATGAAGCATGGAATAGACAAGTTAAGACCTCAGTTTATCTGTAGCTATGTCCATATGCATAGACAAGCATCTAAGTTTGCACATACACAGTGCTTCGGCGGCTGTCAATTCATGTTGGACCAAAGAAATTTGAACTAAAAATATTGTAAAAGTGAAAATTACCTTTAATTTGACAACTCTTCTGAATGGGTCTCCATCATAAGGAGGACACAGAAGCTGTTGGAGCAAAGCCAGAGAAAGGCCACAAAGATGATCCAAGGGCTGTAGCACCTCTGCTACGAGGACAGGCGGAAGGAGCTGGGATTGTTCAGCCTAGAGGAGAGGAGACCTTATAGCTGCCTTCCATTCTCTGAAGGGATCCTACAGGGAGGCTGGGAAGGGACTTTTCATGAGGGTGTCTGGAGACAGGACAAGGGGGAATGGCTTGAAGCTGAGGGGGAATAGGTTTAGAGTGGAATTTAGGAAGAAGTTCTTCATTACAAGGTTGGTGAGACTCTGGAACCAGTTTCCCAGGGAGGCTGTGGATGTCTCTTCCTTGGGGATGTCCAAGGCCAAGTTGGATGAGGCCTTGAGCAGCTGAGTCTAGTTGAGAGGTGCCCCTGCCCATCACAGGGAGGTTGGATCTCTGAAGTCCCTTCCAGCCTAAGCCATTCTGTGATTCTCTGATTCTGTGTAAGTATATCTGTACATACGCATGTGTGTGTGTGTGCCCAGCTCATGTATGCTCAGCTTGACCCCACAACAGCATCCAGGTAGTGACCAAAAACCCAGAAGGGTTCACCTCTGACTTTACTGGACCTACTGGTGATGCCTCTGGTTAGCTGTGAACCTTGGTAAAACTATCTTGAGCCCTAAAGGTTTCAAATTTGAACTGTGGACATTGCCTAGTAAGAACAGGTTTCAGTTGTTACATTACTTCATATTTGCTGGCAATCAATGTAGGAAAGGAGGCCAGTGCAAAATCCAAGCCTAATTTATCAGGTCAGAACAGCCAGATCGGGTCCCTCCCTGAGAGGGCATAAACATGAATCAGGGTGAGAAGACAGAGAAATTTCTTAGTATTGTCCCCAGACAGAACCCATTTCTAGTGCCAGTGTTTCCCATTACTACATACCATCTTTCCAGGGTAGTACTCTGTAGCTGTGCACTGTGCAGGATAACAGATGTCTCTGCAGTCACATTGTGGGAAAACCTGGAGCACCTGGAGAGTCCAGTGCAGAGGTGTCCTGGTGTCACTGCTAAACAGGAATGGTCCAGGTGAATTTATTAGCTGTGGTCCTGTGCCAGCCTTGTTGGCCCAGGCAGCTACTGCCTGATGCCTGTCCTACTCCAGCAGCTCGATGGCAGCAGCTGGAGAGTGCTTGAATGCAGCTGCACCCATCTCAGACACCTTCCTTGATCCCAGAACGTTGGGGACTCATGCAGAGTCTGCTGGAGCTCAGCCCGGAAGGGGCTAACTCCCATCTGGATCCAAACCAGTTCTAAAATGGGATCAAAAATAGCACTGCCTTGGCACTTCAGACTCCACATGTCTGGTGGCAGGGCCCTGGAGTAGTCATGCTGACTCAGCTCTTTATGGAGGCAGTGGGTCTGACAGGACCTCTGCATGTGCTCTGTGCCATGCCAAAGTATGCCTGAGCTTTGCAGACTTGAGCTGTTTCTGGAAGCAGTTCAGGTGCTCCATCAGCTAATAAACTTGGCCACGTCTCAGACTGTCTGGGGGCATTGCTTACTCCCCAGCCTGGATAATCTGACTGCACCTAAGTGGAAGAATAATGCAGAAAAAAATAGTTAATGAGGGTTTCTTCTGGCTGCCTTGCTCTTGTTCTTTGCTGGTCTCCACAGGACTCCTGCCTTGTCTGGGGAAACTGGCAGAGACCAGCGTTGAAGGCAGCAGAAATGTCCTTTCACCTCCAAGTTACAGCATCGCTTTGTAGCACATCTCTGAGCCCAGATCCTTTCTCTGCCCTGCTCCCCTGACCTGAAAGTCCAGCTCTGCCTGAAAGAGTCACACCTGCGACCCAGCTGAACAGCTGCAGCAGAGGCAGTGGGGAAAAGAGCTGTGTGACCAAGTACGGTTGTGGCAGAAGTGACACTAGAGGGCAGGGCTGGCACACGGTTGGAGCCTTCCCAGACAGGGCTGGGACAAGCCTCAGGTTAGATTGGGAAAGACTGAAGCTCAGGTGGACAAGCCTGGGGTGAGTCTGAGATAGGACTGGGGCTGGGATGGAGGGGAGCCTTGACCTTTCTCCGCTTGCCTGCCTTTAGCCATGGAAGGCAGAAGTGGGTACACACCACACAGCAAAGGCCTTGAGCTCTGCAACTGCTTTTTGGGGTGTGTGGGGATGCTATGGCATAGGGTGCATCTTTAGCTGCCCATGCTGGACTTCACTGCTAAGCATCTGGTCTCTGTCACCACCCAAGAACAGTACAAAATCAGAGCCCCAGTGTCAGCTAAGAAATCTCAGCACCACACAAATCAGTGCAGCTTTTAGGCAAGGGCAGGTTTCCTGTGCACCCCTGATGACCCACCTCATCCCTCTGGGCTGTGGCAGCCTCTGCTCCCCGTGCTGGCTGGGATCTGTCCTCTGACACAGCAGAAACGACTCAAGAAGGCTGAGTGAAAGCTGGCAGCCCATGACAGCGAAGTTATGGATGAGCTAAGTGTGGACAAGCTGCTGCTTTGTCTCTCTGGTTCTGCAGAGAAGTAACTCTGGGGGAAAGCATCCCTGTGCCCATCTCAGGGTGCCCCCTGGTTCTGGGATGGCTCTGCTTGCCATGGGTCAGGAACACCCGGGCTGCAGCAATGCTGAACTCTCTGCTTGGGGCTGGAAATAGCTCTGCTGTCATGGCCAGGTCAGGTGAGGGAGCAGCACTGCAGCTCCCCAGGAGCAGGGTGGGCAGGTAGCGGGGCTATGATTTACGAGGCGAGCCCTTGGAAACTCTCCGAACCCAGTGCTTAAGTGCTTCTGAATGGCAGCATTAATTACTATTAAAAACACACATTTATATCTCTCTCAGCTGCTTTAAATCCTGTGAAATTAGATTCCCTACCCATCCCTTCCAGCCTCAGTGGCAGCTCAGGGTGTTTTATAGGCCTATAAAGCCCTGCAGTACCTGCTGTCTACATGGGCTCTTATTTACGAGGCCTTTAACAGGCTTCCTGGCTGCACCATCTGAGTCCCCATATCACTTTGTTTCCGTGTCCCTTGGAGGGAGAGGTCCCCTCTGCTGTCCTGCTGGCTGTTTCTCCCCATGGGAAGTGGCTGATGAAGAGACTCAGCTACCAGAGATGGGAGGGAGACCATGTCAGGGGTCCTGATCGTTCAAGAAATGAGTTCCCATTTCCACCATTTGGCCCAGCCTCTCTGCTTTTACGTGGGAAAGGGATGCAGCGAGAAAAGTGCCTCGTGACAGGGTTGCAGATGTCCTTGTTTGCTTGTCCTTTACAGCAGAGTCATGCCAGGCATCACCAAAAGTCACCCAGCACCTCCCAGGGCTGGGAGGTGGGCAGCCTTAAATCTACTGAGCACAGACACAGTAGTTCTGTATGTATGTGCAGCGCAGGTCCTACATAAGATGCAAATGTTACTTCCGTGGCTTATCCTTTCTTTCTGGGGGGTGGAGGCACCGTGTGTGGATGTGTCTTCAAATAGCCACCTTTCCTCTAATGGTCTGCAGCCTTTTTGCAACTGGTGAGTGCATTTAAAAACACACTGTGCCTTTGGACTGAGGCACGAACCTCATTTTGTTGGGAGTCCTCTTGTCCTCATGTCACAGGGGACAGGGTGGAGGTGGATGCTCAGCTTATCTCCAGGGCTCTCCCCTATTAAATCCACATTGCTGGCTCTGTCCCCCAGCACTTGTGGGTCCTCAGACCTGCTGGAAACTAGATGGCTGCTCTGGGGAACTGGCCAAATGCGTGTGCCTGTGTTAGGCTGCTGAGAAGGAATTGATAGATATCTCTGCCTCCTCACTCCCAGGCTAAGCATGTTAATTTATAGATTGGATCTGTCGCTCCTGATAAAGGCTATCTTACTTCCCTAATGCTGCCTTCAAATTGAGTTTTTAAGGCTAGGTCATGTGGAGAAACCAAAGGGTGACTCTGCTTTTGCTTTGCTTGGGCTTAATTCTCTGTGGTTGGCCTGAAGCAAGAGATGGATATGGGGTGGCAGGGATATCCCATTGCCTTGATGGGCAACAGGCAGAGTATCCACTGCAAATAAGGCTCCAAAGCCACTTGTCTGGCTTCCACAGCTGTTTGGTTTGCTGTGACATGCTTTTGGAGGGCCAGTTGGGGCATCTCTGTCATCATCCTACACCCTTCCCTTGCTCCACTGCTCTTGTGAGTGCAAGAGCAGCTGGCTCCCCTGGGACAAGGCTGCCAGAATAGCATCCCCTACCCCTGTCACAGTGTCATGCTGGGCCGTCCTGCCCTATCTACCTCTCCAGATAAAACACAGGTAATTCACGGAGGAGGATCCCTAAGATCCATAACCAGAAGAGCCATTTCCTACAGCCTGGCAGGGCCCTGGGCATATGCTGGTTGCACTGGTGGGCTACAAAGGATCCCCAGTGCTGTGTCTCCTCTCTCCTAATGAAGATGAAAGGTCCAAAACCTCTGCAGGATGCACCCTGGTCTCTCTGAAGAGCAAGGAGTTATAATCTGCCCCTTGAGGGATAGTAAGAAGCAAGGAGGCTAACTCACTTGGGCTCAGAAAAAAGCAGTATTCCTTCCTCTCTGGTGATGTGACTAAAACAAATTCCTTCTCCCAGAGCACTTCAAACAATGTCCAGGGAGAGGGGATTATGTTTGGAGCTATCTTGGGGCAGCTGGAGGTGCAGACTCCCCACCATGCATGCTGAAGGAGGGGTGTCCCAGCAGCCCAAAGTGGCACGTCCCAAAGGCTTGTGGTGTGGCTCAGCTATTGAATGTTTGGCTGGTGTAACGCACTGGGCAGCAGAGCTGGAAGCTGCCTAATGGGAACTGATGGCTTTGGGTTTAAGCCAACAGTGTGCAGGCACTGCTGCCAGGGGCTAGGGTGGCATGGCAAGGCAAGGGTAGCAGGACAGGGGCAGTCTCTCCAGCCAGGAAGGCTGGGTGAGAGGGTTGCAGTGGGACAGTGACAAGACATCTATGCTGGAGCTGGGGCAAAGCTCTGATCAGGCAATGTGAGACCAGATATCCTCATTCTTTTCCCTCCAGATCCATTCCAGGTCTCTTGCAACACTGCTGAGCTGCCTGCATACAGTGAAGGTGGGCCTTAGACCTTGCTGGGCAAGGTGTCAGAGCCCAGGCTTGCCCAGCAGCACAAAGCAGACAGCTTCCAGCCTTAGCTCCTGCCCACACCTGAAGCCAACATCACAGCCATTGTTGCTCTCCAGGGAAAAGTGACATTTCCCTTTCTCTGCAAAGCATTAATCTCTTCAGGGGATGCACCTGAGCACAAGCAGAACTTTGGTGAGAATCCTTCTCTAGCAGCAGAGAGGACTGTTTTCTGGAGCATATCCAATGGCTTAGAGCTGTACATACCTGAGCAGCTTTGTTCCTCCTCCAGGGAGCTGACTAACAAAGTTAAGAGTTGGCTGAACAGCCAGGATTAACTGTATCATTGCTCTAACCCTCCCGAGGTTACGGTGGGTAAAGGCACACGCATCAGCCCTCTTTAGCTTGTCACTAGCAGGCCCTGCCCATGTTCTTGTTCCTCAAGAAGAGAGTTTGCTGCAGCCACCTCTTTATGCCCTTTATGCCTGAGTGTCGCTTTAACAGCACAAAATAAATCAGCCCTGCAAATACCTTCCACGGGTGATGAAAGAAGCCAGTAATGCCTCACAGAGGTAGGAACCTGCTGCTCAGGGCTAACTCCAAAAGCTAATAAGCCATAATCCAAAGTACACCACATTTGTGCCCTGATTTCTAGCAACCACAGCTGTCAAAATTTCCCTGCACAAGCATCACAGCCCATCACCAATCCTGCAGCACATGGGAAGCTGAAAATGATGGAGCTGGGAACAATAGACTGAATTTGAAGTTCCAGTTGAAGAAACACAGAGGAGACTGCTATGATTTGATTCAGATTTTACTCACTCCAAGCTTCCTTCTCTCAAGGTTTGTTTCTTATTTCCACCCCCTCCAGCAGCTGCTGCGGACTCTCCCATCCGCTGCAGTGTAAGCTGCAGAGTAAACCTTGCTGCTGAATTTAGGTCAAACTTGCTAGGGAATACACGAGGCCTTGGTTATTATTACATGAATATACTTAATGTGAAGACCACATTGCAAATGCAAGAGTAGATGCT
The DNA here is from genome assembly GCA_013400475.1 of Tricholaema leucomelas. NCBI lineage: Eukaryota > Metazoa > Chordata > Aves > Piciformes > Lybiidae > Tricholaema lacrymosa > Tricholaema leucomelas. Next base: position 602,509 of record WAAF01012567.1, on the reverse strand, counting down.
AGCTTCCAGCTCTGTTGTTTCTGAAGGACCCATGAGTGATGGAGGGCAGATGGGAGCTGGAGCACAGAGGAATGAACGTGCTTTTGAACCATATCTCCCCAGACTAGTAAGATGAAGCCCTCAGCCTTCTTTTGCCCTGGGATCTCGGTACTGAGAAGGCATTACCCAAAGCAGAGAAGAAAAATACTTAGTCAGAGGAAGCTAGGGCAGAGTGGAAGTTGATGGCAAAGCCCCCTCCAGCATTCTTCTCCCCTGCCATTCCAGATGGCTGCAGGAGGCTGTTGTGACCATAATTATATTTGTACATTGTAACTTTCACACCCAGAATGCTACCAAGGGAACTGCAGGACCCATGGGAGACCATCACCCATGAAGGAACAGGAGGCAATGGGGCGAGGAACCCTGATTTCCCAAACCAGGTGAAAGCAGGTGAGGGCTGCCCACAGCCAGGAACTGCTGCTGGGTGTCCAGCTGTGAGCCTAGGAAAGCCACCGAGAAGCGAGTATGAGACTGAGAAGCAGTCTCAGGCTGGGCACGAGGCTGGCAAGGTGACTCGATGCTCCTGCTGTGGAGCAACCAAGGCAATCCCTTTCATCTTGCTGTGGTCACCAACAAGGCAGATTCCCAACAGCGAGAGGACTGCTGGCAGCGCTCCAATGCACAGAGCAGGTTGTACCCTGCAAATTAGCCATGGATTAAAGCAGGGAAGAGCCTGTTTATGCCTCATAGAGGAGCTGTTGGCTGTTGTAACATCACCCATGAGCTGTAGGGCTCCTCAGAATAGTCTGTAGTCTGGTGATGGCAGAGGTGCGTCTTAGGGCATCGCGTCCCCACTGCTCTGTTCTGTGTGGGTTAGCACAGGGTCTGGATATTCAGCACCAAGTGTTCCTTCTTTATTAAAAAAGTGGTATTTGTGTCCTTTCTGGTAAAGATCCCCTCTCCTCAGCAGGCATCCTTTCCATGCTTCCACTTATTTCTCACAAGATATAAAGACCATTCCCAGCAGCTCACTAGTTAAAAGTACTCACACCACTTCTGCCCTGAGCCCATGAGTTGCCCACCTGAGCAGACAGGCTGAAGAAAAGCAAGTACCAAAGGCTGGAAGGGAATCATCTCATGGGCATAGCCAGCCCTGCAATAACAGGTCCTGTCCTAGCTAGTTTTGCTGTAGGTGGTCGCAAGCCAGAAGAGCGATGCCTGCCTGTGTCTTATCCTCAGCTCATCCCCTATCTGTGCTTCCCAGTGCACTGGGAATGGCATCACCCCAATCTCCCCAGCATGGCTAGCCAAGCCCCTCCTTGTTACACACCCTGAGCTGAGCTCCACGTTCTCCAGCAAATGAGTCTCCAGCACTTGTTTTGGGCTAACTGGGCTGCTGTGACTCTAATAGTTTGATAAATGTAATTGAAAGCTCTGGCTTACCTTGCTGTTACTACCTGGAGCTGTTCAGGGGAGTTAACAGGAACTGAAGTGCAGCTTCCTGCCCTTGCAGCAGCATACAGGACTCCTGGACACTCGGTGCCATGCTCTGGGTCACTCTCATGCTGCTGTTTGCCATCTAGGGAAACAGAATAATATAATGGTTTGGGTTGGAAAGACCTTGAAGAAGCTCTACTGTGCATTCCTGCTGTATCCATCTAGTTCATGCAGTCCTTTAACCTGCACCTTTCTGGTCATGCAGAATCTTTCCCTCACTTGTAGACTTGAAAAGGGCCCCTTAGTGTGCTTCTGCTCTATTGTCTTTTTCAGTTTGCCTCTAGCCAGTTACACTGTGTGAGGCCAAACTCTCCTCCACCACTTGCCCACAGTAGTGTGTTGCTGCAGACAATTAGGCAAACAAGCTACTCAAAGGATTCTCCAGGTAAGCTCGCATCTCAAAGCCTGTCGGTAAAACAGGAGAGCGGAGCATGGCAGGGTTATTGCATCAGACATCCACGAGTGGAGGTGTGTGATTGCAGAGCCCCTGGGTTTGGGAAAACGCTTGTTCTCCAGCATCCCAAGTGTCTACCAGCAGGATTAGGAGCATTACTCTGCAGCAAGATCATTTGAGCGTGTAGTTTGTTAGTCATCAAGCTGAGCAGCAGCCTTAAAATAAGGCACGGAAATCCAGATCTCTGCAGAGAAGGGGCTGGTCTGAGGCTGGAGGGACAGAGTGATTCCCTGCCGATGTGGAGCCAGGCACTGTGGCGTGGTTGATCAGCTCTCAGGGTAGTACCATCACCTCTCAGGGAGTATTCTGATAGAAAAGCAGTGACAGCCACAGGGCCAGGGCTCTGGCAGCTAGTATTGTCCCCCCTCTTTAATCATGAGCTCTTTTGTTTGAAGAAAAGAATGCCCACAGATGAATCAGCTAAAATTCATCTCATCCCACACTGAAGAAATCCAGGGTGCATAGGCCATCTGGAACGAATCTTTTAATCTGTTTTATTGAACAACTGTTACACATTTGGAGCCCCTGTGGCTTTCCACAGTCTCAAAATGCTCCTTCAGCCAAGATCTGTTCAGCATCAGAGCTCTTCTGCTACCCGCCACCTCTCTGCCCCCTATCCCAAAGTCAGTGCTTACCATTGCTGAGTGAGCAGAGAGAGGCTTCATTTTCAGGGTGGGACAGACATAGCGGTACCTGGAGTTCCTAGTAATGAGGCTGGAGGGGAAAATGGTTATAGCTCTGTACTCTGTAAGAGCAAAGAAAAGGGCCGAGGCTCAGCACCCACTAGCAGACTTCATGACTCTAAAGCCAGTCCCACACAAAACCCATTGAAGAAGCTCACAGTGGTGTGTGAGTGGCCTCACCCCTGCTGGCCCCTGCTGCAGAGCAGGCAGCATGGCTGGGAATGAGGAGAGCGAGCCCAAGGTTCATGACTGTACAGAGGAGAAAGCTGGGGTATGGCAGCTTTTGGGGAGAGGGAGAAAACAAGGCAAAAGCAGGCCAAAGCCCCCTTCTGAGAGCATTCACTGCGGTGCCCAGTCTGACTAGCCTACGCCTCCAGCACACAGTGCAGCTGGGGCTGATGCCGACTGTGGCTCTTAGCACCAGCTACTGCCCTAGCCAGCAACACCTGCTGTTTCTCTAGTCAAGGAACACGTGCTACGAAGAAAAGGTCTTTTGGACCCTATCTGGGGCTAAACTATAGCAATTATTCTATCACCTGATGACCTCTCCCTGGAAGAGAAGGGAAAGCAGGGAAAGGAGAGAAAATCCACGGGCTGAAATGGAGAAGGATGTAATGAAATAGCCAAACTGATTCAGTGTCAATAGAAGATATAAAAAAGTTATATGCAGCCCAGCTAATGTGCAGCAGTCACAATATCCACAGTACCTTGAAAGCAAGAAAGGGTTCAGGAACAGGATGAGAAGGAGATCGAGCAGAAAGCTCTACCAGGAAACTCTTCTCAGCAGACTTCTTTTAAGACTGAGTGTGGGCTGGGCTACACCTGTAGCCAACCCAGATCAGCTACCTCAGCTGTATTAGAACTGCTAACGGCCTGCAGCCCAGGGCTGACCTGGGATTCTGTCCCAGCAAAACCAGGACAGGACCATCCTTGCAAAGGTCCTGTAACACCAGAGCATACACAGCCCGACACAGGTTCATCATTGTGCAGGATGAAGCCAGTGCCTGACCGTGCTACCCCATTTCACCCCATCCCATCTGATCCCATCCCTTCCCCAGGCAGAGCAGGCTGTTGCTGCTGCTCCCACGGGCAGCTGGCCCTTTGCTGTGACGTCGACCACGTCTATGGTGCCACATCCCTGTCCCCAGCAGGCAGTCATGCTGTATGCTCTCAAATGCAGTATCAGTCCAGAGCATAACACCTAGAGCCTCTGGTCTCTGGGACATGCAATGCTGAGAAGACCTTGCAGTGGGAGTGTTGTCGAGTTGTTCTCCCCCTGGTAGGGAAAGAAAGGCTGGAGAGGCCTGAACAGGGGCACAGTAATGTCTTCACCACTTAGCTTCCACCAGGCTATTTGTTCCCTGCCCTCTTTGCTGGGCTTGGCTATCTCATGGGGCAAAAACTCAGCTCTCACCCCAACCTCCCCCTCCTCCTATAAATGTGGGGGAAGGAGGAAGCAATATGCAGCCCCTGGGCTGCAAACCTCTGTTGCCTCCTGTCTTACTGCCTTGCAGGCCTGGCTCTGTCCCCTCCCAGGAGGGCCTAGGCTCTTCATTTCACTCTCTACAGACGTGCAGCAGCTTGGCTTGAAGAAGTCCCCACCTCTGAGGAAGCCTCTTTTTTATTTAATTTTTTTACAGAGGCCTTTGAAGATGCTGGTTGCCATGGAAACATGCTTTAAAGAGTGCCTTTTCCCTTCCCTTCATCTTGAGAGCTTCTGTTGCCGCATCCGACTCCTCCCTTCTCCCAGCCAGGTGCCCCACTACAAGCTGGTTCTGCCTTTGCGGTGCCTGAATGCCCCCAGCCAGGGTCAGAGGAGATATTTACACTCCCACAGCTGGGAGTATGATGTCCCTCCTCGTGCCTGTATGTGCTGGATGTCTGCCCTGCAGCCCACTAGAAGAGCATCTCTGGACTATGCCACTGCCTACAAACCTCTTGCTTTGCAAGGGCTCTGTCCTCACCCCCGGCCCTCAAGCCCTACGGTGATGAGCCTGGGTGGCTTTCTGCACCATTTATCCTAAAGCCCTTGGCCAAACAATTCCTCTACAGACCACTGGGCAGCATCGTGGCTGAGCTCAAAGGAGCATCTGCAGAGAGGGTGACTTTGATCTCCGTGATGGCCAGAGTTCGACAGCCAGGGCTATCTTCTAGTCCCCTTAGAGGGCAAGGTCCCTCACTTTGGTGGCAGCCCTCCCCGGGCAGTGGTGCTGGTAGGCAAGATACACTTGCTCTGAGAGCACCAACGTCTGGGGCACCCCAGCCTGTGACACCCAGCAAGGCAGATGGCACAGACATGTCACTGCTGCTGCCCACTCTCTGGGCATTCTGCAACAGCCCAGCTCGTCTTATTGTTGCTGCAGGCAAACCACAGCAACTAAACTATTGCTTTCCAGTTTATTTTGCAGCCAGCAGCTGCTGTGACCACAGCGCCTGGTTCTTCCCTGGTGGCTGTGCAGCCTTGGACTACTCTGTGAATCCTGCCCTGGCAGGCTCAGCTCTCTGGTCTGGCAAGTCCAAACTTATCAGAAGTCTTGAGATGATGAAGAGAGCCATGGCATCGCTGCTGTAGCAGCTTGCCTAGGTAGCCCCAGGCAGGATCTGGGGTCACAGGGAGGAGGCTCTGAGGTGACAGAGAGCAGCACCTGAACCACATCTAGCTGTGCTGTGCTCCTTCATCCTGCTCTGCCTTCATCCAGCCAGGTTTGCAGTCACTCCTGAGCTCTGGTGGGGGACAAACTTCTGCCTGAGCAGTCTCGTGCTCCCCACTCAGCTCCACTAATGCCCCTCACTCCAGGCCTGCATCAGCCCCCTCTGCTCCCACTCATGTGTTGCCCAAGCAACATCTTCTCTTTGCATCAATGAGTCACTTGGGGACAGGGTGCTGCAGCCACCCCCAGGGCCTGTGATAACTCTCCAGGCACGATTTGAGCACAGGTGGGAGGAGAAGGGGTGAAAATGGGGGCTGCAGCTCCCTGCCCCAACCCGTGCTGGGCATGCACGTGCCTGTAACAGATAGATGGCTGCCTGCCTGCCTGCCTGCCTCCCAACCCGTGGCTGCGTGAGGCCCTTGCGTTTCTTTGTCAGGATGGTCCATTGGGATGAGATCCCTCAGCACGTGTCAGCAAAGCCAGTTCCAGTGCTGGACACAGCACAGCCCATACTAGTGTGGTGTGGAGCCACAGAGAATGGTAGAGGTGCAGAGCACTGGGGTGGGTGGGGGGTGGTGTTCTTGTCTCTTGCCAGCCCTTGCCTGGATCAGCACTGTAGCAAAATGAGCCCTGTGTCCTGCCCCCTAAGGGTTTTCTGCTTCCTTCACTAGCTGCTGCAGAGCCAAGACTAATGAGGAGCACATTGCTGGCTGCTGTCATCTCAATTAATGCAGCCCTGCTTGCTTTAGCAATTACCTGCCAGTGGCTTGCAGCCCATCTCTAGCTGGAGATCTCTTGTCAGCCTTTGCAGCTGATGAGAAGAAGTTGGGAGCAAATGTGGAGGGCACCTTCATCCAGCCTTGCTCAGCTCCTGGATGCCCTGATGACTGTATGGCCCCTCTGCTAGAGACACTTGTGTGCCTGGGACAAGCACCTGGGACTGGGATGGGCACCAGCTGACCACTGGAGAGCTTGAAGCAAGTGCATTAAACCCTGGCTAATGGCTCCAAGGGACAAAACCACCCTAGCCAGAGAAGGTTGCAAGGCTCTCAGCATAGGTGTGGCTTCTGTGGCTGTCCTCAGTGCTCATGGTGAAGCTTTCTATCAGACAAGGACACCTATGACAGTAGTGCTGTGGTCCTCTATAGCCACCAAATGCTGGCTGGCAGGTGGTAGCATGAGCCAGCCTGTGGGAACAATCGAGCACCCTCAGGAAGGGGCACGGAGGCCACACTGGTTTCTTCAGCATTGGCACCACAACCTCAAATCTCCCAGAGGCATCAGTCTTAGAAGAAGAGGGGAACCATATTTTCTCCTGAATCAGGGCAAAACAAGTTAGGAGATTGCTGTGCTTTTCCTTTAAATGTGATTTTTTAAGGCAGAAGAGAAAGCACTCTTTTTATTTGTTTGCTGCTTTCTGAGCTTTTAGGGTGCACTAAGGTCAGGTTTTCAAAGTGTTCCTCCAAGCAGTGACGGATAGAAGCTTGTTTAAAAGCGAAGGGAGGTGAGAGAGAGAGAAAAGCAAGCCAAGCATCTCCTGCCCATAAGGAGATGGTGTTGCAGATACAACAACATGTCCTGAGAAAGGCACAGCACGTGAGACCTTGATCCTGGCCAGATCCACGCTTTGCATCTCTCCAGCTGAAGACCTGGTCCCAGAATCCTCATATTTTCCCAAATATATCCTACTACTTTGCTTCCCCACCACGGTTTGCCCTGTGTGGCTCTGCACGGGCTGCAGCACACCAAGTCCTTCCCAAAACCCCTTCCTTGCCTGAAGCTCAGCTCTTTAGTAGCCCTTTCTCAGCTGGAGCGGCCGCACAAAAACAGCCACAGAGACGAACAGGAGAGGGAGAAACATCACCAACCTTCTCCAGAGGGCAGCAGCAGCAGAGGTTTAAGCGGCCACAATGCGATTTCCTCAAGATGCTGAAAACTGGTAGCGGGCTTCGCTTCTAAACTAACCAGAGCTCTTGACACAGCATCAGTGTTTGCTCCACACCGCAGCGAGCTCTCTCCGTGCTCAACTTGATCAGTGAGGTTTGGGCGGTGCGTGCCCGGGGGCTGTGTGTGCACCCAGTCAAACGAAACACCTGTGTAGCTAAAAACCAGAGCTCCTCATTGCTACCCACGGCTTACGAGTTTGCTACTTGATCACCGTCACCAGGAAGCTTTAAACAAGAGGTTTAGAGTGCCCACAAATCCCCAGTGCTGGGGCATTTCATGGCCTTGGAGCCAACCCGCAGGCTGGGCAGCAGCTGAGAGCAGGCTGCTGCTGTGCTGTCCGACTACTCCTGCCATCAGGCAGGGAATAGGCTTCAAGAAATAGCTGTATGTGCTACTTTGAAGCTAGCTAGATGTTTTGGTGAGAAGAACTAGACTACAGGCTGTGAAAGGAAAACAATGGTGATGTCTACTTTGCTCATTGGCTTGCTGAGATGTGTAAAAAAGGAAAGCAAAACATAGATAAGACACTCGGCACTTCTCTCACTTGGGCTGCTGCCGGGGAACTGGCTGGGCTGCCTCTCTCTCTCCTAACCACACCCTCCGTTTCCTTGGTTAATCCACTTTGCTTCCTAACCCCCTGGCCAAACCTGCATTTCTTCCCTGGGACTGGGGTAAGGTTGAGAGGGGTAGGGGGAAGGTGAAGGGGTGGTTGAGAGCCCCTCCTGGGGACTCAGGTTTCTGGGAGGGCTGTTGAGTTTCTGTATTACCTTTTTACCATGTCTATTTCTGTCTGTAACTGTATATGCTGTAAATGTCTGCTTGTATATTGTGCTAGCTGTAAACAGAAGCTTCACTCATATTTCCAGAGCCGGCTGGGCCTAGTCTGGGTGATTTCTAAAGTGTGGGGGGGTGGGGAACACCCAAACCATCACACTGCATTTTCCCTCAGTGCTATCACAGGGCCATTAAGCAACAGCTCTTCAAGTGGTGACACCTATTAACTCTCCTTGGCTTTATGGGAATCATAGACTGCCAGGTTTTAAGGGACCTCAAGGATCATCTGGTTCAATCTTTTTAGGTAATAGTATAGTGTACATGCAGTGGCTCGGTGCCTGGTCAAGCTGAGTCTTGAAACTGTTGAGTGTAGGGGAATCTGCTACTTCCCCTGGGAGATTATTCTGATGTCTGACTGTTCAAATGAGCCACCACCACGAATGGTGGTTCTAGTGCCACGCATCTCCTTCAGGGTAGAGGACAGAGGTTGATGTGGCTGAGTGTGGTCCTGCAAACGGCCATACTCCCCTCAACCTTATCCTGGCCCACTGATGAGCTTAGAAGCTCCACTTTGGGCTCTATAGGAGATGTGGAAGCAGCCTCATAAGTAGTACTGGCAGCCTGCATCCTTGTGAGTAGCTCCAGCTTCCTCCATCCCAGCTGTCCGGGCCACCTACAACACAGGCACTTGTGCCAGCCCAGGCTTTGGCTGTGTCTAGGGGACAGACAGTGCTGTGAGACCATCTTTAACCTCTGTGTGTATACAGCAGTGTGGCCATTGAGTGGCTGATTTGCTCTGCCATCAAAGAGGCTGGAGGCAGTGCTGGCCCTGGAGTTCCTGGGCATTAGGTCGCAGTGGGAGAGACTGCAGTGGGGGGTTGTTTGGACAGCAGCCTGCCATGTCCCCATGCAGGGAGCTCTCAGACACCTCCTGAGCAGTTGCAGCTGAATCACAGAATTAACCAGGTTGGAAAAGGCCTTTGATATCATCAAGTCCAACCTATCATCCAACACATTCTAATTAACTAAACCATGGCACCAAGTGCTACATCCAGTCTCCTTTTAAACACTTCCAGAGATGGTGACTCCACCACCTCCCAGGGCAGCCCATTCCAATGCCAATTGCTCTATCTGCAAAGAACTTCTTCCTAACATCCAGACCAAACCTGCCCTGGCACAGCTTGAGGCTGTGTCCTCTTATTCTGTCACTGGGTGCCTGGCAGAAGAGACCAACCCTCATCTGGCTACAACCTCCTTTTAGGTAGTTGTAGAGAGCAATAAGGTCTCCTCTGAGCCTCCTCTTCTCCAGGCTGAACATCCCCAGCTCCCTCAGTCTCTCCTTATAGGGCTTCTGCTCCAGCCCCCTCATCAGTCTTGATGCCCTTCTCTAGACCCATTTGAGCATCTCAACATCTTTCTTAAACTGAGAGGCCCAGAACTGGACACAGTACTCAAGATGTGGCCTAACCACAGGAAAGCAGCTGAAGAGATGCTGCTGGTGTTTGCTATGAGATGTGAGCTCCTCCTGCAGTCTGAGGCGCAGCAGCTGGGGCTTCCTACAGCAGGGTTTGTCTGGAAGCCTCAGGAAAACAGTTTACACTAGCACTTAAGTGCTTTCCTGCCAAGGGTTGTACATACCTGTCTCATCCCTACACAGAAGCTAGACCTAAAAGGGAAAAGTCAGCTTTGTCCATCTTTGAGGGATTGATGTGTACCACTGCCAGTGCTGTATGAAGTACATACATTTGGGGCACCAGGACTGCAGGGCACCAACCATAGAATCATAGATTCATAGAATGGGTTAGGTTGGAAGTGACTTCAAAGATCATGTAGTTCCAACCCCCTGCCATAGGCAGGGACACCTCCCACTGGAACAGGTTGCTCAAGGCATTATCCAGCCTGGCCTTGAACACCTCTATGGAGAGAGCATCCACAACCTCCCTGGGTAACCTGTTCCACTGTCTCACCACCCTCACTGTAAAGAACTTCCTCCTAACATCTAGTTTGAATCTCCCCTCTGTGAGTTTAAACCCATTACTCCTCATCCTGTCATTGCAAGACCTTGTAAATAGTCCCTCTCCAGCCTTCCTGTAGGTCCCCTTCAGATACTGGAAGGCCACTGTAAGGACTGCTTGAAGCCTTCTCTTCTCCAGGCAGAAGAGCCCCAGCTCTCGTAGCCTGTCCTCATAGGAGAGCTGCTCCAGCCCTCTGAGCATCTTTGTTGCCCTCCTCTGGACTTGCTCTAACAGTTCCATGTCCTTCTTGTGTTGGGGACCCCAGAACTATACACAGTACTCCAGGTGGGGTCTGATAAGAGCAGAGTAAAAGGGGCAGAATCCCCTCCCTTGCCCTGCTGGACACACTTCTCTCGTTGCAGCCCAGCACACGGTTGCTGTCTGAGCTGCTCACACACACTGCTGGATCATGTTGAGCTTTTTCATCACCCCAGACTCCCAGGTCCTTTTCCTCAGAGCTGCTCTCCAGCCATTTGCCACCCAGCCTGGATTTGTGCTTGGGATTGCTCCAACCTGGGTTCAGGACCTTACACTTGGCCTTGTTGAATTTCATGAGTATGTCCTGGGTCCACCTCTTCATTCTGTCCAGGTCCCTCTGGATGGATCCATTTCCTCTAGCAAGGGATCAACCATAAGGCATGCCAGCTCGGGCTGGGGCTTGTTTGGTGCAGAAAGGCAGTGTAGCCATCTGGGCTGTCGAGTTGCATGAGTACCACAGGACCAACCACACCAGAGCCGGCTGTGCCTCTGAAGAGGCTTGTCTCCTGCTTGGTTTCCCACCTCTCTCCTAGCAAGGATTTTCCCAGCCTAACAGAGGCTGGGTCTTGGTGTTGCCTCAGAAACCCTGCTGTGTGTTCAGTGCTGTGTGTTCAGTGCTGTGTGTTTGAGATGGAGGTGCCCCAGGTCAGGAGGAGGACCTGGTGGCCGTGGATCTGCCCTGACAGCCTTGCTAGGCTGGCTGCTGAGTGTGTGGTTGCATGTGACAGGCCTGTGCTGGCACCAGATTGATGTCCTTTTTGTTCCTGATAAGGATCCGAAGTCTCCTCTGGGTTCCAGCAGCAATTCTTTTATCCTTCCTGCTTGTGGCATCCACGCTGCCGGAGTCCCCGGAGACGCATCAATCGCAAAGCTGCAGGCGCTGCGGCTGCTATCGGCAGAGGTGATGGAAAAGCTACAGGAACAGCTGTCATTTCTCCCTGCTCCTCTTTTGTTCTCGGCCTATCTGCAGGACGTTTTCCAACAGACACCTATCAATCTGCTGCCCCAGAGCCCAGCCTTTTCTCTGTGCCTGCTGCCAGACCCTGCCTACAGCCCCCTGCCCGTGGTCAGGCTGCTGCTGACCCCTCTCCCCTGGCTGGCAGCTGCCCAGCCTGCAGCCCTGCCAGCACATGGCTTCGTCCCACTGCCAGGGGAGCAGGCATGACTGCAGGATGCAGATAGAGATCTTCACACTTGCACTGCTCCCTCACCTGTCCCCATGTGGCACTTGCTGCTCCTTTCCTTAGGGTGTTGCTTCAGCAGCCCCCTGTTGTGGGCTGGCCCAAGAGGTGAGAGGGACAAGCGCACTGGTGTCTGACATGGGGCAAATCCATCCCAGCCCCTGGCTGAGGAGGAGCAGAGGAGCACTCTGGCAGGTGACAGGGCAGGCTAAGTGCCAAGCTGGATGATAGCCCCTGAGACAAGCACTGCAGAGCCTAGTGTTAGGGTTGGCATTTAGGATGGCACTGGAGCTTGCTCCATCCATCCTCTGCTGTGTTGGGCTGCCCCCAGATTGCTGCCCTAGGAGGAGCTGCATCCCCAGACAGGGTCAGCCAAGCCTGTTCCCATAGCATCAGGGCTGACAGCACTGTGGAGAGGAGGTTACAGGGATATTAGTGGCAGGGGACTCTTGTACATAATCTAAGGTAGAATCCCTTGGATAAACAATGCTAGGTTTGATTTGCCTTCTGCTTTCTCAAAGTCTCCTGAAGTTCTGATGTTTTCTGGCATAAAGAAGACTGGTGATTCAGATTGTAATAAGCCTGGGCAGCACAACCTGAAAATACATTTAATTACTTAATAACTTACAGAGCACTGTGGAGCAAAGTGTGATGTGGGGTCTGTGATGCCCCCAGCTCCTCCTGCACTCTGCTGCTGGCATTATCTGCCCTCAGGCCAGCAAAGGGAGCAACTCCCAAGGGCTCAGTGCTCAATATTTAGCTCACTTCCTTCTGTGATGGCTAAAGACAAGATAAAGACAGGCACAGAGCTCCATTTAATGCCACTCTCTGTCCATCACTAAGCTCACAGGCTATCTTGCCTCATTACTCAAAACCCTCGGGGCAAGACGACCCATCTGCCCTGCTCCTGCCTTATGCAGGAGTCACCATTGAAACCAAGCATCTGCAGAAACCCAAGTTCTCCCTCCCAGGTGGCCAGGGACAGTCACTATTGCTGCTCCGTTCAAACACCCAGAGGAAGATGTGGTGCCCTTCCCACAGCCAGCAGGCACCTGACAACCAGAACGAGCATCCCTGTCACAGAATCACAGAATTAACCAGGTTGGAAAAGAACTTTGAGATCATCAAGTCCCACTTATCACCCAACACCTTCTAATCAACTAAACCATGACACTAAGTGCCTCATCCAGCTTCCTTTTAAACACCTCCAGGGATGGTGACTCCACCACCTCCCGGGGCAGCCCATTCCAATGCAAATTACTCTATCTGCAAAGAATTTCCTAACATCCAGACCAAACCTGCCCTGGCACAGCTTGAGGCTGTGTCCTCTTGTTCTGTCACTGGGTGCCTGGGAAAAGAGACCAACCCTCACCTGGCTGCAACCTCCTTTCAGGTAGTTGTAGAGAGCAAAAAGGTCTCCTCTGAGCCTCCTCTTCTCCAGGCTGCACACCCCCAGCTCCCTCAGCCTCTCCTCACAGGGCTGTGCTCCAGCTCCCTCACCAGCCTTGGTGCCCTTCTTTGGACATGTTCAAGCACCTCAACATCTTTCTCAAATTGAGGGGCTCAGAACTGGACACGGGACTCAAGATGTGGCCTAACCAGTGCTGCTACAAGGGCAGAAGGACTTCCCTGGTCCTGATGGCCACACTGTTCCTGATACAGGCCAGGATGTCATTGGCCTTCTTGGCTATCTGGGCACACTGCTGGCTCATGTTGAGTCAGCTGTCCCTTCTTCCTGTCCCACTGATCCTGCACTGGGCTTTACACTCTGTATAGTGATGCATCCTCTCTCTCCAGCTCCTTGCCACCAGTGTCCCCCACCAGTTATGCCCAAGCTCAGGCCCCAGGCATCCGACTGCTCTGCCAGCAAGTCTGAGCAGATGCCCTGTTTCCTTCTGCAAGGCTGGCAGCATCTGACATGGCAAGCATTTGCACGCAGGCATCTGTGGCTATTTTATGGTACCCTCACATCTGTTTGTTGTTGGTATGGTTGGCAAGTACCACTGCATAGCTGGGCTGCTGCTGCCACCACAGGGCAGCTGGGAGCATGCTGCAACCGCAGCGAGATGACCTTGCCCTTTCAGATGGAGCTGTGGCAGCTCCTGGGTTCCCTCCAAAGAGTGTCCTGGTGTTTGAGCTGGCAGGTACCAGCTGGCACATGAATGCTAGGGCACACACCTCTTCATTCCTCCTCCTGATTTGGTTGGGGGGGTGTCTTCAGGCAGGGACACCAGCTGGGAGGAGCAGACTATGCTGAAGACACGTTGTTTCTTTCTCTTTGGGCTTGTTTTGTTGTTGTTGTTGCTTTTTAAGCCTCGTTTAACTCAGTGGAGCGACATATGCTGCTTTTAGTGAAAAACTGCTGTTTTCTGCTGCCCTTGGGCTGGCATTGCAGGCTGCCGCCATGGCCCCCAGCTTTTCTTCCTCGGGCTAAAGCACCTTCTGTCAAAGCCAGGAGCTGACTGCCCTGCCAGGTGCCACATTGGAAAGCCTCTCCTGGCTGCCCAAGCTGTCCCAGTGTAGTGGGCTCTTCAGCTGCAGCCTGTTCTGTTGGGGTGCTCCACATTAACCCGATTGCCCAGTGAAGCTTTGCCATCCAAACCCGTTTTACAGGGGTGCTAATTAAACAATACATCTCAATCCCGATGAAAATCTACATGCAAATCCTTGTGATGCTTCACAGCAGGCTGCATTTTTAGCAGTCAGCTCTGTAGCCTCTTATGCCTCCTTGGAGGGTGTTGGCTGCATGGTCAATGAACCTTCATGGGGGCTGAAACCTCTCGAGCTCTCCTGCCTGGGAGACAGAGCTCTGACTCTCTTCACACCCTGCCAAACCCAGCTTCTCATCCTTGCCTCCTTGCACAAGACTGAGTGCTAGGGCAGGGACTGGTTTCTCTAGGCACCTCGCTGAGTAAGCCTTGCTTTTCACCCTGTGCAGGAGCAGCAGATCGGCTGGGACAAAAGCTCCCGCTGAGAGGTAAAGGCTGAGCCGTGCCAGTCAGGCTCCATCTGCAGCCCCCAGCGACTCCAGAAGAGTGCCTGGCTTTTGCACCACACAGCCTGACTGTGCCACCGAGTCTCTGATTCTCTTATTGTGCTTATTTCTTCTCTCTTCTCCAAGGAATGAGAGAGAAGAGAGAGAGATGCCTTTTTCACCTGTTTATAGGCTCAAAGTATTTAGAAAGGTTGCCTACCTTTGTTCTGAAGACAAACTTCTTGAGGCACAGCCTTTGTGCATACCGAACGCTGCTCTGGAAGCTTCCTGCCAGTGCTGCCAGGGTGAAGGCCACACGTGAGCAGTATCAAAGGCAGCATAAGGTGGCTGAGATGCCACAGGGGGTGTTATTAACTATAGCAGTGGCATTGTCATCCTGGGGATGAAAATAAAGAGGGGAAAAAAATCCTGCTTAAAATTCCTGCCTGAAAAGATGAATTTGTGAATGGGGCTGACCACAGAGGGGAGTTTTTTAGGGCACTGTCACCTGAGGTTCCGTCCCTCCCTCACCCCTTCGTCTCACCAGGGCTCCTCCAGCACCAGCAGTGCTGCCTCCCCTGCTCCACCAGCTTAGTTGTCCCCGCAAATAGAGAGCTGGAAGAGGGAAAGGCCAGCGGGATGTTGCTGCTGTTGGCCTGCTCAGCCCCCTGGAGAGGGGGACAGAGGCTGGCTCCTCACCTCCTGCCATGCCACTCCAAGCATTCCTAGGCTCTCTGCCACTCCCATCACTGTAATTCATTATCTCTGTGCCCATTGAAGCCTTCAGTGGCCCAAGCTGATGGTGCTCAGTGCACTTCCCCTGGCCTGGCAGCCTGTGCTCCACGATGTGTCCCTCCCATGTGAAAATATGGAGGACCTGAACAGTCATGGAATAATCCTGCTTGCTCCTATCTATCCCTCACATGCCCAGATAGTCCTCTTGCACCCACACCTCCTCCAGCCAGCTTCTCACTCTTCCAGGGGAAGAAACGTTGAGCTGGCAGCAGCTGCCAGCCACGCCCCAGTGCTCGTTCCCACCCTCAAACCAGCCCCAAGATCAAAAGCACAACATACTGTGCTCAGTTTTGGGCTTCCCAGTTCAAGAGAGACAGGGACCTGCTGAATAGAGCCCAGTGGAGAGCCACGAGGATGACTGGGGAACTTGAGCACCTTCCCTATGGAGAGAGACTGAGAAACCCGGAGAAGACAAGACTGAGAGGAGATCTGATCGGTGTGTACAAATATCTGAGGGGTGGGTGTCAAGTGGATGGGGGCAATCTGGTTTTGCTGGTCAGCAGCAAACTGGAACATAGAAGGTTTCACCTCAACATGAGGAGAAACTTCTTTACAGTGAGGGTGACAGAGCACTGGAACAGGCTGCCCAGAGAGTTTGTGGAATCTCCTTCTCTGGAGACTTTCAAAACCTGCCTGGATTTGTTCCTGGTTCCTGTGTGAACCATCTCAAGGGATCCTACCTTGGCAAGGGGGGTTGGAGTCGATGATCTCTGGTTGTCCCTTCCAACCTCTGGAGTTCTGTGGCTCTGTAGAGTTTCCTTATGTCTGCACCATCCTGGAGATTTTGATCTTCATCTGTGTGTTGTCTTATCCTTCTGGGGCTTAGCCTGTTGTGGCAGTGGCTCTGCAGCAGAAGGCATCTTGGAGGAGAAAGACCTGTGGAGGATGCTCCTGTACTCTGGCATGGTGTAACAGCGGTGAGAATGGAGTCAGTACACCCACGCGTGTGCCAAACTTGTAGTGAAGCTTTGCCTTGGCTTCTGCAACAGGACTAGCCTGGTTAGGTCCCAGTTAAATGGAGTCTAACTGCAGTTAAAGTCTGAGTTCATGCAAACTGGAAAGGGAGTCCCATTTGGAGATGTTGAAACCATCTGAGACAGCATCATTGCTGCTCCGCTGAGCCAACATGTCCTGCTCCAGGCCATATCCTGCTCCTAGGAGGCTCTGTTGTTATGTCCCAGACATGACACAGGTCCTTTGGGTAATGTGGGAGCTGATGTGTTTCCTCACATGCCTCTTACCTCCCATGGCAGCAAAGCAAAAGCCATTTTACCTCCTTACTGGGTGAAGATGTCCTGAAGTTTCTCACAGGGAGGGACTCTGCAACATTGCAGCAAGTCAGAGCTTCATTTGCTAATAAGCATGCATGGGGCAGACCCCCAAATGGCATCCACCAGCTCCTGCAGGAGCTGTTGCCTTCAGACGTTCACATCCTCCTGGCCTCCTGGGATTGGCCAGAAGTTGATGCATGGGTGTGAGGTCCTGCACAGGAGGCTTGCTTAGGAAGGTCTCTCTCTGGAGAAGGCAATGCTCCTGTTGTCCCTCCCGGCAGTGCGGCTATGGCTGCCCCTTTCCCTTAGTACCTGTCTGTGCAGCAGCTGGGTCCTCGCAGCAGTTAAGCCTAGCAGGACCTTCTCCTGCCTGGGCTGGGGGGCCGGTGATGCTGGTGCAGGTGGAGAGCAGCAAGGCAGGTGGGACAGGCTGCACACCTCTGCGGGCCAGAGAGCAGCTGGGGCAACCTGAGCCAGCGACCTGAGAGAAGGGATGAGCTCTAGCATGTGCCTGCTGGAGCTGCAAGTGAGATACTGAGAGGCTGGGGTGAAAGGTGGCCCAAGGTGCAGAGTTTGCATATCCAGTGCACCTGAGGCAAGCTCGTGGGAGACCTTGCCACTGGCAGAGATCATAGGATGCCCTGGGTTGGGATGGACCTTTAAAGGTCATCTAGTCCAACTCCCCTGCTTTAAGCAGGGACATCTTCAACTAGATCAGGTCAATCAGAGCTCTGTCCAACCCGACACAGAACCGTTCCAGGGATGGGGCTTCCACCACCTCTCTGCCAGTGTTTCATAATCACCCTCAGTGTAAAAAGTCTTCCTTATATCCAGTATAAATCTCTGTTCTAGTTTAAAACCATCACCCCTTGTTCTGTCACAACAGGCCCTGCTAAAAATATTCACCCCATCATTCCTACTGGTCCCTTTTACATATTGACAGACCCCAATGAGGTCTCTTCTCCAGGCTAATCGATCCCAGCTCTCTCAGATGTTCTTCACAGCAGAGGTGTTCCAGCTCTCTGGCAATTTGTCTAAGCCCCTTCTGGATCCTCTGCAACAGGTCCATGTCTTTCTTGTGCTGAGGACTCCAGAGCTGACTGCAGTACTCCAGGTGGAGTCTCACTCAAGCACAACAGAGATGTGCTTGGGCTTTTTTGCCATCGAATTGCACAGTCAGCCAAGACTGTGGAATGGGAAGACGGGTGGGCTCCATCCCTTCTGCCTACATCCCACCTCTCTGCTCCCTCTCAAATCCACCCTGCTCCTTTGCATCTCCGCCTTGTACCACAGCTAAGCAGCTTAACAACTCACCACAATCCACGCTCTGGAGCAATTAGTCAGTGCAAACAGGGATTTTAATTGCCCCTGTGATTTATTGAGCCCGGGCAGTGTAATTAAAATTCATCCTCAGACACAATCAACGAGCCGTGGAGGAACATCATCTTATTTGTGTGTCTGAAGGACTCGTTGTGGCTGGGAGGGCTGGCACCCTCTCTGTGCCTCATGCCCCCACCTCGAGCATAACTGCCCTCTCAGAAGGGATGCTGCTTTGGCATCCTCATGTACTGCAGGCTGATGCTGGCTGACCTTGGGCTCCACCAGGCTCCTCTACCTCCATTCTTTGTCCAGCTTCTCTGCTTTCAGAGCAACTGCTATCAAGGCACTAGGACCATGGGTCCTGAATTACACCATTTCATGCCCCTGACCCTCATTATTTCCCGTGCACTGGTAAAAGTAGGCTGCAAGCTTGGAATTTTCAGCCTTCTCTCACCCCATGTGGCCTGAGAAGCTGTCAGCCATGTGTGCTGGCTTGCAACCATGTGCTGACTGACAGCAGCTCTGGTGCAATCAGCTATGATGTGGCAGCTCCTTGGGCAAAACCTTTGCCACCCAGTGCTGCTGTGCCAGAGTAAAACCCCTCTGAGGAGCAAGACCTGTAAACTAGCACCAGTGAGGTTCACCTCTGCCTTGCCCTGCTGCCATGTTACCTGTTGCAGGAGCACAGATTTTTCTCTGGCATGTTCTTCCCATCCACAGTCTATTAAGAGCAAAAGCAATCCAGAGCAGGGAAGTGTCAGTTTTGTGCCACCATGGCACTTCCAGCAAACCAGAGATTGTGCCAAGATGGACAGGGTTTGAGCAGGAACTCAAGTGGCTGCTGGGCTCATGCCACCCCTCCAGCTGCAGCTGTCTGGGAACCCAAGCAGCAGCTGTGGTGATGGTCTCTTGCTGCTGCTCTGCACCACGCTTACAGCAAGAGCAAGCTGTGATGAGACTTAGCGATGAACCACACAGGAGCTGTGCTCTGCCCTTTCTTCCTCCTCCTCTCATTGCCACTTACTTCTCCCTCCTCATGCTCTAAGTAAGGAGCTTTGTCTCCTGCCAAATCCCCCGTCTGCGTTGGGGGATTGGGGTGAGCCAGGCGTAAAATGAAAATAAATCACTAATTCCTCCTAATAATGCCTGATTTCCTGATTTGATATCCCACATTAATTCTAATTACTCACCCAGAGTCAGGGCATTAATCAACGCGTTAAAACTCTCCTCGCTTAGCAACACTGATGTGCCAGGCATCTGGCACGGCCGAGGTGCTGGGACTTGTCTGTCACACCGGCCCCAGCTGCAGCAGTGCTGTCAGGGGGGACAAGGAGGGGCCCCTTTCCTGGCTGGGTGCATCAGGGGGCACGAGGCTATTGCTGGAGCTTTGGGGTGCACAGGGATGGTGACAGGCACCTAGCATCCTGCTTCCCTCCTTATGAAGGTGAGCACTGCCTTTGCTCATGCCACGCTAGCAGCATCCTTGGCCGAGGGTAAGGCCAGCAAAGTGGCTCCAACTGCTGTGTGGCTTCCTCCACCACGTGGGAACACTCTGCCAGCTCATCTCTCCTCTTCAGAAGCACTGACAGATGATCCACTCAACTCATAGTCTCTGTTGTTGTTTTTTTAACATAACCTGTATGAAGCACTTCTGCATGGAGAAGAGTGAAGAGGAAACAGCACAATCACACCTGCCACAATCCCTGATCTGCCACCACCATCGTCACCTTCCTGAGCAAACCCCTTCCAGGCAGGAAGGATGAACTGATTTCAATTCAGGTTGATCTAAGCCTGTAAACAGGAAGCCTTTAAATAATCACTATAATCTTGTTTCACTTTTGAACTACTTTTGCAGTTTTCCCAGAGCAAATTGACTGCTGCTGGTCAGCAAAACCCAGTCCTTGGTTTTGGTTTTTTGTTTGTTTGTTTCTTGTTGTTGTTCCTCCCCCCCCCAGTTTCCATTGTAGTCAAACCATCTTATTAGAGCTATTATGTAATCAACATTTATTCTGATTTTTTTTCCCTTTCCACTTTGTGCTGAAAGGCTTTAATATTGCATTTATTCACTAGCTGATTTTTTTTTCTTTAATTCATCAGCTGAATAAGCTTTAATTTGGATGGTAATTAACTGAAACATGTGCAAACTGAGAATCTACGCTGGGTTTTTATGAGCCTGCCTTACCTGTCCTAGATACGAGACAAAAAAGGTCTCTCAAAACACACTTGTAGTTAAAAGCCATACAATTTATTAAAGGCAGCCTTAGAGGCAGCTAATGAATTCGACTTGGTTTCTGGCTCTGGGGTCCTTGAGGATTTTCAGCAGTATAGATTTCAACCTTGCAGATGTCACTGCTAGGACAAGGGTGGAAAACGAGCCTCTTTGCTTTTGGGGGTTTGCAGCTTCTCAGATGCAACAAAGCCCATCCTTGAGCTGAAGGCAGTCCTTTGGCTGCACTCAGGAAGGTCATTGCTGTTGCCAAAGTCTGGGTTTGTGTTTCATTCCAGGTTTTGGGTGCCTCCCGAGTTGTTGGCTTAGCATTAAATTTGGAGCCACAACTGTGCGCTCGGTGAGCACTCACATTTATGTGGGGTTTAATAACCTAGGGTAATTTTGTACTCTGACTTAGAGTTTCAAATCAAGAGAGTTAATTTTTAGGAGGAATACAGCCCTAAAATACTCTCAATTAGCAGTAATATTTAAATATATCCTGCTCCTAGAGCTCAGGCAACAGCAGCCATCTGAGCCTGGGGAAGAAGCAGTCCTCCCACACTCAAACCTAAAACTGGATTGTTGCCTAATGGCATCAAGCAGCACTCGCTCCTGTCCCCCGACCTGAGCTGCGACCCAGCATTGTCCTTCTGGCAGTGACAACCACTGGTGGCCTACTGACCAAGCCTGCTGAAATCTTCCTTTAAAGAGAAATCAAATATTTATGGGGAAAAGTAAAAGCAAAAACTGGGCTGTAGACTACACACACTTGGAACTCACAACGTGCTGAACCTCACTGTGCACCAGAGTCCAGGGAAGGGTCAGCTACCTGCTCTCCCTTGGGCTGATTCTGGCAAACCAGGGACCACACAGATGGTGCCAGGTTTATAATGGCAGGCAGCAGTTTTAAAACTAATAGCCTACCCTGGCACCTGTGGTGTGCATGGCTTTATCTGGGTGGAAAACACGGTGCTGCCTTCTCCTTTCCCTCCTCTACAAGCTGCAGGTCAGTGGTTTACAACCGGGGGTCAATGGATCCCAGGAGTGCTGTGGACTATTGCTAAGTGTAACTAAGAAAAGCGAGCCCCTCGTCAGCAGCCTTACAGTTACTTTTACAGGAATTTGTGGCTCCATGGGACTATTTTTAGGAGCTATACAACTGGGAAAGTGCGCAAAGCTCAAGCCAAGATGGATGCATTCACCCGGGAGAGTTTTACAGCCTCCGTGTTCAAACTCCACTCCATCCCCTGGGTAGCACACAGAATTAATTACACTTCAGTGATGCCAGCATTGCCCCATAGCAGCTCAGCTCCCGTCATCCAGCCCAGCTGGACAAATTCATACCCCAGAGCCCCCCATCATCTGCAGAAGGAGGAATCCCACCAGGCAAAGAGGAATTGGGGACTTTAGCTGTGCTGCTGCCCAGGAGACAGCAGATGAGTACTAACAGGGACTTCATTAATGTGCACGGCCTCTCCCTGCCATCTCCAGGTCTCTGTGTGCCACTAAATCATCCAGTTTGGAACAAATTCACTGGGAAGAACTATAGCAAGTCAAGCAGAGGTCCTGGGCACAGAGAACAACGGCCCATAAAGCAAACATGCAGCAGTGTGCTCAGCTGCTGAAGATGCTGCCGGCACATGTGCTCACAAAGATTAATATGCACTGAGCAACCAGGAGCGGGGAGAGAAGCTCGCAAGGTTCCTCTCATTAGCTCATCGTTCCAGCTGAATTAATGACTCACAAGTTTTGCCCATCCCTTCCTGGGTCTTCTATTAAACAGCACCACGGATTAGTGGAGAGCCGAGTGCACGTGTATGTGAGTGGGGGCTTAAAAGCCTCTTAGACCCTCATCAGGAAGGATGAGGGAGGGATCCATTCCCAAGACACTGGGATCAAGTGCAGAGAGGCAGAAAGGAAAGTGTTGTGCTCTGCTCTCCTTTGTTGCTCCCCTCCCACTTATGCAGGGATGGAGCAGGAGGGTCTGGGTGCTGGAAAAGGAGATCATAAATGAATTCAAAATGAATGTACTGCAGGCAGAAGAAAGATGAGCTTGGAGGAGAGGATGCACACAGAAGCAGGGAAGTAGTGTGGGAAATACGGGTAGCAATATCTGTCACACTCCCTGCATGCACAGTGGGACCTTTGAGGTCCTGTTATCAGTGGCACCATACCTGCCACCAACTCCAAGCAAAGGCAAGGTCCCTGCTGAGGCACCCACCAGGGTGGCAGCAGCCCTGCTGAAGATCCCACGTCCCACTGGTGCAGAGGCACACGACAGGGGAGCAAACGGGGAGAATCTGGGTGGACACAGCATACATGGAAGGTTCAGCCAGGCTCTGATATAAAGATACTTCTGTTGAGGCAGAGATGAAATCAAGGCAAAGCAGAACTGGGATGAAGCAGGCTTCTGCAGAAGACTCTGGAATGTTCATTGGGCAGCAGCTCGGAGCTGAGCCAAGCGGGAGGGAAGGATTACTTCTGTGAGGGGTACTGTGTGCCAAGGATATTTTTTATACTAACAATCACAGGCTAACCCAAGGAAGGAGCTCAATGGGGATTAGGAATAATACAGTGGCTTTGTAAGCCAAAGCAGTGTGGGGCCACATCCTGCTCCAGGCCTGCTTGGCAGGTACTGTCTGGGGCCAGTGTGGGTGTTAATCCAAACAACCTGGAGCATCCCCTTATCTGAACAGTTCAATCCCCGTGGCAGTCTCTGATGGATAGCATTCCAGGTCAGGAGCTGGGAAACACTGGCAGAGGTGGTTCCTGAACTAAGAGAGCTGGAGTCCCTGGAAGGTGGGCTGAGGTGGCAGCACAGAGCATGGGACCCTGTGTCAGGAGCCTGCCACCCGGTGGGGAACCCTGTGGGTGGCTTTGCACAGCATTACAGGTGCAGCGAGGTGCTCCCACAGAGGTGGGAGAGGGGCAAAGCCAATACCTCACCTGCACTGTTGGAAAGAGGAAGTCAGCTCATGCCTGCACTACTGACCGACGGGTCAAAGCTTCTGGTTGGAGGCTTGGCAAAGCCAGCTGGCTCCTTCAGCCCTGCCCTGCCTGGTCCTGCTATCTGCTGGTTTGACAGCCCCCCCCCAGGGCTCCCCAGCACATCCCAGCCCCCCTGCAGCCCCTCTGTTCACCTTCTGCTCACTATTGCTCACCTCCAGCCACTCAGCCTTTGCTTTCAAGCACCAGGTAACCAACCTTTGATTGCCTCCTCCCACAGCCCAGAGAGAACCAACCCTATGGAAGAGCTGTGAACAGATGTTCTCCCTTATCGTCCTCTCTGATGTTTCTTTGCTGCCTCCTCTCCCCCACCTTCTCCTCCTCCTTTATTCTTTGACTCAAGAGCTGAAAATGAAAACACCTCCTTCTCCAGCAGCCCCTGATAACAGCAGGAGGGAAGCCAGCTCCGCTCTATTGATTTGCAAAAAATAAAAAACCCCCACAAGTAACCCAGAGAAACGTCTTGCTAGCATTGTATCAAAAAGCTGGTGCTGTGCCGTGCTCAGATCTCTCAGGAGACTGGATCGCAGCTCCTCTGACTGTTTGAAGACTTGCTGAGTCTCCAGGGATGTCAACGGCTCCAAAGCTGCCACCGCAAAGTGAGAAAAACCAGACACATCCACGACTGGCAAAGGCTCCCTCTGTAGAAATCAAAGGAGGCAGCCCAGAAATGGTCTAATATTGAGTATGGCCAAGGAGCAAGAGGACTCTGAGGGGAAGATGTGGAAGCTAAACTCACACTGCTCAGGAACAGGACCAGGGGAAGGCATTCCTGTGGGTTTCATATAAAGAACAACCCGAAGGGAGGAGGCAAGGACAGCCTTGGCTGATCAAAGGACTTGGATAACTGAGTTGGGAGCAAGAGGGAAAGCCAGGACATCAGAAACCTTGACCACTGGAGGAAGGAGGTGGTGAGCTGCATGCTTCAGAGGCACAGAGGCAGAGCTGTTGAAATACATTGTGTGGTAGATCAGACAGCTTTCTTGCTCCTTCTCTGTGCCGTTCATTAAGATAGTTCCCACTGGGTGCACTGTTTCCAACACATTTTCACGTTGTGTTTCCTGGCCTTTGAGAAGACAGCGACTGAGGGACACCATTACCCTGATCCTCACATTTGCAGTGGCCTCTGGACAACTTCACACAAAGGTACACAATGGCCCTGCAAACAATCCAGGGCAGCAGGCCCTATCCTGTGTCCTATTTCTGATGCTCTCTACACATTCTTCCCCTGTCCAAACTGTAGTTGTTCACGTGCAAAAGCTTTTGCTAGGATTTTCCTGCCAGAGAAGAAAGCTGTCTCCAGTCTTCCAGATTCCTCATGCTTCTGACCTTTCCTGGGCTTAGAGCTGATGACAAAGAGGCATTAGATATTTGAGCAGAGTCTTGTGCCACAGTCACTTTCAGCATCCACATGCCCCAGGAGCACATCAGGAGCGCTGACAAGTGCAGGCTTGCCCTCTGAGAGAAGGGCTGTAGGCAGTGGGAGCACAGGGATCTTTGGGGGGAGGATTAACCACCCTGCTAAAAGCTTTTCCTCGTTTCTTACCCAGTGAATACAGGCATACCAGGGACTAGGTGAACTCAGGACTGCTGCTGGGGAGCACCTGCCTCCTCTGTTGCTAGTGTGCCATTTTCCTGCCCACATGTTCTCCAGCCCACTTGTCTCACCTTATTCCCACCAGAGAAGCATGAGGTCAACCCCAAGCAGACATCTCCAGAAGTCAGATGAGCTGTACTCCAAAACTGATATTTTTTGTGCACTGTCTACTCACACAGATTAAGGACTTGGTACAGAAGTAAGGAGGCAGGACATTGTCAGAGTCTTCAAGAGGAAGATGATGGGACCTATTTCACACAGATTAGGCTTGGCACTCCAATGCTGCTTACGGCATCAGAGACTTGCTCTCCTCAGTGCCTCAATAGGATTGAGGATGAGAGAAATGGGTTAACAGGATGCATCTCCTCTCCTTGAGTGGCTGCAGTGTCTCCTGTCCACTGCTGCTCAGTATGGGCTGGAGAGTGGCCACACTCACTGGGAGAGGAAGAAAACCTCTCTCTTTCAGTCCTATATAGCCTCAGCAGGTAACTTGGGATCAAGGCACAAACAGATGGAGGGAAGGAAGAAGGCAAAGATGTGATGGAGCTGTCAGTCAGCATGAGACATGGAATTGATCCTGCCTCACTTCTGATCCCAAGCAAGAGACCAATGAGGCATCAAGCAGGCAATGTGAGATGCTCACTGTGGATCCCAGCAAGGAATCATCCCTTTGAGCAGAAGACAAAGTCATGCTGCAGCTTTCCAGATGTTTCCTAGCAGGTGGGCTGGGCTGGGCAATCGGCTCATCAAAGCTCCCTGCTACCTCCCTGGAATAGTCTCTCCTCTCTGAAACACACACAGCAGCTGCAGAGGGGCACAGAAGCAGCATAACTCCTTCCCCACCCGCCTATGCTGCTCTGCCATGCTCCATCTCCCAGCCCTCTCTCGCACAGTGGACCGATGGACCATGTCGTGTCCCACCCAGCCCAGAAGCACAAGAACCTGATGGTTCTGCCATCTTTGGGAAGGATTGATGCTAAAGGTTTTCCAGAGCACTGCTATAGTCATCTACCATCACACGCACGCTGTTGCTGCATTTACAGGCAGGAGCATCAGGTAATCAGCCACATTCATTAGGACCTCATTAGCTTCACGGAAGCTTCCTCCTCGCTGCGGATTCGGTTGTGCCTCCTCACAGGCGCCACAGTGTTTGCTCTGCAAGCGGCTCCAGCAAAATCAATAAGAGCATTCCCATGGCAAGGTGCTTTGTGGAACGAGGAAAGGTGTTACCGTCTGGCCAGCTGGAAGCAGAGCACAGAGCTCTCGGCTGGCAGGAGCGCACCCCCCTCGCAGTCACAAGCTCAGTCCCCAGCACCCCACCTCGCCGCGATGAGGAACTCAGCTACTGCTACAGGGGCAGTAACGTTCCACAAACAACACAGCGAGTTCCTTGCCCTCCTGCACTGTACCAGCTGCAAGGCTCCCCTTGCTGTTTTCGAAGAGATCCTATTACATCTTCTCAAGATTCCCTCCAAAGCTGCTGTAAGACCTCAGTTTTAAACAAAACACCATTCTCTCTAGTGCTTTGATCCTCCCGTCGCTCAGCTCTTTCCAAAGGGCTCAGGATGCTTCTCCCTTTGAAGCCACATGCTTTTAGCTTTCAGGGATATGCTGCAGCAGCTTCCCCTGGACCAGTATCCTGGCTGCTGTTGCTCTCCTGTCTTCTGAAGCCTTAGAGCAGGCTTTGCAGCTTGTAATGACAGAGCTGAGCTGCCAGGGATGATGCTCCCTGTGACTCTGGGGACCCCAGCTCTCTCTGAAAGCATTGCATGGTCTCTCCTGCTCCTACTGCAAAGCTTTTGTCCAGAAAAATATCTAACATTACATAAAAGGGAGCTGGGAGTAAGCTGGATCCTTTGCTTAGCTTTCCAGGCTCCAGATTCCATACTGAGAGAGCTCTGCTGATGCTGAGAAAAGAGAACAGTCTGGCTTGTGCTGGGGCAAAACAGAGGACACAACCAGAGTGGAGCCTGGATGTCTCTTGGGGATTTGCCCTGGCTGCCCAGGGATTTGCCCTGGCTGTCAGGAGTGCGGGGAGGAAGGGATAGAGCTGCTGTATGCCCCAGTAAGCTGAAAACAAATCCTTTCCTTTTTGACATATTTGGGACAGGGTACAAGAGACACATTTTGTACATATTGAGAAATTCCTTACCTCTCTACTGGTGAGTATGGCAGAAGCTCCAATACTCCCTGAGCTCCAGCACTGATAGCTCTCTCCCACGTACCACAGACCTCCTCCAGGTGCGCCCCACAAATGACAGCCTCTCTAGGTAGCCAAGCATCCAGCTATAGGAGACCCAGGGGTGCAAAGCCAGACTGGTGACATCAAGTGGGGACAATCTCAGCCAACCACCACCAGGCAAGTCTGGGCTCAAGCTGGAAAGCCAAACCAGTGGGTCAGGGTGCATGGGCTGGTGTGGGCACAGCTACAGCATCGCTTGGGTAGGGGACAAGAGCTATGCTGCTCCCAGGGCAACCCTCTGCCTCTGATCTCTCTCCTGCACCAGCCCCACCACGGACACAGCAGGCAGGGGGGCAGAGTAAAGCAGGGGGGCAGATGGGAGGCTACAAAGACCTGGCCATGCCCAGCATGGATGCAAATCACAGAAATATTCAGGTTGGAAAAGACCCTCAGGATCACCAAGTCCAACTGACAACCCTACTCTGCAAGGTTCACCCTGAACCATATCCCCAAGCACCACATCCAAACAACTTTTAAACACATGCAGGGTTGGTGACTCAGCCACCAGCCTGGACAGCCCATTCCAATGCCTGACCACTCTTGCTGGGGAAAAAAAATCCTAGTATCTAGTCTAAACCTACTCAGTGGCGACTTGAGGCCATTCCCTCTTGTTCTATCAGTATTTACCAGTGAGAAAAGACCATCAAAGGGCAGCAAAGGAGCTAGCTGCCCTCAAAGTCACATGAGACACAGCGCATCAACATGCCTGGCCAGATGTTTGCCCAGGATGTGCTGCCAGACACAAAGCACCATCATTTTTTCCAGCAGAAAACACTGTTCTCTCTAACACAATTCACTCAATGCTGCTGTATCAACATGCAGAATTGAGGTGGGGCTGTCAGCTCTCAGTCATTCTGCACTCATGGCCAAGGATGCCACAGGGCAGCACCACAGGGCAGATCTTCCTGAGGCTGCAGGTGGGAAAGTCTTTCCCAGTCCCTGCCAATGGCTGGGCCAGGTCCCCTTAGCTCTGCTCATCATCTCCCCAGTGTGAGGCTGGGGCTGGCCTTCAGGTGGTGGCCATGGCCCCATGCTGCTGCCAGGATGCTGCCTGCACCAGACCCCCTCAAGCAAGGCTGGGGCTGTCCTGGCTGCTGCCCCTGCTGCTGTTATTTCCCAGTCTCTCGATTTTTCCAGCACCAGCATTGCTTTCCCTGGTGTTGCCATAACAACTGGCGTTAAGAGCTTGTTGACATTGCCCTGTTGCACTAATTGCACAATTTCCTGTCACTGTTACATGCCAGTTATTTCTTTCCAAGGGCTGAAATTGCTTTCGGCCACCTCCTCCTCTCCCTCGCTGCCTTCTCGGGCCTAGTTAGGGAGCTTGAGTGAGGGAGCAAATGATCCTAAAATGCCCTAGGGAAGTGTCATTTCACCCCATCCTGAGCAGCTGTCGACTCTGTAGCTGACACACAGGTAGTTGCTGGTGCTTTCACCTTTCTGACACCTGCAGCAGCAGCAGGAAAACCTGGGGGTGGGGGTGGCTGCCACCTGCAAGGTCCAGGACAGAGCTTGGGTAACATGTGGTGAGTCCAAAGTGTGGTGAGATGTTGGAACAGGTTGTCCAGCAAAGTTTTGGACGCCCTCTTCCTTGAAGTGTCTAGGACCGGGTTGGAGAGGGCCTTGAGCAACCTGGTCTAGTGGAAGCTGTCTCTGCCTGTAGCTGGAACTTATGATCTTTAAGGTCTCTTTCAACTCAAATGATTCCATTAACATGTCATGGCTTTCCCCTGCCAGCACCACTGCCCTGGGCCAGGAGACCCATCTCAGGAAAAAGCAGCACGGATGCAATGTCCTTTCCCCAATGCTGGGTTAAGCCATCCCGCACTGCCCTGTGCCCCTTACTGAAGAGGTGCAAGCTCTGGCACACCAGTAAGGTGATAGAGAGGTCCCAGAGGTCCCCATCCACCAGGGAAGGCTTCCTTCTCCTGAACTGCTGTCCCTGGGACAAGTGGCATGAGGCTACTGGGCTGCGTGTGAGCTCAGGGGTTTTGCTCTGTGCTTTGACAGAGAGGAAATGATTAGGAGGATCGATTGCATTGATCCAGCCCAGTTTTCAAAGGATGCTCAGGTCACCTTGAGATGCTTGTTACCTTAGCCAGTGGCAGCCCAGCTTCTCTCCAGTCAGAGCTCATTATGGTTGCTCTCCAGTCTCACCTGGATGTCTACTTTTCTTGTCCAGGATGCCTGGAAACCCTTTGTGATCCCAGTCCAGAGTCTCTCACAGCACTTCATGGCTCACAGCAGACAGTGACAGATCAATCTCTCTTGGGCCACTGTGGGAGAAAGCAGCTTCAGTTTGGTTGGGAAAAGCAGGAAGCCATCTCTGTATCCCTGTCAGTCCCACAAATGCAGCCATCACCTAGGGATGTTGGGCAATGGGCACAGGCAAACTGGATGCAAGAAGAGCTCCCAGTTGCCATCGGGCACTCCTACACTGGCAGCAAGGCTGCCCTGTTGTGTTCCTTAGTAATTTATCACCAAGACACTTGCTTCATAAATATTAAATGAAGGGCTCCATAAATTTTTAATGCAGAAATAAAACTGCATTTGGTGGAGGAAAAAACCCTCAAACACTCCTCACCCCTTCCTTTTGTCTTTCTTCCTTTCCCTGGCCTCACAAATGGTGGAAAACACCTCTGCACTTGGTCCCACAGCTGCTAATGTGAGGACAGAGTTGATATTTCTGCAGGGTGCTCAGTTTCATCTGTGCAGGAGCACATCATTAGCGCGCCTGCCCAGCTTGCTGGATATCAAGGAGGTCACACTGCAGAGCATCAGCTCTCTCTTACATTGTTAAATGCAATCATAAAAATGCCGTGTCCTGAACTAGTACCATCCAAAGTGGCCTGGAACAACTGCCTGTGTAACATCCGTGCCCAGTGCTATTCCTCAGTACTTGCTCCAAGCCAGCTGACACACTTTGGGTCCAAATTCAGTTTTGTATAGGAGTAACCGACCCCATACACGTGGCTGACCCATGTACCTAGCACACAGGTGTGCCAGAGGGTCTCCAAAATCCCTTGAGAAGATCTTGGCAAGAGTTGGAAGTGGTTGGTCCTTGTACATTAAGGGCAGCTCTGAGTCCCCCTTGCAGTTTTTTTGTTGAGTGCTTGGATGCCTCCAACTCTCTGAATCACACATCTTGGACCTAGCAAAATCTGCAGTGAGAGCATCGCTCTGGGTTTCATACTGTAGCTGTGGCCACCACCTCGGTACTCCTAGCTCCACACAGGGTGCAGCAAAACCAGCATCAGTGACCACGTGAGCCACCTGCATCATCATCAGCATCACTGGGGAGAGCCATGCCACTGCTCCTCAGCATGCAGGCCAGCATGGCACTGCCTGTGATCAGCTTCTGACTGCCCCTTCAAGCTAGGGCTTGCTCCTGGTGTGCTGCCTCCTTCATCGTGGCTTTCTACCGGACCTCCCTACTCCTGCTCCAGTGGACATGGAGGAAGGGGAGGTGGCCACTGCTGACTACCAACGTGGAGACCAGGCAGCTGTTCCTAGCTTTCTGTTTGCAGGAGCTGCTCACAAGGGGCACAGCAGTGCGAGCACAGCCTAGGCACCCCCGGAAGCTGCAGAAACTCTCATCCCTCACTGTCAGCCTGCTGCGATGAAGTGCAGGGATGAGTCATTAGGACAAGTGCTACTACAGCCCAAGTGCAAATCAGGGAAGATTGGACCTTCGGCAAATAATTGCTCTTTGCTCAAGTGTGCTACTCTTCTGTATTCAACCGTGGCTCCTCGCGCTCAGCCAGGGGATGTGCTGACAGAGGGGTGGCATTCACACCCCTGAGGGGGGCACACATGCCTCTGCAGTCCAGCTGCAATTCAGACACTGCCAGCAGACAGGAAAGGAGTGGCCAGTGGTCGGAGTGGCCCACCAGTCACTGCAGTATCTCTGTATCACCGCGCTGCTTATCTGCTTGGTTTCACAGAAAAAAGGAAGAGGGCTAGGAAAGCCTGATGCCACGTTACACCATGCCTCTTGTTCTCCCTGCACCCTCTGTGGGACCTGCTTTCTCCCCTCCCTGTGCTCTCTGTGAAATGCAAATGCCAGCAAATCCCTGCTCCTGCAGTCATTAACTGCAGGGAGGAATAAAACATGTTAGCCGCTCTCTGATCAGAGTGGATCATGTGGACTTTGCCTGGACTCCCCTCAGTCAGATGAAAAGGAAGAAGAATCCCACAGAGCTTTCTTCTTGTCGCTGAGTGCCCTGAAAGAGTCACCTTGGGTCCTAGATTGCAGGGGGACCCTAACTTTTCAGCCAGCCTCAAAAATACCTCTGAGAGTTCATCAGTGCTTTGATGAACTCCAGCATCTTGCCAAGACTTTGTTGCTTCTCTGCATTCAGACTTGGGCTCCCCAGTTTAAGAGAGACAGTGATCTGCTGAAGAAGATCCAGCAGAGGGCTACAAGGCTGATTAGAGGACTGGAACACTGTCCTATGAGGAGAGGCTGAGGG
The DNA here is from genome assembly GCA_013400475.1 of Tricholaema leucomelas. Lineage (NCBI taxonomy): Eukaryota > Metazoa > Chordata > Aves > Piciformes > Lybiidae > Tricholaema lacrymosa > Tricholaema leucomelas. Next base: position 571,184 of record WAAF01012567.1, on the reverse strand, counting down.
ACCTGGGGCTTTTTAGTCTGGAAAAGAGAAGACTGAGAGGGGATTTAATAAATGCTTATAAGTATCTGAGGGCTGAATGCCAGGAATGCGGGGACAGGCTCTGCTCACTTGCTCCTTGCAATAGGACAAGGAGCAATGGATGTAAGTTGCAGCACAGGAGGTTCCACCTCAACGCAAGGGGGAACTTCTTTACTGTAAGGGTCACGGAGCACTGGAACAGGCTCCCCAGAGAGGCTGTGGAGTCTCCTTCTTTGGAGACTTTCAAGGCCTGTCTGGATGCATTCTTCTGTGACCCAAGCTAGATTGTATGGTCTTGTTCTGGTAGGAGGGTTGGACTGAATGATCTCTTTGGGTCCCTTCCAACCCCTGACATCCTGTGAAATGTCAGAATCAATGCTGACAATGCCACATGGATGCAAAAAGATTAATTTCCCCAGAGCCCCTACTGAGCAAGGTAAAACAGAGAGGCACCTTTCCCTTCATGCCAGAACCACTCCCTGCTGCACTCAAGATCTGGGGAAGTCAGTAAAGCAAGAACAGTGCCTGGACATCTTCCAGGCTGAGCCAGCTCAATGCACCTGCTGGCCTCCCTTGCCAAGCTGCCACGTCCCCCCCAGCCCAGCCCACCATGGGCTGCCATCACCACTGCTCCATGGTCTCCTGGAGCATCATCCCCACGAGGTTGGGCTCAATGATCTCTGGAGGTCCCTTCCAACTTCCAAAATCCTGCTTCTGTGAGGATAGGGAAGGTGATTGCGCTGGACAGCGATGCCTCAAAGCCCAGCAGGTAGCAGAGGATTCCCAAGCTACCAGTCCACACACCAGAGCCAGGCATTAACCAAAATAAACTCATAAAAGTGATTTAAAAAAGAATACTGGCAACAGAAGTTATTAAAATCTGCACTCAGCCGGGCAGAGGCTTACTGAGTATTTCCCTGGCTCTTCGTCACAGCGCGGGATTGCCCCAGACACGGGGGCAGGGTGTATGACAAGGAGAGACAACCATCAATTTTTAATATTGCATATTTAAGCAGGCTTGGGCTCCAATCCATCATATCCCCCAGCTTTCCCTAAAATTAATCTTCAATAGCTTATGGAGAAGTTCAGAAAATTAATATCCGAGCATTTCACCTTAGGGGAGCAGCACTCCCTCTGCCACAGAGAGAGAAAGATCGAGCGCCTCCCTCACAGACTTCAGGTTCAGAAGATGGCTCTAGCAGAACCACCCACCCAGAGCTCTGTAGGGCTCTGGGCCTGCAGGAAAAGCTGATGGGAAAGAACATAATGGGATAGAATAGAATCCACCAGGTTGGAAGAGACCTCCAAGCTCATCCAGTCCAACCTATCACCCAGCCCTATCCAGTCAATTAGACCATGGCACTAAGTGCCTCATCCAGGCTTTTCCTGAACACCCCCAGGGACGGTGACTCCACCACCTCCCTGGGCAGCCCATTCCAATGCCAATCACTCTCTCTGTGAAGAACTTCCTCCTAACATCCAGCCTATACTTCCCCTGGCACAACTTGAGCCTGTGTTCCCTTGTTCTGTCACTGGTTGTCTGGGAGAAGAGACCAACCCCCACCTGGCTACAACCTCCTTTCAGGATCTGCTGGAAGCCTGCACTGAACTCATCGCCTTGTGGTCCTCGCTCTTCCATGGCCTTGGCCCCACTGGGGAATGGGAGGCAGCCTGATGGATGATGCAGAAAAGACATAGCTCTTTTTAGGCAACTTGGGACACTTTATTTCTCTTCTGCCCATCCAGGCCCAGGGTGACTGAATCTATCCTTGGAGTCAGCCCAGGGAAGCATGAAGAGGAACAGGAACAGGTTGTTTCTCTGACGTCTGGCTCCAAGAAGCCATCTGTGCTTTTGCTCCCAAATTCAGCAGGGGGTAAAGGCTCACACTGGGAAGCTGTGGGGCATGGCAGCATCCAAGCCTCACTGGCCTTTCTGAGGATGATGATGGAAAGCCAGCAAGAGAGTACAGGCTGTCAGTCAGGCATGGCTTCCATCCCCAGAGGAGCATACCACTTGACTGCATGCCTCCCAGGAACAGCTCGTTCATGAATGAATAGCTTTTACAGCCACAAAGGAGGATCAGAGTCCTCCATGGGCTGGCAGCAACCCAGCAAGCCCTGGAAAAAGCACCAGAAGATGCAGCCAGCATCCCCTGGCTGAGATAACATGGATCCATTGCAGAGATAACCCATCCCAGAGGAGGGTTTTGAGCAGCAGGATGCTCACTAAGTGCCCAAGAAAACCACTCAAGTAACCCTTAGTAGAGTAAAGGTGCATCTGCACCCTCAGGGTCAACATTTCCAACCCTGCTTTCCCAGAAATACTAATGTAAACTCCTGTAAGTGTAAGCACCAGCAGGAGGCATGACTGTGCCTCAAAGTACTCCCAGTGAGGGGGACCCAGCCCGGGCTGTGCTCTGCGCTGGCCCCAGGATGGGGGCTCCTGCTCACTAGCAAGGAGGATGGCAGCAGAGTTGCAGCACAGCACAGGGTAGTTGCTTTCTGTTTGCCCTACAGAAGAATAGAAGCAAAGTATTACTTCTAGCAGAGAGCAAAGTTCTATCTGAAAACTGACTTTCATCACTCATCTAGAGGAACCCTGGACACATGGCAAGGGCTTGGTGACCAGGGTCCCCTCTCCTCCACACCCAGCGTTGGCCCTGGGGACACAGCTGAAGGTGTCCGTGATTCGGAGGTGCCACACAAGACAAACCAATCTGCTAAGAGGTGATGCACCACAAGCCCACCTTCCTTCCCACCAGACTCTGGCTTATATTAGACACACGGTGGCCAGCAAGGACAAGGAGGTGATCATCCCTCTGTGCTCAGCACTGGTGAGGCCACACCTCAAGCACTGTATTCAGTTCTGGGACATTCACTACAGGAAGGATGTCGAGGTGCTGGAATGTGTTCAGACAAGGGCAACGAGGCTCATGAAGGGCCTGGAGCACCTGGCCTATGAGGAGTGTCTGAGGGAGCTGGAGTTGTTCAGTCTGGAGAAAAGGAGGCAGGCTGAAGAGAGACCTCATTGCTCCCTACAGCTCCCTGAAGGGAGGCTGGAGTGAGGAGGGGACAACCTCTTCTCCTTGGCATCAAGTGACAGGACTGGAGGAAATGGTTCCAAGCTACACCAGGGGCGGTTCAGGCTGGATGCTAGGAAATACTTCTTCACAAAGAGTTCTCAAACACTGGAATGGTCTGCCCAGGGCAGTGGTAGAATCACCATCCCTGGAGGTGTTCCAGCAGCCTGTGGACCTGGTGCTTAGGGACATGGTTTAGTATTGATCCTTCAGTGCCAGGTCGAAGGTTGTACTGGATGATCTTTGAGATCTCTTCCAACTGGGTATTTTACGTGATTGTGTGGATTTTATAATCCAAATTCCCTCCCAGCAACCTCCTTACCACTGCAGTTTGGGTGCTTTTCCACACACCAGCCTTCCATTCAAAAGCCAGGGTATGAGGATGGGCTGTCTTTGCTCTTCTGCCCACTGTGCCCTTTCCAAAGCAGTTCCTTTGGATCACCTTGCAGTTGCCTGCTAAATGTGTCTGGGAACCAGGTCCCTTTTCCCTGCCTGCTCCTTGCTCTGGGAAATGGAAGGTCTCTCTCAGCCAGAGGAGAGGAAGGAAAGCTAGGAAGAGACCACACAGGGAGAAAAGGGGTTTATCAGTGCTGGATGCATACCAGGCAGGAATGGGGGAGGCAAGAGGAGCAGACAAAGAACTGGGGGCCAGGGGGATGCCCCAAGCCATTTCACAGGAGCTCTCACCAGCTTCCCCATTAAGCAGGCTCCAAAGCAATAGGATTAAGGCATCAGAAAGCATGGGACCACATCTGAGACTGGATTATCTAGAAAAGAATTAAATGGAGATTATCTCCAACCTAGCACGCACTGCCAGTGCCGGGTCACTGTGCTTGTTAAAGCTCCCTCTCCGGCAGCCCCCTGCAGTGCTGGCAGCCCAGGTCCCTCACTGTCACAGGGGCAGGATTTAACACCACCACCACCACCCCAGCCATGTCTCTTCCTTGGCTCCATAGCAGGGACCCAACAGGATACAAGCCTGTCTATAGCTCTCTGCATCAGAGTGAGGCTGGAAGGATTTGTTATTAATAATTAAGTGCCCACAAGAGGCTAACAAAGGAGAGCTGCAGCACCCCACAGGACCTGTGACACCCCAGGAGTGCACCATGAAGCATGTCCTGGAGGACACCAGTGCTGAGAATGTGGCCAGCAAGCTGTGCAGGGAGGGCCACTTGGGGCTGGGATGCCTTGGGGACACAGATGCAAGACTGGGGTGCACAAAAGCTTTTTCTGGGTGACAGGGGCATTGCCAAGTCTGTGCACAGCTGGGGCAGGGATCTGCCAGGCTGGAACCTGGCCTCACAGGGAATGTGACCCCAGGTAGCAGAGCAGCTCTCTGGCCAGATGCAGACTCAACCATCCTGCTGTGTTTCTTGGCTTTGTTCTCCCACTTCCTTAGAGGAAATTGTGTCTCCTCCAGGAGATGTAGCTGACCAATCCTCTCCCTGTGGAGGTCTGGCTGTGCCAGCCCTGTGAGCCGTCTCCATCCCACAAGGAGAGATTACATATCTCTGCAAAGAGGGCACTTAGACTATTATCACCTTTCCCAGATCCTCCTGTCTGTGTTCTACAAGCTCTAATTAATTAAGCCATATACCTGGAGCCATAATGGGATTGGTGTCTGCCTGCTATGGTGAGGAAACCCAGATGGGATTAGAACAGAAAAGGTTTGGCTGCAGACTCCAGGCTCCTGCAGCTCAGTTCAGTGCTTGAGGTTACTCCCAAACAGAGAAATCAAAACCTCACCTGGCGAGAAGAAATTACAGCAGATAACAAGGAAGGAAAAAAAAGAAAAAAGAAAAAAAAGTGAGCCAAAATGGATTTCTGGAGAGCAGATGGCTAAAGGTGTAAAAACAACAACAACAAACAACAACAAAACAGCCCGACCCCCCAGAAAACAAAAAGAACGAACCCCAAACCAAACCACAGATAGTTGGTAGCAAATGTTACACTGACAGTAAAAATGAAGCCTCCAGGGGTAATTTGTGGAATTACAGATCAGTAAATTGCACATCTGTGTGCACCAAATTGATTGGAATGATAATTAAAAACAGAACATCTCATAACACAGCCCAGTGTGCCTGTCTCGGAGGAAAACCACGTCTCGCTAACATCCCAGGTTTCCTTGAATGTATCAGCCCAGTGGTGGGTGCAGAACAACCAAGTGGCTATTTATTTAGAGCTCCTCTGACAAAAGGTTGTCCAGACGGCTGCTAAAAACCCTAATTAGCTGGGGAGCAAACGGCATCATCTTTTTCCTGCATGGGAAGCTGGCAAGCGTTCCCAAAGTAGAGAGGATAAATAGCTGGGGTTTATAACAGCAAAAGATTAGCATGGAGAAGCTGGGATGCGTGCTAGGCTTCCTGCTGCACGGGGATGTTATTAATGGTCTGCACGGAAGAGCAGAAATAGGAGCAGGAGCAAAGTTCTTCAGGTGATTCATGAGCACAGGAGACAGCAAAGAGCTTCAGAGAGTCCCGAAGGTACTGCGTGGTTGGGTACCGCGGTGACAAATTGTGTTGATGCTGATAAATGCAAACAAATGCATTTTGCAGCATAAAACTTACTGGTTTCCTAAATTGGGAGGGGTTTGGTAACATCCCCAGAGGAGGCCGTGGCTGTCCCCAGCAACAGCTTGGTCCATGCTTCCAGCAAAAGGCACAGTAGAAGCCAGTGAAGCCTTGATACAGCTGGGACAGGCTGAGTGACGTGTGGCAAGTAGCATGAGAATGGGCATGAGGCCACAGGGACAGGCATGAGGCCACAGAGCTGTGAGTGTCACCAAGAGCAGCAAGAAGCTTGAAGGATTGGGATCCCAACTGTCAGGGAGGGGAGGTACAAAGCCAACTTTTAAAATGGATAAGGCTTTGAGCAACCTAATCTAATGGGAGGTGTCCCTGCCCATGACAGGGGGTTGGAGCTAGATGATCTTTAAGGTCCCTTCCAACTTAAGCTGTTCTATGGTTCTATGAAAACCCACTTTTCTCTGTCCCCTAGCAGGAGAGCAGGAGGCTGTTGAGTGAAATGCAGGGATGAGACAGGAAAGTGCCACTTCACCTGACCTCAGGTAAGACAACAGTGGCTTGTCCCCAGGAAAGAGCTGAGATCAGAAATTCAGTGAGATTCAGCACAATACATACCAATGAAATCCAGAGCATTGCTATTACTGCTGACATTTTATGGCAGGAATGGGAAGCTTTGTGCTTGGGGCTCTGGCTACCCTGTCTGCCTGATGCCTGGGTCACTCCATACCCACTCTGCTAGCCTCAGAGGTCTCTTCTAACCTTGGTGATACTATGATACTTCTCCTGCCACAGCTACTGCCATATGGTCTGCATCGATCCAGAGGCAGTAAGATGGCTTCTACTTGCCCAGACCTTGCCAGCAGGAGGTACTGGAGGGGATAATGACTGTCCAATGGAAGGGTGGCTTAAGAAAAGCTCTTAAGGAGGAGAGTTTCTCTTCCTGGCACGCTGCACTTGCAAACTCTGAAATCCTAAGGCTCCTCAGCACAGAGCAACCTATATCAGGGGAACTGCCCCAAACCTGGCCCTCATTGCCCCATCTGTACCACTGCACCCAGCGCTGGCCGGAATGCCAGCTGCACACCCAGCAGCCCTCCTGGCAGCACCAGCCATACTGAGCCCCAGGGGAGCATCGTGCTGATGTCGGCACTGAGAAGAAACCTTCCTGCGTGAGAAGGCAGCAGCTGGCTGCAGCCCCTGCACCTCCTGAAAAGGCTGACAGCTTCACAAAACGGGACAAACCCTTCATGTGGAGACAGAATAGGAAGTGGAAAGCCTTAAGGAAGCGCTGATGCGGAGGCTCCCGCGGCAGCTGCAGCCCCAGCCCCAGCCGGCTCACACGCAGCCCTGGCATCCCGGCCCCGTGGCTGTGCCTGCTGGTTCCCAGACAGCCTCAACACATCTCAGCCCTGACCTGCCGCTCTCCTGGTTTTTCTCTCCCTTTGAACCCTCACAAGAGGTGGCTTTGTTTGAGGGCATGAGGGGATTTTGATGTCAACAGAGCCTGTGTTAAGTGAGTGAACCTTGCAGCCACTCTGCCGGGGAAGAAACCCAGCCTTGCAGGGACAAGAGGCGACTGCATTAGCCTTTGGCACTTTCCCTCTTCCCCCTCTCCTCAGGGAAGGTCAAAAGGCTCCTGGCATTTCTCTTTTTCTGCCATCAGCTTCAAAATTATTTCCCGTTGCAGCAAGCAGATTCCACTTCGGTCTCCCTCCCTAGCGTGGTGACACCAGCCCCAAGGCTCACCTTGCCAAACCCAGCACAGGACACAGGTTATTGCACTGGGAGCACACTTCTCAAACCTCCCTGTGCTCCTTTCACGTTCAGCTTTAATTAAAGGAAGAGCCTACTAGCACCCCAGAAACATGTACCTTACCCATCTGGCTCTGTATCATTTTAAACATAAGCTCTTCCCTTCCACTCCCTTCCCAAATTCTCTCTCCCAGATCCATCATCATTAGCAACTGTAAACGTCAGAGCTGCAGCCATTAGGCTGCTATTCCTAGATAAATAACGCTTTTCATATTTAATTTACAAGTGGTTGCAGAGCCTCTTTGGGGTGCACGGGGTTAATTAAGAGCTGAATTAGATGGAAATGCTTCTCCCTGAGGATACTCAATTAAACTGTTCTGGAAAAAAAAAACAAAGATGGTCAGGATTGCTCCCCAAACAGTGATGCTGAGCCAGCCACCCCAAATGCTGCATCTCCTCTGCCTGGGGAAGAAGCCTATTCCCTGACCTGATGCCACGCACGATGTGTGTGCCAACGCTGCCCATGAGCAAGACTGGCTGCCCCTGACCCCCATGGGAAAGGGAATGGGGTCCCAAGGCAGCAGAGGTAAATAGAAGGCAGTGATAAGGGACAGAAATAAGGACCACCCAGCACCTGAGTGGGACCCATATTATTAATGGCTCCTGCTTTTGAGTCTCAATATTGAGAGCTTGTTGCGTTTTGTTCAGACATGCCAGCAATGATGCCCATGGTTAACCCTTCCTCCTGCTGCACAAACAAGTTGCCAAATGCTGCTCAGTAAAGAGATCTCCAAAACAGGAGGTGCAGCAAGACCTTGATATGCAAGTGAAAGAAGGTTCTGGCCCCCTCCTCCCAGACATCTGCCCACCAAAGAAACGTGTGCTGTGAATTGCAAGCTACCACGGGTCCCATGCAAGCTATACATTCTTCCTGTGGTAGTCTACAGGTAGCAGTTCCTTTCCTTCCCAAGGGAAAGAGCTATGGACAGAGCAGTATTGCTAGAAGAAACAAAACCGAAGGAAGTTAGATCTTTGGAGGTGACATGGAAGCTTGCTTTTGTCATCTTTTTGCTCTGATCCCAGCCAACTGAGGAAGGCAGTGTGTCAGGAAGCACAAGGCAGGATGAAAATGATGAAAAATCAAGTGCTTGTTGTCCATGCACAAAGGACCAGTCAGTCCAAGGAATTCTTTGGTAGCCCACATCAAGAGCTCTTCAATCTCATAGTCATTTAGACCTACTTTTACTGTTCTGCATGTATTCTCTCAACAGCCATATCCAAGAGGCACTTCCATACCAGCCTCCCCTGTGTGGCTTCAACTTCAAGGAGGAAAAGAAGCACTACTAGCACCCTTAGCACCAAGTGCTTAATCTTAGGGCCCTGTGTGCCCTACAGCTCCTTCTCTGTCTGGAGAAAGTGCTTCAGCTGTTTCTTTGACTCTCAAAGCACAAGGAAGATGAACGCCATGTCGTCCTTTCTGTGTTTGATGTGATTACCTGCTGCGTTCACTTGGCACTTGAATATTCAGACCTATCAATTCTGTCTTAATTGTGAGCTTAATTTGATCATTTCGTTGTTCCATCCCTAACTGGCTTAGAGAAACCTGGTAGTAAATTTGCCCTGTAATATGCTCAACTTAAGTGTACAGTACAGAAATCGGTTTATTCTGTTGGCTGGTGGCATGGATAAGGAACCCAAGGGACAGAAGTCCCTCTGATAATATGCTCTGCTATCAAACCAGAACTTCTATACCCAACAAAAACTGCCCTACCTTTCCCCTGGCCATGGTGGGGCTCAGGGAAAGGCGCCTGCTGCTGAGCCAGGCAGTGTCAATGATTCCAGGTAGAGTTTTCTCAGCTGAGGGAGCATCTGTTTCTGTTCAGATATGGTCACCTCTGCCAAAAGCATTTCCAAATGGGGCTGGACAAGGAGAAAGTCAGGCATTTGCTACGCCTCCAACAACTGCTTTTCCCCCCTTGGTCTTTCAGCTTGTCTACTGCTTAGCAGCCCCTTCCAGTATCCCTCAGTGCCTGACATGCCCTAACTGGGAGTATGACAGGAGAGGGAAAAAAAAAATATCAGGCTCCAGGAATTATTTCAGCCCTTTCCTGCAGAGGCTGCAAATCCTCATCTCCCTGAGGCCACCTAAGTGAGGTTACCCACACAAACGCAGCTTATGCAGAAGTAAAAGCTGAAAGTAGGAGCAGAGCAGAAGAAATCCTGAGCATCACATTCCTCATTCTAGGACTTCGTAAAGCCCACAGAGACTTCCTCCAGCTTTGCAGCAGGGAAACCAAATGCCTGCTGGAGCTGCCCTACCTGGTCCAGCCTGCAGGTGAGTGAACCCAAGTACCCAAAAACCTCATTTTGCTAACAAAAAGCCTTAGGAGCGTGGCAGGCTCCCAGTAAGCATGCTATGGCTGGAGTGACAGGGAGAGCCAAGGATACTCTGGCATGCCATTTTCTCCATCCCCTAGGAGATTTTTACATTTAATTAGGGGAGAGTTAAGAGAAAGATGAGTGCCTGTGTAGGAGTAAACCATCAACCGGGTAGCTGATTTTCTCCTGCAGGAGACAGAAGCAAAGGAACATTTAATCCTGCTGGCTGAGCATGGCCAAATTGAGATCTACAGGGACTTCTCTGTGCAAATGCCGTATGGCAACAAACAGCCTGAGTAACAGGATAAGCTTTATCTGAACAATCAGCCACTTCAGTTCAGCCTTGCAGGGCCACCGGCACCAGCCAGCGAGGGGTTGCCTGGGGACAACTCCTCCAGCCCAGCAGGAGAGTCAAGTAGCTCCTTTGAGCAGCTGCGGAGCAGCCCGAGCCGCCGCTGAATTTGGGAAACTTAGCCAAACGTCCTTCGTGAGCTCCCCCTTTGCCTAGAAACCCAGCCCCGTTACCCAGCCCCCTTGCCAAAGCCCTTCTGCTCGCCACCCTGAGGCTGCAGCTGCCCACTCCCTGCCCACCGCCCAGCTGCACGCCCACGCAGCCCCTCGCACACCGAACCAGGGCTTTTAGCCTCGGCGGTTGCCGCCGGCCCTGCCTGCGACCCGGCTGCCTTCTGCGAGCTCTTGTGAGCGCGGGGATATTAATGATGCTGCCTTTTGATATGCAAACGGAGCGCTCATTACGCCTCTCGCCCCACATCCTCTGAGCTGTTAATTAAAGAGTGTGCAGCAGGCAGAAAATTGTCATCGTCGCCTGCAAAATAAACCAACAATGCTCGGCTGGCTGCACTCCAGACACCACCACCCCGGCGCACAAAAGCGCAGGCAGCAAGCCCCGGCAGCAGGAGGGCGGATGGACAGAGGGACCCACGGCTGCCCAGTGCTTGGGTAGATGAACCCCACACCTGCGCAGTCACAGCCTGCCGCATGGAAAGCTGCAGCCAGGCCACGTTGCCTGCACTGGAGATGATGACCAGGGTGAGGGCAGCTCCCAGGCTGCAAAGGCATCGGTGCCACCTGCTAGCACCATGCTGCTCTCTGCTCAACCTCTCCAAGGCTCTAGGTGAGCAGGAGAGCTTCTTTTCATCAGCCTGGGGCGGGGGGGGGAGGGGGTGAGGGATTTCCATTTGCCTGGCCCTTGCCTGGATGCCCACCACAGGATGACAGAACGGCAGGAGTTGGAAGGGACCTCTGGAGATCATCTAGTCCAGCTCTCTGCTAACGCAAGTACATCTAGATTACACTGCACAGGAACCTGTCCAGTGCTCCATCACCCTCAAAGTAAAGATGTTTTTCTTTAAGTTCAAGTGAAACCTCCTGTGTTCTAGTTTGAACCCGTTGTCTCTTGTGCAATCACTGGCTACCACTGAGAAGAGCCCAGACCCCTCCTCATGACCTTCACACTTTAGAGACTTATATGCATTTATAAGATCCCCTCTCAGTCTTCTCTTTTCCAGGCTGAAGACCCCTAAATCCCTCGGCTTGTCCTTAAAAGAGAGTTGCTCCAGTCCCCTAATCATACTCAAGGCCTCTCTAGTAGTTCCAGTAGCAGACTCTCTCCCTGCCCCTCTTGAACTGGGGAGCTCAGAACTGGACATGATATTCCAGATAAGGCCTCACCAGGGCAGAGTAAAGGGGGAAGAGAACCTCCCTCCACAGGTGGCCACGCTCTTAATGCACCACAGGGTATCATTGGCCCTTTTGACCATGATAGAGCTGGAAGCAGAGATGAGAACAGGTTATTTTAGCACTGATCTATCTGATGTTTCTGCTTCCTGTGGGGAGAGGGAGACCCAGCTCCATCACAGCACTTTGCAGGGCAATGCTTGGGTACCCTCAGTGATGAGCCCTGGAGAGCTGATGCTGCAGCCCAGAGGCAAGGTCAGCACCAGCTGGTGCTTTGGCCTTGATGAGCATTCTGGCAAGCTGGATGGGAACCAGGTGGGAAAGATTAAACTTCTCTCCCACTGCTACCCTGCTGAGGCAAGGGGCTCTCTCAGCCCCATCCCCAAACTGCCTCCTCACCCCACTCCAGCATCTTGCCTTGGAAACAACCAGCAGCTTCTTTGGGGCTCAGAACCCAGTCCTTGCAGAAAGAAGCAAGTGCCTGCAGCAACCACAACAGATCAAAGGGAAGGGTGGGAGTTGGAGCCCACAATTTCCTTCTGCTCTGAATAAATGAGGAATCAAATGAACCTGTTAGTGAGCTGAGCAGAGAGCTCCCTGACCCACATTCCATCTTAGGTGGATTCATGTTTAACCCAAGAGCACGCTGGCCACTGTGGCTGCAAGGGGCTGCTTCTCCCTACAGGGCAAAACCTCCACCGTGATTCTCTAACAGAACATGATGCTCCTGGAAACTCCAGGTCTCAACATGCAGGATTCCTCCCTCCTGCTTGACCCAGAGAGAGGAGGAGCGCAGCTAGCTGCATGTGTCCAGGTGTAGCACAGCCCTTAGCTAAAAAGACACCTTGGGATTTTTCCCTGCCTTTCTCTTTTTTTTTTTTTTCCAGTACAGCCTGCACTTGTCCCTGCTGTTGGGAAACAGGAATTACTGCAGAAATGAGACTCTCCCACTCATTCCTTTCATGGTTCTGGTTAAAAATGACAGAAACAGCAGGTGTCCTCTGGACAGTAATGGACTCACTGTCTCTCTTCCCCTTGACAAACACCATCTGATTTGTAACCCTGTTGAAAAGAGAGAGCTCACAAGCAGGCTCAGGAGCAGCCTGACACTTTGGAGAGAAGCTGCTCCTTTGTGCTTTTTTGCCAGTCAGAAGAAAAGTAAAGCCTCACTTGTGGCTAAAGCTGTGAGGCATAGGAGCAAACACTACCTCTCCCTGTCCTCCCAGAACAGGCTTCAATTGCTGCCTACCTGAGAAGGCAGTCCAGGCTCCCACTTTTCTTCTTTCTCATCCCAATGTGACGATGTTTTTGTATCCACCTCTGTAGCAGGAGATTTCTCTCTGCATCTGGAGACAGCAAAGATGGAACAGGTCAGAACTGTGGGGCAGACTGACTCCATTGTCTCACTCATCTCCAACAAGCAAATGCTGGGAGTGGCCTCTAAGGAGCCTCTCAGATATTTCTCATTCCATTAATTGATGCTGCAACCAGGTGCCATCACTGCTTCAGGAAATTAGGAGGTGTAGACTCCAGGGGTGCCTGTGCACAAAGATGATTTGCCATGCTCTACTCTGGGATTTCCTCCTGCCCCTTTCTCAGGGGTCAGTGTGGAGCTGGGGGAGCTGGCACTGGGGTTTGCCAGCTCATCTCTCTCCAAAGGTGGATGACAGGTGCTGCTTCCTTCAACCCCAACATCTCAACTAACATGGCAATGACAAAGGTGGTAATAACTCACCCAGGAATGGAGGTCATGGCAGCCTATTTCCCCCGGGGCAGCAGTGGGCACAGGATGGTGGTATTGCTTCCTTTTCCACCCCATCCTGCCCCCTCAGGAGGTAGAAGATGCAAAGGTAACTTAATCCAATTAATTCTACTTCTCCAACTCCTCCCCACCTCATGGCCATGCCTCTCCCAGACACCTTCAGCCTCCCAGGTATTTCTGCAATGCCAAGGGTACCCTCTGCATCAGCAGGTTCTGCATGGCTCCAGTAACTGCAGGCTCCCCCTGCCCTTCAGCCTCCCTCCCACTCCTCCTGCAAACATTACAATCCATCTCCTCATCTCTGAACTCACCCTGCCATCCATCAGCGACTGCCTGAGCACATTATCCTTCACTACTCCAGACAGCAGCTGAGGAAGGCAGCTGGGACACAGCAGTTACTCCACTGCATCCCTGCTCTTGGCTCTGTGTGGCTGGAGCTTTGCTGATTCAAACTCTCTGAAGCCAAACAAGCTCTGTGTTGCACCCAGCATCACAAGCACCACCTGGGACCCTTGGGGATAGAAGCTGTAGCAGACAGGGCAGTCGGTGCTGGACCACAGGCAGCTAAATTAATCCTCATGGCCACGGCCTGGCTGGAACCCCCAGGGCTGCAGTCTGGGTTGTGCACTGCCAGGAGGGGGTGCAGTGCCCTGTCTTTGCCCAGGGGTAGTGAGAAGGCTGGGAATGCCCAGCCCTGGGGCACAGGTATTCGAGAGAGGACAAGGCTGGCTTTTGCCCAGTGCTTGAATGGTTTTGCCTGAGACCATAAAGTTTGTGAGGCTGAAACCTATTGCTTACTCTACAGCTTTTCCCAGATGTTGCTGGAGTTTTTTCCCCATCCTTGGAGTTCTGCCCAGCACTGGGGTAGGGCACAGCTCTGCTGTGCAGCCCTCCTGCAGTGAGGTTAGCACGGGAGTTGCCCTTCTGACACCCTGTGCCCACAGCCCATCCTTCCCTGGCCACCAGATCCCTCAGGGCAGCTTCAGCCCCCACTGCCCACTGTGTTGATGGACACATGCTCTTGGGGGGAGAAGCGAGAGAACACCTGCGGCTGTGCCACGTGAGCACAGCAAAGAAATCCTTACAACAGCTCTCACTCTGACTGATCCAGCATGAAAATGACAGCAGGGAAATCCCTGTACTTCCACCTCTGAGATTTCCACCATAACACATCCTGAGCCAGCAGACTGGATGTGCATGTGGGGAAAGAGTTGGTATTGTTATTTCAGAGTCCCTAAGGATTTGTTCCCTGCTGACCCAGGGACATGTTAACTGGAGGGTGGGGTGGGCAATCATATACATTTTGGAAGGCTAAAAACAACTGCAGCTTCTTGTGGTGTATTATTTATGTCAGGAAACAACTCTGATAAATACATGGTTGAATGTGAGTCACTAGTAATAGGTGCCCCAAGTGTAAATACCTCAGTGCACACTCAGGGCACAGCTATGCAGAAATAGGAAGCACTTTGGATTCGTATTTGGTGCAATGCTCCAGTCTTCAGCTGGTGCTGGATTGCTGCATTCATGTGCATGCTGATGTTGAATGTGCACCTATGTATTGACTGTGCAGACAACAGCAGCTATTCATCTGCCAATGCTGGTCTAGAGCTTTAGATGACCCCAGTTTTTAGGAAACACTCGATAGCCAGAGGGCTAAGTGCACCCAGGGTCCTGCAGGCTCCTGTTTCTAAGTCTTGGTGTTTTGGAAAAGCAGGAAAGGCTCTCAGATGATGCCTGCTGAGCTGATTTAGCACTGTGCATAAGTGCACCTGCTTGCCAGGGCTGAGTGCAGCCAAGAGTGGATCTCTGCCACCCTCATGGCACTTCCCAAGGGATCAGCTCACCCCTGTCCTCTCTGAGCAGCTCCCTCCCACTGACAGACCTCTCAACCAGCGTGTCCTGGCTGCCACTTAGCTCCAAGGTGCTGGCGAGTCACTGGTGTGACAGGAAAAGTGGAGTCCTCTAGAGATGTTAGCCAGTCCTTGCTGCCACTCTGCCCACAGCAGCCTGAGGAAAGGCCATGCCATGTGCAGCCCCCATGTCATGAAGTTCCCTGGCACCTTTCTTGCCCCTTGCTACTCAGCAGAGTGCCAGTGAGTGGGCGCTCGTTTGACGCAGATGGGAGGCACCTGTCCTGTGCAGGGGAGCTGAACAAAACCAGCTCAAAGTGCACTGAAGCCTTTGCCACTTGATTATGGTTGACATCAGTTTTCCAGTAAGTTCTTAGTGTGCCTGGCTTGTCAGATCTGCTCAAAGTGTGGCTGGAGCAGGCAGAGTGGCTGTGAGAGGGAAGGGTGGTGGTGGCAGCAGGGACAGGTGGCATTGCACTGCAGCAGGTGGTGCCTGTACATATTGGATGTGCTGTAGAGCAGTTCACCCTGCCCCAGCTCAAGGGAAAAGCAATTATTCTGCTGCCCCCAGGGCTTTGGGGGGCTTCTGCCTGCAGGTCCAGGTTACCCAGAGATGTGATGGCGGTCACATCCCAGAAGACATTCAAGTTGAAACTTAATAGGGCCCAGAGCAACCTGATTTAGTTGGAGATGTCCCTTCTTGCTGTTGGGGGGTTGAGCAAGATGACCTTTGAAGGTCTCTTCCAGCCCCATGCATTCTATGACTGTATGTGTGTCCAGTGAGCACTGAACAAACCCCAGGTTCTCCTACAGAACTGGGATCCCCAACTGAGTCCAGCCAGGCACCTATCTTCATCCCTTCTCTTGGGAGCCACAGCCATGATGCTTTGCAGAGCAAAGCAGCTTCCCAGTCCTACCTCTGCCTCCCCAAAGACAACAGGAGGTCAGCAGAAACCCTGCCTCTGCACATGCTATGATGTTCTCTGATTCTATTCCCAGAGGGTTTCAGGAGTTTCTGGATCCCAGAGTAGCATGTGGGGAGGTGAAAGCCATAGTGAAATGAGTTGGCACCCAGTGCACTCCTTGGGAAAGGGCCTGTTTCATCAAACCCAAAATATCCCCCCTTGGATCTCACGAAACTGACACCAGTTCATGGCCAGTTCCAGCAGGGTGGGGGTGGATTGTGTATGAGGCACGGTCAGCTCAAAGGACACTATTTAAACTGCAGCAGACCCAAAGCTGCTGTGATTTACACTGGGGACTACACCCAGGCCTTTCATCTATCCATATTGAGGGGTTTGAGGTGTCTTCTTGCTTGCAGGGGTTAGCGGGGTGAGCGTTTTGAAAGGGAAGCACAGGGATGGCAAAAAGCAGCATCCTCAGCTGGGAGCAAAGAGCAGCCTTTGTAGAAGTCATGCAAAGAGAGAAATCAATACAGCTTTTAAACAGGCACGACAAAAGAACAAGCGGGAAAAGCAAGTGGTCCACCAAAATCAAACTAAAGGGTGCAAGCAAGGAGCTTGACAGTTGTTTGGGACAGCAGGACAAGCCACTAAGAAGCAGCAAGGATAGAGTCAGAGCCTGAAATATGTGGGACAGTAATAGCACTCAAGAGGTAAAACTTCCACTATTGAGTCCTGACGGTGTCCCGACGTGGAGGTCAAGCTCCTTTTCTCTACAGAGTTGTCCTGCAGCCTCTCCGGGAAGGCAGCAAGGCCTCCCATGCCCCAGTTTGCCTCTTCCTGTTACCTCTTCCTCTGTCTATGACCCTGCTTTCTTACCACTTCCACTACATGACATCTAACTACAGTCCTCAGGGAAGGATCAGGCCCTGAGGCAGTCCTGAGATGTGCTGCAGAGTGCTGAAGAATGATGCAGGAACATGAACCTATCCTGCCGCTCTCTTTGGCAGCTCTTGAAACTTTCCCATGGCCATTCCGTGGAGGGCTCAGGCAGTGCCTGTGCAGAGCACAGGGGTTCTGGCCCAGAGACCCTACCTGCTCACTGCTTTGGGCTCGAAAGGCTCCAGGGTGTCTTCTCACCCTCCTCTGGGGAGGTCAGACAGTGTTCTTTCCCCATACAGTGTCCTTGCCTGCTCCGGTCCCGGTGCTGGGTCAGCAGCCTGGGACTAGCTCCAGTGTTACGCCTGGAGGAGAAGCAGCACCAACGTGCAGGCTCAGCAGAAGAGGTGTCCCATGGGGATGAGAGCTGCTCTCTAGTTACCCCTCTAGCAGAGCTGTCAGAACAACCTGTGCTGGAGGCTAAAAGGTTGCAGCCAAGGGCATGGACAAGCCTTGAGCAGGGGCAGGGGGAGCAGGAAGCAGTGAGGCAGCAGGAGAGCCTGGGAAGCTGGGTGACCTTTGAAGTCACCTACTGAACCCATGTTGTAGAGCTGATCTGGGACTTTGGTGCTCAAATACCAAAAGCAGTAGCCAGCACTCCGTCTGGCATGCCTTGGCCCCACTATGGTAACATGGGCTCTTTGGTTGCCTGGTGTCCACCCTCATGGGACCATTTAGGACTCTCTGTTGGCATCTTGGCCAAAGCCACAAGCCTCTCAACCTCCTTCCCAGCCCAGTTTGCAGGGGAAGCCCATGGGTACTGAGCCCACGGTTACATGTCCAGGAATGGAGAGAGATGCAACACTGGAGTGGCATAGGCAAGGTGGGAGATGCCCCTGGGTTTGCAGGACTGGAGGGCTATAGGGGCACCCATGAACACGCTGCCTGCAGCCTGCTTACCTCTGTGCTTGCAGGCAGGCTTGTCATGGCCAGCATGGCTCTGGCTCCCTGAAAGGATTCATTGGTTTTGGTGTCAGAGGCTGCGACACAGGAGACATTGAGGGCAGTGGGTATCCTGAGGTCCTAGATGGTGGCAGGGGCTGGCTTGCCCTGTGCCCAGCTGCTGGCAGCCCTGACCTGCCAGGCCCCCCATGAAAAAGCCAGTTTGCACTGCTGCCAGCAGCCCAGAGCTGCAGGAGGATGAGGCAGCTGCCACATGCTTCTGGAGCTTCCAAATGAGAGCAGCCTCTGCCCTTACCCTCCTATCCTTCTCCACTGCCTGCCCCCCCACCCCAGAACAGCACTGCATCTTTTCAGGCTCCCCAGACCTGACTTTCTCATGCAAGCCCAGTACCAGCCCCTTGGGGCGATGCTGCGGCTCTACTCAGCACGGCCACCGCCATCCCAGTGCTCCCCAAAGTACCTGCTGCACACTGCCTGTGCTCTGCTCTCCCTCTGCCTGGGATGGAACTGAGGCAGGACGCAGCCTGTCTGGGGAAGCAGCAGTGGCAGGACTCCAGCTCTTCCAGGCCTTGAGCAGCTCCTGCAGCTGTCAGTAAACACTTATTAGGCTTCTGCTGCCACCAGAAAACGTGGAAAACAGAGGCAGGAAGGACTCCTTCCCTGAGGAAGCTGGCCCCAAGGCATCCGGAGATAAACAGACGGCACCTGCGGCCACACGGGGCCAGGTTGGGGCCTGCCCTGCAAGGGAGGCAAAGCCCAGGGCACACAAAACGTGTCTAAAAGATAAAACGGCTTCTGTGGTGACCTGGCTGTGTGACCTGTCAGATAACAAAGGACGTTTTCTGTCCCAGCCCTGCAGTCAGGAGGCTTTTGCCAACTCCATGGCCAGTGGTGGAGGAGTCAGAGCAGGGCGAAGCAGCACAGACCTGCTGAGGAGTGGGGCGAGCCTGTTGGGCGGGAACCCTTCCCAGATAAGTGGGTACCGCGGTGGTCTGGGGAGGGGGCATGGGGCTGGTGCCCAACAGGACTCACTGCTTGGAACGTCAGTGTACAGTTTTCTACACTCTCCAAGAAGTGTGTGGAGGAGACAAGGTGTCCTTAGGGAGGGGCAGGAACCAGTCTGTCCTTAGACAGACAGACAGATGCTCAGGGCGCTCTGTGGGCTTGCAGTGTGTATGGCATCAATTCATATGCACCCTGGGTGCCTGCAGGCTCCAACTGGGGCTTTGTGAACTTTGGGCTGTCCAGGATGAAATTAGAGATTCCATTGGTGCCTTCTACTTCCCCAGGGACTTAATGAGGGTTAATTTGAGGCTCTGCAGAAGCACAACACCCACATCAAAAGGGCTGAGGAGGCTGAGCAAGGCACCGTAAATGCTGGTAGCATGGGTCATGCCTGGCAGAGGCACAGCTTCAAGATGCGTGGAGTACCACTGAACCAGGCCCTCCACCACAGCCCTTGCCTCTTCTGGTCACGGCTGGGGGCACAGTGTGTCCTGCTGCCTCCTGCTGCTCTGTGGCCAGGCAGGCAGACTCTGTCCATGTGAGCACTCTGCTCCTTCACACCTTTTGATGCCACTCACCACGTGTGAATCCCTCAGTCGGTTAAGAGACACAACGAGCTCAGGACAGAACTACAGCCCTCCAGCCAGACTCTTCTCTAGTCTCAAGCACTACAAACAGGATCCAGCAGCCTTTCCACCTCCCTGAGGACTAGCCAGTTCCTTCCAAGGTCCCTTTGCTCTAAAGGGATCCCTATCAGCATGGTGGACATGTCCATACCACCCTCAGAGAAACTCAAGAAAACCCTGAAGCACTGCAAGTAACAACAAGAACAACCAGCACCACATAAACCTTAACACCTTGCATCCTTTTTTTCCTAAATGAGAAGCTAATCTGATGCAAATATCCTGGGTACTTGGACAGACCTGCTCCAAGGTTCAGCAGCTACTCCTCCACACCCAGTATCTCAGCCCAAGGCAGTTAGCAAGGAGAGGTTCTCAGTTCGCCCTGCACACAGGACATGTGGCATCCAGGCCTAGCAGAGGGCAGGCTGCTCTTCTCCTCAGCCCAGGAAGAGAGATGGAAATATGAAGACCGGTGTGGATGCTGGACAAAGGCAATCTCACCAGAACAAGGGCTAGAAGAAGGGCTGTATTCATAACTAAAAATGCATTTCCACTTAGTCAAGCAGAGCTCCACCAAGCCCAGGTTTGATAAGCCTTGGCATAGACACTGTGTTAGCAGAAGGCTCCAGAGTGCTATTACTTTCTGTTAACCCACAGGAACATAATTGCAAAAGACAACTCTGAGCAGATAGGCAAGAACAGTCCAAAACACCAGTGCAGCATTGCCCAGCAAGAGGAATGCAGGACTCACAGGGAGGATCCAGTGACCAGCATCCCCTCTCCTCTGGGTCGCAGAGAACCTGAAGATTCCCTTGGGGATATGTACCTTGGTGTTTGTTCCTAGGAGAGCAGGAATGGGCAAAACCAACTAGCTTAGAGATTTTGTGCAGCAGTCACCTTCCCCTTTCAGAAGATATTATTACGTTACCCCATGATCAAATGGCCCCTACTCTTCAGCCACCTAAGACACACAAGTGTATGATCACAGAGCACCTTACCCTGGCACAGCATGGCAGGAAGGTGGCACACATGGTTGGCTCTGATAGCTCTGTCATTCATTATGCTATGATAGCAACCCATATACCTGATGCCACAAAGCAACCCTGGGAGATAGCTTCCTGAGGGCTTTCTGCCTGTGTGAGCTAGCTGGAGAGGTTGGCTGGGAACAGCAGGGAGGCAGCAGCAGAGGACTGTAAGGGGGTGGGGGAGTATGCCCCAAAGACAAACAGCTTTTTAACCACTTCTAATCTCTTGGTTTCATTGGCACTTTCACACCCCCCTGCCTTTTCCACTCCAATGAAACACAGAGTCTCTTAGTAGATACCCATGCAGCTCTGCTGTAAATTCACAGCATGTGAATGCTTATTTTTGTATTAGGAATACCAGAATCAGCATTAAATTTACTACTGTATTTTGAACTCCCAAGGAAATAGGACCACAAAAGATATGGGCCACATAAAAGTGTTGAGTTGGGTACAGTGTGATTTATGGGGCATGTTAGCACCATGGAGCTCGATGCACACTTCTAGAGAAGGAAACAAAAATACAATGGTTTGCCAAAGTCCAATATGACTTTTGATGCTGGCTTTCAGTCTCCATCAGCAGGTGATTTTCTGGTCCACCTCACCTCAAGGTAGGTGGGAACAGGCCTGGGAGGGATGACTGTGGCTGGTTGCTGAGCAGTGAGGCTGTGGGACAACTATCCTGTGTCCCATTTGCATTGCTTTCTGCGCTAGCAGTAACACAAACTCCAAGAGCTTTTGGGGTCTGACCTTTTCCTGGGAGGTTTCTTGGGAGTAGGATGGGTTGCTAAGATGCCCATCAGCCCAGGCTGGTGACAAGACTGTGGGGATCACAGTACAAGTGTGCTGAGCCAAGGCAGGATCCTTAGCTGAGATGGGCAAGCACAGCTGCTCCCACAATCAGTCCTGGCATGCTCTATGTGCTTGTGGGGTTCATGTTGCCAAACAGACATCGGGCAAGCTGGAGAGACTGGCAAGAATGATGAAAAGCCCAGAAACTCCCACTTCATTGTGAGAGATAAAGAAGTTTAGTCTATTTAACTTCTCAGAGAGAAGGTTAAGAGGTGCCTTGATCATGATCTATTAATACCTACACAGGAGAAATAGTTCAGATAGTAGATAGCTCTTTAATCTAATAGGTAAAGGCATAAAGCAATCTGCTGGCTGGAAGCCAAAACTCGACGCCTCCAGACTAGCAATAAGGGGCACATTTCACCACCAGCTCTGGAACAACTCCCCCACAGCAGTAATGACATCTCTCCTGAGATGAGGTGTGCCTGTGCCCCGCCGATGGCTCCGAGGCAGGGATTCTCGGGCACAAGGCAGCAGCCTGTCACTCACAGGGGCAAGGCTGAACAGACGTAGTGACTCTTTGGCCCCCAGAATCTGGGTTTTGACAAATGGATGGTTGCTTGTGGGTTTGTTTTGTTTTTTTTTTTTTTTGTTGTTTTTTTTTTTTTTTAATAAAGGAGGACGTTCTCCATCCCCCCATCCCCAGGGTCCTCAGCAACTTCCAGCTGATCTGCAGCCAGGCTGCTAAGTATATCAAAGTAGCCATTTAAGACTGAGATGTTACTTTTGTCCTCACTCGTTTCCTTTATGTTTTTTGTTACTCCGACCTGGCGTGGCTCTTTGGAAGGGAAACCGAAAAGGAAGGGGGAGTAAAGGGCTGAGGTAAATAAACACATCCTTAGCTACGTTACCCATCCTGCACGCACGGCGTTTGTAAGCTCCTCGGGAGAAGGGATTATAGCGTGAGCTGTTTATCGCTGCTTCTGAACTACAGAAGGACGCCAAGTCTACAGGCTTTTGTCAAAGCTTCTACATGAAAGTCAATGAGAAAGGACATTTCCAAAAGTCAGGCATCCCCAAAATGTTCCAGACTCTATCCCACGAGACCACAGTATCAAAAAATCACTCTGTGAGAAACTTGTCTGCTTTGCACCATGTGGGATCTAGCAGACCTTGGAAACTCCTTGAGGGGAGGGTTGCACCCCACAACCCTGCAAAGGCAGCCATGGGGCAGAGGCACAGCCACCCACCCTTCTGCAATGTTCCTTCTGGAGCCACGCTGCCGCCAAGCAGCCACCACCGAGAGAAACAGCAGCTCCTTCTCTGTGACCTTCCTCACCATCTTCTCTGTACCCTTGGCCTGTGGGGCAGCTGCAGCTTTTTATCCTCTTGGCCCTGAGCAGTGTTTCCCTGCAGCACAAAAAGTCTGGGCCAGGCAGAGAGAGAGGACCTCCAACAGGGCAGGGAGCCAGCTGCAGCAGCACACTCTGGGCACCGCAGAGCAGGCAGGGAGAGCCTACTCTCCCCTGGCAGAAACAAATGTAGCATGCAGGTGGGTTTACAGACACTACCGTACAGATTGACGCAGGCTCTCCAAATTGCCGTGCTTAAGCACAAAAATAGTATTTCCTATTAGTCTGCCTTTAAATTGATGTGCCCTGATACATTGATCTTTATGTTAACAGCATTTTGCAAGATGTACAGGGAACGTAACATGGCCAGACCGTGGTGAGAATTGTAACTTTGCTCCTGACTGCATTCTGAGCGGTTAGAACAGTAACCTTCAGATCACCTTAACAGCCACACTGGTATTTTGTTATATATATTCCCAAGCAGATTATGTTGTTGAGGTAGATTTTTCGAACCGTAGCTCAGGAGGAGAAACTACAAAGCCTTCGCAGAAATTTGTTGCCAGAAAGCGTGGAAATTGGATGCTTTCAAACTGCATTTGGGCTCAGATGAACATTTTAAAAGGTGAGGGTTTTTTTGACTTTCCGAGTCACCAGCAGCCTCTCTGCTCTCTGACCTAGAGCCATGCAGGACAAAAACTGTGCTGTTTAAACAGAGGCACATTTTCCTGATGAGGGTGAGGCACAGCCATAGCAGTCCCCTCTGAAAAGTGAACTGGCCACAAACACAACCACGGAGCCTAATTAATATACTAACACTCACCAGTCAGAAACACAGGTTGGACTTGATGATCCTAAAGGTATTTTCCAAACTAAACTCTTCTATGACTTGGTGATTCCATAATAATATGTAAGCTTTCAAACCAGCAGCATCTCTCTAGATTAATCCTTAAAATACCAGTAAACGAGATCATGCCCAACTGAGATTATGCAAAGCACCTTCAGCCCCACTTCTATTCTTTTTTTTACATCATTCTCTCAAATCTCTTTCCCCCATATGAGAGAGTCCCTGTGCCCTGGGTTCAACACTGCCACATTAAGCTCAGGGATTGCACACTCAGTGCACGCCACTGGTGTTTGGAAGTTCTCCAGGCACCTGTGCCAGTCCCACAAATTTGGGGGTCATCACTCATCACCAGGAAGTTTGTGTCTAAGTACCTCTGGGATTGCTCCAAGTTGTGGGGTACTCTGGATTTTTTGCAGATGGACTTTGGAGGTGTCTCAGTGTCCAGGCTGTTTCTGGGCTGGCATCTAAGAGAGGAGAAAATCCTTACTCTTTAGAAAGACTGGAAAGCATGGAGGTGCCTGTCCGCTCCCATATTCTTACCATGAGCCCCTTGATTTCCTCCTGGCACTGGTCCCTGGCCTGGTTTATATCCCATGTAGCCAAACTCCTTGAAATCCTGCCATTCATGCACTTCCAGCGGTTCCCAGTGGGAGCAGAGCACAGCCATGGCCACAGGCCAGATGGACATTCACTCCCAGCTCCTGCCCACTGCTCACTGGGGGTGCCAAGCAAGCACACACAAAATGCTCATCGTGAGCACTCGAAGGCCTGTGTGCAGTGTAGTGGTGGCAGTCACGGTATTCACAGAGACACTGTGGATCCAAAAGCATGAGATTGGCAATGATATGGCAGATGAATCAGCAGCTCTTGTCCACAGGAGGGGCAAGGCTGAGCAGGCACATCACTTGAGGAGAACCGACAACAGAAAACCCAGGTCACCAGCACATCTCCAGCAGCAGCCAGAGGTATGGCTCTTC
Source organism: Tricholaema leucomelas (assembly GCA_013400475.1). Classification (NCBI taxonomy): domain Eukaryota; kingdom Metazoa; phylum Chordata; class Aves; order Piciformes; family Lybiidae; genus Tricholaema lacrymosa; species Tricholaema leucomelas. The sequence continues at coordinate 546,761 of WAAF01012567.1, read as the reverse complement.
CCCAGCTCTGGGAAGAGAGTCAGCACAGGCAGAAGCTTCAGTCCTTGTCCTTTGCAAGTTGTTGGACAACAGGCACAAGAGAGAGGGGCTTCAGGGCTTTCTCGCTTGAAACAGGGACACACCAGTGCAATAGCACCATACAGTGAGCGCTACGATGGGGAGCTGTTGCTATGGTGAGGGAAATAATATTTAAGCACCAACTGTTTATAAATATAAAATCCCTACAAAGTTTTCTAAAATTAGATGAAGGGGGCTAGGGCTGTCAGGATATTGTAAAAGACTCGAGAAACGCCGGTATTTTTGGGCACACATGCTCTGGGTACTCCTAAAACAGCAAATGCAAATCCAAAATGTTAAAACATCGAAAGTGATGACTCCTCTGTTGTGCTTCCCAGGATTTAAAGGCAACCTCATCGCCCTGAACTCGCTGTCGCAGCCTGGCACGCCTCTGGGAGCAGTGGCGACACCAGCGTTCCCAGGGATTTATTTTTCTTTGGCACAAGAGCAGCGCGGGACCCGGGCTCCGCTCTGTCTTGTATCTTGCTTGCTGCTAAGCGAAGTTGTTCCAATCTGCTGATGAAGATGCGGGTACGGTGACCCCACAGCTGCACTCTGCAAGTCCTTCAAGTCAGAGGTGGAGGTTTGGAATTCCCTGAGCTGAGGAGGCAGCTCCTTGTGGAGCTGAGGGGGCTGTGAGGAGCTGGGTGTTGCTCACACGAATGTGATTCCTTGCAGTGCCCTGGCAGCACTAAACACGCACAAAGTACAACTGGGATATAAAAAAAGCGTCTGCTGTAGCGGCTGTACATGAGCTGGCTCTTGTGGGCAGCTGCCGTTTCAGCAGAAGTACAGTTAAAGTGCTATGAATGCAGCTTAGTTGGCAAGCACCGGACAAAAAAAGCAATATTCAAAGTTGCCAAAAGTCTGCAGGGTCGAACAGTAGCAGAAACTGGGAGGAATGTGGCCCACCAGACCGCAGTCGCCTCAACAGCCCCAATACTCCTCCAAGCTTCCTTTCCTTTGCCCTGTGCCCACCGTGCCAGGCACTCAGGCTGGCACCTTCCCACGTCACCTCTCGGTATTCTAGCACCGCCAGGGATAGTTTTGGGCCCTGGCCGTGGCTGTGAGCCCTGTCCCTGGCAGCGCAGAGAGGATTCCTGGCGCTGGAGGACCAGTCCCCATGGCAATATTTTTCCTGATGAGCAAAGGCTACCGGAAAATGAACGAACAACCGCACACCGCCATCGTTACCGAACCCGGGGGGGCATGGCACCGGAGAGTGGGGAGGAAGCGGAGCACCCTCCCCCTCTCATCCACCCCTCAGTCCCCGGGTGGCCTGACCCTAAGGATCTCCAGGGATCTCCAGGGATCCCCGTGTACCCTGCACCACTCATCGTAGAGGTGGGGGAACCGGACACGCCTCTCTCAGGGGGCCGCCACCGGCGCCTCCCCCCGCGTCAGGAGGGGCTCTGCCGGCTCCGTCCGGGCCGCCTTGGGGAGGGAAAAAAAAAAGAAGAAACGTAGAGTTTCCTGCTCGGTAAAGCTGGGGAGCGGCGGGGCCGGGCTGGGGCGGTGCGGAGCGGAGCGGTGCGGGGCGGGGGCAGCGCGGAGGCTCTGCCTGTGCCTGAGCCTGAGCTGCCGCCGCTGCGCTGCTATCTGCCCGCGCTGTCGGGCGGGCCGGAGCAGGGAGGGGAGAGCGGCTGCAGCCCCCCCACCCCGCGCCCGCCCTCCCCTCGTCGCCGACGCGGAGCAGAGCAGAGGGGCGTGGAGAGGCTGCCCGGCGCGGCGGCTGCCCGCTCGGGCAGGGCAGGCAGGGCAGCGGCAGGGCAGGGATGAGCCCCAGCGGCGCGGCCCGCTGAGCTCCGCCGCCAGCCAGGATCTGGCCGGGCTGGGCTCGGTGTCCGCCGCGCCGGGAACCGCGGCGGAGCCGGCTGGGGATGCGCGGGAGATCCCGCTGCGGCGCTCCGCCAGGTAAGAGGCGCTGGGGAAGGGCGAGTGCGGATCGGCAGCGGTGTCCGGCGGCGGCGGGCCGGGGCTCATCAGTAAACGCTTTTCCGCGGCAGCAACTTTGCAGCGCAGCAAGACATCGCCCACAGCGGCGGCAGGGACTTCGCTCCGCTGGTCCCCAGCGCTGGGGCTACGGGACCCCGTCCCGGGCTGCCAGCGTCTGGCCAGCTACCGCCTGAGGGGGCTGGGGGCAGCCTTGGCCCACCCCGAGACTCACAGGGGGTACAGGCTGCGGCGAAACTTGGGCTGCTGTTGGGTGAGGAGCTGCTGCCGGAACAAGTGAGTAAGTGGCCGGGGGAGGTCAGCTGTCCTGCCCGGTGCTATGAGCGGCGTCAGCCGGCCGAGCGGATGCCCCGGCGTTTGCTGTCAGACCTTAAAGCGGTTCGGTAAAGCCGCCGTGAGGCTGGCGAGCAGAGCTCGCAGAGCGGGTCTGAGGCACGCCGTGGCATAGAGCAGTCCTGCGGAAAAGCTGCTCGGGCTGCTGGCGCGGCCGCGGGCAGGGCGCGTCTCAAAGAGCCTTTCGAGGTGCTGAATGATTCCGTTCATCCCAAAACAGCCTTCCAGCTCCTGCCAGGGGAGCGCTCCAGGAGGGAGCGAGCGTGCACAGCCAGGCTGTTGGATGGCTCTGGGGAGGGCGGAGAGCACAAAAAGCTGTGCCGGGTTTACCCAGACATTCGCATCCTCGGGAAGAGACGGATGCGGTTCAGCAGATGAGGGATAAACAAGCACAGGTGGATGTTGTGGTAAGAAAACTCCGGGAGTGGATGGAGTTGGCATTACTTGATAGTGATTAATTAACTCAAAATGTGTCTAGGGAGTGTCAGTCGGGACGAACCGAAATCCCTGCTGAAATCTTGTTGACGATTAAGTGCTGGTCAAAGCAGGCAGCAATTTGGTGGTACAAGAGCTTTTGGTCCCTCTGAAATGCAGAAGGGATAGGCAGAGAGGGGGACTGGGGTGGGAGGACATGCCAGGAGTGGCTTTGAGCACTGGGCTCCGGTGCTTTATCTTGGGGAAAATGCCCCAGGAGATGATGTATGTGAGAGCAGAGCAAGTCTTGGGGCATGAAGCATCTGCACCCAGCCTAGTGGTCACCCAAAAAGGGTTTCGGGCATGAGTAGCTATCAGAAAGTCAGAGCCGTGACCTGTAGGGAAGCTCTGGTCCTATATAACTGAAGACGACGTGAAGTGAAGGCTCGCTCCCACCCCATCAGGTTCTCATGTTAGTAGGCCTTGCTGGAGGGGCAAAGCCTGGGGACAGAGACCAGCCAAGCTCTTGCATCTGTTGCAGTACCCAAAATCAGACAGTGGCTGTGGTAAGGGAAAAGGGAGCTGCTCAGTACTGCTTTTCTCAGCGGTTCCTCTTTCCCCTGGGGAGCAGGAGAAGCAGCAGGGTGCAGCCTGCCCACACTCAGGGTGGGTGGGCCACAGGCATGCTTGGCACCTGCCTGGGTTCACAGATCCACCAGCATGACTAAGCCACTGCGATCGAGTGGGATGCTTATCGTCAAACCTTGTCAGGAGCCTGTCTCCCCTGCCTCGGTGGCCACAACGTGTTGTTGTACAAGATAAACTCTTTGCTCGTCAGGAGGATGCTGGAAAGTGGCATGGCCCATGCCAGTGTGTCCCTGCCCTTGCTCAGAGTTGTTTTGCAACCATGCAACTTCTTTTCTGTGCCTAGGCATAGAGGTGGAGGGGAGGGGGGAGGAAGGGGAGCTGGGCTCCCGAAGCCAGGCTGGCTGGGCAAGGAGGCACTGCAAGGTGCTGGCTCCAGCTGCTCCCTCCCCGGCCCACCCTCCAACAGGCTGCTCTGCCCTGGGCAGGGACACAGGGTAGCTGCTTGCCAGGCAGGGGCCAGGGGTTCAGAGCTGAGCAGCCACTGAATTGCTGCAAACTCTGTGGGTGATGCATGGGTCTCCCCCCAGGGGGGATAAAGGGTTGTCTGCCATGAGGCATGTTTTGGGATGTGACCCCTGGTGAATGTGCTGCGGAGATGCCTTCCAAGTGCTGCAGTCACACTGGTGTCAGGAGAGGGGTTTTACCTTTCAGCTGCCAGTGTGGGCTTTGTCTCACATGGGGTGCACCCTTGTGCCCCTCTGTGCCGTTTCAAGTATGCCCAAGAGTGCAGGCAGCCTTATCTGGTCCCTCTGCTCATCTTGCATCTTCCCAACACTGAGACCCTGTCACTGCTGCTCACAGTTGTGTTTTCCAGCTGGTCCCAAACTCCTGAGTCACTCTGCTGTTTCCATAGAAACAGGCTTGCTGGCGGGAATCAGTTTTGGGGGGTAGAGGGTGCCAGTAGCTGGACCAGTACCGGGCAGGCCACAGGGAAGGGCTTGCTGTGTGCAGGCACATCACTCTGGCATCAAGGCTGCATTAAGGCTGGAACAGGCACCTGCATTTCATAGACCCTCACACCCCCTTCCATTCTCTTTCCCTCCCTCCCTGTTGCAGGGAGGTGTAGAGAGATTTCACTGGCAGTGGTAAGGGAGCCCAGGATAAGCCCAGGGCACGAGTTCTGGGGAGCTGTCAAGGGATAGCCTGGAATGAATCTGAAAAGAGCAGGTCTTCTTCACTGCCCTGTGAGAGAGCTGTGGAACCAGTGACAGCAGTATCAGTTACCGCAAGGTCTCCTGCCTAAAGCTGCCCTCACCCCCGTGTTGCCCAAACCTGGCCACCTTCGGGGAGCAAAAAGGGAACCTGCATGGAAAACTTGAGGCAGGAGGCAGGACAGTCATATGCACAGAGATGCTGCGGGAGCCCCCCTCAAGGGTGAGAGTGGCACTGTGCCACGAGGCACTGCCTTATGTAGCACCTGACAGCTTTAGAAATCAAAAAAGCATGAGTTGTGCTGGTCCCTGCAGCAGCCCCGCCGAGCCCAGCATGTCTGGCAGCACCTGAGCTCAGCTGCCAGCGCACCTCTGGCGCCGTGGTCCTGCTGAGTGGCTCCAAAGCAGGTCGTTCCCATCAAACCTAGGAAGACGAGCCGTGAAACAGGAGTCCACCACTGAGCATCTCCTCCCCGGCCTCTGCTGCGCTGCGGCTGACCAGCCGCACTCAGTGCTCCCCATGCTGGTGACTCACGGATGCCATTCAGTTTAATTCATTGCCTCCCTTCTCCCGAGTGCTCCTGGGCTGGCTCAGCTAACTTCTTGCCTACTCGTCCTCCCCAGTGCTCCTGGGCTGGCTTGCCTGACTTCTCGCCTGCTTGTTCTCCTCAGAGCAGTATTGGGAGTCAGAGGAGGTGGAGGAAGAGGAAGGCAGGCGATGATGTACCCGCTGCTGTTTGTGGGTGTGTGGGCCGGGAGAGGCTGCATTGCCTGCACCTACCTTCTCTCTTCCACTGGGCTCAAGGCTGCGAGAAGCGGAGCATGGGTGAGGGAAAGATTGGCACCTTCCTCCTCCCACAGACAGTGCTCCTGTCCCCATGCCAGGGAGCTGGTTGCTGGATGCCATGCATCTCTCGTGGGCAGCCTGGTCTTGATGTGACTGCATAAAGAAGGATAGATATGTGGGCAGGGCAGAGGAGCAGAATCTGGCATCATCATCTGTAAGCAGAGCAGAGTTACAGGAAAGGGGCAGCAGTGACCCCGGCACCACACAAAAAGAGCCCATATGCCTTCTCACAGGCCCCCAGGAGTGCTGAGAGCAGGGCTGTAACTTACCCTCACCCCAGATCTCTGTTTCATAGCCCCAGCTGCCTGGAGAAACCTACTGGAATCAGCTCCCACCCTTAAGCTCTATTTGCTCATCATCTTTGGTGGAGCTGCAGACAGAGCAGAGGGAAATTTCATTTAGGAACACTTTACAGCACAGAAACATCTGTAAGGCCAGACAACTCCCATGGTCACAGCATCCTATGGTCTAGGACTGAGTGGCCAAACTAGTACACACCTCATGCTGGACTCACATCCAGCCCCACATGGGGACAGCCCTTGCTCCAGGTGCTGCTTGGGGTGGCAGGCACCAATATCAGTGCCTGACAATGAACAGGCCAGCTTAAGGAAGTCCCTGAGGGCAGGGATGGGAGAGCAAGCAGCTCTCCTGCTGCATGTGTGTAGGAGACATCCTCCTGCAGTGTGCTGGCTGCAGCCCCTGCTCAGCCAGCCTGCTCCGAGTTGTGCAGAGCTACATGCAGCTCCTCCTCGGCAGGTCTTTCACACCAGCCTGGCTGAGTCCAACACATGAACGAGGGGGAGTGTGAGAAGAAGCGATCCTCTACCATGCTAGCAACTCTCAGGAGCCCCCCCAGGAGCTCCCAGCTGCCTTTCAAACCCTGGGCTGGGCTGAGACAGAACCACAGCCCCTCGGGGACAGGCAACGATGGGAGGAGGTGGGAGAGCTGGCCAGGAGCTGAGACGAGGCTCTGGCTGACTTTAAAAGAGCACAGATGAGACATCAGGGAGGCAAGTCTTCTCCCCAAACCTGCCCCTCCCTGGCTGCAGCTCAGCAGGGGGGCAGGGCACATGTGAGGGGTGACGAGGGGCAGTGAGGCTGAAGCTGGGCTGTAGTTTCACACCTGCTCTGCCAAGGAGGTGAATTGAGGCCCCATTTCTGCCCCTCCACAGCACAGTGCATTGCAAAGGGAGTGGGTCTTGGTGAATGTAGAAGCCAAAACACAGCCAGTGATCCATCAGGAATTGGGACCAAGGAGGCACCTAGGCTCTGGCTGCCTTTTGGAGGGGGCTTGCCAGCAGGTTTCTACCACACTCTGAGACAATCCAAGCTGCACCTGCTCCAGCATCAATCAGCAGTGCAGCAAGGAGTGGAAGGTGAGGCTGTGTATGAAGGATGCAGTGTGGCTGGCCATCACTAGAGAGCAGGAAAGTTCCCGCTGCAGCTTCCACCTCGGCAGTATACAGGAGCCACCTGGGCCAGGAGATGCCAGCACGGAGCCTCCTCACCTGTTCTGACTGATCAGATCTGGACAAACACTTTCTCCAAGGAACAGAATATCTTAAGTGAACATTTGGGGCCAGTCTCCTCTCACTCTGCAGAGCAGGTAACCCCAAACCAAAGCAGCAAGTATCTGCAGCTTTGGTCCCTCATCTACACACATCCCTGGCAGGTAGCAGTACAGGAGAAAGCATCCCTTAGTACCTAGGGAAAGCAATCCTTCTTTGAAGCACCCTTACAGGTCTAAATCACAGCAGAGATGTGTGGGGGTGGGGGTGTCACTGTGTTGGAGCCCCTGCTCCTAGCAAGAGGTCTCTGGAGCTGGTAGCTCCTGCAGCCTCTTACCGACACCAAGCAGCTGGGGCAACTCTTAAATAACAATGATGATGATAATAATAATAATAATATTAGAAAGGAAGGAGATTTTTAACTCACCTGCAGGTCTGAGCAGCCTTCCTGGCATCACTTGCTGGGTGACAGGGTCTCCCTGGGAAGCAGGACTTACTGAGTAGACAGGAACTACACACTGTACCAGTTGCCACAGGCTCTGCAGAAGGCACACAGCAGGAGGATTACACTATCCCAGGCCTATCAGAGATTTCAGCATGCTCTGGGTTTGGACAGGCATCACGTGCTGAAACTGTTACTGGCCTGTTGGCCTCTCTTGGAGACCTCCAGCATCAGTAGTGGCTCTGACAGCCCCACTGGCAGTGGCCAGTGTGCCAGGGCCAAGCAGGGGACCAGGAGCTGACCACACTGAGGACGTGCCAAGAGCAAGAAAAGAAGCCATCGTGACAATAGTGCTATGGGAAAGGGTTCTGCTGGATGGGAAGTTGAGATGCTTGGGTCTGTCCCTTTGGCTTGCCTGAGGAGGATGGGCAGGTGGCTGCAGAGGTTGGGTATCCAGGACAGCATGGAAAGAAGATGGGCCAGGGAAGATGGGTGTAGCAGAGCTTCAAAGCTGTTGCTAATACTGGGGTGTCTCCCCTGCACAAGGGTTTTGGCTTGTTTGGGGTTTCTGGGATGAGTCTGATATCTCTTGCCCCATTGGCCTTGAGGAGCAATAGCGCATGGATGCAAAGCCCTCCTGGACAGGCAGCAGGGCAGCCTATGAATGCTATTTTGTTAGCGCACAGGGGGCAGATGCTGAGGCACACAATTACATCCCCTCCCAGCAATGCTGCAGCTACCCAGCCATGGCACGGCTGCTCCTCAACTCCCTGCACACCCCACTCAAGCATCCTGCTCAGATTCCCCACCCGCAGGTGCACAACTACAGCTCTGCTTTTTCCTGTACCCACTTATGCTGCTAAAGGCTCCTGCCACTGCCAGCAGCAGGGAGGGGATGTGGTTTCTCATCTTCCTTCTATCTAGTACAGTGTTCTCACCTTTGGTGCTCAGGAGGGGATGCTGAATCCCAGAACTGAGGAAGCACCATGACCATGACCACATGGCCAGCACCGTGAGACTGGTGCTAGGGCCACATTGGGCTGGCAGCTGGGACACAGCTCTGGCTGCTGTTTATTCCCAGAGACTGACTGATCTAGTCTGGCTGTTGGACCTCTAAGCAAACAGGTTTGCAGCTCCAGGAGAATTGTTCTCTCTAAAGTGGGACATTGTTAACCTAGATGGACAGTGCCTTGTCCTTCCAGCTGGACAGAAAGGATGGAGACAACTCTCTCCAGGTGCTTGGCACCATCCCCTGACTTTTCCATGCCATGGATCCTGTACTGGCTGGTGAAGGCACTGGGGCTGAAGTCTTTGCTGGAAGTGTCTCTCCATGCTTGCCAGCATCTGCCTGGCCTTCCTCTCCTCTGAAATGGGGTTCTGTAGTGCAAGTCTGGGGTCCACGTGGTTATAGCTGATGTACATGCATTGGGGAGTTGTGGGGTGTCTGTTGGATACTCAGGTTCTCCTTGGCAGTTCCTGCTCAACCTGTGACTTCTTTGCTGGTTTGCAGACACCAACAAGACCCGTGAAGAAGCTCCATGAAGGTGACCAGCCATGCAATGTTCCTGGAAGGCTGTCCTCCTACTAGCCTTGGCCTCCATTGCAATTCAGTACACAGCAATACGGACCTTCACTGCCAAGTCTTTCCAGAGCTGCCCCATCCCCAGCCCCGTGAACTGCAGCCCGGGCCAGGATGCCGATGCGTCCGACAGGCTGTGCGATGAGAGCCCTACCTTCTCGTACAACCTCTCCAGGAAGACCCACGTGCTCATCCTGGCCACAACGCGCAGTGGCTCCTCCTTTGTTGGGCAGCTGTTTAACCAGCACTTCGATGTCTTCTATTTATTTGAGCCCCTCTACCATGTCCAGTACACCCTGATCCCAAAACTGACCCAGAGCAAGAGCACGACGGACAGGCGGGTCATGCTGGGGGCCAGCCGAGACCTGCTGAGGAGCCTGTATGACTGCGACCTCTACTTCTTGGAGAACTACATCAAACCACAGCCTGTCAACCACACCACCGACCGCCTCTTCCGCAGGGGAGCCAGCAAGGCCCTGTGCTCACCACCTGTCTGCGAGTCTCTGGGAGGCGTCGATCTCCACCTGGAGGAGGGAGACTGTGTGAAGAAGTGTGGGACCTTGAACCTGACGCTGGCCACTGAGTCCTGCAGAGAGCATGGCCACGTGGCCATCAAAACTGTCAGGGTGCCTGAGGTCAGTGATCTCCGGGCACTGGTGGAGGACCCACGGCTGAATTTGAAAGTCATCCAGCTGGTGAGGGATCCCAGAGGGATCCTAGCATCCCGGAGCGAGACCTTCCGCGATACCTACCGGCTGTGGAGGATCTGGGATGGCACTGGCAGGAAGCCCTACAACCTAGACGTGACTCAGCTCACCACAGTGTGTGAGGACTTCTGGAACTCTGTGTCCACTGGCCTCAACCGGCCGCCGTGGCTCAAGGGCAAGTATATGCTGGTGCGGTACGAAGACCTGGCCAGGAACCCCATGAAAAAGACCGAGGAGATCTACGATTTCCTGGGTATCCCCATGGACAGCAACGTGGAGCGCTGGATACAGAACAACACCCGAGGGGACAGGTCCTCCTCCAAACACAAGTACGGGACTGTGCGCAACTCGGCAGCAACGGCAGAGAAGTGGCGTTTCCGGCTGTCCTACGAGATCGTGGCGTTCACCCAGCACGCCTGCCAGCAGGTGCTGGCACAGCTTGGCTACCGAACCGCCGGCTCCGAGGAGGAGCTGAAGAACCTCTCTATCAGCCTGGTGGAGGAGAGAGACTTTCTGCCCTTCTCCTAAGGCAGTCCGCTTGTGGAGGGGGGAGAGGGGCCCGGTTTTGATACAAACTGTTTCTAACTGTTGCCTTATTTTCTTTTCTTTCATTTTGTTTCTCTCCCCTCCCCCCAATTTCTTGTCTTTTTCTCTCCAAAATTTGCACTAAACCTTGAGCAGGAATCTCAACAGCTGAGTCCAGGGGAAGCCGTGGCTGCCCCTCAATACGTTTCGGACGCAAGAGGAGTTGGGTCTCTCCAGGCAAGAGCTAGAACTGTGGATGGGTAACAAATGTTTACAAAACACACGAAATGTATAAAGCGACCTTCAAGCTTTCCAAACCGAAGGGTACCTGGGGTACTGTACTTTTGCACTGTTTACTTTTACAATGTAAGAGGTAAATATAAATATAATTTATGAGTGGTGTCGCCCCCTCCAGAGTAACTCCCCTTGCCACCCCCATCATCAGGTTAGACTGGAAGAAGAATGTGGAACAACCTTCTCGTTTTTGATCTTGGTGCAACATGTCTGTCTGTCTAAGTCCTGTTTCGGGGCTGGGCCATTGCTCTGCTGCTCCCACACGGTTGTTTGGTAACACCTGTAATATTTCTTTGTGCCAAAAACCCACAGAAAAGAAACAAAAAAAAAAAAAAAAAAAAGGGGGGGGGGGGGGGGGGGAAGTGATTGGGTGGTTTGGTAAAAGCCCAATGCAGTTAAGACTTTATTTCTGTGTTTTCTGTAAATAAAAGTGCAATAAAACTGACCTGGGGGTGAACTTCAACTGAAAGACCGCAGTGACTGAACTGGGATGTGTGCACCAATGAGCAAAGGGCAGCATCTTCTGGTCTGCCCAGTTCTTATGAGGCTGAGATGGGGAGCAGACACCACAGACCTCTCCATGTGGCAGGGAACTGAAGCCATCTCCTTGGGCATGTGTGTTCGCATCTCAAGTGTGCTAAAATGCAAGTAGTTACATCAAAAGCGAGAACTTGTGGTTATTTAGAGACCCTAGAGCTTGTGGGCCTGCATGGGAGACACAGGACTTGCCAAAGTGCACAACCCCAGGGTGCTCATGGCACCACCATGGTGAATCTGGCCCCATCAGGCCACACCAGACCCTGTCGATGCCATACTTTGGCATGCCATGCCCTGGAGAATCAAAGTATCCAAGTTCAGGTCCTAAAACTGATGGAACGAAAGCCAGCATACAAGAAGACAATCTTGGCAGTGCATGAGTTTCTCTTCACAAGCTGCCCACAAGGCCCTCATATGCAAGGCAGCTGTGGGCAGCAAGTGAGCCCCTGGCACACAGGGTCTGTGGGCTGAGCAGGGCAGCAAGCAGCTGGACAGGGAAGCCAGGCACGCAGGGTGGGAACGATGCAGCACCACAGCAGAGCACAGAAAGCCTGACACACAGTGCTGCTGGTCTGCTTGATCCCTGCCTGCTGGAACAGCCAACCTGCCCCTGTGACCCCGCTGGGACAAAGCCCAGCTGCACATCCTACAGAACATGAGCAGCTGCAGAAGGAAGCCACTGGGGCCAGTCCCCAGGGGATGGAGAACAATAATGCCCCAGCAGCTTACGAGCTCTGTTGTTCCTGGAGTCAGGCAGGACAGGGGCCCACAGCAAGCTGTGACCAAGCTGGTCACATCTACCTATAGCTACACACTCCCAGTGCTAGACCCACTCCTGGCACAGGGGTGTGTGAGCCACCCACAGCCCACCTGCCTGGGCAAGCCTCGTCTCCAGAAGGTGTGTTGCCCACCAGCTTCCAGCCCAAGTTCTTACCTGGGAGGTGAGTCTCACACAGAGGGCCAGGACACACTGCCTGGGACAGGCAGGGGAAAGCTATGACTACAGTTTTCCACCATCCTTCCTCCTCTTAAAGACCTCCAAAGGGGCAGCTTGGCTTAGCAGGGCAAACCTCCGGCTGGGCTGCAGAAAAGCCAAGCAGGAGTGAAGTCTCTGATGGCCTCTCCTCAGGACTGGCAGCTGGAGCACCTGTAGTCCATCGGCGCTGCCTGCAAGGCAGCATGGCCAGTGAGAAGGAGTGAGGTGACAGCACACACATGCTGTGGGATGGGCACTTCACCCATCTAACTCCCCATTGCGGGCGTGGGGGCAGCTTCTGGAGGAGACCCTCACCCCAGGCAGCTTCACCTTCCCTCTGCTGCTTCTGCCATCAGCTGAGGGCCTCCCGAGCCACACTGTCCCAGCTGTGTCTGAGTGAAGGCAGGGGGGTGGGGCAGGTGGCAGAGGTGGCCGCAGCCAGCCTCATCAGCACACCGCATACCACTGACCAAGCAACTGACAGCAAAATAGTAACCAAATAAATGGCTTGATTGCCCCATTATTAGTCACTACATTAATCCTTTTGTCAGCACTTAAACGTTGAGCTGTTGGCTCCTGGCCTCAGCCCAGTGAAAGGGACACCCTGTCTGGGGCCCAATCCCACACTGCCTAGCATCAGGGCTGCGTGTTCACAGATTCACAGATTGCATCGGGTTGGAAGAGACCCTCAAAGGGCATCTTGTTCAACCCCGCTGCACTCAGCAGGCACACCTCCAACTAGATCAGGCTGCCCACGGCCACATCAAGTCTGACCTTGAATGTTTCCAGGGTGGGGAGTTCCAGAGAGCGTCAGGCAGCTCGGCTCTGTGCAAGAGTGCCCACGGAGCAGGTGAGGTGCGAAGGGTGGCCAGATGTGCCCCCTCCCAACATCTGCACTGCCCAGCAACCAGTGAGCAAAGACAGAGAATCTGGCAGCTCTGGGTGAGGGCATCCAACTGCCTTCTGCAGAAAGGGCAGGCAGCTGCAGGGGCAACAGGGCTTGCCCTTGCTTCCCCACCAGAGAAAAGTGGCTACACAAACCTGCATGAAGTAACAGCGGCTGTGAAGGCAAAATTTTCTGTCTCCAGCTGCTGAGATACCACTTTGGAGGCTGGGCCAGCTGTACCCAGTCTGGAAGTCTTCTCATGCATCACTCTTTAAACCAACACAAAAAATTGAGTTTAAAAGTCTTAATCCAAACTGTTCTTACCATTTCCAATCAGGAAACGTGCCTGCAGCAAAATGGCTTTTGACTCGTGGTTGAAAGCCATGTCCTAGTTTAAGCAGGGACAGAGGTTCAGCCCTGCCTGGTGCCTCATGCAGAGCCCTTAGGGGAGAGATCTGATTTCCCAAGGAATCTCTATCATCTTCCTTCAACTGCGCTTCCTCTCCTCATTTCCCTCCACTGGAAACAAGAGCCAGCGTAACCAAGGGTTTTATCCTCAAATTTTACTGTAATTAAAATACAGAGATGCAGAATATTCCCAGAAACACACTGCAAAACAAACCAAGCAAACAAATTCAGTAGGAAACCAATTACAGACAATGAAATGATAAAGAACAGGATTGTTCTCCAGGGCCCAGCACCGTGCATGGGACTGCGTAGCCACAGTGATGGGTTTTGGGTTGCCAAAGGGCTCCTTCGTCCCCTAGAGAAGCAAGAGCCTGTCCCTGGCATCTGTCCCAGCAGCACTGTGGCTCTCTCTAGCCATCTCCACGTTCCCACTCATGCTGTTGTTTTTACAGGGATGACTTTAAAACGGAGACACAGAGATGACCCACCCACGGGGACAAGAGCCAACAAGGGAACCCAGAGGAAAAAAAGTGGGTTAAGATTTTCCATACGGAAAACACAAGGGGACAGAGAGAGGTGGAAGACAAGCACGTTCCTCCTAGCTAGGGGAGCTGTGGGGGCAGAGTTCTCCTCTCTGCCTGCTCGGCCAGTGCAAGTACAGATGTTTGATAAAGGTGTTGGTGAGAGCTTTGGAGAGCTCTATGCAGGCGTATGGATAAAAAACAATGAGATGAGCAAAGGGAAAAGACAGGATGTGCCTGTGGGCTATCCTCTCAGCCAGGGCACAAACTTTGGGCACGGGGAACATCCAGCCACAGTGGGAGACAGGTCTGCATGTACAGCCACATCCCACCTCTACTTTGGGAAAGACCCAGCCTCACCACATGGAGATCACAGCAAAAGCCTACAGGAGATCTGGTAAGGAGGGGGTGGTGGTAAGGGGGAAGATAATATGCTGCTTGGACCATCTGTTGGGCACACTGATCTATCTAAATGGAAATCCTTCGCAATCATCACTACTATGGAAGCTGGGCACCAGCCAAGCGTAGACCACCGCTACACATGCCAACCCACGCTTGTCCACTTCCCTTTCTGTGCTCTTCCCTAGGACAAACTCCATTGTGTTCATCCCCTGATTCAGAGCCTGAGCTAAGAAACAAATTCCCTCAATGCTCTCTTTTTCTTGCTCCCCCACTCATCTCCTTCTGGCACTGCTCCCTCCTTGTCTTCTCACTGTCACCTGAAAACTGGGGTTCTTCCTTGTACAATCTCCCTTCAATCCTTCCTACCACTCCAGTGTTGTTCCCCCACCTCCATTTGGTACCGAGCACCTACATCTAGTACCAACAGCATTAATGCAATTAGTCAGCAGTGTAGTTTTTGCCCTTCTTGCCATGAAGGGGTGGTGGGAGAAGTGCTGCAGCAACAGCCCAGGTGACCTCTGAGCTCGCTGGAACGTCTGCAGAGGGAGAGGAGGAAAGATGGGTCGTCTGTCAGGAGCCAACATCTTCCTCATCTGACTCAGACCCATCATTCCACAACCACAGCTGTCAGGAGGTGCCTTTGTTCTTAGATTGGGATCATGAACCCTGCTTTCCTTCTGTTCTGCTGCTGAGAGCGGCACAGAGAAGCAGATCAGGGCTGGGTCACCTGGATGGACAGAGCTGACCTCGCACAATGACAAGAGCCGTATGTCCCAGAGGCCTTGGAGTCCTGCACAATTAGGGATTCCTGGATGCCTGTTAAGCAGTGTCAGGCCCTGGGTTTGCAGTAGATTTAGTCTTCTACCCCTGCCTGCTAATTTGATCTGTTCTGCTATTCATGATTCACATGTTCTCTGTTAGCTGGGCTGTAAGAACAGTGGTTTAGGGTGTGAGTTCCCCTCACACCTTCTCTCCTCTCCTCCAGGCCATCCCACAAGGAAATAATCATTCCAGAAAAATGGTAATTTTACTCCATTTACTGCAAGGATGCACTGAAGAGAGAAATAAATACATGGAAATCCCTCAGGACTGCATTTCCTTAATGCACCTTTATCCTATCTTCCATGCCTGCTCTGCACACAAAGTGCCTGCAGACAACAGCTTGGGAAGGATATATTGCCTCCCCCAGCAAGAACCTGTGTAGGACACTGGCTGGTCAAACTCGTGGTGATCTTTCCATCACCTGCCCAGGGGTCACTAGTGAAGTAAAGTCCCCTAGATACTATCTTCTCCTGCCCAGGGCCTGGTAAAGGCAGTTAGGAAGAAGACTGTCTTCCATCACAATTAGTAAGAAACTATCGTTTTAAGAGGGCTGGTGACAGCACAGCTAGTTATGCACAAGCAGCTTTTAGCTTTGGGGTTAGAGCTGGCCTCAGCAGCAGCCTGTGATCTGGAATAAAAAATGAGACGTGCCCAGGGAGAGCAGTGAGCAGAGATACATGCACTGCAAACTCTCCTCCTGCTTTGCAGAGCATCTGAGACAAAGGAAGAACAGACAAGACTTCTTCTGGCCTTGCCAACTGCCACGAGCATGCCAGCAAAGTGCAAGCACACATCAAGGCTTGATCTTTCTCTGAAGCCGCTTCCTTCAGAGACAAAACCTACACGTCTGGGTCAGCTTGGCTTTCACCAGAACAAAAGACACAAAGCCAGGAAATGCACACACATACCAAATGCTGTTTCCTCTTCAGAAACAAAGATGTGGGTTAAATCACTCTCATGCTATCAAGAACAACACACTGTGGAGATCAGCAACTTCTTGCTACTGCAAACAGCAGGGACTACCCAGTGACGGGTATGGAGAGAGACTAACACCGGTGCAACTAGCACAGGGACACAGTGACTTATGTCAGCCCCAAACGAGGATTTAACGAAGATCAGAATGAAAACTGCTTCACAAGCTCAACAACATTCAGCAAAAATGGTAGCGAGTTGGGGAGGAGCTGTACTTAAATATTCCCTGATGTCCAAGTCCTAAACACAAGAGAGCAGCCAGGAAGTACAATGACCTCTAAAGGAAATTAAAATCAAGGAAGTTGGGTTCAATGTCCAAGAGACAGGGCAGAAGGTAAACAAACAGCATAGATGGGAAAGAGGGGGATTTTCACATTCCTTTGGTTTCAATAAACTACGCTCTTGGGCAACAGAGAAGAAAACATCCTCTAAAACATGATTTTTGTTTTGACTAGGACCCTAGAATATAAGAAACTGTAAGCTGGAAGTGCTGAAGATGAGCCTGTAATCTCCTCCAGGGCAGTGGCACAGTTTTGCTTACCTGGCTGAAGACATGCCTGTGGACTGATACAGACACCCATGCTAACACAGACACAGTTATCAACTACAGCACAGGCACTGCTTCACTTGCCTATGGATCCAACACCTAACCACCTAGGCTAATCACCTGCCAAAGCCAGGAGCAGCAGAGCTAGTGGTGGAGCCTGTGGCTTTCCTCATCCTGAGGATTACAGGGAACCTTGGGGTGAGAGTGTGTGTTTGTATGTGTGTGCACAAGTGTGTGTGATTCCACATGGCCCCTTGAGCATCAATGGGCCAGGCTGAGGATGGTTGTGACTCCCAGATGGATGCAGGTGTCTGGGTTTCTGCAGCACAACGAGTGTTGGAGGCCTATTTAGTGCAACATGGTCATTTAGAGGAGCCCCAGGAACAGCGTGTGGAGGAGGAGCTGCTGGTGCACCCCACCCCATGCAGGCTGGCTGCTGCTGGAGCATGCTCAGCCCCTCAGGGAAGCATCCTCCAACACAGCAAGAGCCCACTCACACCCAGGCCACTGCTCCCGGGGTGCTGAGTCACAGGGGAAGCAGGCCTCCTTCCCTGCAGCAGAACTTGAGCAACATTTGGGAACGTGCTTGCTCATGGTTATCAGTGATGGCTGAGTGTGACCTAGAATCAAAATGCCCCTGCTGCAGGTGGGGATACTGCAAGTGCTTCAAGGATCAAACCCAAAGGCCTGTGTCTCTGTGGAGCATCGTTACCTGTGCTGCAGTATCACAGAAGCCTGGCAGATGCCACTGCCAGCTCCTTCTCCAAAAGGGAACATACAAAAGCTTTCATTCTCCTGCCTCTTACCAAGAAAATCTGTGCAGAAGTTGATGGCCCAGCACATACCATATTCTCATGTGGCATCATTCCCAGAGCTGCTCTGCTGAGCTTGAGGGTTCCTTCTCTGAAGGGTGCAATTCAGCTAGGGAGAAAGTGATTTGGAGCAGCTTGTGGGATGGGCCCTGCAAGGAAAAAGTAAGAGGTGCAGGGCAGGAGGAAGGCTTCCCCCTTTTCACAGTATCTCTCCTTTGTGTCAATGGGACTTTTTTCTACAGTTCTCTACCAGGCAGACCACCCAAAACATACCTCCCAGAGCCAAGGGAAGGGGTGTTTCACAGACTGTCTTCCCACTTGAAGTTGAATTTGACTACACAACTCACACTTCAAGCCAGGCATAATTCCTCTCCTTCTCCTGTTACTCCTGCCCACCTCCAGCAGATGGATACCCTCTCCAATCCCCTGTGCCTACAAAAGCAAGAATGGAGGAAGGAAACTGCAAGACAGAGACAACGATGCCTTTAAAGTCCTCAGAGTAAAGGTGGTTCCCGGTAGGTGATGGGAGTGAAAGGCATTGTCAGCGGCTCTGTGAGCTCTGAGCCAGGCAGGCGGTGCTGAGCAGGCTGCAGCCGGAGTCTGCTCGGGTGCTTGACCCTCCCTGAAGCGGCTGGTTCCAACTCAAAGAGGTGCTGAGTAGGGGGAGACTGTGGGCAGGTCGATCTTCTGGAAGGGAGCTGTAATGGGGATTAGTCAGCCTTGTCCTTCTTCTTTGCAGTGAAAGGGACTTTGCTGGCAACGGCACTGCCCACGGCTCCGACGCCACCGGTCACTGCCGAGACACTGCCCTTCACCAGTCCGACGCCAGCAGCAGGGACACTAGTCACAGCTGTTTTGGTGAGCTCCAGGCTCTTGCTGCCCACCCAGGCAACTCCTCCCAGAGTGGCCCCCACAGCTCCCCGGGTGATACTGAACAGGCCACCTGTTACTCTCCAGATCATCCCTGCCTGCTGCTGTGGATGGTCCTTGCCAGCATCTGCAGGGGGAGAGAGAGAGAGAGAAAGAGGGGAAGTTAGAAGTGTCCATGCTGAAGACCTTCTTCCTGGGCACCTCTTCCAGCCCACCTCTTCCAGTTTGCCTGTCACAGCACATGCTCCTGTATGCATGATGCCTTGCAGCCCCAGACCTCTCAGTGTTTGAAGGGAGATCACAGAATCACAGAACATTTGGTTGGAAGAGACCTCAAAGGATATCTAGTCTAGCCCTCCTTCCAGGGCAAGATCACCTAGAGTAGGTCAGACAACAATGTGCTCAGGTGGGTTTTGAATGTCTCCAGAGAAGGAGACTCCACAAGCTCTCGGGGCAGCTCGTTCCAGTGTTTTGTCACTCCCACAGTGAAAAAGTTTTTCCTCCTGTTTACATGGAAACTTCTATGCTTGTCATCCTAAGAGTACAGCATGGCAAGAGAGAACTCTGCGAGTGGGAGCAGGATTTCCCATGTGACAGAGAATGGAAGAAGGTGGTTCAGTTACAGCCTCAAACTCACAAGCTTCAGTGCTGCACTGCAAAGGAAGGGATGCAACTCCTCACCCCTGGTGTTGGTTAATGCCAGTGCATTACAAAGACTAATGCCAGCATGGGAGGCACACACTGCAGACAGCAACAGCTGATGGCTGCATGGCCTGGAGATCCTCAGAAGCATCTGTCTGGAGGCAGGTCTGCACCAGTGTCAGATGTGGGACTGAGGCACAGCACAGACCTGTCTGCGAGATCTATAATTAGCTTGCAGGAGTAGCAAACTGTAGTAGAGATACAGTGACACAAATGTCACCTCAGGCTCTTCAAGCTCTCCGGAGATCTCAGCTATGCATTTAATAGTGTTAAGACAGTGCTTAAGTTGCTGCAGGATGTCACTGCTGGTTTACCTGTGCCAGCTGGATCAAGGCCAGCGTGACAAACCCACCCAAGTTGCCCTCATATCTCCATGTAATGCTGCAAATGGAACACTCATGGCTCTCCAGCTCTCAGGAGAGTGCTGACTTTGAACTGCTGCTCCTCACGGGATTCAAACCTGACAGCTCTCCTGCTGGCCTCCACGCCACCTTCTCCTTTGCGTCAGCGAACAATGCTGTGTGCAGGCAGCAAAGGAGGAGCTGCTCTCTTTGTGAGGTAAGATATTTTGGATAATCTGACTTCTGATTCACTGCCAGTTCCATACACGAGATGAGTTACTAATAACTGCAAGACTACAATAAAGCAATCCTGGCAGGAGAAAAAGCAAGCACCAGCTGAGAATACAGGATCTCTGGAGTTGCAACAGCCCTTCTAACTCATTACCTACTTGGAAGGGAAGTTGCACAATGCTGATGCAGCAGGAGGGCTTTAGCCCCCTGCTAAATGTGCACCTCATTTCCTGAGAAGTAGAGAAATGACAGGGATGGAAATAGCTTTCTGAAAGTCCACACGAAAACGTGATGCAGTCACACATCTGCAGAGCGCCTGGGACAAGCACTGTGTCAGCCCCAGCCACTGCCTCAGAGCACAGCACTGCAGGTTCCACCAGAACCTCAAGAAGGAGTCAGCCTGCACAGCACAGCCCTGGTATAGGCACGGGGACAGGTCTGGCATCTATCCCTGGGACTGGAGAGTGAGACATATCAACTGCAGTATCCCAGTTCAGTTTATCAATATGTAAAGGGTCAGTGCTAGGAGGATGGAGCCAGGCTCTGCTTGGTGATGCCCTACAGGACAAGGGGCAATGGGTGGAAGCTGAGGCATAGGAAGCTTCATGTCAGCATGAGGAGGATTTTTTTTTCATTGTGAGGGTGACAGAACACAGGAACAGGCTGCCCAGGGGAGTTGTGGAGTCTCCCTCTCTGGAGATATTCAAAACCGGCCTGGACGTGATCTGGTCTAGGTGATCCTGCTCTGGCAGGGGGGGTTGGACTGGATGAGCTTTTGAGGTCCCTTCCAGCCCCTGACATTTTGTGAAATCTGTGAAGCTGCTGGCCCAGACTGGGCTGTCCAAACGGGTGGGCTGCTGACCTGAGCAAGTGGACAAGCTCAATACAGCTAATGGCAGGTAGCTGAGAGCTGCTGGGTGAAGGCACCTTCTCTTGTAGGATCCCAGACCTTCCACCACACTCTCCTGTACTCTCAGCTTCCTCCACCCTCTTTCTCAAAAACTCCCTGCTACCTAAGAATAAAGTCCCTTGGTTAGCCAGCCCAGCAGCAGCTTACTTCCTTGGTTGTTATTAATATTCTAGCCAGCAGAAAACTCTACCAAGAAACCCCTCTTTGATATCTCCACCCACTTTCATTTTCGGGCAGATTGGAGCCAGCACTGATGCAGGCAGTGGGTTTCCTCTGCCAGTAGCACAGACCTTGGGAGTGCTGGGTGGCTGGCCCAGCTGCTCAGCGAGTTGTGGGGCCTTCACACGCCGCACACTCCGGCTGACGGAGATGTCAGACCCAGTCAGTCTAAGCAAACATCTTCCTCTTGCTGTTACTACCTTGTCTCATGCCGTGTCTTCACCAGGGTAATTCAGCCTGAACCCTCTGGAGCAAGGACTATCTGCTCGTTGCCCATGTGTCACACAGCACAGTGGAGTCCCTGAGTGCTGCTGCAAAACAAGCTCTCTTTGCCTCTTTTTTTGTTTTTTTAAACCAACCAAACAGAAGTCTGACAGAAACCACTCAGCAACAGCAGGGCATGGATGTTTCCTTGGAAGCACCAAGCTGCCCCAGGGTGCTGGATGCACAAGGCTGAAGGGACAATCTGATCTTGCTGAATGGATCAGAGCTGCTGCCTGGGGCAGATGGGTGGCCAGCTACTCACAACGGGGGCTCTCTAGCTGCATCATATTGCTACCTGTGGGATTTTCCAAGCCTCTTTGGAAACAAATTAAGATGTCTTCATATTCTTTGTGCTAACTCTCAGGAACTTAAAGCAAGTTTGAAGTGGTTTGAGTCCTCTGACTTCATTTCCAGACAGGGAAAAGAAGAGGGCTTCTTCAGAGGAGGCTGTGTACAGTAGCCTTGTAGCCTTACGTAGACTAGGCAGGAGCCTGAATTAGGTGCTGTGATGACCCATTCCTAAGTATTTTTTTCTCAGATTCTGTAACAATTCTGCAGATTTTGATGTCTTCTCACTTGTACATTTTCTCTTGAGCTTCTCCTAGGCTGTGCAGAGCTCTCCTTTGGGCAGGTGGCAGTATAGTGCCCATGAAGACTCTGGAGTTCACCAGCTCTGACGACTTGGAATATGCCTTAGGTTACACATCTGTCTGATAATCTGGGCAGTAAGATGGAGTTTGAGAGGGGCCTGTATAGAGTTTCTTGTGTAGCCTAAGTTCCTACAGTTTTACCCAGTATATGACATATTGCTTGCCTATTCCTCAACAACTTCTCTAAGCACTTTTTTTTCCCCTCCCTCGATGCTATTGAGACCCCACAGCTCCATCTTCAGTCACTTGCCACCCTCCCAGATGCTGCACACACCTTACCCAGCGTGTCCATTTCTGTATTTGTCTTCAGATCAAGGGTGGGAAGAACAGAGGGGTTTAGAAATCAAATTAACTGTAAAGCAGGATCCTACTCAGTGAAAATCAGATTGGTCCTCCAAAAAACCATCACCCTCTGGGGATGGCAGGTCTTGTGTTCCCACTCTTCTGCTGAGAGAAGCAGGGCCCCAGAGGACTGCTGTGCAGAAGCTCTGGGCTTTAAATACCTACTGGCATGCTTAGCTGCAGAACCAAGAGCTATATCAAAGCAGCAATAATTTTCCTGCCTCTCCCCAGGTAAACCTGCATCTGAGGGTACATGGAACTCCTTCATAGGAGGACTTAGGCTTCTTGAGCTGCCCAGCTATCTGAAGACCACCAGTGTGGAAATCTCTTAGATGGTATGTGGATACCTGCAGGTGGACAGCCCAGGGACCAGGAAGAAGGAGGCAGGCACAGATGAGATTGAGGGGGTACATTACTCTGACAGCAAAATGCTAAAACGTTGGAGGAAATGTCAGGAAATACTAATGAAGAAAGACAAGGACAAAGGTGCTTTCTGATTAAGCTAGGCAGAGACAATGAAGCTGCAGCACTGGAGCACCAGTGCTTGCACACTGCCAGCACCTGCTCTGCAGCATGGTTCTTACAACTCCACAGGTAGCAGGAAGGGTGGATGGAGGACCTGGCCCTTGGAAGGTGGGGGACTGTTCCAGAAGCATTCCAGCATCTCCAGATCTCTCTCACATCTATTCAAACTCAAGCTTGAATAGATGTCAGAGAGAAATCCCTTGTGACCCCAATGACAAGGGGCCACAACCTAACCTGGCAGCAAGCTGGAAGAAGTCGTACTTGTTCTATTCTCCAGATGATGGGTCGAAAGCTTTCCAGCTATCCTTGGTTAGTTTGTCTTCAGGACTGCAATAAACCCTACAGTAAGCTGTCATGTAAGATAAGCATCAGATTTACAGTGCAAATTAGTCTCTCAGACAATGGAGTGAGCTAAGCACTTTGTTGGCACAGAGGAGCCCAGATTAAGGGTGAGACAGGCAGCAGGGATGAAATACACCAAATAATCAGAGAGACAGACACACAGCCTGAGCAGGGGCACACTTCCATTCCCTGGAGCTGGCTGTAGCCCGTGCTACCCATGAAAGCTCTTCACCATCATCTGCCAAGCCCTTTTCCTCTCCATCAATGACCTGGCCTTTTCAAGGGTCCCTTCAGCTTCACTTCACCTCATGTCAACTTAGAACAGACGCAGAAGGCGAAAAAGAGATTAATAAAACACACTCCTGTATGAATGCCAGCTCTCTGGGCTGTGGTTGGCACCCCACACAACAGGCTCTCCTCCTCGGCAGTCCCCACTGGCTTCTCTCCAGAGCACAGTCCTGCCTGCTGGGGCTCCAGACAAACCCATGTCTTCCCAGCTGGTCCTGTCAGCATTCATGACTCAGGGCAGAAGTGAGACCAGTTTGTTGGTACTAACAGATAGAACTCTCAAAGCTGCCACGGCAGCTCCTCAGGACTTTGCACCACATTTATGTAGCGCAACAGAACAACAGCCTGCACTAGTGCCCAGCACAAGTGGCACAGGTGTGAATCCCCTACCTTGGCCCCTGATGGCAGGTGATACGACAGGCAAGAAGAATCCTTTGCTTTAAAAAGCTCTCGTACAAGTTGTTCTTTCCTACTAACTTACAATGCCAGCCACAAGCCAGGAAAGCAGTGTCAGGGAGCTGCACTGGCTTTGTATCTTTAGGACCTCTCCATCCCTGTTGGGCCCCAGGCAAAGGAGCTGCGTTGGCTCAGAGACCACAATGTAAACAGCCAAGGCCATCAGTCTGTTCCTCAGCAGACTGAGAGGAAGGGATGAGGTCACTAGTTCAAGTCTGAATTATGCCTCTGGCAGCTATTAAGTGACCAGTGGTGGATTCAGGCAGGTTCTCCCACCTGGAAAAATGTCTGGTCTGGAGGAACAAGTAAGGGGTGGAGGGTCAACTACTCACACAGTCTAGTCCCAGCTTTGCCCAGCTGATTTTTAAGCCACACTGAACAAATCGTTCTGACCTTTATTGCCTCTGCACCACTGTGATTGAGAACGTGTGATTTTTTTTAAAAAGCCTTGCTTGTTGAGTGACAAAAAAGCATGCATGGGAGAGAAGCTTCCAGTCCTGATGTTTCTTGGAGAAAAAAAACGAAAGTTTGATTTCAAGTGCACTCTTGAGGCTCTGAACACCCCAAATGGATTACTGTTATTTTTAACCTTGTGATTTTTCTGAGTCTACCTAAATTTGAAACGCACGGGGCTGGCCTTGCTGCTTCTCTCCCCCTTCTGAAGAGTGAAGCTGAAGTTAATGAACCCTATTTCCTTGCACTGCTGTGCTGTCAGGGAGGTTAATTAGGTACAGTTAGTGCAGTGCTTTGAACGAGGAAATTGTGTTTGTATCATCGTGAGTGGCACTGACAGAGTCCTGTTGACATTCTCAGTCGAGATGCCAATGACAGCTTCCAATTTGTCTCTGGAGAGGTTTCCAATTTCCAGATAAGTCACAAAAGCAAGAACTTCACCACCACCACCACTCTACGCACACCTGCCTGTTATTGTGGAGTAATACAAGTTTCTTCTGCAGCTGAGACTTTCCAATTCTCTCCTAGCATGGGCAGCTGAAGCAGGCAGAGCTCACTCTGACTGCTGGGTATCAATGAAGCCTTGCTGTACACCACCCAGCAAGAGCTTTCTCCAGGGAACAGCCAACACCACCTTCTTTCAAGACTCCTGCCTGCAGCTGGAGAGGGCCTAGCTGATCTTTGAGGGTACAGCTGTAGTGAGGATTTATGGTCAAGATGAAGCAAATGCCGTTTGTGTCCTTTCTGCCATTTTAGGATCAAAGATCCTGCAGTGTCACACACAACACGTTCGAGAGAAGAGTACAAAGACTGCTCTTTAAACACAGGCGCTTCACTCCTGCCATCAGTCTCTTGCTGCAGCTGGTTGGAAACATCTCTGCAGGCTCAACAGCTGCGCTCTCCCCAGCCCTTCTCTGCCCAGGCGCTGAATGCTACAAACTAAAGAGGGTTGCCACCAGCAAAAAGCCTAGAAATGCCACATTGAGTTTAGCCCTTGAGTTTTAAACTTTTAACTCTGCAATCAGCAAGACATCCTCGCCTCCCTCTGCACCAGGACTATTCAGGAAGCTGCTGCACACAGCAAAACAGGGGCAGCTGTCTCCACACCCTGCCTCACCCCAGGGCTCTTCACTGGCACAATGAGCTTTAATTGTTCCTTGCACATGCCCCAGGAGCAGTATTAACTGCTGAAGCATCTACCTTGAAGCACTGAGAGACTGGGTTCAGGAGGGTAAACGAGAAGTGATACAGAGTGGCTTGTTTTCCTCAGCTGAGCCTTCAGGGAGACTCAGCTGAAGCTCCAACTCTCGAGTGTGAGGCTTAGAGCTGGTTGAGAGTTTTCTGACTCTTGTTGTTGGGAAGCATCATGTCACTAAACCAGAAATGGTTTGTAAGGACATGGTGGTGTTGCTGAAGCTCCCAATGAAAAGAGAATTCAGGGAGATCAGCCTCAGAGTAGCCAATACCCAGTGGTTAAAGCATTTCGTCAGCCCAAGGATGCTCCACAGCCTCGCACACACCTGCTAACTGGCTCAGGCAGCAGCCCAATGCTGTTTCCATTGAACTGTTCTGCTTTGCAAGAAGAGATAATTGGAGGAGGAACATGAACTTGTCCTCTCCCTTCCCAAGTGCTTTCAATACCAGAGCCAAGATCTGCCCTGAGATGGGTTTCTTATTCTTGGAAAAACTGACAGTTTCTTTGCTTTGCCTTCCTGCAGCAGACAGTTCTTTTCCTGAGCCAGAAATATCACTTCTATTTAGCTGTAACAGCTTGTAAGGCACAGGCAGACCCTCCTCCAATGAGGATACACTGGGACCCTTTTGATTCTTAATTCCTGATTTTCCCTCCAGGTTTACAAGACTTCAGCTACTCTGGTGGCATAGCCATGGTTTCTAGTGATGCTGGGCCTACAGCCCAGAGGTAATGCTCTGTCTCTAGAATGACACAAAGGAGTTGCAGGATGGCATCATCTACTAGAAATGATGTGGATCAGGTAGGAACCTGAAGATCCATCTCTGTCCTCAGCATTATCAATGAGTTGTTGGGTAACAACTACTACATTTGCTTGGCTTCCTCTCCGCATGGCCGGCCTGTTTCAGCTGTGGGTGATGTGACTGCACAGAGAGCACACATGGCCCACAGCACAGCCACCTCCAGGCAGCAGCTAGCCCCAGCTCTGTCAAGCCCATCAAGCTGAGGAAGGCAGGAGTCCACCCTTTGCAGAGGGGAGGCTAATGAGCACTAACTGATTGGCTTCATGGAGCTTTTTAGAGACACTCCCCAGCTCTCACTGGTGCACTTAACCTCTCATCTCATAAAGAGCACACTGGGACTGAAGGGTAAGGACTCTTTATAGGCTTGTACGACGGCTGCTTTAAGGAGACCCTTGTCTCATTTGAAGCAAATGTCATCTCCCACCACATAGGTTGTAAAAAAGATGAGGCCACAGGAGAGTCCTAGAGCAAAGCTACAAGTGGCATTGCCCATTCAGGAACCGGACATACCACTTCCATCTCCATTGTGACATCTCCTTTTCTCAGTGTACGATATATGCAGAAGGTCAGGGTTTTCCTGCTAGCCAGACAGGTCGCTAAAGTCTACAGGATGTCTCAAGGCTACTTGATGATCTTGAAAGGCATGAGACTTCAGCTTGTCCAAGAGAACTCTGCACAGCAGCTGCTTCTTCTGTACCATCACCAAACTCCAGCTCCTGCACAAGAAACAGCAACGGTGCACTGTGGCAAGTAAGGACAGCAAGGGACAGCTCTCACTTGTGTTAAAAGCATCAGAAGTGGCCATCAGACATAGTTTGTTTGAACTTTATGTCCTGTCTGCCTTCAATTTCCACTCTCTGCTCCACCTATAAGCTCTTGAATCAGTCAAAAGCTTTGCTTAAAAGCCTGGCAAGAAAGAGCATATCAAGCTGCATGGATGACTCCTTTTCCTATTGGAGTCTCATCACTATGGCACTGAGAGTTTGGATCACAAGGACAGAAACTGCCTCTTGTTGCAAACATGGGCTCTTGATCTCACCTGGGGATCTGTGTGTAGCACTGGAATAACCCACTAGACTTAACGGTTTTCAGTAGCCTCTAGCTTTAACAGTCTGAGGAGGAAAGCTCTCAGACATAACATTTTATTCCTTACAAACAACCCTTCCTAGCGTTTGTGCCCAGGATGAGGAGACCATCATTTTAAGCCTGCTCTTTGACCCATGCTAGCTCAGCTCTTGTCAGGGACATCACCTCCGCCGTCAGCTCTGTAACAGTGGTTGCACATTCTTCACTGAGCTGCTTTCAGCTGCTTGTGATAGTACCTGGCACAAAAAGACCCCAAATGAATCAGAGGCTTTTGTTAAACAGCCTTGTTAATTCGGCTCTGATAAAGACACAGGAGGGAAAAAAATAATCAATATTTGTAAAATGAAAAAGGACAAAATCCATAGAGAAATAAAGGTCATTTTCACGGCTCTATGAGGCCCTTACAAACAATGGAGAGCAAATAACATAATCCAAGCTTATGTAAGAAATTACTTTTCTTCCATGCTCTAGTGCTACCCAGTGGATTTTAAATGAAGGCAGGCTTGCCTAAGCCTCCTCTGTCTAGCAATGCTGCAAGTCCTTCCCACAATATTGCTAGGTCACCATTTATCAAAGCGCCTCAAGTTTGGTCCTTGCAGCAATTTGGGAAGGCACACGGGGCTGAAAGACAGCCCTGTCCAATGGGAAGGAAGGTGCTCCAAGCAGCTGAGATCAAACATCAAAAGTCTACTCTGCTCATTGTCAGCTGCTGTATTTTGTATATTCTGCTACCTATTAGCAAAACCTCAGGCTCTCTACCTTATGGAAGCACATGACTGTCACTCAACCATTTCTCTACCTTATGGAAGCACATGACTGTCACTCAACCATTTCATAGCTGAGATAACCAAGAATTTGTCCAAAAATACTCCCAGTAAATTTGGGAGCATATCCTGCCTTGATGATCACCAGGATCAGGAGAAGACTTCGAGGAGACCTTGTAGTGGCCTTCCAGTATGTGAAGGGGGCCTACAGGAAAGCCAGGGAGAGGCTATTTACAAGGTGTTGTAATGACAGGACGAGGGGTTTAAACTGGCAGAGGAGGGATTTAAACTAGATATTAGGAGGAAGTTCTTTACAGAGAGGGTGGGGAGACACTGGAACAAGTTGCCCAGGGAGGTTGTGGATGCTCCCTGGAGGTGTTCAAGGCCAGGCTGGATGAGGCCTTGAGCAACTTGTTCTAGTGGGAGGTGTCCCTGCCTATGGAGGAGTTGAAATTGGATGATCTTTGAGGTTCCTTCCAACCTAAACCATTCTATCGCTCTATGATTCTATGACCCAGGTTCAAGCATTCTCCCTTCCCACTCCTAGTGTAGATGAGCAATGGCTGCTGATGTGGTACCTGTGAGAAGCTCAGGATTTCCTCATTTATTCTGATTATGTGCTCCCCACTCCTCTGCAAGGCACATGGAGAAACCGAAGAAAAAAAATCCAAATAAATTAAGGTGGTTCAAAAAGCAAAGCCACAAACTTTAATTGACCTAAGTTCTGTGTGAAGAATTTTCCACCCAGTGAAATGTTCCATTCATTCCAGAGAGGGTCTTTCAGCCCATCCAAAGGATAACAAGGCAGCTAAGCCAAAAACTGTGCTACAGAAGCAGCTGAGCTGAGGATTTACCAGGGAGGCACAACTATGTCTGCCTGCTTATGCTCCAGCATCCAGCAACCACATGGATAAGGCCTTTGTTATTCTGCTGGTGGTAGGTGTTTGGTGGCATAGGCTCAAAAACTCATTCCCCATCTCAGTTGTCAAGGGGAGAGTGCTGCAGTCATGAGTGGGCAGGTACGCTGCCTCTGGGAGCAAAGAGATGAACAGGCAAAGCATCCTTCCCCCACAGCCAGGATGAAAGAGAAAGGACAGAACCCATCCATGCCTCAGATGCTTAGATGTACCTTGGTGCAAAAATCTCACCCCAGCTCTCTGCTCGAACCTCTTGCATGTGCACTCACGCCTGTTGCTTCAAAGCAGGCCAGCCAGCCATGTCTGCTGTGCTCCCAGTGAGCTGCCACCTGCAGACCTCAGCCTCAAATGTATAAATTAGAGGTAGCACTCCCACTGCCCAAGGAGACATCCAACCTCCTCCTCTGCGCTGCACAAAGAGCTGCAACTTAGGAACATGAAGCCAGGAGTGCGGCAGTTGCCTTTGCTTCCTTCCCTATTCATGTTCTTGCTCTTTCCAGGGCAGATTTCAGCACAGCAGGGATCACACACACTCAGCTTCCCAGTGGCTACTGAAAGGCTCTGCCTCATGTCTTAGGTAAATTGGATTTTCTCTTTGACATGGCAGCAGGACAGCCATGGAGCCAGGGTCTAGTTTGGTTCTCAGAGGTGCTGGGATATCTAGGCCTCTCTCTGCGATCAGTGCTTCAGAGAGTTAGAGGAATATCTGGAACAAGAGAGACTCCTGCCCACCTCCTCGACACAGCCACTGGCTCAGCCCTACACTCTCCTGGAACATCTATCTCAGCTTGCTTCTTCCCACTGCCAAGCAATGATAATCAGGCTCTGCTTTATCTGCAAGGGAGGAGCCCCATCACCTCTTGTCTTTCTCTTGAGTCAGCCTTGACTCTAGCTCAGGGTATCCCAGTCACTGCCTGAAAAAGACTGGTTGACCATAAAGTACCAGAACTGCAGTAGGTGCAGGCAGAGAGTGATTCCTTCTCTCTGTTTCTAGTTCTCTGAGATTCTAGCCTGCAGTGCATCTCTGTGACACCAGGAGGGCAGATCACAGAATCACAGAATGCAAGGGGCTGGAAGGGACCTCGAAAGATGCATCCAGTCCAACTCCCTCTGCCAGAGCAGGATCACCTATACCAGATCACACAGGAGAAGTCAAACTCCCACCAATTTCAGCAGGACCTTCCTTAAGACAAAGATGTCCCTTCAGCCTGGTGAGCCAGTTCCCAGTTTCACATGAAACTAGTACCAGACATATTCCTAATACCTCATTCACTTAACTTCTGAAAATCCCCCCTTAGGCCTGTCTGGGACAGTGACATGCTGGGGAAGGCTGAAAGCCTGAAGAGACAGAGACCCCTATGGGATCACAGCCCTTCTCTGGAACCTACCTGTTTGGACTCAAAGCCAAGCAAAGCCAGACTTTGCTGCCAAAGTGTTCAGCGGGGAAAAATCCAGCTGTACACCTGCAGCAGCCTTTTCGATCTCCACATTAAGACCAAATTTATTGCCTTGATTCTGTCCTGTAGCCCAGCCTGGCAATGCTGCCATGCCTTTGCTATTGGGATGTGAAGGGCAACATCACCTTCCTTCACAGACTTCCCTTACATTTCCTTCTGCAGTCTTGCACACATGAGAAGCAACAGGGCAAAACCACTGATTCCTTTAAAAATGAGGGAGTAGCTGAGGATGCTTCCAAGCACCACGGTACAGAGCTGAATGGTCTGTGTGTCAGGTACCTTCCCAGCTTTCCCATCAAGGTGCCCAGCTCAGCTTGTGGTCCACCTGCATGCATGCACATGCTATCCTCATTCTCAACAGGACAAACCCTTCAGAAACACCAGATCCCAACATGCCACCTTCCAGCTTGGCTAGTGCAGTCATCACAGGAACTCATTTGCACCTTTATTTTCCTCCCTTTGTTTCCAATCGGATGCATCCAGGGAACGACTGGAGTGACATGAATCTAATCAGAAGCTGGTGCCACATCAGAAATCCCATCAAGAGGTCTTCCAGCCCAAACAAGCTCACCACTGAAAGAAAACATCTTCTCATGGCCTGGAGAGCTCCTGCATACGTTGTGTCCCCAGCAGGGATTCTTAATGAGCTCAGCAGTCAGAAACTGGGTTTTATATTAGCAAGCACAAACAAAAATCCCTGCTATTTAAATACTCTCCTAGCTTCCTAGCTCTTTATGACACTTTACTGCAATTTTTTTTTTCCTTCCCCTAGCAACAAACCAACTCTGTATTATGGAATTCCAGGCAGGGAAACCTTAATTCTCCAACAGTGTGACATCAGAGCCCAAATGGCCTGGGAGACACTGCACGTCTGTTTCATGCCTGCTGTGTACAAGCACACGTCTGCTCAAGTGGAAGCTGAGACAGCAGAACATGTGCAAGTCCTCTTCACCATTCAGCCAGAATAACTTAAGGGGGCCAATTCAACCCTTAGATGCCTTCAACTTGGAAAAATCCAACTGATGACACCAACCCTAGACCAGGCTGCAGAACTCACAACTCCTAAATGCTGAGTCCTGCAATAGACTAATAGAAAGGGTTTTAAACTAGGCTGGGAAGGGAGAGGGGGTCCAACACAGCAGTACTAGAGATGAGGCTAAGGGTGGTAGGCCAGCAATGGGGGCAAAACCATCAGCCCAGCTGAAGTGTATGTACACTAATGCACACAGTATGGGTAACAAACAAGAGGAGCTGGAAGCCTTGGTACAAGAGGAAAACTACAATGTTGTCGCCATCACAGAAACGTGGTGGGATGACTCACACAACTGCAGAGCTGTAATCAATGGCTACAGAATCTTCAGGAGAGATAGGCAAGGGAGAAGTGGTGGAGGAGTGGCTCTATATATTAGGGATGCTCTGGACATCATGGAAGTAGAGATTAAGGATGATCAGGTTGAATCTCTATGGGTAAGAACTAGGGGGAAAGCCAACAAGGTTGACACCTGGTTGGAGTCTGTTATAGACCACCCAACCAGGAGGAAGAGGTTGGATTATTATTCTTTAAGCAACTGGATGCTGTCTCAAGATCACCTGCCTTTGTTCTTGTGAGTGACTTTAACATGCCAGACATCTGCTGGGACTTCAACACTGCAGAGAAGACACAGTCTAGAAGGTTCCTAGAGTGTATGTAGGACAACTTCTTATCTCAGCTGTTACATGAGCCTATCAGGGGTGCAGCCCTACTTGACCTGCTGTTCACAAATAGAGAAGAGCTGGTGGGAGATGTGATGGTTGGAGACTGCCTGGGGTGCAGTGACCATGAAATTATAGAGTTTTCAATATATGGCAAAACCAGGAGGGGCATCAGCAAAACCTCCACACCGGATTTCCAAAGGGCAGACTTTGGCCTATTTAAGGAACTAACTTGGAAAGGTCCTTGGAAAACAACCCTCAAAAACAAGGGGACCCAGGAAGGTTGGGTCTACTTCAAGAAAGAACTCTTGAAGGCTGTCCCAATGTGCTGGAAGATGAGCCGATGAGGGAGACAGCCAGACTGGAGGGGCAAGGAGCTTCTGAAGGGATTCAAGGGAAAATAAGAGAGCATATCACCTTTGGAAAAATGGGAAGTATCCCAGGAAGAGTTTAAGGATGTTGCTAAGAATTAGAGAGGCAAAAGTCCATTTAGAAGTTAGGCTGGCCACTGCTGGTAAGGAGAATAAAAAATGTTTCTGGCAAAAGAAGGGGCAAGGACAAGCTCCAGTCCTTATTAGATGGAGAGGGGAATATAGTAACACAACATGAGGAAAAGGCAGAGGTATTTAACACCTTCTTTGCTTCAATCTTCAATAGTGGGACAGGTTGTCTACAGGACAACTGGCCTCCTGAGCTGGCAGATGGAGCCAGGGACCAGTATAGTCCCCCTGTAATCCAGGAGGAAGCAGTAAGGGACCTGCTGAGCCACATGGATCTTCACAAGTGCATGGGACCAGATGGGATCCATCCTAGGGTGCTAAGAGAGCTGGCAGATGAGCTGGCCAAGCCACTCTCCATCATTTATCAGCAGTCCTGGCTCACTGGAGAGGTCCCCAAAGACTGGAAGCTGCCAATGTGATGCCCATCCACAAGAAGGGCCGGAAGGAGGAACTGGAAAATTAAAGACCTGTCAGCCTGACCTCAGTGCCAGGCAAGGTCATGGAACAGGTCGTCTTAAGTGCCATCACAGAGCACCTACAGGATGGCCAAGGGATCAGGCCCAGCCAGCATGGGTTTAGGAAGGGGAAGTCCTACCTGACCAACCTGATCTACTTTTATGATCAGGTTACCTGCCTGGTGAATGTGGGGCAGGCTGTGGATGTAGTCTACCTAGACTTTAGCAAAGCCTTTGACACCATCTGCCACAACAACCTCCTGGCAAAGATGGGAGCTCATAGCTTGGACAGATTCACTCTGAAATGGGTCAAGACCTGGCTGGAGGGCCAGACCCACAGAGTGGTGGTGAATGGTGCCACGTCCAGTTGGCAGTCAGTCACTGGTGGTGTCTCCCAGGGATCAGTGCTGGGCCCAATCCTGTTCAATATCTTTACTGATGACCTGGATGAGGGGATTGAGTCCAGCATCAGTAAGTTTGCAGATGACACCAAGCTAGGAGCAGGTGTTGATCTGTTGGAAGGTAGGAGAACCCTGCAGAGGGACCTTGACAGGCTGGATGGGTGGGCAGAGGCCAATGGGATGACATTTAGCAAGGCTAAGTGCAGTGTTCTACACTTTGGCCACAACAACCCCAAGCAGTGCTACAGGCTGGGGACAGAGTGGCTGGANGAAGCTGGTGAGAGGTCTGGAACACAAACCCTATGAGGAGAGGCTGAGGGAGCTGGGGGTGTTTAGCCTGGAGTAGAGGAGGAGGCTCAGGGGTGACCTCACTGCTGTCTACAACTACCTGAAGGGAGGCTATAGTCAGGTGGGGGTTGGTCTCTTCTGCCAGGCAGCCAGCAACAGAATGAGGGGACACAGCCTCAAGTTGTGCCGGGGGGAGGTCTAGGCTGGATGTTAGGAGGAAGTTGCTGGCAGAGAGTGATTGGCATTTGAATGGGCTGCCCAGGGAGGTGGTGGGGTCGCCATCCCTGGAGGTATTCAAGAAAAGACTGGATGAGGCACTTAGAGCCATGGTCTAGTTGGCTGGATAGGGCTGGGTGCTAGGTTGGACTGGATGATCTTGGAGGTCTCTTCCAACCTGGTTGATTCTATTCTATGATTCTATTCTACTCTATGAATGGTCAGGGCTGGAAGGAAACTTAAGGATCATCTAGTTCCAACTCCTCTGCCATGGGCAGGGACATGTTACACTAGACCAGGTTGTTCAGAGTCCCATCCAGCCTGGCCTTAAAAACTCCCAGGGATGAGGCTTCCACCACGTCCCTGGGCAACCTGTTTCGGTGTCTCACCATCACGGTGAAGAATGTCTTTTTAACATCTAATCTGAATCTATCCACTTCTAGTTTTGCTCCATTCCAACCAGTCCTATCACTACTTGACACCCTAAAAAGTCCCTCACCAGATCTCCTGTAGGCTCCCTTCAGATACTGGAAGGCCACAATAAGATCTCCTCGGAGCCTTCTCCTCTCCAGACTGAACAACCCCAACTCTCTTTCTCCATGGGAGAGGAGCTGCAGCCCTCTGATCATCCTCATGGCCCTTCACTGGATGCACTCCAGCATGTCCATATCCTTCTTGTGGTAGGGCCTCCAGAACTGGACACAGTACTCCAGGTAGGGTCTCACCGGTGTGGAGTAGAGGGGGAGAATCACCTCTCTTGAGCTGCTGGCCACACTTCTCTTTATGCAGCCCAGGATACGGTTGACTCTCTGGGCTGCAAGGGCACACTGGCAGCTCACGTAGATTCATCGCTTCTGATTTGCCCCATCCAGATTTCTGCTTAAGAAGTTTTATCAAGCCTCCTGCAGCTGCATTCAAGCATCTTCCCAGCTCGGGGCCATCCTGAGCACAAATAGATGCTGTCTGCTGAGCACTAAAGGCCTCTCTTCCCCTACAGCAACAACTTGAATGGCTGAACTCTAGCTGGCTGAGGGTGGCACCTGGAAGCCATCCAAAAGCTGTAAGTTTCTTGCAGCTGAATATGTTTAGTCCCTCTCCTAGGGCACAGTCTCTATCACACAGCTATTGTTTATGACCCCAATTATCTCCCAGAAACTGGTCCTTGCCTGCAGTTAATAACCAAGGCTAAGTGATCAAGCATTAGGACTTCAGCAAACTGGTTGTTAACTTCTCTGTCGACCAAGTTCAGGGTCTTTTACTGCTATTAGAGACTCACATTAATGATGAATAACAAAAATGGACTCTCCTGTCAGGTGAGAGGGTAAAGAATCATTCCTTTTTTCCTGGAGGTAGCAGCCAAGCCCTCATTTAATGCTCTTCTCAGCCTCCATGATGTTTAGGAAATGGTGAAGAGTATCTTACTTTCCAGAGTACTTTAAACTTTTCTTGGGACCTGGATCCTGTGGACAGATCTCTATGTAAAATAGGCTTACCCTCAAGAAACTGCTTTTGGGGACTTCTTCTTACTCTGGTATTTCAGATTTCCATCAGATAACAAGAGCAGGCAGGCACATCTCTGCAGGGCAGGGAATAAAAGGCTATAAAGCCAGCATGCAGTGTGTAGAAATGAATTTCAGACTTTAAGAGGACACCTACATCCAACAGCAAACGTATTGGCAGCCCTTCCTAGCCTCTTGCTCACAGCCCTCCAACAACTCATCAAGATAAAATAATTTTAATTCAGAAATTAAATTGCTGAATTAAAATGTGTGGTCCAAAGACCACAAATGTATGTCACTATGGGTGACAACCAGGCAAAGATGGATGCCTCTGTGCTATCAGTGGGGGAAGACCCAGTGACAGAGGAAGTCAGAGGCTTTCTGGTTTTGCAAAGAGGATGCAAGGATCATCCTGTACTGATGCTCTTCAAGTGCAAGGTTCCAACTTCCTGCAAAAGGTGGATAGAGCTCTTCCTGTCCTGCTAAGTCCATCCCCAGCCACAACCCACATCACCATGCGAACATGGTGACACTTTCTAACGAAAGTGGAGCGCTATTTATTGCTGCCATCAACACAGAGGCTCTGTCAGCAGACATCACAGCACCCAGGCCCCTGAAGCAACAAGCACAAACAAACGCTTGTGGTGTGAGGCCATGCCTGTAAGCCAACGGCCACCAGCTAGTGCCCGCAGAACTCAGGAGGAGCCTGTGGGCCTGTGTGGTCGAATGCTCAGCCGCTGTCCTCCCTCCACCAGGGCTTGGCAAGAGCAGTGTGGCCACCACTCCCAGAGGCTGCTGAGGCAGCTTTAAAAACACTCTTTCATCCTTATGCACGGATTTACTTATTCATGTATTCTCACCAGAAGCACTAACGGCCATAATTGGATCCATTACTGGGTTATTAGAGCTCTCAGTCACTGCCTCTGCAGCCCCGCGCTGCGCTGGGGAAACACATGC
Organism: Tricholaema leucomelas; assembly: GCA_013400475.1. Classification (NCBI taxonomy): domain Eukaryota; kingdom Metazoa; phylum Chordata; class Aves; order Piciformes; family Lybiidae; genus Tricholaema lacrymosa; species Tricholaema leucomelas. The sequence continues at coordinate 510,600 of WAAF01012567.1, read as the reverse complement.
CAAGAACAAACAGGGCAGAGGCAGGGCCAGTGGCAGGGGCTTAAAAAAATTTGTGAAGTTGTTGCTGTGGCAACTACAACGAGAATTCTGGCAGGAACTGCCATGTGTGGGGAACAGTAAACTTCTCCATTTGTGGAAAACCTTGGTCATGTCTCTGAAAGGAAGGTGGAGGAAAGACAGAAAGAAGGGCTCTTTTCAGAGCCTACAACAGCAGGAGCCAAAAATGGTCTGCTTGCAAATTTATCCTTATGCAAAGCCCTGATGACGGTTGGATTCCACATACCAGTGCTTCCCAAGAGCCAGTGCACCCAGACAGAGCTGGCATGTACGGACGAGCACTTCTAGGTATTCAGTCTGGCTGGGCTTGATTGCCAGGAAAGCAATGGAACTGCCACACTGACAGGCAGTGCTAGGGTCCACTTGCTTCTACCTTCACCTGCCCCACAACCTAGTCTGTGAGAGTCTCTGTGGAAAATGAAGCTTGTCTGGGAATTAGCTCTCACTGAGAAAATAGACTCTGGAATATCAAACTTTACATCCATAAACAGCATGGGGTGGAAAAGCAGTGGTTTGGTCTGGAAATAGTAAAATTTGTCTAGAAAGACTGAACCTGATCTCAGGAAGCACTACAGGTCGTCAAGACACTCCATTATTTCTTAGTGGTCAGGATGGCATTGGCATTAATCACCTGGACGAAATGCCACACATCCTGGCAAACTTCAGGTGCCCGCTATTTAACACCACAACACAGGTTGCAAGCGTTCAGGTTCAGCATCTTGAGTTCATGTTTAATTACAACATGGAGCCTGCAGAAGCAGAATCGGCATTGATTTGGTGTTGACTGATTTAAGTCTGATTAGCCTAAACAGCTGTGTGGTGCCACCTATTTAATTTTCTGGGTGATCCTCCAGTTCATGTCCAAGCCTGCTTAGCTAGCAAAGTCCAATACCTCCTGCCCACTACCTTTCTTGCCCAAGGATCATGGCTGATCAGTTTGTCACTTATGAAGCAATTAACTCGTAACTCAGAAGGGTACAGATCCCTGATGTGAAACTCCAAATTCTCTCCAGCCTGGTGTACAGGCTGGAGCTACCAAATGAGCACTCTGCAAAAAGATTCAAGAGTGACAGTGCAGACTGCCAGCAGAGAACTTGCCTACTGAGAAACACCACATAGGCAAAGTGATTGATGAGGATTTCAGTTTTTCTCTGGAGTCAGCAGCTTAACTATGAAGACTTCATTGTAAGTTAGACTCGCTTGGTGGGACTGATTTGTACTGTGAAAGGAAAAGCAGAGGGAACAGGAGGACAAAGAGATGGGACTGGTGTCAGGTCAGCGTGGGGGAGCAGCATCCAAGCAGCTGCATTGTAATGCTGCCAGCCTCCTCTCCTCTGTCCCCTGGTGCCATGGAGGCTCACGGCTTCCTGACCCCGGCCCTCGTGGCTCACACGACTTCACTGCATTAATGACCTCAGTGAGAATTTTTCAGGCTGAGTGACAGCACCTTGGAAAAAAAAAAACACCCAGGAGCTACAAAATTGCACCATTGCCAAAGGGGAGCTTAACAGAGGGTAGGAAAGAGGCACTGGCTAAGTCCCTGGGAGGTCTTTAAATAGACACCCAGGGTTTGCTCTGCATAGCAGTAAGGATCGTGGTGAGCCTCTAAGGTCAAGGTAAGAAATGAGTACTTGCAAAGCTCAGTGAAGCTTATGCTTACGATACAGCTCTAATTATCCCGTTAATCAAAGCAAAAATCCTCCAGTTTTGCAAATTCAGCCAGTAAAAAGCTGCAAATTCACAGCTCAGTCACTCAATTCCCACGTGCCCTACACATTAGGAAATAAAGAGAACAGGAAATTTGGAAAGGCTTCAAAATTTTACTTCACTCCACCTTCTGACAACCTTCCACCTTCATTCCTAGCCTACAACGCTTGCATAAGGACTTTTTAAGAAGGAGGTTTAGAGAAGAAATGTAAGGCATTACCTGTCTACAGCTTTCAAAATCTTCAATCTGAATTATATGAATGTTTGTGCAGACAAAAATCTTTTGCTGGCATAAACATCACCTTAATCCATATGGCATAAAGCAAAACCTTACATTATTTTATTCTGGTCAATGGAGTTCACGGTGTGGTTACATCCACTGAACAACAGATTCTCCTCACTGCAAACTACTTCTTTTAAAGTAGTCTAGAGACACACAGACTGGTTTAAATGCTACAGAAAAGGAGAGAAAGAGGAAAAAAAGATCAGTCTATCAAACAAGAGAAAGGTAGACCACACACAGATCACTTCTCAATTTCCGGAGTCACTGATGCAGTGAAGATAGATGTTGCTTGAGAGCAGGCCTGTCACTGGCTTTGGGTGGTGAAACAAGCAGCAGTTCAGGTTGGCTGGGAAATTTTCTCTGCACACATGACGATTCTAGCCCCGACGTTAGAGCTGTTAACACCTGCATCAGAGCGCTTCCAAGCAGCCCTGGCTCTTGAGAATACAGCCTGCTTTCATAAATTAGGACCCTATCATAGCTGATGAGGTAAATGCAAGTTTTACCTTAAGTTCATCATTTTGAGGGGCTGGCCACCTACTTAGGAACTCTTTTTAATTATGGAGAATTAAGTAGCAGAAATTATAATGAATCACACATTGATTCTACGATTCTATATGATGTCTCTGACTCTGGAGATACCAAACACTGAGACCGCTTTGCCCAGGATCATCTTTCCCCATATACAAATATACAACCACATTCAGTTCTCCACTGTCAGGAAAGGTAGTGGAGGTGCCACAGCTTACTGCAGCTAAGCATATGATTTAATTCTCATGTAAGTAACCAAATCCTATCTTAGAAACAGGTTATTTGCCCTAGTTCTTTTACTTGGGTATCTAAAACCTTACTGGTCTTTTGCTCAGATACTCTATTTCTAGCCTACATTTATTCATGGGCCATTTGTAGCCATTTCGTCTAGTGCCGATGTTGTCTTTTAGCTTAAATTGCTCTTCTCCCTCCCTGGTGCTTACTCCTCTGATGCATTTATCGAGACCATTCACTTCTCCTCTCAGCCTTTCGTTTGAAACGAGTCACACACTTCCAGTGACCCTGTATAGGGTGGATTCTTCCTTGCCCCTACCACGCCAAAAGCCTTTCTCTCTGCCTATATATCAGTCTCATGTCAGTTTTTTTGCACATGGGCGTCTGGTAGCGTGGAGAGGACTGACAAAGCCACGTACCTAAAGGGACAGCTTGCTTTATACAACCTAGGACTGCATTTAGTTTTCAGAGCACCCTAACCCCCCTCTCCACCCTATAATGACCTCTCAGCTTATACCATCCATTCCTGTCATCAGTCCTGAAAGCATACGGTGGGGTTGTTTTCTTTTTGGCACTGTCAAAATTTGTTACATTTCTATCATTTGGGCACCGGTCATCAGTTTTTGCTACCAGTAACAGCAACATGCTAATGACTTTGTATCATGTATTTTCAGATGTCCACCCCCAACAGAAAGCCTACACTGGAATGCAGAAACTGCTCGAGTCATCCCAGGCAAACATTCTGATCCAAACTAGGAAGGGAAGTGGTTGTCCTGATCCAGGGTAGGAAGAGAAGAGGTTCTCTAGCTCCAGCCTCTACCTCTCAACTGAGAAAATCACCACTTCATCTGCATGTAATCCCTTCCTGACATCAGGCACAAATCATGCTCTACTACTGCCTGTGAATCCAAACCCCCGGCAAGTATGATGAATCCTGGCTGCATGATCCGAGACCCTGGGAGGAAGTCAATTGCCCAGATGACATTTTTGCACCGGTCTGGTTGCAAGGACAGAAGAGGAGACTGTTTCCTCACCTCCTGTTCTAACCCAGGTGGGCTCAGGAGAGATCAAAGAAGATCAAGCGTAACTTTCTCCTCAAGGCTCCTGCAGCTTTTCACTTCAGGAACCCACTGAAGACTCGGCTTTTCACAACATCCTCTTTCCAACATGTCTTGGCTCTTTCAGATGGCAGGAAGAGAAGCACTACCTTCACCTTCAGCTACCACAGCTGAGGCATTTGCAGCCCTTGTGCTACAGAATCTGACTTTCCTTCCCTAATTATCTCTCATTTCTCCACTTCTAATTTACTTGTTTTGTTGAGTCAAAATTCTCCAGGGCAGCACGGCACTGTGACTACAGCACTCATCAGAGACTGCGGAATGCAGCTATAAAATACAACAACGTCAGTAATACCTCTCACATCCCTCCCCGCTTTGCCACCACGACAAAAGGCATTTGGAACCGCTTATCGATACCATTGATCACAGCCCAGATGCTTAGGCTAAGTAAGTATTCTCCAGTGCTCACAAAAGGTGCCAGTGAGAGCCTTGCTCTAGCAGGGCTCCAGTTGTTTTGGATGACTTTAGGCCAAAAGCAAATTGGTTTAATTAACACCCTATCCATACGGGGTTGTAAGCCGAAGAACATAATGAAGCTGTTGTGGGAAAGGAAGATAACAGAGAAGTCTGGTCCTGAGCCGGCTGTTTCCAAACCTGTTTACTTAACTATTAGCGAGGGCGGCTTCTCCTTAATTTATTTACATGGAGTGTTTCTGTAACCATCTGCTCTTAAGCTAAACGAAAAATTATCATCTTTCTCCTGCCGCTGCAGAGACTCCCTTGGATCTTCTTAATAATACAAAAAAATCTATCATTTTAATGCAGACAGCTTGGCTAATAAAAATGATCTGTACCATTAGTAATTTTGCCACAAATACAATGCAAACAAGCAGCCTTTCCCCGAAGAGGCCAAGCATAAACCAACCTGACTCTCACCATCCAGGGGCCAGAGATGACAGCACAGCAGTGGGAATTGCCTTCTTGCTTCTCTAGCAAAGAGGAGGGCAGTTTAATTAAGTCACCATTACTTACCTCTTTAACAAGCTTTAAGTGCTTTAGTTAAACCTGCTCTGGCCCCATCTTCCTAGGTACCTTTTCTCTAGATTATTAACTCAAAGCCATAACCCTGAAGAGGGTTACCTTGGTTTACCAGCTTCTACAGTTCTCACTGTGCCAGCACCCTTTAAGACACTGCTGTATCCATCTTTCCTGTGAAAATGAGCTGGAGTGAGTGCAGAGAAGGACAACAAAGCTGGGGAAGGGCCTGGAGAATAAATCTTATGAGGAGCAACTGAGGGAGCTGGGGGTGTTAGTTTGAAGAGGAGGAGGCTGTCTACAGCTGCTTGAAAGGAGGTTGTGGAGAGGCTGCTGCTGGTCTCTTCTCACAGGTAAACAGTGATAGAACAAGAGGGAATGGCCTCAAGCTATCATTGGGTCTGTTTAGACTGGATATTAGGAAAAAATTATTCATGGGAAAAGTGGTCATCAGGCATTGGAATGGGCTGCCCAGGGAAGTGGTTGAGTCAAGAACCCTGGATGCGTTTAAAAGTCATTTGGTTGTGGTGCTTCAGGATATGGTTTAGGGTGAATCTTGTAGAATAGGGATATTGGTTGCACTTGGTGGTACTGAGGGGCTTTTCCAACCTGAATATTTCTGTCATTCTGTGATGTGGCTAGCACCAGCTAACAGATGGGAAACTGAGGCAGAATGGCACTAAAATTAAAAGCTGAGGGAAGAAAGCAGCACAACAAGAAAATGAGTTGAAGCTACAAAACTGTTACTGAGCAATTGAAAACATCACTTTAGACAGGGCCTGCTTAAAGAAGGTTCTGCTATGACTAGTTTGCCAACAAATGGACAGACAGCAGTACTGGCCCACATGTTGCCTGACATCATTCCACTGTGGCCTCATTGGACTAACAGCTGGATACTTGGATGTTGCTTCTCATGCACTGCTGCTCCCTTTCAGGAATGGCAGCAAATCACTTAACCTCCAGGACTGAGTTTACTCCCACAAAAAAAGGCAACAAAATTCTTAGAGGTTCAGGGATGGATGAAAATAAAACGAACCAAAGCAACACAGAGGAAATGTTTTCTTTAGACAAGTGCTAAGGGAAAAGGAGTAAGATTAAGCCTCAAATTATATCAATAAAATACAGACGTACCTCTTTACTAAATAATTCAATTGATAAAGAAATGTGTGTAAAGAAAGATAATCAACATCTTGGGGATTTTCAAACCCTTCTGCATGAGAGATGAGCATTGTAAGAAAGGAAATGAGAACAAATTGGAAGGTCAGTACATGCTATGAATTCCCAGAGCCCAGAGGTCTGGCAGCTTGCATGTGCTGCATGAAGAAACAGGAGTGCTGGCCATGGCAGTGGCAGCTGGGCAGAGCAGTGATGAAGGGCTACCCATGGGACCACAAAGAAGCAGAAGATTTAAATCCCAACTTGGCCAACCTGTTTGTTGATGTTAATTTTGCTTGCTGAGTCCATAAACTGGAGCTAAGGGCAGGTCTGTTGTGGGATGCTGGGAAGGTTCATGCTGCTTAAACATCACTTCAAAAGCTAAAGACTCACAGAAGAGGGAACTTCTCTGCTAGGCAGGTAAGAAGAGCAAACTACAACTGACGGTAATAGGCAGGCATGAATTGGCTCCTCTGTCAAAACACTGCAGGAAAACACCTAAGCTGGTGCATCACAGGACAGATCATGCAAAACACAATCAGCAATTTCCTGAGCTATAGCAGAGGAAGCAATCCAGGGAGCCAAAGCCACGGCTGTGAGCCAGTCCCAGAGCCACAGGGAAATATAGGAGCTTTATCAGCTGATGTTTTATACTGAGGTTAGAGATACATATAGATCATTGGCAAGGATGGTATCTCACCCATGAAGGGGATTATTAAGGATAAGCTACTTTTGAAAACAACTCTTGGATGGTTGAAGAGCTGATCTTGGCTTGCTCCTGGGCAGGTCTGCTAGGGAAGATTTGCAACTGATGCACAGGGATCAGATACTTCAGTTGCACTTGTACGCACACAGAGGCTGCAAGCTGATGAGCCAAAACCGGTTTAGGGAAGCTATCAGATTCCCAAGCTCCATCCCTGAACCTGTCAGGTTCGTGGGTGACAGGCCACAGGCAGATGGCAGGGGAAGCATGGTGAAAGGGAAGCCGATGTACTACAGCAAATCGCAGTTGCTTATCCCGCCACCTCATCACCATTTTCGCCTTCTATTGTTTCATGGCCTATTAATATTTATAAGAGTCTTTCTATTGTGTTTGCATTTTTCTCTCACGCTTGCAGGCCTGATCTCTACCAGAATTAATAAGATGCAAACCTCATGAAATCAAATCTTATTAGCAAAACTCCATCAGAGGTCCTCAGCAATGCAGAACCTCAGTCCCTGCTCCTGCTAAAGTGACAGGGAAGCCTTTCATTCTGTTGACATCTGTAGTGCTCTTAATTTAACACAACATTTCAATCTTAAGAGCAGAAATGGAGCAAAACACAGGGCAGGGAATGCCACTGAATGCTGCTGAGTCAAGCTCCGCAACAACACGGCCAAGAGATGCAAAAGACCTTGAATAAAAGTTTCTAATCCTGGCTTGCAACAAACCTGCCCGAACAAAGTGCTGGGTCATTAACACCTTTTTCTCACTGATAGAAGACTGCTGACTTATCTCCATGTGAGTTCCTCCAAATTCTCTGTCCTAAAGCACAAATCTCTTGGCTTTCTCCCACACGACAGCAGTGCTATCTTGGTGGACAACCTCACTCTTGGGGGCTTCACCCAGAAAACTGAAGGGAATGCTTAAGAAAAGGCAGTGCTGTGAACTGGTGACCTTATCTGGTACCTCCGCTCCCCTCTCTTCCTTACCTTTTTAGCCACTGGCTTTACTAATGTGCATGGATTTTCAGCTCTTGGTCTTGCAGACCCAAGAGAGGAGAATAAGATTGGAGCCTGGAGTGCAGCACCAGGGAGGATACTCTGCACTTCTACAATACATGCTTTGAGTTCTGCCTTATGGCTGCTCCATACATCATCGCTGGTGATAAAGATGCCATAGATTGATTTTTTTCCAGATCCCAGGTGAAGTCTCTGCCTCTGGCAGAAAGAAAAATCACTGCTGGAGTTGGAAAGTGAATAGATTTTAGTTTGTAAGTCAGCAAGTGAAAATAAATACAAAATGTAGAGTGTCACGTTGCCACTCAGTCATTTCCCTAAGTAGAACAGGACATTTACACATTCATTTTGAAAGAATTTCCAGCTACAACAGCTAACAAGGATGTTGATACCAGGTTCCTACTGAATAAGAGCTGCTCAGGTCTTGATCCTGAACTGCCCAAATCCTTTCTGCTTAATTAATGACCTTCCTTCTCTATCAACAATAACTGATAGCAGTTTGATGGAAAACTGCTGACCTCATATTCAGGACACTTTGTCAGTCAGGTTTGATACAAAATGGCTCTGTGGCATACATCTCCTACCCTCAATACATGGGAGCATGAGCTCTTGCCAAAGATCACATCTTATTTTTGGCAGGTGGTTGAGAAAATGAGACTAGATCCATATGGATCCAAATTGCTGAGAGCAAAGTTGGGATTTAATCACAGCCTTTCTTGCCATGGAGAGGTGAAAAGCTCTCTCGAATCACCCACATTACCCAAAGGTCCTGAGTGCATGGACTCAGGAGTATCTTATCTTCAGTTGTTTCTAATTACAGGGCTTTAAAATTTCCTTTTTCTTTTAACATCAAAGAGAAGGAGGGTAAAGGAGGTGATTCTTCCCCTTTACTCTGCTCTCGTCAGACCCCACCTGGAGTACTGTGTGCAGTTCTGGAGACCCCAACACAAGAAGGACATCAAACTGTTAGAGCGAGTCCAGAGGAGGGCCATGAAGATGCTCAGAGGGATGAAGCAGCCCTGCTATGAGGACAGGCTACAAGAGGTGGGGCTCTTCAGCCTGGAGAAGAGAAGGCTTTGAGAAAACCTTATAGTGGCCTTCCAGTATCTAAAGAGGGCCTACAGGAAGGCTGGGGATGAACTATTTACAAGGTCTTGTAATGACAGGATGAGACATAGTGGGTTTAAATTGGAAGAGGGGAGATTCAAACTAGATGTTAGGAAAGGATTCTTTACAGTGAGGGTAGTGAGACAGCGGAACAGGTTGCCCAGGGAGGTTGTAGATGCTCCCTCCCTGGAGGTGTTCAAGGCCAGGTTGGATGAGGCCTTGAGCAACCTGTTCTAGTGGGAGATGTCCCTGCCTATGGCAGGGGTGTGGAACTGGATGATCTTTGAGGCCCCTTCCAATCTAAACCATTCTATGATTATATGATTCTATGACTACAAAGATTGTTCCAACTGTATTTGAGAGGATTAAGAAGTGGCACTGGACAAAAGGATGGCTGCAAAGTTTCAAAAGAATATTCAGACATTTAGGTTTTCAAATTAGTGCACAAGGTGCATGCTGGAATTTATAGCCAGTTGAAATTGCTGAAGTTAGCCAACAAGAGTGGATTATTGTATCAACTAAGGCTCAGACAAGGGTAGCACCTCAGTTCAGCATCCCAATTTATGAGATGTTTTTAATAAGGCCTAACTTATAAGGTCACTTTCTCTGAATAAAGGTATCTCTGATTAATTTGCAGGCCTCACAATAACACGGGAATAGGTTCCTGGAGCAGAATGGCAAGGGACTGCAGCAGCTGCTATCTTGAGGTTGTATGTGCAGCACTGAAATCATCATTCCATCAGAGCATGATAAAGAATGCCCTCTGGATACCGAATATCTTAAGCAAATGCAAGCTTTTCCAAGCCTTTCAATCACTGCCACAGATACATAAAATCAGCCCTTGATATCATGTGGTGGTCATTACTTGTGAAGTGCCTGGAAAAAATCCAAGACGTGTTGTGCTTTCCCTGCTGCAGTCAGCTAAAACTTTTAAGAAACCCCCTTCCTCAAGCTGTGCCAACATCATTTAGGTTCTTGGTGTGCAAACAAGGAGGTAAACAACAACAACCACAAGAAAAAAATCATGTTAATTTCAAGCTCCATTAGAAATGCAGAGTTTGGCAGCAAGAAAAATCAATGTTTGTCCAGTGGAAAAAAAAAACAACAACCAAAACAGCTGTCACTGATAGGGACAAAAGGGCTGTTTTCAAGTTTCTAAAAGGATGTAAAAATCTTGCTAGTCAATACCCTCTGAAGTGGGGGGAAATTATTTTCTTATCACAGAGACTATTTGATTCTGACACAGGGAGTATTTGGATGTGCATTATCCAGCCCCAGCTACTGCCTGGCAATGCTTTCCTTCTTTGTACATCTGATCAGCTCTGACACTGGGACCAATTGATTTCCTTTTTTTCTCTTTTTTTCCCCTCTGTAAAGCTGTCATCAATTCTGGTGTGTTCCTATGAACTCCACAAACACTACACTAGACGCACAGATCTTCCAGGGCTGACTTTCGGTTTAGCTGTGCTGGATTAACAATCAGAAAACCCTTCGCTCTTAGGTGTTACACGTTGTCTGGGATAAGATTTATTCACTGTGACATGGAAAAAGAAAACAAGAAAAAAAAACAAAACGAAAAGGATTGGAGAGTTGACCTTTCATCACAGCCTGAAATGGGGCCAGCTTGACTAAGAAAAGCCCTCCCCGGCCTCATTTAGGGAAGCAGGGGTGTGATTTCTGAGAAATAGCAAGTCCCCATTTAGTCCCACTGCTTCAGCAGGGAGTTTCAGTTCATCTTTAGGAACAATCACAGCCATTTGCCCCCACGCCTCTGCTAATTTGCTTAAATGCAGCCAACATGCAGCTCCTCCCAAAGCACCAGCATGCATCGGGCTAAGCTGCAGTCTTGCCTCATCTACAGACTCGCCAAACATCAGGGCTGCTGCCTGATGGGAAAATCCCAAGAGCTGTGCTCCGCAGCAGTCTGCTTGTATGCCGCTGGCCAAACCCTGCCCTTGGAAATGCAAATTCAGGAGGCCCCCTCTCCCTTTTTAGTGGGCTCTGCATAACCAGGAGCCTGCCCCTACGGCAGAATTCAGCTCCAAGGGGTTGCTTGGAATGTGGTGACCCTTTCACTCACTGCAGCTGCCATCTCGAGCACTTATTTTTCCTTACAGAAGCACTAAAATATTCTCCTGTCTGACAAAACAAAGACAGACAAGTCGAAAAGCCTAAATGACTCTGTTTTAAACAAAAAAGATACCATCATTTTTGTAGCCCTAGCTGGACATCAGCAGTCCCCTGCCGGCACAGCGCAGCACAAAGAGACAACTACATATTGCATGAGGAAGGGAAAATTCAGAAGTTACAGCTAGAGATGGTCCATGACATTAGCTGTCTTCTCATGTCAATGGCTGGGACTTAAGCACTCTGTGCCTGCAGGTATCCCTACAGGAGGGTGAAGACAGGAGTTCAGCCAGAGATGAAATCAAGATGTTCTGCACAGCAGCCCTAAACTGAAAAGAGACCTCCCTTCCAAAAAGCAAGAAATCATTTCCCATTGTTCCCAACAGATTAAGTCTGTTTTCACTATCAAAAAAGAAAAGTATCCCAGAGAAGATATATTTCTCAGAGACTACACATGAAAGAACTCAAATCAGAGAGGAGTAACATTGTCCTCTGACAAGTGCTCCCTAATTTTCTTTGAGGAGTATCATACCGTGTGCCAGCTCAGAAACAACCGAGAGATGTCAAAGTAAAGGGGAACTTTTGGAAATCAGAGAGCCAAGATCAGCATGAAGTGCACCAAAACTTGGAGTTAAAGCCTGTCTCCAAGTGATGGAGGGTTTCTCAGCTTGCATCTCTCAGTTAAGAGAAGAAATGCTGCTACTATTGTAAAGGCCAACAACTGACAGGGAAATGCCTACGCCAAGCCAGAGTGCCTCACTTCCAGATTTAAGGTACAGAACTGGGAGATGTAAGCCTCCCCCTCCACTTGAAAAGCTAACTAGTTGCTTTGCAGCTTGACTTGCTGCATGTTTTCAAAGGAGCTACAGCAAAAGTGAAGATGCTCAGCCTCCAACACAGAGAAACCCAACTGGGATATCAAGGAGAAAGCATACATGAACACGCTGTGAGGGAAGTGGTGAAGCCTCAGATGATATCGATAAGTAAACAGACAAATAGCTTTGCAAGTCTCACCAGCAGATAAGAACGATGTACGCTTCAGCAGCGATATAGCATCTGTTATGAGCGATCAATTAACGAAAAGACCAGGCAGCTCTGGTGAGGAAGGATACAGGCAGTCGGTAGCTGTAGAGATTCAGCAGCTCTTGCTTCAGAGAAGAAGCACAGCCATGTGTGAAGTCATTCACCAGTTCAGACACAGCAATTTAGGCAAAGCCTGTCTTTAATTTGTAACTTTTTGCATTTTGACAGCCCTGTGGGATTGTTAATTCATTTGTTTCTTCCCTAGATTTCATGCTGTCTGTAGAGTATATATCAAGGGATAGAAAACCAGCCCAGATAGATTACCCAGGCAGCAAAGAAGGAAGATTCCTTTAGTAGGAAGCCTTTTTTTTTTAATCTCTCACTTCATTGAAAGGACTTCTTTTTCTTTAACAAAAAATAGACAGATGTAAGATCCAAGAGTGATTTTTTTTACTACAGAGCTCTATTTCCACAACCTAACAATTCCTCAAAATATTAACCTCATATTCAAATTCCAGAGGCCTGCACTCTCTTCAAAGATGCTCATTTCTTGGGACATTTGACTGAATTGCTTCTGACCTTTTCTAGTGTGCTGAGAGGCAGCGAGGAAAGCAAGAGGGAGAAGGATGGCAAAGGAAGGATATGGAAGAACAGGAAAAATTCTCACAGAAGAACAATTCTTGTTAGCCTATTCTTGAACAGCTCCACAGTCAAAAGGTTTTTGAAGTCAAAATTGGCACGCAAATATTTCTGCCTGAAGGATTTCAAAGAATAATCCCGGAAGGGTTCCTTGGGCATGGCCTGACTCCAATGGGAATTAGTTTTCATTTGACCCAATTATACATGTTTAAAAAGCACATGCTGAGTGTGCCTGTGGGGTTTTCTGGTAAGCTCATTAAGGAGCTGATTTTGTCCTGCACCAAGTGCTCTACCTCAGTCCTGGAAAATGCTTCATAAAACCATGAGACTCATGAAAGTCCAAGGGACGCTGCAGATTCCTTACAATTCAGCAGGTGTCTATATGCTTTGTGGGATCAGATTTCAGCTGTGGTTCTTCAGGAATTTAATCTGTGGACCCAGAATGGCTTTCTAACAGAGACCCTGATCCCTCAGAAACATTGCAGATTTAGTAGAGTATCCTAACCAACTTTTCAGACCCATTTAAAGCAATCCAGGCCCTCCAAACTACTCTGACATGACAGACTGAAATGCACTGGGCCAGGGCATGCAGTAGAGGCAGTCCTAAGGTATTTAATCGCTTATCATAATCACAATTAATAAAAAAACCAACATTAATAATAATAATAATAATAATAATAGCAGCAACACCAACAATAATACCACCATCAAGTGTGTTGAAATGGACATTTTATGAAAGATGAAAAAATTAAGCTGAGATAAAGATCTACTTCAAATCAAATTCAATTTAAAATTCTCCAGCACAGAAAGGAGGCAACTGGAAAGCATTGCTTTGCCCAACAGGAAACATGCCCTTTATAGTGCTTGTTAGGAGAAGAAAAAAAAGAAAGTTCTGAAAATGAATGGTTGGATTCACAAAACTGGTGGTGCATTTAGTTTTTATGCAATAGCTTCGAGGCAAGAGCATTCACAAAGGACAGAAGAAAACTAGGCTTAATGGCCCTAAAGACTCAAATTTTCATCTTCAAATTGCTTGCAGAGCACTATATACTTAGGCTCTTCTGTATTTTTGGGATGGAGCTCTTTTAGTGTTTTCTTCTATGCAAAAATAATTAACCATGCAGTGGAGCGAGAAGTGGAATTAAAGCAGCTCACCACCAGGCTCAGGACTTTCATCAGCACCTTCACAGGACTGTGAGAAGCATGGCTAGGGGCATCAGCCTCAAAGCATTCTCTAGTTCATTAGAAAAGCAGCTTTCTTAAGGGATGGAAAGCCTTCTGACCTGAAAGGGTGGACTTGCATCTGTTTCCCCTGTTTTCTCCATGAGCACTTAAGCTAGAGTCTTGGCTAGGTGGAATGATTCAGATGATATTTTCTTTTAGTATGTCCCTCACCTTTGAGTATCTCACTCATCACTTCCTCACTGGATGTTACCAGAAAATGTGGGTTTAAATGAGCAAATGGTGAAGTCTTTACCTCCAATGCCTCACCCCAAATATACTTAACATCATAAAAAACGTTGCCAAGCTCAACTATCAATGAGAAGTAGCTGCAGTTAAAGAACATCATTTAAATTTTAGTATAAGCAGAATGACCTTAACAGACCACAGATCAACATTATTGCCTTGGGGGTAGGGGGAAAGTTGAATCACATGTTGAGTTAATGCAAGATTGCAAAAAAACTCGATCCCCATTTATTTATCTCACTCCTTAAACGACAGCCAGGGAGGACTGCATTCAGCACATCTACAAATGGTCAAATCAAGTTCATCATTAGCTGCCTCGGCTCCAGGAAAGAACATCTCTAATAAGGTTACTTGCAAAATTATTGGTGTAAATGATTTACTGAGAACAGCTGTAAGAGGTCTAATTCAGACACAGTGTGATAATGAAAACTGGGGAACTCAGAGCAAGAAAATTAAAATCCTACAAATGTTTCTATACTTGCATACAAATTATCATATTCCATTACAGTGTATTATTTGGGGACTACTGTCATGGCGTTATTAAATAGAATATTGTCATGCAAATGCAGCAGAAAGCAGAGACAGGACTTCTCTGCACAAACAGGGGACACCTCTTTTCTTAGAATCATGGAATGGCTTGGGTTGGAAGTGACCTCCAAAGGTCATCTAGTCTAGCCCCCTCTGCAGTAAGCAGGGGCATCCTCAACTAGATCAGGGTGCTCTGAACCTTGTTGAGCCTCATCTTGAATATCTCCAGGGATGGGGCTGCAACCACCTCCCTGGGCAACCTGTTCCAGTGTTCCACTGCCTTCATGGTAAAAAACTTGTTTCTAACAGCCAATCTAGATCTGCCATTCTCTAGTTTGAAGCCCTTTTCTCTCATCCTATCACTCCAGGCCTTTGTAAACAGTCCCTCTGCAGCTTTCCTGTAGGATTCCTTCAAGTACAGGAAGGTCACTATTAGGTGTCTCCCAGAGTCTCCTCTTCTCCAGGCTGAACATGCCCAGCTCCCTCATACTGTCCTTGTAGCAGAGGTGCTCCAAATTTCTGATCATTTTCATGGCCCTCCTCTGGATCCACTCCATCAGGTCCATGTGCTCCCTGTATTGAGTGCTCCAGGGATGGACACAGCACTCCAGGTGTGATCTCATCAGAGCAAGTGACAGAGTCACCTCTCTGGATCTGCTGGCAACGCTGCTTTTGATGCAGCCCAGGATGCAATTTGTCTTCTGGGTTGCAAGCACCCACTGTCTGCTCATGTCCAGCATCTTGTCCATCAGCACCCCCAAATCTTTCTCCACAGGGCTGCTTTCCATCACCTCATCTCACATTTTATTTTTGCACACTTCCCCTCACATCATTAACCTTCTGCTAGAGGACACTTTCCCTTCCACTGTATAGTCTTGTACTCTCTACTGATCCATGGTAGGACACAGCCTATCAAGTTCAAGTTCAATGTAAACTGCTCACGTCAGAAGCCTACAACTCTTTGAAAACATGGTAAATAAAAGAATTGCTGCTAGACCCCCCAGACTGCTGCAATACTAAGAGCTTCCAAGCCATCTGTTGAGATGGTTCCTAATGCATTTTCATCTCGGGGTGGGGAAGCCATGGCTAGATGAACAAAACGCTAATGCCCACACTCAAACCACTCCTCTGCTGGCAACAACTCTTGCTAAAGGAGAAGCCAGAAGAAGAGTAAACCCACTGGGTAAATCCACTTGCTGCAAGCACCAAACAGTCCAAATCCTCTGTGGACCATGAAATGAATAAATATTTGATAGAAATATAATTTGGAAAATAAAAGCCCTGCTCATCTCAGCAATGAAATATGTTGGTTATTTGACCTGTCGGAGGAATAAATCTGCAGCATGCACCAATTACATCCGGGTGGTGACGTTAAAAACCTCCCAAAGTAGTTCCCGAGGAAGCAATACAAACCTTTAATGTGAAAAAATTTACTGTACACCAGGACACTGTATTTCAGAGGTCACTGTTGTTGTAGTTTAATTGCTTGCCCTCTAAGTACTGCTCAGACATTGTGTTATACTGATTTTACTGCATGAGCTGAGGTCCTGCCAAGCTTACAGTGATCTTTTACAAGAAGCCAACCATTAGATTTCGTCCTCAGCATGTCTTTGGAAAGAATGATGTAAGATCAAACACAAAAATTTGGCATAAAGGAGTGGGAGCACTATGAAAAATGCACTACACCATAGAATCATAGAATCATTTAGGTTGGCAAGGACCTTTAAAATCATTGAGTCCAACTGTGAACATCACACTTCCAAGCAACTCACAGAGGATCTTGTACAAAATTCGGCAAGAAAAGGGATTTTGTCCAGTTATCACTTTGTGAGGGAGTACCAGGAAGAGACATGAAATGTAACAGAAAAATGCTGATTCCTTAATGGCGTTTGGTAATCAGCACACAGCAGGCAAATAGTTCAACATCTCCCACCAGTTACATGTCTGTGTGGTCCCGCCCTTGCTCTTTAGCCACGTAACTTCAGGGAAGCACTGGAGACCTGGTAAACAAGAGCTAGCTGAAGAGATCCATGTGCTGAAGACTTGCTGATTCTGTTGCTATCCTCTGCTTTTTCCAGTGTTTGCTCTCCTTTTGCTTCACTTCCTGCCTAATTCCATCTACTCCCACTTCATGACAGCTCTCCATGAAAACCTGCTCCCACAGGCCTGTGCGCAAATCCCACCCAACACAACACCATCACCTAAAGGGAGGCGAACAATGAGTCCTCTAGCTGGTGCAACCACGCAAATCATCACCTTGCACGGCATCTCTCTCCCTCTGGACGTCAGCAAACTTTCTGAAGAAGAGAGATCTTCATTTATTTGTCACACCCAATATTGAGAGACAGAAAGAGAAGATCCAAAGGTCGCCCTCCATCTAGTTTCCTGACAGTCACAGAAGTAATGGACAGTACTAAAGCTAATTCATGGCAGCAGATGCAGAGCAGAAGGCTCATACAATTACTGTGTAAGCCCAGGTCTGAGGGCAAGAATGCAGAAGTGTTTCTGGAAAGCGCAGGAGGAGCCCTGAGACCAAACCTGTTCACTGTTCTGAAACATGCCTATGAAGGTCATTGTTTTGCTCTCAGAAGTTCCAAACGGAAAGGGAGCGGGCAAGAAACAAAATAGAAATCACATAGAGAACATCCAGAAGGGTAAAAAAAAATTCCCATAGATGTTCCCTGAGGATCTCTGTAGCTATTCTTTGGTTAGAAATGGAGGGTTTGATTCCATAATTTGACAAGTACAACACGTTTTGTAAGTAGGAGCAGAAAGAGGAGATAGCTTGTCATCACGGTAAGGATTGAGGCGAGTATGCTGTTAGCCTGTGAGCCAGGCACACAAGTAACGTTTCAGGAGTGAATCACGCTACACAGATTGACAATTGGACAAACCTAAGCTGAGCTACTCCAAGCAATCAAGTCTTTCGAACTACCCAGCCCTTCATCTTCATCAGGGCCTGTGTCAAACACCTTTTCTTCCCTGATGCAGTTTGTCAATGCGGTTCTGCTCTCGGTGCCCAGGCTGGTGAAGCACCAGGGACAGTCAGTTTAGAACAAGGCAAGGAAAAATTCTGCGTCAGGGGCTGTCTGAACACATTTGGTTGGTGCCTCTCTCAGAGATGGTTGTGTGACAAGTCAATAGAGCCTTCCCAGTGCTTCTGCATTAGGCCTCTTATATGTTCTGATAGGGAAGATTTAAAAAAGCAGAGGGGCATGGAGGAAAGGAGCACCTCAGTCAGAGACTGAGAGTTGTTCTGATTAGAAAAGACCTCTAAGACGATCAAGTCCAACCGTCAACCTAACACCACCATAGCCATTAACCCGCACCCCTATGTGCCATGTCCGCAAGTTTCTTGAGCATCTCCAGAGCTGGTGACTTCCTGAGCAGCCTGTTCCAATGCCTGACCACTCTTTCCATGAAGATTTTTTTTCCCAATATGCAACCTGAATCTCCCCTGGCACAATTTCCTCTTGCCCTATCATTTGATACTAGGGAGAAGAGACCAACCTCCACCTCACTACAGCCTCCTTGTAGTTGTATAGAGCAATGAGGTCTCCCTCAGCCTCCTTTTCTCCAGATTAAACAAGCCCAGATCTCTCAGCTGCTGCTCATAAGACTTTTAGTCTAGACCCTTTGCTTCATTGCCTTTCTGCATTACCATTTGTCCCCAAAGGAAGCCCAGCCTGATCCGAAGAGTCAGGTACTAGGGATTAAATCCACTAGAAATAGGAACCATTACAGTTTGTGCACTAAAGGGATCAGGCAGCACCTGTGACCAGAACTCAGAGCGTATCAATTCTGCATTTCCACGCTTGTGGCACCAAAGAAAAAACAACATTATGGCTGCAACTGAATCATACTATTTTGATGATTCACTTGCAACTACCTCAGGGCACAATAAAAAATTGTGGCTTCCACAGTCTGTTGTCTCTCATAAGGGCTGAAATTTCCGACAGCCGTGACTCAAGAGTTCAGCTGCATCACTAATGCATCACTTGTTCATTGCTGTCAGCATGGGAAGGAGAACAGCAAGAAGGCAAGTGCAAAGAGTTATACATCTGGGCTTTGTGAGCTGAAGAAGGTGGAGATATTCCAATGTGTGCATCACAGAGCTATACCATACCACTGCATTTACAAGTCCTTGGGTCAAAACACTTTGCCAAACACCTGGAGAAGGTGTTGCTTTAACAGCCTCAGCGCAGGTGAGCACTCTGAGGGAAAGAGAAAGAATAGTACAAGCACAGTATCGCAGATGACAAAAAGTTCAGGAGCTTATTTACAAAGCCAATCAGGTTTTCTTTCAGCACTGCAATTGACATTAGACCACTGGGGACTAAAAGCATCCTACAGACCTACTGTAATGATCCCTGGCCAGTCTTTGCACTGAGTGACAGAAAATCTTGAGCAGATCTATGCAAAGAACTTTCAGCCCATAATTGGGTATCTCTGGGTTTCCTCCTTCTTCTGTGGATGAATTATCAGGACGTTGGCTACAAATGTCTTGGATCCACTTTAAAGTAGTTGCGAACGCTCTCCACTACTCTTCATCTCCAGAGTCACTGGCAGCAGAAGTGGATGCAATAAAGAGAGGGGACTGGTGTAGGGATAGAGAGGGAGGAATGGAACCATCATGAAAAGGGCCACAGGAGAAAGGCAGGTAGTACAGAGAACAGAAAAAGGAACTTGTGATGCCTAGGACTAGCAGAACAGGGCCAAAATTTACTGCAAGAGCTCCAGGACAGACTCAGCTGCAGTAATTGTTCAAGACACAGCATTTTTCTTTTGCTCTTCTGAGAGGCTTTGCCTTCTCTTTTCTAAGATCACCTTTCTGTTAGCTGGGGTTTTCTTAGCTGCAACTGTGCAACCCTTGAGCTGACTCTGACACAGCCGCCTCCTCCCACATGCATGTCTCCTGCCCTGATTCTATGACAGGTTACTAACAACATCTTCTGGAGAAGATATTCCCCCATGATCATGCTTTCCCAAGCTGAGAACAGTGGCACAAGTGATTATCAAATGCTTCGGTAGGGCATGGGGGCTGGGAGGTGGCAGATGAAAGGAAGCGGCAGATGAAAGAAAAGTTTTCGGATGTGGATGCAATTTCCAATATGAAAACAAGTAACAAGTTCTGAGCTTAGCAATTCAATACACACTTCAAACTCATGTGCCTTGAACATTCAACTCAAACATTGTCTTTTCTGGGTAGGAGGGCCAGCAAAGCTTGAGTGCTCTGAAACCCTCCAAAGGCCAACAGGAATGACAAAATCACTCTTGAATTAGAAAACGTACTCATGCAGTGTGGCTCATGCCACAAAATAACTCAGCAGTGTAATTTTTTTCATAGTCCCTGCATGGAACCTCTTAAAAAGAGAGGAAAGTGGTATTTACTGAGGAGATGGGGGCTGCACTAAATTTGTATGATAAAGCAAATTCTAGGCACTTGACCTTTGATCTTAGAGCAACTTGGTATTATAAAGCAGCGACTCTTTGAAAGCACAGCATCCTAAGTGAAAACAAGCAGCTCAGAGATGCAAGCCTTCCAGGAGTTAATTTCTCAAAGTAACTGAGAAGCAGAATCCACCTATATTTCTGACACCTTCCATTAGTATGTTTTCTAGATGAGCAATTCACGACACTGAAGAAACGAGAGCATTAGAATGTGAAATGAAGGGCGATGGCTGGAGACCACAGGAAAGAAAAATGATAAATCATGATTTGAGCTATAGATCTGCAGTTCTGAGGAACACAGTTTCTTCTGACTCTACTGGATAGACCACAGCTTCCCAAATACGTCCCTCTGTATTTTTCTGTGGTGAAATTAAATCAAGGATGTAGCTATCATGAAGGAACTATGATCAAAAAGGAATTAAGAAGTCCTAAATATGCTCCTGTGTAAATCAATGGAGAGCACACATCCAGAATACCATGCACAATTATGTTTTTTCTACCTTGAAAAGGACATGGTAGAACTAGAGAAAATAAAAAAAAGGATGACAATGATGTTGCAGTGCTCTTGGTCGAGAGGTATAAAGCAGCCACCAGATGAGAAAGAAATAAATAGTTTAGATCTCTGCAGTCTGGAAAAGATATGAATGAGGATGAATATGATAAAAAGCTTTAAAGCCATGAATGGCATATAGAATTTGAATAGGGGATGATTATTCATTATTTTTTATACCACAGGAACTAGGAGGCAGCCAGTAAAATGATCAAGCAGCAGGTCTAAAACAAATGGAAGAAAGGATTTTTTTAGACAGCACATACTTGAATTGTGGAATTAAACCGCCACAGATTTCTGTGGAGGTCAAAAGTATAAATGGCTCCCAATGTGATTAGATGAATGCATGGAGGACAAGTCTATCAGTGGCTATCAAACATGATAGGATGGAGTCTTTGGCTCAGGAAATGCCTAAAACACCGATGGCTAGAAGCTAGAGAGATATTCTGGGGAAGAATTACTCCAAACCTCCTCAAGAAGTGAAGTGAGGAACACACACACACAAACACTTAGAAGCCTCCAAAATGTCTCTCTCCAAAAGCAAGACTCATCATTGCCCTGAGCAGACACACTATGGCCTGGGGAATTCTATGACTTGTATCACAGATCACCTTGAGAATGCCAACTAAAAGAGATTTAAGGAAAAGATAAATCAATTTTACTGTATTACAGAACAAAGGCAATTATTTGGATTACACAACTGAGAAGAAAAACAGGTGCAGTATTTCTGATGCAGCTCTGCTCTAGACTTTCATTGCCTCCCTGAATCTTGGGAGTGTCTGTTTTGTGTGATGACAGTCTTTTGGGGAAAGGAGAGATGTAAACTGAATTAGTATCTACTTCAAACTTAATTCTGAGTTTCTGTGCTGGACTCGGTTCAATGCTTCTGCCCACATTTAGGTGCAGAGGACAATTACAGTAACACTTTATTATTGGGTGTGATTTCAGACAACTAACTTGGAGACGCCTCCTAGGGACTGGGGCAGAGAGCCTAGATTAACAATGAAACATGGTGTTCTGGGTATTCAAATCATGGCTTCAAAGTACAGTTTCCCTAAGCGCCTAGAAATGAAGTTTTCTGTCAGGGCAAGGACACTTGATGATATCAAAGACATCAGATGTTGCCTTCCCTAATCCTCACCCAGTCTCTCATCCAGGTAAATATGCTATACTGCAGCCAGAGTGCTGTGGCATACAGGAGGAAGGCAAAGGAAATGACCCTGAATTCATCTGGGGATAAGTTCACCTTTGGTTGTCAGCTAGCTTTTAGATGCAGTGATTTCTTATGACTTACTACATGCTTGGATTATCACAGATTTGGTTGCTTCCCTAGACAAAAAAAAAAAATCATCTTTCAATTTCACAACACTGTATAAGTTACACAGCATGAAATACACCCCCTGTAATAATTTTCTGATAACCTTATGACCTCTAACAGAGTGCAATATACAACTAGATGCTGCACACCACATCAGTATTACTGATGAGTCACTTGACAACAGGGGGTTTATACACAACCGTCCTGTTTCCTGCAATACAGATCACAGAATCACAGAACCAATCAGGTTGGAAAAGATCTTGGAGATCATCGAGTCCAACCTATCACCTAACACCTTCTAATTAACTAAACCATGGCACTAAGTGCCACATCCAGTCTGCTCTTAAACACCTCCAGGGACGGCTCCCCTGAGCCTCTTCTTCTCCAGGCTGAACAATCCCAGATGAAACATCCCATGCTCAGTTGAAGTTATTCTCAAGGGCTCAAAGAATTTGGGGGTTGACTACATTACACTTAAGTGTTTTACCACTACTATCACAGGTTCAGAGAAAAGTTCACAAAACATCCCAGTTCTGATTTTTATCTCCTCTCTGGTAGCACAGAGAGACCAAATATGCTACAAAGACAAGACAAAAGACAAGTATTTAAGAGAGGGGATGTTTTTCCTGTGCAGATACCCTCATACCCTGCCTGTACAATGGAGAGGCAAGCCCACAAAAAGCGATCAGAGTAAGGGCTCAATGATTTGAGCAATGATTTGCCCTGCTTTGATTTCACTTAGGTAGGTGTGCATCATTTCCTGCTGGAACTTGGCAGTCAGCTACCCTCATTTTGCACATTCCCATTCCTATATTCAAAATGTCAGCAGCCATCACTTCCCCATAGTCATGTCATACTGAAAAAGGCCAGTGACTCCCAGACAC
Organism: Tricholaema leucomelas; assembly: GCA_013400475.1. Taxonomy (NCBI): domain Eukaryota; kingdom Metazoa; phylum Chordata; class Aves; order Piciformes; family Lybiidae; genus Tricholaema lacrymosa; species Tricholaema leucomelas. Next base: position 487,727 of record WAAF01012567.1, on the reverse strand, counting down.
TAATTGTTTTTCCAGCACATTAGGTATGTATAAAATCCTTTCAGGCCTAGTGTCTAGGAAGCCAATGTTGTTCAGGCAATGATGTCCATGGCATCCCTGAAAGGCCCTGAGGACTGTCTGTGCTGAATCACAGTGCCCAGTCTGCAAATGCAAGGTTATTGCCATCTAGAACCTCATCTCCTCTAGAACAGAATCTGTTTCTTGTCCTTCAGTCTTCTGCACTCTGTCTTCTTAGGGCACTTGTAAATTCTTGATTTTACATCTGCATCCCAAGCTCCAGAGTGACTGGGACCCAGCAGTCTTTTCAGACGGGCAGAGGTAATTCAGCAGGCAGAAGCCTGAAGATCCAGTGATAGGTCCTCTTTGAATACTGATGTGGCTCAGAATTAATTTGGTGCTTTTGCTCACTACTTTGCCCTGAACTTGGATAATTAACAGGTAGAAGCCTGTGATCTTGACCTCTCACCCACTGTCTTCATTGCTGCTTCCTCAATAGGTGTCCCCAGCTCTACTGGATCAGAAACATCTCTTACATTCTGCAGAAAACCCAATACATTTGCCAACATTTGGCGACAATTTGGAAGAAGCAAATGCAACAGAACAAGCTACAACCTTAAAATATCTAGTGATAAGAAGCATGACATCTTTCAGAAAGATCAGGTTGGGAACAGCTACCAGCAAAACAAAGAGACAGCACTCACACAGTGTGAATCCACAGACTCGCATGTGCCTTGGCTCACAAGGGTTTTGCAGTCATCATGAAAACGTCAAAACGGGTCAGGTGTTTTCACACCAAGATCTCTTGCCAGGGGACTCAAAGTGCGGTTGGTATGCAGAATGCTGGGTGTAAGACAGCTAGAGGAAGGACTAGAGAGAGACAGGCTGCAGAACTGTAAGAGGGGACACTAGCAGAGCGAACACAACTCTGAAGCAAAGGGTCACCTTTTTTCCTTCCCAGACTGTTCAGCTTTGTCTTTTGCCAGTCAAGAAGTCAAAGTGCACTCCGAAAACAAAGCAGCTAGCACTTATAAAAACCTGTTACATTCCAAACATGTTCATTTGCAAGCATCTTCCCACTGAACAACTTCTCCTACTTAATTTTTTCTGTAAAATGAAACTGTTGTGCATCAAAGACACCACCACATTCTGCTATTGTTTTTCTCATTGTTGTCCCTGGAGCAGGAGCCTCACCACAAACAATCCGTTTGTCCTCCAGGTACACCACAAACACTAATATCCGCAGACAAAACTGTTTTCATCTCCTTTTCAGGAGCAGACCTTCTTTGCACCCTGTAGTGCATTATCTCTCAAACGTCTTCCAAAGATCAAATCCATCCCATGGTTTCTACAAAAGGTCACGTTTTGCAATGTAGCCTACAGAACAATGACATTTCAAGGATCAAAGAAAAGGTTAAAATATTCCTATAAATCTATTCTTGGGACTTTTAAGTATTTTCTACGCAGAGGGAAACGTCATTTTTCTTCAGGAGCATCTGAGGGCTCTGTGACGGGTAATGGGTCTGTTAGGTTTTATATGGTGAAAGAAAGATGCACTTCACTCCCCAACTCATGCAAATGAAACCTAATTTAATTTTAAACCTCATTTATTTATTTAGATTTAATCTAAAACTCCCACATCAAAGCAAACAGAAAAACAACAAATACTATTGGGGCCTTAATAAAAAAGAAATTGTGGCAAGCCAGAATGAAACTCGGAGGAGCAGCTTCTGCATAACGTTATAAATTATGGTCTTGTAGAGCACCCCAGCCCGTGAAATCCTTTACTCAGTCAAGCTGACGCCAAGTGAATGCTGAGGATTTAATTCAGTCGCTCAATGCTCTGTAAATCTGAGCTGGCGTTGAATGTTTGAGATCTGGAGCTTGGTGGTTAGAATTACAGCAATGGGGTGGAGAAGCTTTTGTGGCAAGAAAGCAGTTGGTACCCTTTCCGGGCTCCCAGGAGGCCATTTCCAGGTTCTAAATGAAATGAGCTTATGGCTCCCACTCACTTCTTAATTAGCACTAAATTACGCTCACACAGACGGCAGAGACTGTACACAGGGGAAAGGAGGTGGCAGCCTAGAAAAGACTGGGGGAGAGTGGGAAGCGACACTTTTCTGCTCCCCCCTTTTGAAGTGGCATGACTGTCTCACCCCTGTGGGCTCTTGCTGCGTGGGTCCCTCTGGCTCCCTGTATGTTCCTGACTTAACAGGTTCTCTGTTTGAAACGATGTGTCAAAGGAAACTGGGTGGCTGCAGAAAACACAAGGAAGATACAAAACTTCTCGGCTTTATTCTGACCAGTTCCTGTCTGGGCAAGGCTCTCACAGAATCACAGAATTAACCAGGTTGGAAAAAAACCTGTAAGATCACTGAGTCCAACCCATCACCTAACCCTGGTAATTAACTAAACCATGGCACTAAGTGCCTCATCCAGCCTCCTCTTAAACACCTCCAGGGATGGTGATTCCACCATTTCCCAGGCCAATCACTCCTCCTGTGAAGAACTTCTTCCTCATGTCCAGCCTAAACCTGCCCCACAGCTTGAGGCTATGTCCTCTTGTTCTGTCACTGGGTGCCTGGGAGAAGAGACCAACCCCCACCTGGCTACTACTTCCTTTCAGGTAGTAGAGAGCAACAAGGTCTCTCCACAATAAAAACCTAAACATTATGGATACTGATTGGGTGCCTCATTCTTGGCAGTCTCACCTGAGACACATGGAGGACAGATGATCATCCCAGTCTTTAATTCCTGCACAACAAGGATAAATCCCATTGGCAGGAAGAGCTCTCTGTGCATTTCAGACTGGTTTGTTTGCTGAACAAGGCACTTGTTCACAATCACAAGCAAAATAGCTACAAAGCAGAACTGTTTAACTTTACAAAGCTGGCATCACAATCTTTATGAGTAAGGTATTGAGGGCACAACCCTGACAATGGCCAGAACAGAACCTTACCTCATACCTGACTGATGGGAATCCTTCAGAAAGGAAAAGAATGTTCCCTCAGTTTCCTTTAGGAGTCTGGAATTCCCACCTTTCATATTTGTGGCTACAGCTTAGGTAACTGGCTTCTGTCCCTTCTGCTCCTTCTCGTAAACATCGGAGTTGGGCTAGCATCAGCATCAATAGTGGCTTTGTGGGGCATCTTAGCTGGGTTAGGCTCAAACCAGGACAGCACAAACTACGTTTTACAGCATCTCGATCACCCACAGCACTAGGCAGAGCTATTTGGAGACATTCCGCACACAAGCCACAAGTAGTCTGCTCAGCCCAGACACAAGCTTCATTTCAATCTGCAGATGCTTTTGTATTGCACAGACTGGTTTTGTGAACTCCAGATGCTGCATAAAGCAAGACTCAAAATAGCTGAGACCTTTGTGACCACTTCCTAATCTTAGTATGCCCCATTTTCTAACTCGTTATCTGGTTACATCAGAGGTTGCATTATATGGAGTCCTCATCTCAGGCATCTGGGTCCGTCCTCATGCTTTCCTGCACGGCCATTCCATTGTCTCAATCCACTGAATTAATGTGCTACTTGTTTGCTGTTTGGTTTCTCTTCTCTTTTGAACTTTCTTTCCCTTTTTCTCTGGATCATCCCTGTTTACTAATCACCAGTCATTGAATCATGCCAGAAGTCTTCCCAGTCTGAGTTGCTGAAAGGTTTATTTTTGTACTGCGTACTCTTCTCATGTTCACAATTCCCCACTTACCATACTAATTGTGGACATTCAGGAGAATTTCCCCACTGCACCCTGGCTCCTGCTCCAAATTTTGAAGCATCTAGATGATGCTTCACTTACACCAATTGTTAACATCCATTTTAGAATCTAGACAGAACTCCCTGGATTCTTAAAACTCTCAGTCCCATCTCAGATCTTAGTAATCATATCCTAGAAACAGGACTTAACTGAGCTGTGACTGGGAGCCAAATGATTTTTAGACCCAAAGGCTTCTTTGATATACAAAAACAGAGCGGTACAAAAGATTATCTGCTAGTGCAAAAGAAATCACTGGACCTATAAGAACCTGTTACTTCAAAGCTCACTTGTCTTCTGTGCTGTCTAGTGCTTACAAGACACAAAGACATGAACAAAAGATTCCAGCCTTCAGCACAGCCCTAATAAAGACTTCCAGCTATGATGGAGACAAAAAAAAAAAGGCAGAAAGAAGAAAAAGGAGACAGAGAGAGAGAGAGAAAGAGAGAGAGAGAGAGAGAGAGAGAGAGAGAAAGAGAGAGAGAGAGAGAGAGAGAGAGAGAGAGAGAGAGAGAGAGAGAGAGAGAGAGAGAGAGAGAGAGAGAGAGAGAGAAAGAGAGAGAGAGAGAGAAAGAAAGAGAGAGAGAGAGAAGGAGAAAGATACAGAGAGAGAAAGAGAGGGAGAAAGATACAGAGAGAGAAAGAGAGAAAGAGAAGGAGAAAGATACAGAGAGAGAGAGAAAGAGAGGGAGAGAGAGAGAGAGAGAGAGGGAGAGAGGGAGAAAGATACAGAGAGAGAAAGAGAGAAAGAGAAGGAGAAAGATACAGAGACAGAGAGAAAGAGAGGGAGAGAGAGAGATAGAGAAAGAAAAAGAGAGAGAGAAAAGTTAAAAGCAATTGTGTTATTTCAGCATTGCCTTCATTACTTCTGCTGGATAACTTTGCTTTGTAACACACCAATGTACTCTGTCCCACTTTCTTAAAATAAACAACTGGTCTATGGCTTGTCAACAAAGCTCCATTTTTCAATCACCCAGGGAGACTAGGCAAGGCACATCTTGCAGTGTCCCTATAGCTGCAGGAAGGGTTTGGGGGCACTTCAAGCTGCAAATTTCTTCTGCTTTGCCTTAGAGTGATTTTCTGTCTAAGATATGACAGATTTGTGCTGACAACTGGACCAATGAATTTAAGGAAATCCTAACGTGGGAAGGCAATATTTATTGACAAGCTTGTGTCCTAGTGTGGATCTGAAATTCTCTTCCTTCAGACCAGAGCAACCATTAAAACAATGAAAACTGAAGATGATAACACAGGAGAGTGGAAGGTGTAGGGTCAGATCACCCTGCGCGACTTAATTCAGGACACTACATCTCTGTCACAGTAAGAGTGATGCTAGTTTGCTGCTTTCAACAGAACTAGTGGCATTTACTTTTCATATTGAGGGTTTTATCTTCACCTTCTGCAGAGCAGGAACTAGGATTTCAGCAAAGGGAAAAAAAAAAAACCACAACCTGCCAGAGATGCAATAGGAAAAAAAAATAAAAATCAATCTTTCCCTTCTACTAACGAATAAGCCATAATCCTACCTGTACATAATGTAAAACATCTTTGAACCTTACAGTGCTGCCAGGATTAAAGGAGATTAATTTTTAAGAAATGGGAAAGATATTAAGATTCTTCAACATGTAGAAGGCAGCAGCAGCAGCAGCAGCTGAGCTATGTAGTTTGAGCTGAGAAGTAATTTGCATTGTGTGTGTGAGGGAAGGAGGTGGTTACTCACCTGCGCTGCCTCAATCATCTTTATCATCAACAGACATATAAAAGCTGCACCAAGGAGGGCAAAAAAATTTCAAGGGAATTCAGAAGACAGGCTGGCCTGTCCCCTTCTTTTTGAAAAATCCAAGAATAAATCAAAAAAAGGATGAAGAGAGAACAAGTGCAGAGAGCTGTCAGAGCACTGCAGGTTTGGGCTGTCCAATTTCCACACCAGGGAATCAGGGATCGGTTTCATGTGCTGACCTGACCATGGAAAATGACAGTGAAGGACAAGGACACATAGGAGGGTTGCTAGCTGCCGAGTTAGTGGTAGCAAAGGTCTCAGAACTGGTCTGAATAAATCAGCACAATTAGACCCCAATTACAGCCTTTATGTGCTACCACAATATAAATATTTAATAAGAAGCATGGGTGGCTAGAAGATCATTATTAATCTGCAGTTAAGCTGCATTAGTGAAAGCGTAGCCTCTGGAGAAGACAAGCTGCTCCAAGAACTTACACAGAAACATAAGAGCCTAAATTTAGAACAAAGACACCCAGAAAATTTGGTCCCATAACTGAATTTGCTTTGGCATTAAAAGGCAGAAGTAACTCAGACAATGTAAAGAATAAGCCCAAACTGGGTCCATCTTCTGTTGTTTGTGTGTTTTTCTCCAAGAGACCAGGGCATGGAGTGTGCAGCAAGAGCTCCCTGGAGAGCACAGGTGAGAGAGGAAGGTCCAGATATCCTGACCACTTGAGTGAAGGAGTGGTGAAGATGCTCAGAAAAGAGACCTGGGTGCAACCTGGAAAGCCTGCAAATCATTTTCAAAGAGATGATGTAGAATTCAGTAGTTTTGGTTCGAGTGCCAAATACAGCCCTTCTAAGAGCCAGCAGAAGAAATACAAGGCTTTAAAAGATTTTTAGAAGGCTTTGCAGAGCAAAGCAGATGCCAGCTAAAGCAATGTCCTTACAGTGGTTAATGAAATTCTTTAAAATTATGAGGCATAAGATAAAAGACACAGGAGGACACTGGAAACCAGAAGTTAAATTACAGAACTTCCTCAAAGCTGAGGCCATCAGAGGAAATTGTTCTGTAGTGCAGGAGATAAAAAGCATACAAAGACTAAAATAAAGGCTTAAAAAAGCCTTTTAAGTTCCAGGCAGTGTGCTTCAGCAAGGTGCATCTTTTTCACATCTCTACTGTATGCTTGTGTATAAATAACATTCCTTAACAGAAAAGCTCCAGTAGAAAACATGGACTTAGGAGAGCAAGATAAGAGATTCAGGGCCTTCTGAGGTGTAAATAGCACAACAAAAGGCCAGCCCCAACAGCGAGATGAAGATAACCACGTTTCCCACATAGCAGATACTGTTCTGGTTTGATGAGAGTCAAGACAGAAGGCACCTTGCGTGATGGGACAGCAGCAATTGAACAAACCACCGAGCAGAGAAGACAGCAGGAGCTGTTGAACACAAGCACAGTGCTGCCTGCCTTGGGGGCGTGCAGACGAGAGAGCATCAGGGGACACGGTACCCTGGCAGGGTGCACAGATGGCACACACAAAATGTCTGGCAAAGGGGTTACAAATGCACAGGGAAATGTGACTGAAGGCACCCTTTGTTTTTATTTACAAAACCAGGGAAGTGGGCTGTGGCACGGTATGTTCTACTTGGGCTGTCAGAGAGCACCTGCTTTTGTAGGGCTGCACCTCAGCCTTGGGCAGGAGGGGGCAGGAAAGTTATTGTGCCTTCGAGGAGATCGGAGAGGAGATAGGTTGAATTCCTACCCTGAAGCTGACACCCACCAGTTCCTGAAGATGCTACAATTGTCAAGGAAGGGCAAAGTTTGTCTGGAGAGGCAAACTGACATACAGATTTAAGAGGAAAAAAGTCTATTTATTTCTTCATTCATTTCCTCCTTCCTGCCAAATTTTGTTACTCTCTCAAGTGTAGCCAAGACAATGAGACATATCCTGGGCTGGGAATGTTATAGCCAGACATGGAAAAGCATTCACTGCAGTGTCCTTCTCACCAGAGCTCTAGCTGCCACATTGATGACCAGGGAGGCCAGACAGACTAGGAAACTGCCTATTGGCAACAACAGACACCTGACAAAAAGCCACCATGGCTGAAGTCTTAGTTTCAGCACCCAGTGCTCTTCTCAGCTGTTGGAAGAGGTCCTTTCTGAAAAACTTCTCTCTTAAGAGAAGACATCCAGATTTTGTTCATCACAGCAGGACAGAGAAACCAGAAAGGTGAAGAAATGCATTACTGAAACACAAGCAATTCTGTTGTTACAATAACACCTGAACAGAAGCACCTCCCTTTGATAGTGAGGCTGCTGCCAGAACCACACATTTAGAGGCCTGTAATTCTGACTATCTTACTGAGACAACAATGCCAGCACAGTAGCTTTAACTGCAACAATTAGGGCAACAGCACTGTCACCATGGGCTGAAGCAAGTTGAACCTCCATATATGCTACTGACTGAGTTCTGGTGCTTCCACACAGAAAAGCACTTTTAGGAAATGCTAACTCTCCTAGGGTCTGTCTTTCACGGGGGCAGGCTGAGATGTTTTGAGGTACTCTGCAAATGTTTTGTGCATGTCTCTCTATATACAGATTAACCAGAAAGGCCACAACTCAAGCCAGATTCAGTTTGCAGAACACAGACACAGATCTCTTTGCAGTGAAATGACTGTACTGGGGAGACACCAGGATGTGCCATGGGACTCTGCCCAAGTTGTGTAACCTGTCTCTCTAGTTCAAGTTACACAGATGTAGGACTGGATATAAAGCAGAGACTCTATTCAAACCAGATGCTAAAAAGGAATGGAACTCTTCTGAAGGAAGATATTATACAAGATGAGAATTTGTTCACTGGGTAAACTTATCTTGAAGCTAAAGCAGGGATACCTGACCCATTATAGGAAGTTAAGGGTCAATAACAAATTAATGGGATCAGTGGCCCCATTAATCTTCCCATAATGAACACCAGCTCAGACAAAGCCTTCTCCTCAAAATACCTGAAGATATTTTTTGTTGGAAAAGGTTTACCTTATTGAACCTAAAATAATATAAAATGATTTAAACGTTCCAAACTCAAGACGTTCTCTGAAATGCAGAAGTAGTTTGAAACATTACCACAGCAGAAGGTTGACTGATACCATAAATGAAGTGCACTGCCCTTCAACCTCTGCAGAACTGAGCGAGGTCACCAGGGTAATAAATGTTGGAGTTGCCCACACAGCCTTTGGTGGATACTTGCCCACTGCAAAAGTTACAGAGTGTGGCAACACGCTGGGAACAGCATTGTGGGCTCAGAAATAGCACACAGCTGGGACAGATGGGGATATCACAAGCAAAGCTATTCTGAGTTTGAAGCCTGGGAGAAAAGGATGGATAAACAGAAATAGAATATATGAAGTTTACCACAATGGAGGACTAAGATGCACTGACAAATTATGGGACACGACATGCCCATTTCCTGCTCTGGCTTCCTTTCCTGGTTCTTAGATACGATTCCAGCTTTTTTTTTTTTCTCATCTCTTTTACACAAAAGTCTGTGCAAGCAGTAATGAAACCAGGCTTAGCTGTTAGTATTACCAAATTGAGATGGTGCTTTCATCAAGTCCAGAGAGCTAAAAAAACTGGCTAGCACAAATTACCAGCTGCATTCCTGCCTCTCCTGATTTCAGTGATTTCTGCAGTACGGCAGGGAATGAGATGTCTGAACAGCAATCTCAGAAGTATATTCTGCCTGCTTGTCAAGCACAGACTGCAGACAGATTTTCAAAATATTTTATTTCCCATGGAGGCATTGAAGAGAAATAACCAGATTCTCAGTGGGAGCTGGATATTGCCCTCGTGTTAACAACTTCTGGGAAAAAAAGTGGCAAAGAAGAATGACTTCAGGCCAAATGTGATTCTTCTGGAAGTCAGGTTCCCATTACCAAGTCGTGAATACTGCCCAAGATGACAAAACATCCCAAGCACTCTTAAGAGCAATGAAGATGTATTTTCAATCTCAAAAAGACTCATCTCTGTGAAGACCAAGGGCTTTCTACTTCTTGGGATGAATAGAAAACATGCATTTTAGCCAGATTGTTGCTCAGGGACTGCTCTAAACTAAACTGACATTCTCCAGAAATCAAGCACTGAGGGAATTAAACAACAAACCCCAGCAGTATTTTCTCACTTATTACTGATTTATTCTCTTGTGCTGCAGGGGGGAAAGTTAACAAAACAAAACAAAACAAAACAAAGAAGGGAGAGAAAGTAAGAAATCCTGGGAATTCCTCCATATCTCACATGCACTCTTCAAAATCTGCATCATGGACAACACCAGCACCACCGCACATTTGTCACAGCTCTGATCAAGTGGTGTTAAGAACAGGAGAGCATGCAGATCACCTGGAAACCTGGGATCCTGTGAGAAATGACCCTCTGTCCCACTCAGTCTCCTACCAGAGCACATTCTCCCCATGGGAACCTATCATATTTTCTAGCAGAAGAGCCAGTCTGTTTCACTGCACGTGTGGTCACACACACGCTGTTGCCAGGACTTGAAACTGTTTCCCCGGAGGGCACTTGCATCCTGCGCACATCCTGACCCAAGGCGAGCCACAGAGAGCAATGCAACTGGTCCTTCCCTCTCCACCAAAAGTGACACTGACCGTGGCAGTGTCATGTGGAAAGTAACAGACTGTGAACTTCCTACAACACAGTGATTGCTTCTTACCTAGAGCTAACATTTAGAGCTCACCTGGCAGACAGGTTTGTCCTGACATTCTCAATTTGCGCATTTACATCAGGAATTTCCTTACATTATTGCATCAGGAACTTGAGTGCTGAATGTAAAATTAAACCCAATGTTCTTCTGCAAAGTAACTTGGAGGAGACTCTTGAAGGACGCTGTTAAAGGGCTTGGATTATACACTGGCTCGTGTCCCACAGAGGACCAAATGCTAACTCAAATGAGATTTTAACCAGTTTGTACTGAGATTTTCCATTTTCCATTTAAACACATTGAGAATCTCTGTGCTTTGCCAGTGAAATTGCTTAAAATGGCATGAAATTGAATGTGTCCCCCCCCAAACAAACGCCACCTGACAAGACTGATAAAGCAAATGCTGATATTGAGAATGGGCAAGATTAAATTCTACTATTTAGAGTGTAACAGTTTGTAATTAGGGCTGCAATGGTCTTTGTTGGAAATGTAAAATGGTTTTTGCACTGAATGCATTAGAAGGATCATCAAATTCTATCACTACTTCATAGCTTCGAATAAAGATTTTATCATATACTAAAGAACTCTCTTTAATAAACACTTTACCTGATAAAATAAACCTATTAATACTGAATAACTCCTGACTCATCTGCAGATGCCATAAACAGCAAACCTGAGATGCTGAAAAGGACAAAACTGTTCAGTGAAAGCTTCTGCTCAAATACAATCATTTGTTGCTCAGAAATTGCATTAAAGGTACTGGACACCAATGGAGCTTTTAAACTGGTTATCAAAGCTGCTGCTTGTGCATTTGCTGTGTGTGCCACGCACAGCACACAAACAAATGAGACTATATTGCTATTTGCTTTGTGATTTCCATTTCACAGTGGCAAGAGGACAGGCCAAACAAAGCGCTTCCTGAATAACAATTATTTACTTCCAGACAATTAAATCACTTTGGTTTAGGTCATATTTGCACACAGGGTGGGAAGCAGTATACTGTAACTGATCAAGAACATGGATCTGTACATGGTTCTAAAATAGAAACCTCTTTAACTAATACCTGTTCAAGTAATTAGCTTATTATAAAGGAAAAAAAAAGTCAACACACCAAGGTTATGCATCTAAGAGTACTCTACTGAGTTTCTTTCATTTGAATTTCAAAGTCGATGTCAATGTTGTTTTCTATCTACAAAGACAATTATTTCATGCACTGTCAGGGTACATGCAGATCATCACAAACAAACCAGGGTCTACCAGGATCTACCAGAATACCAATGTCAAAGTGCACTGATGTTCCCCTGTCTTCTCTCTCCCTGTAGTAACTGGATGGATTGGATTCTCTACTCTAGCTTTCAGTTAGTAAACTTTTCCTTCTTGCAGATGAAGACGATGAACACATGTGGCAGACATTTTATGTGATCACTGGCTTTTCAAGGTTTGGTCTCTAGAAATGCAGACTGTCTCTACACTGTGTTGCTCATTTTCACACGGACTGACTTTTGCAGTCTCCTGGTCTTCACTGATGTGAGCTCCCATGCAGGACTGGCACACTCTGGTAGGTAACACGTATGATCTTAAGAACAGCAAATTTTTATGCACCTTTACTGCTCTCCTCTTTTCATATCGTGTTGCTTCAGACCACTGTCAGGTAACTGAAGGTAAGCATTCCCAGGTTCATGCCAACCTTCAAGCCAGCACAAACAATATTGCTTGAAATTCTGACCTTTCCTAGTTGATTTTCAGTAAGATTTTGCTGTTTAGCTCCTTCTTATTCTTTTGAAAGTAGTTACTCACTATAAAAACCCTCAGGGTGCTTGAGAGATGTCATTTGGAGCCTGGACTTGTAGAAGCCAAAGCTGCTTTGCAACTCAAACTCAAGAACTATTGGACATTGGAATAAATTCCCAAGGGAGGTGGTGGATTCACCTGCATTAGACAGTTTCAAGGCCCAGCTCGACAGGGTGCAGGGTCATCTCATTTAAACTATATTCTTACCCTGAAAGGTTGGACTAGATGATCCTTGAGGTCCCTTCCAAACTGGTATTCTATGAATCTATGAATCTTAGAAGGGTCTTGTTTGTGCAGAGTTGTTCCACACATTAAGACTACTACCTGGTTTGTACAAAGAAAGCGATAGAGGCTTCTTATTCAGGGTGAAGATTTCACATACCCCTATCATAAAGAACTCTGATATTTGATCATTTGCTTAAACTGAGTCCCTGTTAGGTGACCCCCAAACAATTATCCCTCTTCCTGTTACTGTCAAGCTCTTAACATAGTTACAGCACATCTTGTAAATTGCTTTGTAGTCAAGTTACACCTATTTAGCGTTTCGATTTCTATTCTCTTAAGTCACTCCCACACCTTCTTTAGTCATCACCACTGCTTCTCTGCATAAGGTTTTCACTGTGAACTGATAAACTGATACCAAAGACATTTTTCTTTGCAATGTGTGAGAATGAAGTTTGCTTATCAGGGACCCAATACTGAAAAAGATCCATCAAGATTATTTATAAGATGTGACTGGACTGCTATGGATAGCTTTAGCATGCAAGAATAAACATCTGATGATGGTGAGCAGAACGAGAGTGCACTGACAGCCAAGTTCTGAATAAGGGATTCCAGGGAAGACATAAGCCTGAATGAGCATCATGGTTTTGGTAAAGAGTTATGATTCTGGCCGTTTTCCTATTCCCCAGGCAACATGATGCACCTGCTGTCTTTGAAAAGCAATGTATTTGTTACATAAGCAATTGCTGTATTTGTTCCCTACTCTCTCAGTGATCACCCTTAAAGATAAGCTTTCCATCTCAAATATCACAGTGAAGCTCCTGTTACAGGCAAGAGCTTGACACACGTACATAAAACCTGCTGCAAAAGTCATGCACACCTTCCTGATCCAAGTGCCCAGCACATGTTTCTTCCCTCTGATGCACAAGTGCTGCATTCACAGACACCTCATGGACCAAATGGCACGAAGAGAATGACTTAGGCTTATGGTGGCCACAGCTCAGACCTTACTGGGCAACCTTTAGAAATGTGAGCAAAAGAAAGCTTTCCCTGGAGCCCTGCATATGATCCCACGGGCCAACAGTTGCCCCCTGCCGCAGGCGGATGGAGCAGGAGTGTGCACATCACAACAAAACGCAGAGTGAAACCCTATCTGACGATCCTTTCTCATCCACCTTCTAGCAAGCTGGAAAAATAGTTCACACCCAGCCCCTCTTCAGTCCAAAGAAGGCCCTTCCTCCAGCCCTGCTTCCTCTTAACAAGTGGACAACTCCCCAAACCCAACAGCAGGAAATACTTTACCTTTAACAAGCTCCAGCCACTCTAACCAGATTGTCGATAAACAGAGCATATTGTACAGATGGACTAATAACGCAACCCTAATTCAATTGCCTACAACCATCTTCTGTGCACACTCTATTAAAAGCAGCCACTCGGCTTGCAGCAGCTTAGAAACGAGGACAGGGTCCCCTTCTGAAGGAGAGGAGGAAGAGTGCTGACTTTGATTAGCTGGCAGCTCTGAGCCAGCTCCCTCAGCACCACACTTAGAAGCTGCCTGCAATCTTACGCCAGTGTGTGGTTGCTTGCAACCCCTTGAGCGGTGCAAGCCTCTTGCTCTTATCCTTGGCTAACCTTTCAACCATGTGGCTTTTAAGTCACTCATCTACCTGAACCTGAAGTCCAATGGCCTCAGCTACTATCCTGCATCAATATTTTTAGCTGAAGAGAGTATTTCAACAGCAAACATTCAAAGCCTGCTAACCTTTGTTCTTCTCTTTGCCCTGCTGTCCACACAGCCCACATAGAACAAGGGCTCCTAAAGGAGCAAATGTTCTGGAATTACGGTCAGGTCATGGTGTGGCTTTTTGCTGATTCTTTTTGGACTTTGGGCTTACATTCAACTTCTACATTGATTTTCACATGCTGTCTTTCTCTCAACACTAAGCACTATGCAGGCAGTGGTAGAAGTAGGGTTTTGGTATGGGAAAGAGGGATAGAAACCAACACCCGCTGGTATTAATTTCAAAGTTTGCTCTACCTCTTTTAAAGTCAGTCTGCTAGAAGCCATGGGCTGATGCATAGCAAGGGATTATCTTTTGCAGGCAGTACCTTTGAAGTGCACAAGATTCAAATCAGTTGCAAATAGGGGACCTGAGGCCCATCAACAGCCACACTGCTCCAGGCCAGGAAAGTCCAAAGAGCTGGCTCATGCTTCCATCTGCACTCCAGACTGAAGGGATGTAAAGCAGGCTATGTAGTGCCTGGCTCACTTTCTAAACGCCATTGCCCTGTCTGCCCTCATTTCAAGGTGGGAGCTGCACAGTTTCTGACACCAAACACTGGGACCAGAGCACACTTGCACAGTGAGGACTGATTACAAAAAGAACTTTAGAATAGCTCTGAATGTCATTTGCTGCTCATGTTCCCTGCTTTCCTGTGAGAATGCCTGAGAGTCTCCATGCTCCTTCACGGGAGAATGTATTTATGCAGAACCATGGCAATTCCTACTTTTCCCTTAATCTCCTTCCACTGTCAAGTGGGCAACCCAGCATGGCCCCTTTGAGCATCCTTTCCTCTTCTCATCCTGGATGGTATTAGCATGCCTGAGAGAACCCATAGCTTTGGAGAACCCCTTTGAAGTTAATGTGATTGGATGGCCCACTGTGGCCAGCTGTGATCGATTCACTCCCTGCTCCCGGCCCACAGCTCCAGCCCGTGGCTTAGTGGGATTAACCTTCTCCTTGGTACTTTCCCTACCTCATCTTTAATATATCCTTTACTTCAGCATTACCCTGTGGCAAAACACTGGACATAGCAATGGATGTCATCCGTGGTTAGGGCTTGGACTTTTGCCAGAACTGTCTCTTCCTCTGACATCTTGAGAAGTTGTTGGACAGAACTACTTGAGAACTTGCAGCAGTGTTTGCACTTCCAAGAGATCTTTTACAACAGCCACCCAAGGGAGAAAAGGCCAGTGGATGAGCAACTAAACATGAAGAGATTCTTATGTTAATACAGCCATGTCCATGTGCTTCTTCAGCAGTGTGTTCAGAAAAAGAGGCTGTGTGTTTATAACTATCTCTTTTGAGAAAGCAGCTGCAATAGCAATGGAAAACTCAATTTAGTCAAAGAACACATTGTGATGAATAATAAAAAATTAGTTGAATCCAGTGCCAGTGATAGTGACGAGCTCAATAAGCCTAGCTAGAACTAAGTATAATGTGCACAGAGAGGCTGCCTTAAATTCTGACAGTCCTTTCCAAAGGAGGGGCTGAACATGAAATTCCCTGTTGTAAAGGATTAGGGCTCTCTACATACCACTGTGCTGATGACCTGGCCTGAACTCCTGCCCCCCTTTTAAGCACAGAAAACAGAGGAAAGTGTAGTCCGAAAAAGGGCAGCATGCAAAGAGAAAGCATTTAGCACCAAGGAAGTGCCGGAGGCCCCATCCCTGGAGACCCCCAAAGTCAGGCTTTATGTGGCTCTGAGCAACCTGATCTAATTGGGGAAGTGCCTGCTTACTGCAGGTGAGGTTGGACTAGATGACCTTCCAAGATCCCTTCCAAACAAATGCATTCCATGATTCAATTCTATTCTATAAATCTATGTTTTAGGCAGAGTCTTCCCAACCCATTTCACCTGTGACCCATGTAAAATCTGAGATCCAGTGCAGTAATTCATTGCAATACTTTACGAACCTCGAACTGCTTTAAAAAGACCCAAGACAGAGATGTCTGATTTGGGAATTTAGCTGACTGATCTTGCATTCAGATAATGAGCTAAGGAAAAAAAAAATATAAAAGAAAAATGTCTATCAAAGTCCAAATATGCTAATTATCAGGAATTTAATGGAAACTCACTTCCTGACAAATTGCACGTTAAGAAATGAGACAGACAGCTGAATATTTTAATACCAGATCTCCCTAAGGGGAAAAGAATAAAAGAAAAAAAGAAAATATTGTTTTCCTCATAAAAACAAATACAAATCCCACCGGCAAAGTTAGCTCTTGGGAAAAAAGGCAAGGCAACTGCTCATCTCCAGAAGGGGTGGTGATGCTTCTAATGGAGACCTGCAGCTAGACCCATCTTCCTATAATATCCTAATTAAGGACTTGTCATTCATGCAAGGGAAACAGAATGGTTGAAGAGGCACAACAGATAACATGACAAGCTAGCTAGGCCAGCTGACAAGTAGTCCAATGAGTCAGATCTAAGTGAAAAGTGGAAGGCTGAACACTAGTAAAGCGATTAGAGAGACCTAAGTTTTGCCAGCTCCATGACACGTGTTGACAGTACAGGCTACTCTGACTTAACTGCCTGCCAAAGAACATGCCCAGATTAGGTTTCCTTTCATCCATTTTTTCCTATTGCTATGCAAAGTGCTAAATAAAGGGCATTTGGTTCTGTCCAGACAGTCCTGGATGGGTTCTTCGGAAAGCGTGACTGATCAGGCTTCCTGCACTCACGGCTACCGATCACCTTGGAGCGCTGCAACAAGAGCAAGCAGCCAGATGAAAAACACATTGCTCAAGGAGTTAGCTGTCATCACAGTGATCATTTGGAGTACAGCAACAGTCTTGGGTAAGTCTGCAAAACTTTTCACAGAATCACAAAAGGTTAGGGGCTGGAGGAGAACTCAAAAGATAATCTAGCTCAACCCTCCTGCCAGAGCAGGATCATATAGACCAGATCACACAGGAATGCATCCAGGCAGGTCTTGAATATCTCTGTCACCCTCACTGTGAAAAAACTCCTCCTCATGTTTACATGAAAATTCCTATGCCTCAACTTCCACCCATTGCTCTTTGTCCTCTCATTGGGCATCACTCAGCAGAGCCTGGCTCCATCCTCCTGGCACTCGCCCTTTACATATTTATAAACATGAATGAGGTCGCCCCTCAGGCTCCTCTTCTCCAAGCTCCCTCAAGCTCTACTCGTAAGGAAGAGGTTCCACTCCCTTAATCATTTTTGTGGCTTTGAGCTGGACCATCTCAAGCAGTTCCCTTCTTGAATGGAGTGGCCCAGAACTGGACACAATATTGCAAATGTGGTCTCACCAGGGCAGAGAGGGGTAGGAGAACCTCTCTCAACCTACTAACCACAGCCCTTCTAATCCACCTCAGAATGGCACTGGCCTTTTTGGCCACCATAGCACATTGCTGGCTCAGGGTTAACCTTCCACCCACCAGGACTCCCAGGTCCTTTTCCCCTTCACTGCTCTCCAGCAGGTCAGACCCCAACCTATACTGGCACACAGGGCTGTTCTTTCCCAGGTGCAAGACTCTACACTTGCCTTTTTCAAAGCCACGGTAAGAAAAGGCTCACTAAGTTTTAAACAGAGATTAATTTACAAAGAAATGAATGAAAAAAAAAACATCACCCTCATTTGCCAAATTATTGTTTGGTCATTGTGAAGTGTCAAGATTTGTGAACATTTGGGATTACAGACTCATGAGCTGATGTGGTTTGGGCAACTATTCAAGAACTATCAAGTTCTGCTTTCTAGGTGCCAGTTATCAGTGGCAAAAGCAAAGAAAGGTAACACAAAACCACTAATCCTGTTTCACTGGAAAGAGAATTCAGTCAAATTATCTCATGCTGGGTAAGAATACACAGACAAGAAGTGATTCCAGTTTGGTGGACACGGGTGAGCTTGATCATTAATCAGAGCCCTCGGTTTGAACTTAACCTTGCTCCCTGGATACTAGCCTTACCTTGTCTAAAAATGGCCTGCACCTGTGGCAAGAAGCAGTAAAGATGCTCCAGAAGCAGGAAAAAACCAGAATTAGAATTAAATGAAGAAACTCAAAAACTAGTATCTCTCCTTACCCTGTCACCAGCCAAAAGCTTTCCTAAAAGTTCAACAAGAGTATCAATGCAGGTAAAGGACAGATCACAGAATCCAGAATGTTAGGAGGTCTTTCAAGGTCCCTACGTTGAAAGATCATCTAGCCTGACTGCTCTGCCAGAGAAGGATCACCTAGAGTAGGTCACACAGGAACATGTCCAGGCAGGCTTTGAATTCCAGAGAAGGAGACCCCCACAACCTCTCTGGGCAGCCTTTTCCAGTGTTTTGTCACCCTCACAGTGAAAATGTTTTTCCTTATGTTCATGTGGAACCTCCTACACTCCAGCTTGCACCCTCTGGCCCCTGTCCTATTACTGGAGACCACTGAGAAGAGGCTGGCTCTGTCCTCCTGACACTTGCTCTTCACATATATATAAACATCAAGGAGATCACCTCTCAGTCTCCTCTCCTCCAGGCTAAAGAGACACAAGTCCTCCCTCACCAGGGCAATATTCCACTCTCTTAATCATGCCAGATCCCAGAACAGCAATCACATCAGAAGCCTCCTATGGAAGAGCAAGCTTTGTAACAAGCATCAGACAACATTTAGAAAGCTTAGACTAACAAACAACCCTCCTCCCTGTTACTGCATACAGTTTCTACTCAGCTGGGCAGTTTTAAACCAGTTCTTAACTGTTCGACTTCCATATCTAAAGTTGAGACCACTCTGGAATTCTTGATGCTTAAAGAACCAAATGGAGTTTTTGAACTGAGATCAAAGAGAGGGGCTGAACAAGGCCATGAATGTGGTGGATTTGAAAGCACTAACGATGTCCTCAGAAGCAGCTGCCCTAGGATATATAGCACCAGAGAGAGAGAAAACACCGACAGTAACTAAGATAGATGCATTTAGATGAGTACCTCTAAATTCTTAGTCACAAACATCTCCAGCTGGCTCCCAGAATTTAACAGAGGGTTTAATTGGCACTATAGAAGCAAGTGCATTCATTTTTATTTTCAAGGACAGTGGTAAAGTTTTGATTTGCCAAACAGCAAGGATATCTCACTGTCTTCAAATGGGAGCCTGGATTGTGACTGCAGAATGACTCAAGTCCCACACCTGTAAGGAACAGGAAAAACTCCTAGATTAGAATTTTTCACTCCTTTCTTCAAACTCAGGCAGACTCCATTTTCTTGCTGTGTACCAATTACCTTTGGCTCCACAGAATCATAAAACTGATGAGGTTGGAATCAAGTCCAACTGCTTGCTTAGTGCTCACCATCCCTACTGCTAAGCATCACTACTGCTAGGTCACCACCACTAAACCATGTCCCTTAGCACTACATCCATGCATCTTTTAAACACCTCCAGGGAAAGTGACCCCATCACTTCCCTTGTCAGTCAGTCCCATGGCCAGGCAACCCTTTCTGTGAAGAAATCTTTCCTAACACCCAACCTGAACCTCCCCTGGCACAACTTGAGGCCATTTCCTTTTGTCCTGTCACTTGCTGCATGTGAGAAAAGACTAACATCCACCTTGCTCCAATCTCCTTTCAGGTAGTTGTAGAGGCTGATGATGTCTCAGCCTTCTCTTCTGAAGACTAACCAACCCCAGTTTCTCAGCTACTCCTTTTAAGACTTCTGCTCAAGTTCCTTCACTAGCATTTAGTGCCATGGTCTAGTTGATTGGACAGGGCTGGGTGATAGGTTGGATTAGATGATCTTGGAGGTATCTTCCAACCTGGTTGATTCTATGATTCTATGGTTCTTCAGACGTTCTCCAGCAGCTCAAAGTCTTCCTTGTAGTGAGAGGCATGAAACTGAACACAGTATTTGAGGTGTGACTTCACCTGTGCCAAGCAGAGGGGACAATGACATCCCCATACCTGCTGGGTGCACAAGCCAAGACGCCATTGGCTTCTTCTAACCCTGCCCTGCTATGCTGGCTGCCAGGAATGCTTTGAACATGAGGGCAGTGTCGAGGCTCACCTGGGATCACTGTGGGATGCCAACAATTTGCACATATGGTAGGGTGGTACAGAATGGGTTTGTTTTGCTCTTCCTAAGGCTGCACCAAGCCTTTGGAACACCAACACTTTCTGTGACTTAGGCTAACAGGAAATCCAACAAAGCACAACAGTAATAGCCTTCTAAAGGCAATCAAACAGCAACATCTGAATAGCAATGAATACAGCCTATACTTGAGAAAAAAACCCAAAACATTCACAAACCCTAAATTCCAGTGGTCACTGATGTCTGAGGTGCAACATAACACCATTACACAAACATTTAAGGAAGGAAGCAATGAGGAGGGAACGCAGCTGACACTGCAGGGATGCATGCTGTCAGAGCTGCACACCCAGAAATCCAACCTGAGCACCAGATTTTAGCAGTTCAGCTTCTGTCAAAAGAGATCTGAACATCTGAGAGGACTTCAGAATACCAAATTCAGGATGGTGGTTTGGATCGAGAGGCATAAGGAATCCTGAACAGTAACACTGGAGTTTTGGCAGTATCCCTAAATTTGAAGCCCTGTCCAGTACCAAAGCTCCTGTTGGTAAGAGTGCTGGAAAGCTCTACCTGTACCTACTACATTCAAGTGCTTTGCCAGACCAATGCAGCACTAATGTTACTTCAGTCCCTTGCACCACAGCCCAACTTTAACACATTTAAACATAGAGGGAGACGAGTTTTCTAGCAGCTATTGAAAATATAAACGAGGTAGAGAGTTGAAAAAGAAAAAGCCAAGAGTGAGGGAGCATGGCCAATTTCCAAAGGTTGTGCTAGAGATGTGATTTCTTAACAAGTTCTTCACCACACAGCTCCTGGGCAGCAGGGATAGTGACATGTGAGGGGACACACAAATCTCATTTCAGATCAGAGGTGAGGACAAGTCCCCACTAACAATCTTGTTAATCTGCAGAGTTTCTGGGAAGACCAATATTTTAAGAGATCACAGTTTCCCTTGCAGTTCCCAGCATTACCCTCAGACAGCTAAAGAGGCTGACAGTTCTTCCCGGGGCCCTCACACCAAATGCCAACATTCTGCTCCTGCGGCCCCTTCTCTTTGAGTGATTTTGAAGGAGTCTCTGCCTTGGAAATGAGATTCTGGAAAGAAAAAGCTGGCTTTAAATGCTGCATGCAGTGCAACTGCAGGGACAGACACTCAGGTGCCTGATTTCCCAGAAAAGGCTTTAGCTGGAGAGAGGACAGTCTTGTGGAGATATACAGAGTCTAGTGCAGAGCCACAAAGATAATTAAGGGAGTGGAAGGTCTCTCTTATGAGGAGAGACCGAGGGAGCTGGGGCTCTTTAGCTTGGAGGAGACTGAGAGGTGACCTCATCAGTGCTTGCAAATACGTAATGGGCGAGTGCTGGAAAGATGGAGCCAGGCTTTGCTGGGTGATGCCTGATGGCAGGACAAGGGGCAACGGGTGGAAGCTGAGGCATACATGAGGAGGATTTTTTTCACAGCGAGGGTGCCAGAACACTGGAACAGGCTGCCCAGGGAGGTTATGGAGTCTCCCTCTCTGGAGATATTCAAAACCCACCTGGATGTGCTCCTATGTGATCTAGTCTAGGTGATCCTGCTCTGGCACGGGGGGTTGGACTGGATGAGCTTTTGAGGTCACTTCTAGCCCATGACATTCTGTGATTCTGTGAAGTATGAAACACAGATATGTGTCCTTATCTACACATAAGGTTGATTTGTTGCCTGGTAATGCTGTGCCAGACTGGATAACAAATACATTCAAGTGGCATTGTGGAGGCTTCAGTAAACAAGCTGGTAGGTGCTCTTTCAGTAAGCAAACCTCCCAAAGCCCACAAGAAGATAGGCTGTGCTCAAGCCAAAGCAACAGATGGCTTCCCTCCACCCAGATACTCCCCTTTTCATTCCCAGTGTGATCTCTGTGTATCCACAGACCACAGACATGGCAGAATAAACCTTCAGTCTTTTTAGTAGCCAAGAAAGATGGGTTTACTTTCATCTTTCAAGACAAATTTGAAAAGGAGACAGGCAAAGGAGAGGTGTGGGGAAAGACAACATTTTGATAGCATGCAATAATGAAAAAAAACGACAGAAGCCACAGACAGAGGAGCAAAGGGTCTCCCTGCTTCTTATGCACAATGATAGATGAAAGGGAATGGATGAGGGATCAGGCAGCAGGCAGGCTGCATGCAGAACAGGCAATGCACAGCCTTGGTCCACTGGGACCACCAAGTTTTGATGAGTACGCCTGCAGTTGCTGCATCAGTCTTGTGCTGTTCCCAAATTCTTGGCTAGCACAGATGAGGCCATGTTGCACTTTTCTGATGTTGCTGTGCAGGGTGGTAATCCAGCTTTAAACTATCCACTCTGCAACTGCTACTTCATTTGGGCCAGCTGACTGATGTACTGGAGACAGAAATCCCACTGCCTCCCTCAGAAAGTGGGTCATTAATTAAAGGATCTTCCACCTTCAGAATGCACCCACAAAGTGGACAAGTGATTTTGCTGCTAGACAGTATTCAGCACAGTGACCTATTAAGCCTCCTTTGTCAGGACAGACTAGTTGCAGTTAGAACTTGAAAATGAAACAAGACCTCCAAGGACTTTAGAGGTGACAGAGAAGAATCCTAGTGTCTGCCAGATGAGATCCACTGCTCCATTTCCATTTCACAGCTGCCCACTCACTTGTATGAAATAGCACAGAACATGTGAATTAGCAGATGAGAGATCCAGTTCTCAGGAGATGTCCAGTTCTCAGGAGATGGCATCCACATCTCATTACTCTCGGTCTCATGTGGTCACTCAGCACTCTCTTATCTGTAGCTGACATTTCAGCAGAAAAGCCAAGGTTGAAAGTGGCCTACTCTTCCTCCCACTTAAGGAAACCCTTCATTGCCCAGGAAAGACAGAAGCACACGGGGCTGGCACAAGCACATACTGGTGCTATCCACCACCCACAGTTTTGGTAGGACTTTCCTGTCTCTCTCAAAACATCCTTGTTTTGCTTTGGAAAGAGAAGATGGAAAGAAGCTTTTAAGACCCACAAGGGATCCTGCGAGGGTTCCTCTTCCCTCACAGGGACTGCTCATTCATTCTTGATCCAGCTAACTTGCTGCTCCTTGGAAGCATCTCTGAACCTCTCCAACTCATGCTTTCTTCCAAATGTGCTGTCTCTTGAGCCCTTCTCCTTTTCCTGCCTCCCACTCTGCTTCTGTGAGCATTACCACTATTCTCCTCTCCAACGCCTGTGACCTTAAACTTCGCCAACCTTTCGTCTCCTCTTCTTCCACTCCACATTCATCCTGCTCCCAGCCCTTTTCTTTTTCCTGGTGGAAATGGTGCCCTGGCCAGAGCCTTCTGTCACAATAAACACTGTTTTCTGAAGCCCCGTGGGAAAGATGGGATCATTACATGCCAGGACACGTGCTTGCTCCATCATTATGCAAGTCAGTGCTGGAGCCATTTTGTTTCAATTTGCTTCTCTTCAGGGCCCAAGGATCTGCTCACTCATTATACTAAATGAGGTGGTTTCCCAGCTTGAAAGTGCATTTTTAAAAATCTTACTCTGCTTAATGATTCTTTTTGTTAATTTTAAATAGATTTTTAGAATCATTCTTTCTGCTGGTAAAGGACCCACAGCAGTGGAAACTGTGTTTGGAGCTTCTGCTCCATGTAATGCATTCTTAATGACAGGAATACTTATCTGGAGGAACGTCTCTCTCTCTCTCTATAGGTGAGATATCTTTCTTGCTCCTGATTTACACAGAACATCACTCAGCACAAGAACTTTTCCTTACAGGGAGCTGTGAATTAAAGAGAAGCTGTGTAGAGCACCAGAACACCTGAAATACAAACTCAAACCAACTGAGTTTTGCAACAGGTAATCCAGGTGACAGGCCTATTGCTCAGGATCTGGCTGTGAGGGAAATAGAACCTCAGAGATTGCTTCTTAAAGGTCACCAGCTGCGAGTGTGTTCAGTCTGCTGATGTGTGCTGATAGGGCACAGGTGTTCAGGGAGAGTCTGGCTGCCAATGCAGGCCACACACCTCCCTGAGACTTGGCTCCTTCAGAAGAAGATCATGTGTATGTGCCAGCCCATGTCTTTACTCAGAGTGCCTCAGAGTGCCTTCAGCGACAGCAGGGATCGTTCAGTGCTGGTGTGGGGCTGTTTCAATAGATCCTCCTGCTGTTCAGCCATCCCTCACAAAGGCTTTGGGCCAGGGAGACCTGCTGGCACAGCCACAACCCAGTGCACTAGAGCCTAAACGGCCTCAAAAAAGCTGCTTCCTCAGACTTGCTTTTTAGGATGAAGCCAGGTTAAGATGAAAGGTAATGAATTGCAGAGGCAATGGAGTTTCCTTCATGCTGCTCTTCTCAGAAGGGTTTGTGCTGTACACTCCATTCTAGAGTGACAAGGCACAGACTGTAGGACACTAATTGCTGTGATGCCAATTGTTGTACATAGGAAAGGTGGCATTGGAGACATGCTCCTCTGTGCTAGCAGGGTTGAATGTTACTAATAGCTTCGTCTTATAAAAAATAGATTTTGAACTGGTGAACGACGCAGGAAGCAAATCCACATATTGAGGTGTTTCTGTCATGTTTATCTTAGTTTTTCTCCTTTACTTCCTTTTTGAATTGACTTGACGGGTGTCAGAGGACAGACAAGCTCTGTGGACCAGAAACTACGTCTTATCAGGAGTGTAAAGCACGCACCAGACATGCTCCTAAACACTGTGGAGCCTCCAAGTTCTACCTGACAGAAGCAATAACACCTCAAAACCCCAGAGAAATCTTAAAAAGCACCAGGCCGAGGCTTGGTCTAGCATACATCTAAACCAAAAAGACCTCGTCGCCAAGATACTCCCCTTCTCCACCATGGTCAAACATCAGTAGGCTCCCTGGTGGGGATGAAAAGTTGGGAACTCCATGGCAATCAATACAAGACAAATGCTTAAAAGGCCAGGAAATGCTGAAATCGAAGTAGTGTGTACAGGAGAGAGGACCACTGAGTGATGCTCAAATTGCATGCTACTGATAAAAATATTCAATCAATGTGCAATGTTGTTCGAAGAGTGGATTCAGTGAGTATTTGTCACCACTGAACAGCACGTGCTGAAGTGGAACAGCAAAAGACATTTGTACCACTGCAGAATTCAATGGGAGGATTGTAGGGTGATAATTCTCTCTTGTCCAGCTAATTTAATCCTTGGACTAAGAAGCGTTCAGCTTGTTGTGTTCAACTGTATTTCTTCCAAGCACCGTCTGTTTTTACATATGAAACTGGAGTAATCATTCAAGTTATTTATTCTTCCTTTCAAAGGGAACTGCATTTTAACAAGGGCTGAAGTACACCAAAGGAGTGCACCAAGAAGCCCTGAGACAAGTTACCTTGTTGAAACTGCATGGCTGACAATATTCCTAGGGAGTTGTTCTCCACCTGAAGGCAGAAGCTACAATTTGAACCCCCAAAACCATACCATGTAAGGCTAGATTTCCTATTGATTGCTTCTGATAGCAATGCTAAACACAGGAGCTAAGCTGTAATAGTTGGTTAATTTTATTAAGCTTGGGTACTGAAAAGCCCCGGAGGCATCTAAAGTGGACTTTAATATTTTTGTTTAACAATTTGCATCTCTTACTGTCTCTCTTAATGTGTTTGCACCTGTTTAATCTTCTATAAACCCTTATCTCTGTCCTTCTGATGTATACAGAGTACATTTGAAGAGGGCAGCAAACAGAAATGGGAATTCTTGGTAAACAAAATTCGACACATCCCTCGAAGGAAAGCCATTTCTTACCCACGCTGTGCTCTGAGAGCAGCACGCTACGCTGCACAAGCAGGGGGGTCACAGTGCAGACCCCAAGCCAGACTACATACAGCAAAAGCCCCACACTGAAGCCTGCCTCAGGCAACCATTTATTATTGCGTGACACGCTTCTGAAAAATACTGATGCAAAAGATGCTAGCAGTTTTGCCACACGCTCAGATTTTCAAAGGCAATGCCATTGTCTAAGCAAAACTGGGCACGTTTCCGGCTGTTGTCAGGCGAATTCTCACTTTGTAGAGTAAGGGGAAAGAAAATAATTTTGTTACTTTGATGAAGACACCTTGCACGTTTTGACAAACCCAAGTCCCTCCAGGGTGCTTACTGGCCATGAAGCTCTTTCATATCTCATTCACTATCGGAGGGAGACAGGAAAATACTTTCTCATTTCTCTTGCGTGTGAGTAAATTAGTGAAAACCACAGAGACTCGGTTTCATTAAAAGTGATGGAGTGAGACTGGCTGCAGCCGCTACGCAGCGGGAACCGGGCTGAGCTGACTCAGTGCGGTCTGCCCAGCAGAAGCAGGAAAAAAGATTAGCTGGAAATTTCTCTACTGAAGCACTAACTGCTTACTGCAGCCAAATGCCAAGACAGCTTGATGCTGTAAAGCCTGAACTCTGAGCCCTCAACTCAAAAGCTAGTTGAAAGTTTCACGTTCCTCAGCTCCATCATTCCACAGACTGTAGACGTCCATATGCTAGACCTGAATTTCTTTGCTCATTTCAAACCAATGCTATTACCATCACCAACTGTTATAGCTTCTACTAAGTGACAGCCAATGGGTAATATTTCTGAAGAATCTCTCCTCACAAGTTTGCCAGGGGAGGAAAAAGGCCCCAAACCCAGGGGATTAACTTCAAGCCCAGCTGTCTCATGCTCAAAAGCAAGGAAACTCGAGAAGCTAGCAAAGTGGGACATGCCATCTGAACATCAGCTAAACCTCTGTCACTGCACTGAAAACTTGTCTAAAAACTTCTGCTTTTGCTGAGATTTTCACTGTTGCTGTGCAGCCCCATGACCAGCAGCACCACCACAGATAAGAATGGTGATACTGATGAGGGATGATACTTCTGCCTATCTGCTGCCTGAACTTGCCTGGCAGGAGTGCCACTGACTACTGAGGTCATGGTTTTTTTACCGGTGATGTTCACAAGAGCAGGATAATGCAGGTGGCTGGCATGAGATAAAACCTTAGGTTACAATTATATCTGAATGTGCTGAAATCCACATGGAGAAGAATCAGAGTGAACTGTGGGTTAGAGAGGCAGCCTTTAATTTCAGAAGTAGGGCAGCAAGGGAGGAGGAGTAATTGGGATCACTCTACTCTATACCATAATGTCTCGGTACCAGAAGACAGCATGATGCATACCAGGCTCATCACAACATTAAGCCCTCAAGTCAGGGTCTAAACTCTCTGCTGGCATTAAATGATTATCTGACAGTACATTCAAGAGAAGCCTAGAACTGGTAATAGAGGGACTGCTGCGGTCTGCGACTTAAGCATGCCCTGATTTCTAAATGTGGCACGCTACCTACCTGTGCTATCTTTGACTCAATGTACTGCTCCAAGTCCCTCCATACGATACCTTTTTCTTCCTAGCTCCTGCTGTCCTCAAAGACGGCAAAAGAAACACCTTTAATCAAAATCAAGCCATTGGCAAGTTATTGATTAAAGTGTAAGTCCTGATTCTTGTGATGAGTTAAAAAAATCCACATGGCTCAGCTTGTCATAAGACCCCCAACCAGGTGGCATAACCCTGTTTGGATGACTTAACACAACTGACTTCTAGCTCTACTTAGCTCAAATTTCCAGAAAATCTGTGTTCCTACTGAGCGTGATAATGCACTGCACATGCTCCTTTCCCAGTGTTTCTCTCCAAGAGAGCTCTCATCCTTTTGTAAGCTATTCTCTGGTGAGCACTGTCACCTCATAAAGCTCACATCTCACAGAAGCAGGAGTCACGGACACTTCACGAATTACTCATCAGATACATGAGAACGTGAGGTTTGGGATGTCCAGCACACAGTTCACCCAGCTAGGTGCTGCTACCAGAGTACTCAGACACCAGGGCCATACATATTACCCTGCTGGGCTCACGTAGTACTTTAAAACTTATTGGAATGTTCTAATATGAGAAATTGGTACTTTCCTGAAAGCTCAGTGCAGAATCTAACTAAATTAGATCATTGGTTGTAAAAGAATAATAATGATAAAGTCTATATCATTCATCGCTTTGCTAAGGGGTATAAAAAGCCAAAGTATAAACAATCTGTTCTCTTGGGCACTGTCTCTCTCTGCTTCTCTCTAATCTCTTCCACTAACTTTGGCTGACTAATTAACATGCAAGCCTTGCTGGTTATTTTCTATCTGGAGACAGAGAGAGGGTGGTGTTGGCCCCTTCTGGGCTTCCTTTGTCCAGGTGGGCTGACTGGATTGCTGTATTCTTTCTAAGTTGTATATAACTGTAAATACATGTAAATATATTGTGTACATATGCTTGTAAATTTAGCTTTGCTGTAAAATGTAGCTTTATCTTACTTCCAAGCTGCCTGAGCTAGTCTGGCAAATTTCAGTAGCGGGGTGGTAAGTTCCCAATCCACTACAGCTCACATCTGCAGGAAGCAGGGAGTAACAGGCAGGCTGAGCTGTGTGCACATTCCATCCTTAGAAGAACACAGATTCACAGGTTACATGGGATTGGAATGGGACTGCAAAAAGTCATCTTATCCAACCTCCCTGCAGTGAGCAGGGACACCTCCATCTCCAACTAGATCAGGCTGCCCAGGGCCACATCAATGTCTCCAGAGATGGGGCCTCAACCACATCTTTGGCCAACCTGTTTCAGTACTTTAGCACTCTGATTGTGAAGAACTCCCTCCTTATGTCCAATCTAACTCTAGGCTGCTCGAGTTTCAAACCATTGCCCCTTGTCCTGCCACTCCAAGCCCTTCTAAAGAGTCCTTCACCAGCCTTCCTATAGGTCCCCTTCAGATACTGAAATGTAGTTATAAAGTCTCCCTAGAACCTCCTTGTCTCCAGGCTGAACAGCCCAAATGCTCTCAGCCTGTCTTCATATGGGAGGTGCTAAACCCTATGATCATCTTTGTGGCGCTCCTCTGGATCTGTTCCTGCAGGTCTATGTCTCTCTTGAGTTGTGGGTCTCACAGCTGGATACGTTTACTGGTGCTAAGGCACCAAACCTCACCCCAGACACTCTTTATCTTTGTGACCTCTGTTCAGCTGATTACAGAGAACTGTACAGAAAAATGCAGAACTATGATTTGCTCTTCTACCTGGAGTTCCTAGCAACACAAAGGATTATAACTCAGTCAGAGAAGGACAAAGCAGGTACGCAGTGATCATCTGGTCATCTTACACAACTCAGCAAATCAGCCAGCCAGCCAGCCTCTGAGGTGGAAGGGTAAGAAAACATAACCTGAAGTATCTTACTACTCCTGGACATCACAGAAGGCAGTATCTTTTTCACCTATGAGGGAATTAAGTACATTTTTCTCACTGAAAACTGTAGCAGGCACAGTGCTTTTGGTGAAAATAATCCAAACCATCTCTTCTCCAAAATGACTGGTAAGACAACAGTACAGTGCTGTTGATGTGCAAGTGGGTTGGGATAGAATGGGGAGGCAGGAACATCTGCTCTCTGACAAGATGCCTGGTGTAGGCTGCCAACAGAACAACACCAACTGCAGGTAAGTCGCCACAAACTACCAGGTACTTGAAGCCACCAAGGCTAGAAAAAGCTTATTTGCAGGCGGGAGGACAGAACTGTGCATGATGTGGAAGGTATGATGCTGCCCACAATATGCCCATGAATATACCTTCAGACCACACAATCTGTGCAACTCCCAGAGACACTACATGTCCTACTACGAAATACATTACTTTGAGATGCACGACCCCAAAACCACCTTTATTTCACAGCCTATTGCCAGTGCTCCTCAGTGTGGAAAGTTAGTCCATGTGAGTTATTTTCTCATCAGTACCCAGGAGATATATAGGCTGCACTTAAGTTTCATGTTTGGGAAGAAAGACCAATACTCTGCTGGAACGCCAACCCTTCACTGCTAGCAAGAGCAGTTTTGTCAGTGTTGTCGTAAAACAGCTGCTCTGTTCCTCTTGAGAGGCAACTATACTTCAGCAGTGGGAAATGGTTCCCACGTACTCAGCAAGACTGTGGCCTTGCTCCAAAGTGTGGTGGTGTCATGAGGCAGGTCTAGGCAATATGGAGCTGTTCTGGTGATTCAGGGCAAGGTCCCCAAAGGAAAAAGCATGTATTTCTGGCAGAAGTATGACTCATGCCCTCCTCTCTGGCCTTGCTGACAGAAGGAAATGGGTGTGCAGAGCTTCCCCTTGCCCAAGCAGCTCACCTCAGTGCTAGCGAAAGATATTAATATTTCATGGGGGGGGGCAATGGGACTGACTGGACCTATCTCTCTGCAAATCAAGTGTGAGGCAAGAAGGGAGAGACAGGCAAGAGGGGAAAATGAAAGCAGTATCTGAAACTTTAAGTCAGGTCTTTGCACGAAAGAGCTGGTAAAAGATGGAAGGGGTGGTGTGTTTCCCCTTTTTGCTCCTCTCATAAAGAAAGCAAAAAAACCCAAATCTGTTTTGAAGCAGCTGGATTGGGTGACTGCATCCCATCTCCAGTAGGATCTACCAGGAGTATGGTGATGACAGTGGGCTCTGAGCCTCTACGGGAAAGCTGCTATCGAACCACCTAACAAAGATGCAGCATTCTGTTCCCTTGCTTTTGCAGACTGATGCAAGACATGCATAGCATCATTCTGCTTCACAAGTAAGGGCTCTACTTGAAACTTCTGCCTTATTTACTTCTCTGAAGTGCTTTGCCTCTGAGAAACTCTTCATACAGTGCACAGACCAAACATTTCATCTTTCTTTGTTACAGCAGAACATTTAGCAGAGAAGCGTAGTGTGTGAAGGAGGAAATCGTGTGTTTGCCAATTCATAAAATTGACCCATTAAATCTTGTCTATTTCCAACCCTCCAGCACTCAGCCTCATGCACAATGTGCACAAACAAAAGATGAGCCTAAATACAGCCTTAAAAAAACCCAAACATATCTATCTATGCCATAGCAAATTGACTCAAGATGCACTTCTAAGAGGTGCTCACAGATGTGGGCAATGTATCTGTTTACATTCTCTAGTCAATAACAAAAAACAGAACTGCCAAGAAATACATAATTTAGCCTTACCCAAACCCACTGACTTCATATTAAACTCTTAGAAAGAAAAAAGGCAAACAAGGATTACAGAGAAACATCTGAGAAGGTAGGAAGTACATGTGCATGTAATCTGTCCCCAGCTAGTCACCTTCTTTTAGAAGGGAAAAAATACATCCCAATTAAAAGTCCTTTCACCACACAGCTGTAACCATGGCTCTCCTATCACAAGGCATCCAGTTTCAGCAGGTTTCCCAGATGCTGGTTTGTTCTGCATCAACTGGGATGCAGGGAGTTTCCTCTCAGTTGCTTGTATCGGATGCCATGCTGGCAAGGTGAGGGTTAAAGCACAGATTTTTCTGATTCCAGCTATTTGTTTTCACCACAGGTTCAATACTTCTACTCTCAGAGCTGAATTCAGTTCTGGAGGAGCAGGAACACAGAACATCTGCAGTGTGGACTCAGACAGACATCAGCTGGGGTTAGATAACCACAAAGGGAAACAAAGTCTCCAATTTAACAAGCCAAGTCATTTCACTGTGAGCAGTGAAGGCAGAACAAAGTGGTCACTGTATGACCAAGACTATACAAGATTGCTCTATTCCTGTTTGTGTTGAGGTAGTCACTTGTTTAAAACCACTACCTCAAGTATTTCAAAAGCTCAGTGACCTCACCTAGCCAGTTGGAGTCCAGTGTGGAAAACTCATTCACAACTCTTCTAACACTCCTCCAAACACAAAACATGCTGGGATGAAGAAAGGGAACTGACCCTTCCTTCCCCTAATCTGCACCTGATTCTGCACCCCACTATTTCTCAGTCTCAATCACTCCTCTTCTGCAAGAAACTTTGTGCTGGTGCACAAAACATGATAAATGCCAAGACAGAAGTACAGCAGCAAAGCCACCAACTTTCCACCTGCAGAAGCCAGACAGTGTCAGCGACTGTCTACCTGTTTGTGCACTGGCTTCCTTATAGTGGCATGTTTACAATCTCACCTCAAGTGCCAGTGAGCCAAAGCAAACAGCTTTAATATGGTTCTGCTGCAGTACTAGCCCTTCTCCTGTGGCTGACACAATCCTTCTGATGACAGTAACTTTTCTGTTATGGCTGAGATGAAGCATGGTGTTGTCATCAGAGCTCAAAGCCCCATAAACTCACCCTGAGAGCCTTTCACAGGAGGCTCACCCAGTGTCCTGGGACCATAAACAAACTTGCACTGAAGTAAAACCTGTAAGAATTACAACTGGTGACTTCTATTCAAGCTCATGCAGACATTTTGCAATCCAAATATCTAAAACCAGCATGTGCTTGTCTGGAGAGGCCTTGCCAAATGGGTTTTCCCAATAAACTAAAGGGGTAAAAACCCCTCTCTTGACTTCGTTATTTCTACATAGATTTTTATTTGACTTGAATAAAGTATTAAAATGTGCCTTCATAGAAGAATAAAAGAGAGCTGAGAGATACAGATTTGACTATGCAGAACTACAGAATCATTGAGGTCAGAAAAGACCTCTAAGATCATTAAGTCCACCTGTCAACCCAACACCACCATGCCCACTGAAACATGTCCTGAAGCAGTGTCTACATGTTTTTTGAACACCTCCAGGGATGGTGATTCAACCACCTGTTCAATGCCTCATCATTCTTTCAGTAAAGAATTTTTTCCTGATATCCAATCTAAACTGGTCCAACTTGAGGCCATTTCCTCCTAGTTACTTGGTAGAAGAGACCAAAATCCACCTGACTCCAACCTCCTTTTTCAGGGTGATGAAGAAAGTGAGAAGGTCTCCCCTCTATCTCCTCTACTCCACACTGAACAATTCCAGTTCTCTCAGTTGCTCTTCATATGACCTGTTCTTCCCAGCCTTCACCAGAGCTTTGTTGCCCCTCTTTAGTAATGCTCCAGCAAGAAGCTGGGGAGGAGACGGATGAGGGCAATCAATTTGAACAACACAGAGAGTTCATTGAGGTAAAGAATACCTTTCATTGTTAGGCAGGAATGTTCCCAGCTATGCTAGGAACAGTGATGCAGAAATGTGCACATATGTATTTACTCCCCACAGCTGGGAAAGAAGGACAATGGCTTGAGAATAAAGCAATAAGAAACCTGGAAAGCTCAGAGCTGGCTCAGACAATTCTTTTTAAGAGAGCAAGGCATGAGCAGTCATGCCCAGTGGTTATGATCAGTCTCTGCAGCTGAATGCAGATAAAGGACAAGAACATCTTTGTTGGTGACATGGACAGTGGCATTGAGTGCAGCCTCATCAAGTTTGCTGACAACATCAAGCTGTGTGGTGCAGCAGACACGCTGGAGGGAAGGGATCCATCCGGAGGGACCTGGACAGGCTGCAGAGGTGGTGGGCACAAGCCAAGCTCATGAGGGTCAATAAGACCAAGTGCAAGGTCCTGCATCTGGGTCGAGGCAATCCCAAGCACAAATACAGGCTGCGCAGTGACTGGCTTGAGAGTAGCCCTGAGGAGAGGGACTTGGGGGTGCTAGTGGATGAGAAGCTCAGCATGAGCCAGCAGTGTGCACTTGCAATCTGGAGGGCCATCCAGATCCTGGGCTGTATCAGAAGTGTGGCCAGCAGCTTGAGCAAGGTGATTGTCCCCCTCTACTCTGCTTTAGTGAGATCCCACCTGGAGTACTACATCCAGTTCTGGAGCCTCTACTACAAGAGGGATGTGGACATACTGGAGCGTGTCCAGAGAAGGGCCATGAGAATGATCAGAGGTCTGGAGCTGCTCTCCTTTGAGGACAGACTGAAAAAGTTGGAGCTGTTCAGTCTGGGGAAGAGAACGCTCCAAGGTGATCCTATTGTGGCCTTCCAGCATCTGCAGGGGGCTACAAAAAGCTGGGAGGGACTTTTTAGGCTATCAGGTAGTGACAAGACTAGGGGGAATGGAGCAAAGCTGGAGGTGAGGAGATTCAGACTGGACATGAAGACGAAATTCTTCATCATGAGAGTGCTGAGAGCCTGGAATGGGTTGCCCAGGGAGACAGTTGAGGCCCCACCCCTGGAGGTGTTTAAGGCCAGGCTGGATGAGGCCCTGGCCAGCCTGATCTAGGGTAGGATGTCCCTACCTATGGCAGGGGGGCTGGAACTAGGTGATCCTTGTGGTCCCTTGCAACCCTGACTGATTCTATGAACTAAACTAGAAAGTGATATTAGAAGACAGAAGGTAAAATGAAGGGCAGAAGATTTAGAACAATAATCAGAAGCTGAGGAGCCACTACAAATTCAGCCTTCATTAATCACAGAAGTCAACCACCCGAGGTGCCCATCCACAGCTACCACTGTTCCACTAAAAGGCTACCTTATCTGGTAACTGTTTGGAGTTTCAGTTGAGGGACAACTACTTCAAAGGCCTGTGACTGCTGTCATTGTTCAAAAGCCAAAAATAATCACTTGTGAGGAGAGAGGAGTCATGGATATATTACACTTGGCTTCATAAGGAACCTCCTGCAGTTGTCTGATGCTGTTTATTTTTCTGTTGGGTGATGCCTAGCAATGCCAATCTTCCAATCCTCTAGAGAGTAGGTGCAGCTAGGAAAGAATGTCTTACTTGATTTACCAGTGCATTCTATGGGGGGAATCAGGGGGAATCAGGGGGTAACTCTGGTTTAGAAAAGTTGAACAGGGAAGAATTAAACTGATTTGGATTTGTTTTCAAGAGGGAAGTGGAGGGGGTGGCAGTAGATTTGGAAGACACACGGAGTCTTCAGGGAAGCGTGACAGCTCAGCTATCACCAGGCACAAATTCAGGGGCTGCACGCAGAAAATGGGTGCACCCACAAGGTTTCAGGGCACGTGAAGGGAGGCGGCTGAGCTGGCAGCTATGCAAGATTCTTCCACAGTTACAATGAAAATTGTCATTTTTGGAGCGAGACACGTCCTCCTGGTGCGGTAGCTCTCTCAAAACCCAATTACACCAGCTCCTGATCTGATCCATATTAGGTATGCCTCAGTGATGGACCAGCTTGGCAATAACTCTGTCTGCAAGAACTTGCATCGGAAGAGTGAACTCCCAGCAGCAAAAACAATCAAAAAGCAGGCAGGAGCAAGGCTAATCCATTTAAGTGAGACTAAAACAGCTTTTATTATTAATAATAATAAAAAATAGGCTTAGCTAGTGATGCTAGAAATTATCTGTGTCGGTCAAGCAAAGCACAGACCGTGCAGCTACTGCGTAACCGCTTCTGTGGGAAAGGAGGCGAGAAAAAGGAGAAGGAGGCCTGAGGAGACTTGGGAAAAGGCAATACACTATCAGCTCTTGTAGTCGCTCACAGCTTTTCATTGGCTTCACCCCATCAACTCAGAAATCAAAGAGCTTCAAGCATCAGACATTTGCGTCTGCTCCATCTTCATCACAGCCAGGCACAGCCCCACGATTAAAAGAATGGAGAAATAAGGAGCTTACAAATTCACTTTCCCCAGCTGATACGGTGACTCACTGCACCGAGTTATCGATCCACAGGTCTGGCCTCTGCCGATAACTACACACCACAGGGGTTATTTTAACTCCCCACCACCTGGCACCGCCTCAGACACTTCGCAGAAAACAGTTATAAATTACAGAGCCCTCCAAAGGCCGAAGGCAGGAGAGCAGTTTTTTTTTTTACCAGCACATTTTGTTTGTTGCCCATCCTCCTGCAACCCAATCTCCTTTGCTGCTTCCAAGTCTCATTTGTTTTCTTCCTAAAATTATATTGCAGTGATCTTCCAAAGCACGAACAGCCTATAGGACACTGTAAATTAGTCACAGAAATAGAGTGAAAAAAGACTATCTTTCCAAAGCAGCCAGTTGTTTTATATCAGTTACCAGCATGCATGCATCTGCAGGCATACCAAGGAAAGCAGTTTCTGCAAGGAAGTCTGAAGTAAACACAAAACTCATCTTCATGGGTACAAGTTGCTACTGGGGAGATTCAGACTGGATGCCAGAAAAAAAGGTTTGCACCATTTGAACTATTAAGCATGGGAATAAACTACTAAGGGAGGTGGTGGATTCCCCTCCATCAGACTGTTTCAAGGTCCAGCTGGACAGGGCGTTGGGCCAGCCCCTTTAAACTAAATTCTTACCCTGAAAGGTTGGACTGGACGATCCTTGAGCTCCCTTCCAAGCTGGTATTCTATGAATCTATGAGTCTTACAGAAATGTTGATGATTTTAGGAATAGCAGTACCTTGGAAGAGTGTAACCGCTAACTGAAAGGATCTTGGGATACACGGAGTGGTAGTGATAGGTTCTCCACCTCAATATGGCAACAATATACAGCAAGTTGGGAGACTCCTCAGTTTAAAACTTCCTTGTTCATTCTAAACCTTTACTGATAATAAATCCATTAAATTATAACCATCAGGGATGAAATTTAGTACTATTCAATCCTTGCAAGTTTGTTGACTGCATCAAACAGATGCCTGAGTTTCACAGATGCTCACCATGGTATCTCTCATCAAAACTTCTGGTGAATATAATCCCATAGGAGAACTGAACTGAAAAATCTGATTACCAAACTCTGTGCTCCTAAAACATTAACCACCAGGTTTATGCTTCTGATCCTTCCTAAAATCCTATCCTTTCCATTCAGCTACTGCACAAATGCCACTGATATGCCAGTATGTTTCTGAACCTGGGTAAACATTTCTCCTGGATATTGCAAGCACCTCCTTTTCAGTGGTGGCAATGGATGAGCTGTTCAGTTGATACATGGACAAAGAAAGCTTTCTTCTTGGAGGGTGAGGGGATGTGAAAACCTTAATGACTTCTCAGAGAAACAGCACATTGTGTTTGGTTGTTTTTCTGGTTTCACTTGTAAAACTTTACCCATGTGTTTTCCCTGTAGGGGTAGTGATCACCAAATTCTTATGCAAGGCATAGAATCATAGAAACACCAAATATTTCATGTGGAAAAAAAAGCATCTAAGATCAGCAAGTCCAACTGTCAACCTACCACCACCATAGTCACTTAAACCAGGTCCCAAAGTGGACACATTTTTTAAACATCTCCAAGGCAGTGTGCAGTTTAGGACATCCTCCTCTCTCCATTTCCTTGGCACTCAGGTGTGAGCTCTAGTTTAAAAACCAGAGAATTGAAACAGAAATTGTCAGATACCAGTATTCCAAATTACTGGTTTTTGGCTGTTGAAATGTTTGGGTTAGAAGTATCAGAAAACAAAATTCTGTTTTATGCACTGTCTGAAAGAGATTGCTGTTAGCCCTGCCTGCAGCCCTGCCACAGAGGCTTAGCTCAGAGTATGGAAATTCCCATGTTCCTGAATCAGCCAGAGATTGTCTCTCCTTCGCTTCTGTCTCTGACAGTAGTCAATACCAGAAAGTTTAAATGAAAGTGCAAAACCACACTGCAGCAGACTATTACAGAATAATCTGCACACAGAATAAATTCTCCTCTTCCCCTTCCTCCTTTAATTTCAAGTGCTGTGCAGTTTTCTGAAGGAGATGGAATTCTTTCTTTACCATCAGTGATGATTGTCTCAAGAACAGAGGGAACTAACCATGCCTGCCTGAAAGGGGGGGAAGGGGACTTCTATCTGATGCTCTCCAGACTTGGCTGAGCTAATACGGCTTGTTTCACTTAGGGTATATCTGCAATTAAGGGAAACTTAAGCAAGTTAGGCCAAATTAAACACAGGTGTAAGTTTAAGGTGCATTAACTATGACACTCCTGTACAGATGTTTCCAGTCAGAAGTAAAAGGGGTCTGAGCAAGCTAATGAGAGCTCAGAGCAATTTATTTCTCAAGGAGAGTGTTGAAGGGGTTTAGTGAGCTCTAATATATCTGAAATTCAACTCTTTCATTAAATTGGTTTCACTTAACTGAGTGTTTCTGTGTAGACAGGCCCATAGAATTATGTGACAGTCCTGACTGAACCTCTACGTGATTCTTTTGAACGTGGCACAAGAACAAATGAAGGAAAAGCCTAATTCACCTTTGCATCGAATTTTGTCAGATCTTACACAGGCACTTTCATGTTCAGGGCTGAGTATTTGTCAGCAGCCAGGCAGAAAGAGGAGATATATACATCGGCTTGAGGATTTGGCAATCTTCTGCATACAAGCATGTGTAAGATGCAGCCTAACGGCCCCTTCATTTCATCTCATTCTTTTCTGTGAGGCTTTTAGAAACCAAAGTAGGACATTTGTGCATCCCGTGATTATAATTTTATTGACAGAAGAAGATATAATAGTTACATCTAATGTCTCCCTACGGGTTGATAATTGGATGTAGATTGTATTCTGGGGTAGGAGATCTGACATAAATGCATCTAAATCTCTGAAATAGACTGGAATGTGATGGGCCAGGAGGTAGAGGCGGGAGAATGATGCATCAGGTATGAATATTATATGCACTTTCATTCCATCATTTCCAGCAAAATGTAATGCCTACAGTCATCCACTGTCCCACTTTGGTCTCCAATCCAAAATCTGGAGCAGACAAACAAAAAAGGGAATGATGACTGCAAAATAAAGCATGAGGAGTGGAGGGGCTCTGTCATTTCTACTAGTAGGCAAAAAGTATTACCTATAGACTCAGTCTCACTGAGCCTGGGCTACTAAACAAAGCATTATACCTCAAGCCTTGAAGCATTTCATTAGGCAATAGCAGTGACTGGAAGTATCGTGGTGCAGACATGCCATTGCTTCTTCCTGATCAGTGGAAGGCTGCAGAGTGTGTACATGCAGAAGGGCAAGACAGACACACCTGCCACCTGATGGGCTGATTCACAGAATAATGCTAAAAGGCTTCTGCACAAAACCACCAAGCCTCTGTGGACCAAATAACTTTCCTCCTTCGGTTGACTGTAGGATAAAGTCAGCATGCGTAACATTGTGAGTGAAAGGAGCGTTGTGTAGAGGGATAGAAAGGTATCACTAAGGACTCCAGCAAA
The DNA here is from genome assembly GCA_013400475.1 of Tricholaema leucomelas. NCBI lineage: Eukaryota > Metazoa > Chordata > Aves > Piciformes > Lybiidae > Tricholaema lacrymosa > Tricholaema leucomelas. The sequence goes on along the minus strand of WAAF01012567.1, from coordinate 448,805 downwards.
GACCCATCCCTTTGGAATGGAAAGTATTACCCTCTCAGCTGTCCAGAAATGGTTTAATTTAATTTCTCAGTACCCTAAATAGAACTGTGTAGAGATGACCACTAAAGAGGTCATCCTGTGTATTAAAAGTTGTGCAACTGCACTTAACACCAAGGTCGTTATGGGGAACCCCACCTATGCACTATGTTTAATCCCTGGGCTTAATTCAGGGAGAGTAAGAAGCTTGTGCTAAGTTGGGAACTTCCCCTCCACCCCATGAAAGCCTTACACTACCACAAAGCTGAAGGCTGAGATCTTAAATCTCTAGTATCAGTACTGAACGTGGAAGGGAGCTTCTTGAATTCTACTGAATACTCCTTCTTGGAAACAGGACAGTCTTGTCTGGAAGTTAGCTCAGTGCATACCATTCCCTTTTGACAAACTGTCGTCTCCTAAATTTTCTCAAAACGTGTTTAGATAGCTTCAGGTAGGGCACTGCTTAAATGCTGCAATCCCTGTTGCACTACCAGTGCCACACACCTGAGGGAATCCTACCCACCAGACTGAAAAGCAGCCTACAGCACACATAAGAAAGATCAGGCATGAGGACGAGTGCAAAGTTTTGACCTAGCAAACAAAACTTAATTTCAATTTAAGTGATCTAAGAGAGATGCATGTTTGTTTTGTTTCAGCAGAACATCTATCACCATGTTTGCCACAACTCTCACAAACCAATGTATTACAGAGCAGTTAAGAGGAGTGCTTGCGCTCTGCTGTCCAAAAAGTTCCTATTTATAGCATTAATACTGACAGATTTAACGGAGATTCCTAGCACATAGATTTGTTTTTCTTTACAGTATATTACTCAGTGGTTTTCAGCCTTCTGCAATTTACAGACCCCTGAAGACATATTCCAGGGAGGGTGCAGAACCTTTTAAGCAAGCCTCAGTCCACAGACAATTAATTTTCTTTAGTCGCTTTTTAACGGCACCCCCTGCTCCGTCCCCAAGGGCCTGCCAATTGCAGCTTGGAGGCTGCAGATTTGGCACAGCAAGGCAGCTCAAGGGATGATTAGAGAGAGCACAAGACTGGTGGTGCTGGTGTAGGAAGCTATGCATTTCTACTGACTTCAAGAAAACCTCTGCAGAGAAGGCAGCTAGAAATCAGGCCAAGCCAGAAATCTTAAATGTTCTAGTTCTGGAGTTGTAGTTCTGGAAACAGGTATGAGTTACAAATCAATAAGTATCAAGGACTGTGACAATTAGAGCACAGCCTGTTCTGCAGATGGAACATTCTCAGAGCAGTAATGACTTGTCAAGCTAGCAAGTTTTCCTACAAAGGCTTCAGCTGAAAAAGCTTCAACTAAACAAAGAAGAATAGGAGCTGAGGGCTGAATGAAGCATCCCCTCTGCTTTGGAGAAGCCGAACATGCATCCATACCAGCATTAGAAAGCTGCTGCCACCTATAGATATCCACGGGTCTTACTCGCCTAGATCCCAGCTCCAAGAGAGAAGCAGCTGCCTAATTGGCTCACAGTAAGCGAAGGTGAGCCAAAGCATTTTCCCACTTAATACACACACACTCCTTATTATCAAAGTGGCTTGTCAACATGCCTACAAAATAACGTCACAGGAAGAGAGCAGAGGTTAATCTGTAAGAGGTGCACGACATCAGATGAAGAGCCACAGTTGCTGTCTGCCAGCCAGTCCATACAAAGCAGGTCAGCAGCAGGTCCACTGGGAGGACTTGGCTCTGGCTGGATGAGGAGTAAGAAAATGGATTTTCCTGTCTCCAAATCGGTGTAGTCAACTCTGTCTAAAGCAAAAGCAACTCTAGGGTTGCTCTGGCATTCAAGAGCAGTAAGAACACATCAGAACAAGCAAAGAGTAGGAGCAGGCAGCACATGAAATGTGCCTCTAGTCTCAGCTGGGAATCTCAATCAGTGCCTCCAAAGACAAAGTAATAAAAAATCAAAGCCAGCAAAAGGCCAAATCACTTTGATTTACTCTAAAGGGCTGCAATTGCCATAAAAATGAAATCCAGGTGAAGTATAGAAATGTCCAACTTCCAAAACACTGTATTGTATGGAGGGGGGGATGACACACATTTCAGAGGGAAGCTGGTAAGGGAAACACAATTGGAAGAGAACTGCTCAGCCAAAAAGTGCTGACTCTGCTTCCAAGCAGCTTCTAGTAGAATGTCTACTCAGTCCCAACTCCTTCGGCATTTTATTGTGAGACACTGAAGAAGCAAAAGCAATTCTTAGCTATAAAACACACAGCAAGAGAGTATTTTAAAAGAGGAAAGATCAAGAAGAGGGAAATCAAGAGGAGTTCAGGAGAGCCCAGCGCTGCTGAAGAATCAGCTGCTTGCTCCACCTTCACCTTTGATCTTCTCTCATTAAGCCTTCTCAGACAGTTTGCTGCAGGTACCAGGTACCCAGCACATCAGCTGCAGACTAAAGCAGAAGGGTGAGTTGATGCTTTTGAAGAGAAACAAGCAAGGAAAGCTGCCCAAAACCTTCAGCTGCAGCAGGCTGGTGTTTCCTAGTGCCTACCCAAATCCAGTGATTTCCAGTGCCAGTGGAAGCAAGATCTAGTGATCTGTTGCATGCACCATTTGCCCACCTGATTGTTGCTGCTCATTCAAGTGCTGTCTCCCGTACACTACACCATATTTCATTTGACAGAACAGGGGAGGAATCCCATTAGCTTCTAGAGGCAGTTTAAGCAATAAGTGCATGGTAGACTGAATTTCTAGGCAGCAAAAGGATACTCTGACAAGGTATTCACTGTCTGATGGTGTAGATTAAGGAGGAACCTGGCTCTTCAGTGTGTATGCAGCTCCCATTAGCATTAATGCAAGCCGCATACAGGCACTGAGAGTCTGCCAAACAAGTGACAAACACCAGCTTTTCGATCAGCTTACACGAGAAAAAAAGGGGGCACAAAACATCCAACACTCTACAGCAAGCACCTGACAACTATTTAAGCACTGAGTCAAATCCAGGAGTTTTATCTAACAAAATGCCATAGAAAAAGAGTCACGGAGAGAGCTGTAGAATCAGAGCACCAGAGAATGTTAGGAGTTGGAAGGGGCTTCAAGAGATCACCAAGTCCAACCCCTCTGCCAAAGCAGGATCACCTAGGGCAGGCGACACAAGAATGCATCTAGGCGGGTTTTGAAAGTCTCCAGGAAAGGAGACTCCACAACCTCTCCAGGCAGCCTCTTTCAGTGCTTTGTCATCCTCACAGGAAAGTTCTTCCTAATGTTGCGGCAGAACTTCTTGTTCTGGTTCAGTTTGCATTCACTGTCCCTTGTCCTACCACAAGGCACCACTGAAAAGAGATTGGCCCCATCTTCTTGACACCCTCCTTTAAGGTATTTGTAAACATTGATCAGATGCCACTCTGCTTTTCATTCTCCAGGTGAAACAGCCCCAGGTCTCTCTCAAACTGAGGAGCCCAGTGAGGCCTCACTAGGGCAGGGTAGATGGGGAGGAGAACCACCTTTGACACGCTGGTCACACTCTTCTGAATGCATCCCAGGATACCACTGGCCCTCTTCGACCACAGGGCACATTACTCTCTCATGGTCACTTTATTGTCCGCTAGAACTGCAAAGAATATGGTACACACTCTACAGCTCTGCAGCATTCCCCTGCACAGAGAGGATAGTTACAGAAAGATGATAAATATGCATGATAATACACATAAATAATGAAAAAAAATAAACTATGGCTGTTGTGGGGTTTTTTTGGCCTTTTTTTTGAGAAAGAGAGATTGCCCAGGGCATAAATCCTCAGAAGCCTGAATCAACTTAAGCTAATACAAGTCCTCATGCAACTAATAAAAATGTTTCATTCTCCTCCAAGGAGATGATAAAACTTCTTTTGGCTTATACATTAGGTATAAATTTGGAATCAGGCTTCAACCACTACCCCAAGAAACAAACCAAACAAGCTAACATCAAAATAAAGCAAAGATTGTGGAGTATCTCCCCATCTTTGACCTGCCACTGATGTACATATGACAAAAGGAAAGAAGAATTCTTCAGTCTCTGAAGAAAAAGTGCTGTATTTCCAGGAGCAGCTTTTCATAGGAAATGCCACTACTCTCCTAGAAGGTTTGAGTATCCATAGGACAACCCGACATCAGCCAGATGCTTAGTGTTGAGTGCTATCATCTAGAACTCTAAAACGGAAGAGCCAAATCAACTAATCAACTTCTTTTTCAATCCATTTTGTGCCTTGCAGGTACCTCAGATATGCTTAACGATTTTATGTATAATTTCCACCCTTGTCCCCCAGCCTGGGGCTGAGAGAGAACGTTACCAATTAAAAGAGCAAGACTGCAGTGGTTCTATGCTGTAAAAAGGAGACATTACCACTAATACCTGCAGTTTTATGCTGCACACACACACAAGATATTTCCTCAAATTATAATAATAGCAATAATAATAATACTAAGATGCTGTGTACATTTATTGAAAACAATACATTCTACAAAGCCCAAGAAAGCTGGTTAAATATTTACCAAACACAGAATATTTAGTATTTAATAAGACACTAAAGATTAATGGAAATAAAAAGTTAACAGGCATGTTTCTGATGCTTACAAGCATTAATTCCAGTCAAATGATGCCTTTCTGCCTAAGACAGCAGAAACGCTGCTCCGTACTGGGACATCCAAGCTGTTCAAAACAGTTGCAAGGAAGGGCTGCTAATTTTTTCCAGCAATTCATAGTTATTTTAACAGTGGTTAAAATTAATTGAAACAAGTTCTTAATAAACAGTAATAGATTTACCTTCCCACCCTCAGGGCCTGTTGGGAGGATTACTCGATATTTGCTCACAGCTTTCAAGTTGGAAACGCTGTATGAACACAATTATAATATTCTTACAGAACCATTCTTTAGCAGCTTACTCCTGTCTATAATTAGATGTGGTGATCAGATTATATTTTACATTACACTGCCATTTTCCTTTATCAACATACAGCAAGTGGCTCCAGAGGGCACCTATGGCCCTTTAATGACTTTTACTGTTTTCCAGCTAACGACCATCAAATAGACTAATCATAGCCCCCAAAAAAGAGAAAATGAAGGAACCTGCATTACATGCAGAGCAATAAGCACAAGCCTTCCCTCCCTCTACTGACTGGGGTTTGAGAAATTAGCTAATGATAATGGTTTAATAATGAAACAGATGCTCAATGTCGCTTAGCTGCTCTATGCACCAGCAGCCCCATAGGAAACCTCCCACCCTTGTTCAATCCAAAAAACACGCAGGAGTGAACTTGGTGGAAGATTGCAGAGCAACTTGCCCTTTTATTTCTCACCTCCTGGAAGTGAGAGGCTGTGTCTCACAAGTTCTTGCCATACAGTTTCTCTACATGGTCTTCCCTCAAATGGGATTAGGAGGCTTATTTCAGATGGAGACTGGCAATCGCCCGTCACTACTATAGTGATAAGAAGGAAACAAATAGATAAAGGATACTCAAGTTGGTCTGCACTGTGTACTGCAAGATTCAGTGTCAGGAATCATATTCTCACTGCCTGTCCTATGTCCTTGACTAACACAATCTAAACAGAGGAGGAAAGGTTCATGAGAAAGGCATCGGCAGCAAAATTACAGGAGGTTTGTGCCTTTGGAGAAGATGGGTTCAGCACTGATTGCTCATGCGGGATGAAGCCAGTGTAGCTGCTCTTGTATTAGCTGCTCGGGGTCATACGCTTCCACCTGCAAAATTGCTGCCCACGGATACAGCATGATTCAGAATCTCTCGCTGTGGAGAGACCAGTCAGAGTTTGGAACAGCATCCCAGCCCCAGCCTGCGAGCAGCTGAACCGTCTTTGTGCAGCCTGCATCACTCAGTGACCAGCTCTATCTGGCTGTACAGATTTTAACCAATATGCACAAAATATACCAGGGGAAGATAAAAAGGTCACATCTCTCTTTATTTTTTTCCCTCCCTCTCCTCCCTCCCAGGCACTGAAATACATACACTCCCTGCATCACAAGATAAGGCAGCCAATCTGCGATATGTAAAAATGAGGAGCTTCATATTCTGTTGTACATAAATCCCTGAAGATCGTGTGGGTGGGATTCAAATAAAACCTCTCCACTTGTGTCATCTTTAACAAAATCCAACCGCCAATGCTTTAACACAACAGTGAAAAACTTAAACATTTCTCAGGCAGCTCAAATAATAGCCTTGCAGGCTGAATGTGATAGATCTTCTATTGCAATTCCACACCTCTCCTCTCTCGGTCACACTAGGAATGCAAGAGGGAGGCTGCAGGGTATTCGTTTTCAGCCATCAATAAATAAGTGAAGTCTGCTTCAATTCCCTTAAAACAATCAGCTACAGAAGATTAAAAATAGTAACTATTTGATGCTACCGTGACAAGTCTGAGACTGGAACTGAACACAGCTCAAATAAAGTATTTATCTTTCTGGAAGACTTTCAATGGTGCAGGGAGTCAACACTGCCAACAAACGCAAGCACCACAGTCCAGGGAAGTCCACACCAGCTATGTGCATCTAGTTTTAAGGTTACAAGCTCTCAGCTAAACTGGCACTGCTTACTTCCAGCTTTCCTACAAAACCAACAGCTAAGACTAGCAGAACATTCTGCACCATCATTGTTGCAACCCAATGCATGGTTTGAAATGTGTTGCTGTCGAAGGCATTTGTAGTCCCAGGCCAAATGGTGTGGTCCCCATTTACATTCACTCTCCCTAATGCAGAGCTCTAAATGGGGCTTCTCTAGCCTTAAATCAGTGTCAGCCCATTACTGAGGCTGCATATAGCAGTCAGGAAGTTAATGGATTTAAAGGGCGGAGGTATTGATGGCTGTGAAGTGGAAACTATTTATCCTGTAAATACTGTAACAGCTAAGACAGCTCATCTCATTACAATTTATTTGTTTCAAACACTGGTGTAGGAAGGGCTGGCAGCTGCAGGTTCTGTTACTGGAAGCGGTGGGGCGCAGAACTGCCGCAGGGATCTGCTGCTGCAGGCATGGTTCCTGGGAGTGACCCCAGCAGGGAAGCTGTAGTACTTATACCTTCTGCCCCTGCTAACCAGGCAACCTTCTCTAAATAACACAAACACATAAATATGTCTCTAGGTTTCCTCTCTAAGCTGTGCTGCTTGGCTGTCTGCAGGCACTGTCACATACTCTGATAGACAGCTGACTTGGAGGTGCTGTGTGGGCTGTATTAATCTGCAAGATTCCCATCCCAGGGCACCACACAGATTGCTGGCAAGCCTTTGGTCACTTGGGAAGCACCACACGGAAACACATAGTGCAAACTTCAAGTCACCATAACAATTTTCAGTACCGTATGCCAAGTTGAAATCTCAAAAAGCTGGGACGTTGCTTATCCTCCTGCCCTTGTCAAACCTCAGATAATGACCTTGAGAAAAAAAATAAAAATCAGTAGGAAAGATGGATTTTTCAGCCAATTAGGAGCACATCCAATAAATATCGAACTGTTCTGTCCGGATAGGAGCCTGCAAGCATCTTAAAGCCTCTAGCTTAGTGACTCCCAGTCTCCAAATCGTTCAGTTCTGTATAACCTCTCAACTGAATTATCTGAGAAAAAATTGGGAGATAATCCCAATGATTTCCACATAAAACCTTGCTAGGCCCTGTGAGTATTAGAAGACTGGAGTGAGAGTGAATAGGAGGGAGGGAGAAAGACTGTAAATACTCTGCACTTTATTTTCCTTCAAAAGAGTAGAGAATGTATAGCTCTTTTTTCAGGTGTTTTCTTTTTTAAGACTTGTTTACTCTGCTTTGTTATCAACCCAACTAGGATGCAAACCTATCTCCTGCCTGCACAGAAAGATGTCTGCAGGCCAGCAGTAGACCTGCTGTGTCTCATTCCCTGCAAAGGATGTTGCAAGTCAGCATTCTCTATTAGATGCTCTTTCAGCAATAAAGCCAGCACAGACTTTCCCTGTAGCTGCAATTCTATGCTTTTTGACCACAGAAATGCTTTGTTTTCACAAATAAGTGTTTAATAATTACCTAGTTATCAATCCTTAAAAGTGTAGGCAAATGCCTGAATTCTCAGGAAGAAGGAGACTCGAATTTTGAGCACCCTGTATGTAGCATCCAGCACTTGTTTCCAAGGTCTACCTTGTCTCTTGGCCATCAGGACCTCTGAAGCAGCTACTGAGAATCTCTCCCGTGGTGAGACATCTGTGTCAGGTTAAAATCTTATATTAGAGGTACGTTCAGCTGTACTGTGACGCTTGGGACAGATTAAAGCACTTCAAGACAGAGCTGTGGGGAAGTCCAAGCCCAACCAATGCTCTCATTTGGTCGGTAGCATACACAAAATAGTACTAGAAGCAACTGCACACAAAAACACAGGGGTGCTTTGCAGCTACTGTGAGAGGAATCAAGACTTTAATTTTCAGATGTTAAAAACAAAAAGAAGCCCTCTCACTTCCCTGCTCTTGGCTGTTAACTTTCATTTGTTTATATGGCAGCACACTACACTTCATAAAAATTAACTTTTTTTTTTTTCTTTAAACACTTACAAGCTTATTTTCCTTTCACTTGTACCAGCTGTTTATCTCCTGACTTGATGATTCTCTTTGGAAATGTGAGTTGACATCTGGGTACGAGCGGATGCTGTAAATTGCCAGCATTTCTGTCTACTTATGCAAGCAAAGATTAGTTCCTCCAACTACAGTAGCATCTCTCCAAAGAGTGCTAACATTATGATACATAACAACCATCTTCTTTCACTGCTATTACCCCTTCCTTTTCATTCAAGTACCTTTTTGTTCGCTGCAGGCAAAGCAATGCATTAAGGCACTAGGCAATACAAATAAATGTCATTTAAAGAGAAAACTTCCCAGAAAGTTCACATTATCACTCAGAAGAGGCATTAAAGGTAGGTGAGAATGAAGTACAGATCCTGGAACAGGTCAGAGGACGCAAGATGGAGGGAATACTTGGGCTTTGCCTAACCAAGCTTAAGCACGGCAGTGGAGGGAATGCAGCTGTCTTGGCTCCAATCCTTTCCTGGACACAGAAAAGAGGAAAGAGGGAAGCAGTTGGACGAAGTATCAGGTACTTCAACACGACCCTGGTTTGTTCATTTGTCCTGACAGAGGAAAGGATTCTATACTTGTTTCCCTTTACCCCTAATTTCAACATTTTCTTTCACACCTTTTATGCCACCCGAGTCACTGCTCCTTTGTCTTCCACACCCAACACAGGAGAAGCCATCATTCACCCTAAAGGATGACACATTCAAGCACTGGCCAAGACAATACGTGAAAGAGATCACACAATCAAAGGCCTCAAGTGAAACCTTTCCTCCTTAACCAACTGGCTGTTAGCAGGATGGGCAATCAACAGATGGACCAGAGCTATATCACACATCATTCATCTTATTTCAAGTTCTAAAGGTTAAAGCCAACACCTTAAATCACAGAAGGAATGCAAGGCAGGCATGGGACATAAGTGTCACATGCTCCCTTGAGAGAAATGTATCTCAGACAAGGGACACCAGAGTCAAAAGCAGTTTCACAGATAATCCTTGCAGACAGAAAATCAACCCCATTTGATGCTTGTCCCATGGCTTTCGAGTCTGGGAGAATCAAGGAGCACAGAGTGGTCTCCCAGATAGAAAAGAACTTTTTTCAGAAGCCAAAAGGGGTGTTTTTGTGAACTAAATGAGAAGTGTCAAAACTTTTTCAAAGCTTGCATGGCCAAAGCAGGGAAAATGGTGACACTCTTTGCACCTGCAAAAGCTTTCTGCTTTTCTGGGTTCCAACTCGGAAATAATAATCCCGAAAAACCCTCACCATTAACGAACAGAAAAGCATGCACAAAGCTGGATGGAATAAAACTGGGTGATTGTGGTTTCTATGGAAGCTATTATTTATCTACCATTGGATATGGAGAGTAGTGAGGAATAGAAATGAAGGAAAGGGGAAGAAAGAAAGCAAGTTGGGTTTCTGCCCAGAGGAGGAGGATGTTATTTGGTTGAACAAGATCGGCTCCACAGAATTGCTGACAGAAGGTAAGGAAATAATGTGCTACTATTAAGGGTGGAGAAAAATAACATACAGAAGCTTTAGAGGTAGAGGAACAACCCCTTAGCCGCTGCCTAAAGGCAGTGTCAGGGGTTAGAGCTTGGGACAGCCACTAGACAAGAGACAGACACTCTATTAACTCCTCTCCCTTCCCAAAGGGGAAGAGAAAGGAAATAAAGGAGAGAGACTGATGGGCTGGAAAAGAAAACTAAAACAGATTTAAGGAAAATAATCACAATAAAATGAAAAGGATACAAATAGATATAAACTAATATTGAACCAAACCCCTGCTGATGCCAATTATATCACTGGTACCACTAACACTGAGGAAGCCTCAGAAGCAGACAGGAATCAGATTCAGAAGCTTGATTGTGGAATGTGACTGAATATAGAATAGAATTGAAGGCAGAAGGAACAGAGTCCTCCTTGGACACTGGACACTGAAGAAGAGAGCTTGACCCTCATGATCCCTCTGCTTTATATTTAATCTGATGCATATGGAATGGAATCCCTTGTTGGTCAGTTTATGGTCACCTGTCCTATCCACTCCTCCCCACAGATGTGACCTCTTGCTTTGCAGCACACCAACACAGTACACATAAGCAGTCTGGATCTTGGTCTCCACAGAAGCAAGTACAAGCAAGAGCCTTTCTGCACAGCAGCTCTTGATAGTAACTCTAAACATCAGTGTTGTCACTTCCAGAAGCAGACGATATCTGCAGAAATATGTTGTTTGCTTCAGAAAGTGCAGTCACGTAGAAGAGACTGAGCTGAAAAGTAAAATCACTGAAGGGAATTAGTTTTGTTCCAGCTCAAACCATGACAGGCAGCCTACTAGTGTGGTATTAACACTTGGGAGAAAGGCACCTGACACAACTGGGCCTTCTGCCCACACTGGGTATTCATGGCCATTTTGGTAACTTTAGAGTGGCAATATCTCTAGCTGATGCCTCCCCTACAGAAAGGGCTGCTCCAAATGCTCAGGCCATCACATTTCAAAGTCTCCTTGCAGCCTTGTTCATCACTGCAGGAGAGGAGCCAAGTCCTACATAGACATCTGGAGACACTATGGGAAACAAAAATCACAACCATCTACAATTAAATGCATGCAGATTACTTTACAACATAATAGAAAAAATAGTTTTGATGCAAGGAGAAGGAAAGGGAGAGGCACATTCTCCTATTAAATTACATAAACACTGCTTCTGATTGTGCTGAGACTCCCCTATCAACATACCAACTTGCTTGCTCACTTATTCCCTCCTGCTTCACACCGTTCCCCCACTCCCTCTCTCCTCCAGAACAGCCTCCCTTACTCATTTAGCTTTTTCAGCCATAAGGGAAAATGTTTCTGAAAATAAAACAGTTCTGACATTGGGAGCTCTTACGTTCTTGCTTTCTCCAATAGCTCAAGCCACTGCTCCATCTGAAGGAAGATGCTCAGATGCGCTCAGAATCCTACACAGACTTGTTTGCATCATGTGTGGTTTGCAGAAGGGCTAATATACTTGTGATTCCCAAAGCCCAAGAAACAGTAAGCTAAGGAATCACCAGAGATGCAGTCTCTTCATGGACATTCTTCCATACATTAAACTTACTCACTAAAAGCTTGCTGGTAATACTGAAGATCCTTTGCAGTACCTAACTAGAGATGAGTATGGCTCCAGCTAGAGGATTAAGAAAGGAAACAGCTCATTTTTTTTCCAGGAAAGCAGAGAGAGCAGGAAGGATCAAGAATTTTTGTGCTGTCCACTGTTTGTTTGCTGTCCTTCTCACCTTGCTTGTAGTTACACTTTCTGACAGCAGCAGTTTCTAGTAGAAGTAGTGTGATGCAGGGCTTGATGCTACACAGACCTGGGATTTGCTAATGCATTGAACCACTTGGAGAAGTGAGTTTCAGAAATCATTTTTGAACAGAGGCAGCTCTGTCTCTGTCCTCACAGGAGAATGAAGGACAATGCGTGAAAAGGAAAAAGATGTCAAGGAAACAAACAGCAATACCGTTGACAGTCACCTGAGCTGGATGCTTATTGCAGCTGAGAAATAAGCAAGAACATTTCTACTCCAAGAACTTTCTCAAGCATTATAAAGCTGTTTTAAAAAGAGCAAGAGTGCACATACACCCTGTGGAAATTGTCCAGCACAGTCTAACTGCCAAAGAGACAAGGTATGCATCCTCATGAAGAAAATAAACGCATTCAAAATAGGTACTGCTCATCGCTTGGTTATCACTAGGAAAGCAAAAGTCATGTTGAATCTCCAGGTACTATTAGAAGCAGTGTTAAACCAGCCAAAACCTGGCAAATCCCAGAGATCTGGAATACTGTAGCTGCACAGATACTGCTCACACAGGATGGCAAAGATGTACTGCACACTAGGAGATGGGTGGCTGAACCTCCCCTCATTTCTTTCACATGACAGGCTGGATTTGCCATTCTCAGGAAAGAGCAACTCCCTGTCCTCCCACAAAATACACAAACCAGGTGAAAACTTCTTGCTGACTACACAAGGTGCAATCTTCTCTAACTTTTCACTACAGGTGGTGTAGCCTCTTCTGTGCCTGCACAGTTCCTATTGCCAGAAACTACTGATCCTAATTAGGTCTGAGCCTCTGCTCTTTGCTAACAAACTCCAGCTTGTCAGAGCACCACGAGAGGACAGCTCCATGACAGTGAACTGCCTGTTCAACCTGAGGATCTGGGCTGGATGCTGGCCTGCATGACAGGAGTGCCACCCAGCTCGACACACTGGCTGACCTCAGGGAGGCTGTGCCCTCCCTTGGGAGGCAGCTGCTGCCTGGCAAGCAAAGCAGCTTACATGAGTCCACAGACAGACCTTCTGTAGATGCCTTCTGCCACAGTTGGCCCCTACAACAAGCTCATCCAGAATAATGCCTGAGGCCCACGTTGGATTCCATTGCCTTGGCCAGTGAGGTGAGCACCAAACACCTGGAGCTTGCTTCTCTGCCAAAACCCATCCCTGTCCCTGCAGGATTTCAAAGCACTTGGTAAGAGAGAGTACTAAAATTAAAAAACATTAAGCATCACTGCACACTGTCTAGTGAGCATTTGGGTTCAGAAGCAACAAAGAAGTTCTCCATTACTAATAAGAAAAATAATTAAAACCCTTGACAAGGCCTGACAGCTCCCCAGCACAGGGCAAAGCACTGCAGGAACAACTGTCCCCATGGGAACTGGCAAGTACAGAGCACAGGAAAATGAGAACTGTTTGAATTAACAGGGAACATTTGCTCTAAATAAAAGCTATTTTGAGGAATTAAAGCAAACAAATGTCAGCTCCATGCAGCGGCGTGTTGGGATGTGATGTGCTGTAATGTGTTGTGACATTTCATAAATTAAAGCTTTTTCTTCTTCCCCAGGGGCAGAGAATTCGAGTGCAGTCAAACACTTGAATTTGGAAGATCTGCAGACTTGACACTTACCAGTTCATGACTTCACTGATCCCCTGAGTCAAGACACCTTCGTGCCTGCCCTGTGGGCTGCTCTGTCCTCCTTGGTCTTCAGGACACTGCTGCACAAGGAGCACAGTTGGAGCTCACACACAGACAGTGCTGCCATCGCCTCACTTCTGCTGCCAACCTCCAGATAACACTCATCAATCCACAAGGTGAAACCAACTGATGTCACTGCCAAAACACTCAGTCTGAGCTTATGCTGATTTTATACCCTACTTATCCAGCCAAACACATAGTATTGATTTCATCTGTTTACCGTATATGAAGCCACCAGCCTCACAAGACCAACTGTAGTATGAAAGGTCAAAACCCACCCACTTACACCGCCAGCTTACTTTAGCTGGCGTGACTCAGAGATGAAATAAGAGTGTGGGCTCACATAAGTGTCATTGATCAATTCTCTGGCACTGGGAGTTGATCTGCACAACAGTAACCCTGTTCCTACATGAGAAGAACTCAGCACAGGAGCTGTAAGGGTCTGTGAAGCAAGAACACAATTCTGCTTGCCCAGTGCCAGCACAGAAGAAGCATCCACGTGGGCTCACTGTGTTTCTGTCACATGCTACCCTTTGAGAAGGCCTTCAAAAGTAAAGAAATAAAACAACGAGGAAAAGATGTAAAAAAGAAGATAATCCAGATGACCTTCCTTGTATAAAACTCCCCCAAACACCCAACCACTACCACCCTCTTCAGAGCATTCTGTAGTTGCCATTTAGAAGGTGCCAATAATGAGCTCACAGCTGTACAACCTAGAGAGACACCAAGGGAGTTTATTAAATAGATGTGAAACTTGGAAAGCCAAAAGACATCCTGAAATTACAGAAGTACACCAGGACTCAGTGTTGCTTCTGAAGAAGTCAACAGCAGTACTCCAGCTGAGTTTGGCAGCAGCAAGACTATCCTTTTCAGCTGGAACTTTGCATCTACCCATACAGACAGGCTCAGCCATGCTTAAAACTGGAGTCTTTGATCTATTGTCTAAGCTCTTGAGTAACACTTTGCTCCCACTTGTAAGATCAGACCTCCACAAGGCTCAGACAGATGCACTCTCAGAGGTCTCAAGGGAACTTTTCAAAGTTTTAATGGTGGTGGCAGCTGCTCTTTATAAGCTGGAGGCAACAACATCTCATTTTTTAAATGGAGGTGGATTCTGATTTATAAATATGAAACTTGGATGCATGCAAAAGCACAACCTCTCTTCTCTTTGCACATACACCATCCAGGTAACTCAGCTGATCAGTCACCAAACTGAGTCACGAGTCATTGTGCCAAAGAAAAGACCTTGCTTGCCTCACCTCAAACCACGAATCTAAGCCTCTGCTTTCCAGCCCTCTGAATATGAATAAGGACAGCAGGAATACGCTGACAGGTCTTTTATTATAGCTAGAGGGTTGTAGCAATAATTAAAACCCAAATCTTGTACGTATGCGGCTATCACATTTTCCTGAAGAAATCCCCTGACTTTGTCTTTTTTGCAAGATTAGCTTGTCAAAATGATATTTTTTAACTCACTAAGCAAGCTTACCGCTTGGGATTTCCAATAAAGGAAGCTTAAAGAAACTTGCAGAAGGGATGGAAATACCAGAGAAGTCCTCCAGCCTTCCCTCTACTAGTCTGTGCATGTATCTGTGCAGAACCCAGCAGCACGACGTTCACAATGTTGCAGCTGAGAAGGAGTACACAGAGGTTACCAATTTCCAGTTTTGTGGTTTTTTCAGTCACAACTCACTTCCACAAAGCCAGGGCACCCACCCTTGGTGGGAGAAATCAGCCATCAATAACCTCAGAACTGGCATTTTGGCCAGGCTGCTGTAGGAGCCCTAAAAACTGTAGGCTGAGTCCCTCAATTAGCAAGTGAAACATAACCCTCCACCTACTTCGTTTTGACTAATTTCTCAGTTGATCTTTTGAGCTCTGCAAAGAGCACATTTCTCACTGAGCACCACAGGTAGCACATGCAAGTGTGTGAAGTCGAAAGGGATATGAATTATTAAAAAGTCTGAACAATTGAGGTTGAAGAAGGAAAAAAAAAACCAACAGGGAGAAGAAAAGCTCTTTTTAACTAAGGAATGACAACATGGCTATTTTAATACATTAAAAAAAAAAAAGGTCTTTTTAATGTTGAAACAAATAGTGAAATAGAAAGACTACACAGTGAGGGTTCTGGTATATCTCAGATATGGAGTAAGACCCCCAAGAGTACACAAAGGATCTTAGCATTGGGATGAGGCTCATCTTGTGTCCAGACCAAGAAGCTTTTCCCATGAACTTTACAACTTTGCTACTGTCTTGTCATAAAATGGGAGGGAGAAGGCAAAAATAAAGCCAACTCATGTCCTACTATTTCAATTCCAAGTGTGAGCATTAAGCACGATACATACAGACTCATGGTTCAGGACACACTTCAGAAAGTATCAGATGTTTCCAAGGTCACAGTGAGGCAAACCTAGTTTTAAATGAACTTATTCTCATCTTGCTCAGGAACTATTTTTGCATGTGTCACCCCAGAAGACTTCACATCTTTGTCTATAAACTGCTTTCAGTGTATTTCTACCTGACAATAACTGGGTTTTTTTTGCATAATAGCCTGCTCTTCAATTTAGAAATGGTAGTGTCCTAGTGCCCAGTCCTAGTGCTGCAGGTCTGGGCTCTATCTCAGGACTGCTCCTTGGACATTATTAGCAGAGGTATTTGCATTTATAATGACATTTTGCTCTGGTCACCAAGTAAGGATTTGCCACATTGCTACAGATCCCACCACCAGCATTTCACTTTCAAACCACAACCTCTTCTTTGCCCCTAAATGCATTACTTTTCAAGATAATCATTATTTGTCCCACATTAACATCTACCTTCCCCTTTTGTCAGGTTTCTGAGGGTTTCCAGGCAGCCACTTAATGCCTTTCTTCTCCAGGGACTTGTATTTTCCCATATGCTACTGAGATGCAAGTTGAACTTTAATGTAGTACTTCACATGGCTGGCAGAAGAAAGAAATATGATGAAAACTTAAATTATTGGCTCTCAGTGTTTAGGATACATAATAGTTTCTCCTCAATTACAAACCATTTGTTTGTTGGTTTGTTGTTTGGGGTTTTTTTTCACATTTGTCCTGTTCATTCTTCTTGGAAGGTGAAGCAGCACTAAACTACTGTTGCCTGAATCAAGAGAGAAGAGAAGACAAGCTATATTAGGTCAAGGAAATTGCAGCTGTGGGCAGCCCGGCTGGGGTCCTCATCATGGAAGAGCAGTTGTGCGCTGCAGACAGCTTTACCTGGGATTGCAGAGTACCCCTGCTAGGCTTCTATCAAGGCACAGAGGACAAAAAAGTATCTCTAATAAGCTCCATTTACCTGAACTGTTGAGGAGGAGGAGATAGAAAATCATTCCTGTAACACTTCTGGAAAACTTGAAGAGGTTATTGCTATGGAAACTGGTCCAAGAAAGCAGGTGTGGAAAAGGGGAACAGCAGAGAGATGTGTGGTGCATGGAATAGGAATTCTTAACACCTGAAATTAAACCTACACACCTTGGGCAACGCAATCTATTTTGGATAACATCAACAACTTGCCGTTGGTTTTATAGCAACAAAACCACAGGTAAGGGACAATGAAATGAAAACCTGAGGCTGCATGGGACAGCTGCAGAACCATACCAGCATAAAATACACACGAGCATATATGGCAGTGGAGAAAACTTGGTATAGAACAAGACCAGGTGTTTTTCCCTCCTTCTGAACTAGTGCTGATTTTGTAGTGGAGCTTGTCTAAAATAAGCAGGAAAGCAACAGAGCTTCTTTTAAACAGCCTTTGAGGATAAAATAAAGCCAGACTGGAGGAAGCCTTTAGCAGAAGAATTGAACAGAGGAGCTCTGATTGTGCCATAGCAATGGCTGTGCCACAGAAAGGAAACAAAAACCCTACAGAAATGGGGACTGGAAAAGGAATAGATCAGTGTAGAAACAAAAATCAGTTAAAAATAAGGTGACAAACAAGAAGCTCTTTGAAAGAGACCCTACAAATAGACTGTGAGCCCATGTCATTGGTTCTGGTCAGTTTTATCACTAGATATGAAATCTCTCTCTGTTGTGGTGTTTCTTTAAATTCATATTTGTCCTGTTCATACCCATGCATTATGTGTAAACTCACATCTTTTCCTCCAAACCAAGAGTGAGGTCCCCAGTGCAATGCACTTTGACAAACATTCACAGAATCAAAGGGTGTTAGGTGTTGGAAGGGACCTCAGGAGATCACCAAGTCCAACCCCTCTGCCAAAGCAGGATCACCTAGGGCAGGCGACACAGGAATGCATCTAGGCAGGTTTTGAAAGACTCCAGGAAAGGAGACTCCACAACCTCTCCGGGCAGCCTCTTCCAGTGCTTTGTCACCCTCACAGGAAAGTTCTTCCTAACATTGAGGCAGAACTTCTTGTTCTGGTTCAGTTTGTATTCACTGTCCCTTGTCCTACCACAAGGCACCACTGAAAAGAGATTGGCCCCATCTTCTTGACACCCTCCTTTAAGGTATTTGTAGACATTGATCAGATGCCACTCTGCTCTCTCTTCTCCAGGTGAAACAGGCCCAGGTCTCTCTCAAACTGGGGGCCCCAAAACTGGACACAGTACTCCAGATGAGGCCTCACTAGGGCAGGGTAGATGGGGAGGAGATGGCTCCTTTGACCCACTGGTCACACGCTTCTGAATGTACCCCAGGATATCATTGGCCCTCTTTGACCACAGGGCACATTACTCTCTCACTGTCACTTTACTGTCCACCAGGACTCCAAGGTCCTTTTCCACGGAGCTTCTTCAATGAGCTTCAGGTGGCTTTGGGTACATGTTTCAGTGCTTGGCTAAACTGAGGCTTGTGCCTCTACAAACACATTCATGGCAAACAGGAGGCTTTACATGACAAGATGGGAGTCTTTTCTGGTGTAACTCTGTCAATTTGGTGAGCTACAGTTTTTCAGGTGAGCACTTTCCTAATGGAGGGCAGATTACCAAGAACGGAGGGGAGTGCCAAACTGTGATGCTAAAAGGTCTTTTGAGGTCTTTGCATCTTCAGGAAAAGGCAGGCCACTGGGACAGAATTTAACAATGTCCTTTTAAACTTGGCTGGTTTCCTTTTGGGCTGCATGAACACCTGTAATCCCCAAATTCCTGTCACTATTCCCAGCAGCTGGTGAAACTGAAACCGATCCAGCAGCGGAAGTTTGATCCCCGCCAGCACAATGAAAAATGTAACACCATTGGGCACGACACAGCTCCACCACGACACAAAACAAGGCAGCGCACTTGTAAATTTTAACAAATACAAGCCACTTCCGAGACACAGCTCTAAGGCACTGCTGAAATAAATTGTTTGCCTTCCTCGGACAGAGACATCCTGCAAAGACAACAGTAAAGGGCTTCCTAGCAAGGCACAGGTGATGAACACTGCTCTGGGCTGCTAAGGGTTAACCTCAGCACTGGCAGCATATTTTCATTCAAGTGTCTAAGCTTCTGCTGGAGGGGAATTTTACAAATAAACTTGCAAGCTTTGCAGATCAATTTTCTCTTGGTTTTATCACTCTTTTCTCTCAACCCATTGTGTTTCAGTTTCTTTTTCTGATGCATTTTAAAGTTTTAGTGCCATTTCTGAAACAATACAGGCCCCTCTATTCCCCCTTTTTCCCAGCACTTGAAACCACATATGGAGCTTTGGTGGCATTTGTATTTCCATCAAGAGTATTTAGGAATAAACAGCTATGAAAAACATTACCCTAGGGCTCCAGCACTGCAGAGCATGCAGTACAGACCTTCACAGCCTGAATACTCAGCAAGCATTTAAATGATAGTATTAGGTTAGAGTGGCGGCTGTAGCCGTGTAAATAATTGTGCATTGTCCCTGCTCATTGATTTATTTTCATACGTGCACACACAGGCGTCTGAAAAACCACTTAAAAAAAGAATTCCAAACCCAGACAGCGATAATCTAATAAACTCCAAAGTGAATCAATAGACGACTTAACAGCAGAGAGATAAACTGCATTTAATAAGGGTTAGAAGGGATGGAGAGAACGCTCTGCAAGACTCAGCCAGCAATACCAGAACCACAGGGACTGAGAGACCACAGCAGCCTGAAGTGGAAGGGGAAGGAGACCAGGTAGCACAGCACTACGTTGGGTTTTTCTGTGGTTTGTTTTTGTGGGCTTTTTTAAAAGCACCTCCAGATTTCAAAACGATGGTTACAGAGCAACAGGAGATTTCTTGACACACATAAAATGCAAGAGAACCCAGTGAATATTTAGGACAGGATGACCTTCAAAAGAGCACTCGGCAGTTGTTAAATTTAGTTTCTGCTAATGCAGGGCTCTTACACAGATGTATAGCAGTCGTATAGAAACTGGGTCTCATACAGCTGTGACTCCGAGGTTCCCTTGTGAGAAAGCAGTAAGTATTTTTAGTCCAAAGTTGTTTCTAGGGAGTGGTAGCATTTCAAGATACTGAAAACTGAGGCACAAAATTGAAAGTGATGTGTCAAAGCCTACAAAGAATCAGTGGCAGAGAGCTGGAAATGGGACAAGTTTACTGGACTGCAAGTCCCGTGCTCTCTTCCCTAGCCATGCTTTCTGGTTGCACTCTGCCCCACAGTCTTTAGGATAAAGCTCCAACTGCAGGAGGTTACAGATTCTTGCATGCAATGCAAGCAGCACACTAAGAGAGAAAGCAACGCAAGGCAGGACCACCTCTTGAATACCTATCAGGACATCATAACATTATCTTTTCATAGTGTGTCTTTGACTTCCAATTTATGAAGCTTCAGCAACAATTCATAACTGCCTTCCTCTTAGCTGGGTCAGCAAAACCACCAAAATTGGAGGAGGCGTGGGATCAATCTGTTTCATTTCCCCTTCTCAGGTAAAGTCTAAACTACCTCAAGCAAATACAGGGAAGTCTGGACAGTGCCCCAAGATTTATCTCCTTGATTTAACTTATTCCTACAAATAGCCATCGATACACAACCAGCATAAAGACAGCATGACAGTATTTAATGTATTCTGTTATATTACATTTATTTTTTATTAACCAAACCCTTAGAAGGCCTTCTCATTCTGATCTTGTGTTACAAGTAGTTCTCCCTGATGGACTTTGCTGACAGGGAGGGCCTGAGAGAACCTTTAAAATGTTTAGAGAACAACTAAATGGATCCATCCCTGAAACCATTTCCTTCTCAGTCAGCAGAAGGAACAGATAGATCAGATGCAACCTGCATCACCCTGTTTCTCTTCTGTAACAAAACCCTCCAGAGATAACTCCTGGCACTTGTGCTTGGCTTTTCCACTCAGCTTCATGGTCAGTCCATAAAATATATTACTAGAGAAATGCACCTCATAGATGTTATCAAGAACCTGCAGTTTCAGTCTTCCAAGCTGCCCCCAGTGCCAGACTCATTCTCACTCTCAGTCTCACATATATTAAGTTTTCCCAGCCCAAACAACTTCAATCACACCACTCTAAAAGGACAAATTTTCAGGGCTAACACCCACACTCGAGGTCCATGATCTGATTGTAGCAGCAGGGTAGGTGTAGCAGCACACTCCCTGCAGTGTAGGTCTGCAGGACACACACAGAAGGTTCAATCAAGCTTTCTGTAAACTCTCAGATATAGCACAAATATATTAAGAATAAACTTTCTGAATGCAACATCTTTCACTGTAATCCTTTCCTGCCAAACTTTTGAAGAAGGAAAAGGGGGATCTTTGAAGAAAGAAAATGAGACATTCCCTTGCATTGGCAGCCTACTGCAGAGGTTCCTTCGATCTCAGACTGGTGAAAGCTCAGTAAAATGAAGTGTCTTCTCATGTCTGATAACCTTCAGGTATTTCCTGAGGCTGAATAGAAAGTAGCAAGTGGTATCAACATCTTGAAATGCCAGATCAACTCTCTTCAGTCAAGGAGTTTTCTTACATTCCAGTCAACATGAACACAACACAGTAAAAGCATTAAATAATCTCCAGTACCCAGTGAAGATTCTGACGACACAAATTCATTGCTTAATGCTGCATTTCTACCAAATCACCATGTAAAGTCATGGTCCCCTCTAACTTTTCCCTATCCCTTCCAAATAAAATTTTCCATTTGCTTATTCTCCTTCCAGTGATTATTTTGGTCTGCTTATCAAAGAGGCAGATCAATGTCATCAGCACTGGCACAATTTAAGCTACTGAAATGTATGCACCTCATAGCAACGTGGTGATGAGCTGGCAAGGAGAACCAATGCCCAGCAGCACAGTCTCTCTGCTCTCACACAAAGCTTTCTCCCCTGTCGTCAGCTCACATTTCCTACTGCAATTGCATCTGGATAGCAAGCAGATGCACTGACCCTTATATGCACGAATGAGCCACAGAGCATGCTGGCTTTCACCAGAGAATATCCTGTGCAGATTACTTCCAAGCACAGAGTAGCACTGAGTGTCGACAGCTGATTTTATTAATGACACAGATGATGACTTAATCAAAGGCAGGTTTTGAAGGAAGATATAAGAGGAGGAGCAGGGCAGACCATTAATCTGCTGGTGTTCCCAGTGTTGACTTCTGTGGAGTTTTTGCAAGCCCTCAGTTTCTCTTCTTTCAAACCTGGTTGCAGGCATTGTGCACCAGAAGTGGTAATTTGGAGGTACTGTTAGAGCAAGAAATAAAAGGCTGCAGCATTTTAAAGTACAAAGTACAAAAACCAAAGGAACAAACAAAGTTTTAGGATGGTTTCTCTGGTTTTAAATTGATGAAATGCAATTTGGAGTAAATTTTGTTTTCATGCAGAGAGGAAATAATATCACAGACAAACCAGCATGGATTTGAAATCACATATTTCCCAATCATCTCAACAGGCAGTCCAAAGACCCAGCCCCTTTTTTCTCACTGGGTCATATCTGAAGCATGCTGCCAAAAGATATAAGTGAAGATTCATCTCTCCCAGACACTACCAGATGAAAATCTCCAAAGGCAGCATTATCATCAGATGTGTTTCTTAAATGAGTACTAAATCCAAATCAACAGTATCACTTTATTGCTGGGAAGGTCTATGGCTTCCCTTCCCTTGCCTTCATTCTCTTCTCCATTCTTTTGGGGAAGAGCACAGTTGGTGGGAGAACAGAACAGTCTTTATTAATACATTTTCAGCCCTGCTGCTTTTCAGTACTCCAACACTTTAGTTAATGTTGTGTATACTGAACTGAAACTGCAAATCAGGATTGCTTCAAAGCAACACAGTAACTAAAATCTTGTCTTCTGGAGCTGGCTGCGCATACTTCAGTCTTGAGAAATATAAGCAAATAGGCTTATCTCCTGTTCCACGGATTGAGAAAAGAAAGGGGAAAAAAACTCCAACAAAACTAACCACCACACCAACCCGCAACAAGCAGCAAAGGAGGCCCAGATACACAGCTTTTTAACATGGCCAAAAAAAAACATCAAGGTGCAGTGATTCCATTTAAAGAGTAGCCCAGTCTTACACAGGTAATTAGAGCATTCAAGCTCTATTGCACACTGAAACTTCTCCAGCATGCCCAGAGTCAAGGAGACAAACATCAAGAAACAAGAGAGACATTTTGTGGCAAGGAGAGTAAATTACTCAGTCAACACAAAGCAAAAAGTAAGGAGCTAGGCTGACATTGTTACAGTCTTTCAGTTTTGTAATGATGATTGTACCAGCTAAGCACAGAGACTCATTCTAAAAGTTAGTCAAGGGATAGTCACAGGCTGTTCAGTAAGGTGTCAGCCAAGGCTTTCTAAATCACGGAAAACTAACCAACACACTACTTATTCAGTCAGCACAGGCTAACAATAAGCACACTTGAAAGAAAAGCAAAAGAATTGGTAAGCAAAGGAGAGGCAGAGGATGCCCAGATGAGAAAAGAAATGCGTATGAGATGTTATATACAAAAAGAATTAGGGAGGAGAATTGAGAATGACAGTCAAGTAATGATACGGGGAAAAAAACCACAGAGACAAGCTAATCACTTGCCACTGAAGCAACCCTCACTCTCCTAAATTCAGCTGAAGCAGAGAAAGCAAAAGGAAAGATAAGGCAACAGAGTATTTTTCCCTTTTACCAGCTGCTCAATATTTTAAAGGTACAGCCTAGAAAAATAGAGAACTGAACTAAAATTGTTTTTTGCTCTGTGCACTAATTCTAAAGATTGCCTCAATTCCAGATGCTTAACCCCCCCCCCAGGTTCATTACTTTCTTGTATTTTCTCCATAAGACTGTCTTCATTCCAATTAAAGTAATTCAATAAAATTAATTACCTTTGTAATGTGATTAATGAAGATATGTATTTTGGTAAAGCAACCATATAAGAAGAGCCTGGATGCAGAACAACTGCTTTCTTGCTGGTTATGTTATTTCATTTTAAAATGGGGAAGGTTTTCAAAACCTTTCACAGTGAAGAAGAGTAAAGGCAAGGCAGTACAGCAGTAGAGTCATCCAAGGCCAATTCTCCATGGATTTTGCTTCCGGTTGCCCTGAGAGCACTAAAATTTCAGTCAAGTTTATTTCCTCACCTCAAATGAGGAGGATTACATGAAGAGCTGTTGTGAAGGTGCAGATAATCATCTGTGGATGTCACTGTTTCTGCTTTACTCACTGTTTTTGGTGACGGTGACTGTACTGACAGCTCACACCGGACAAAGTTAATCTGGCTTTCTAAGGCTTCCTTCAGTTCAAAAGCACTGAACAAGCAAATGCTCTTGGTGGGCAGCACTAGAGAGTATCTAGATCTGCTGCAGAAAAATGCCAGGACAATAAAATGGCACACTTCTGCTATAAAAACTATTGACCCTGAAGGTCATTGCTAGTTTCTAAGAAGGACCTGTTTTCTAGCTAATATAGACTCAAATGAAGAAACTAAATACAGGAGAGAAGCTTCTCTGTACAGAGAGTCCTTGTATCAATTAGCTTAGTTGGTAGGAAACACAAAAACATTTGACCATACATCATTCAAGAGGACTTTATACTTAATAAAAATGCAAAGTATGTTTTTGGAAGGATTTACAGCTCCTTTCTGTTCACTAATCAGCCATTTACTGGCCTTTGCAAACCAGAAATCTCCCTGATGTCCTAAGAGGGCAGAACAAACTTGAAAGAGGGCAAGATGGTCACTGCTCATTTCCAGCTCAGCTATACTCCTTATCGCTCACTTCCAGCTGCAATCCAACATCTTTACAAGTAAAGCAGGAATAGTTCTTTCTCTATCATCTTATGCACAATTTATCCTCTTGAACATAACCATTATTATCCTTGTAACAAGCAATTGTCAGGACACGGTTGTCCAGTTCCTTCTAGGCTGGTTACCCAACAGCTGACTAGTGAAATTGGAGACTCTCCCTGAGCAAGCAGCTCAACCATCTTCACCCACTGGCTGAATTACAGCTGTGCCATGCTCATGGATGATATGACTGGGCAGCATAGGAAATTTCATGTAAACATGAGGAGTAATTTTTTCACCGTGAGGGTGACAGAACACTGGAACAGGCTGCCCAGGGGACTTGAGGGGTCTCCCTCTTTAGAAATACTCAAAATCCATCTGGATGCATTCATGTGTGATCTGGTATAGATGATCCTGCTCTGTCAGGAGGGTTGGACTGGATGAGCTTTCAAGGTCCTTTCTACCCCCTGATTCTGTGATTCAGAGCAGAACTGAGGAACCTGAAACAAGCTAAATTTATAATCTCTTAGTGTTTAAGAAGCAGGCACACAGGCATATAAGGCAAACATACAGAAGACAATTTTAAAGGTCAAATGTGCACTTCATCCAGGTTATTATAAAGTGGAAACTGGTTCCTTGGATTTGGATAAGTTTTCTTACTCAACACACAACACACCAAGTCCACACTGCTTTGCAAAACTCACTTTCAGGAAATGATTGATGCTTCCTTTCTGGAAATCCCCAGAGGCTCTGGCTGCCATATCAGGAACAGGTAAAGCTGCCATAATCTGACACTGCTGCTAAAAGCAGTCCTCCCCTCCCTGTCTCAATCTCCTCTTATCACCCTTGGGCTGTCCAGGCCAAAAAGCCCATATCAGCTCCCCAGTCTGATTCACCATAAAGCTGCACAAACGTTTACAGTAACAAAAGAGATGCGTGAGGGAATGAATGGTTTGGGACAGAAATTACTTCTGTCAGAGGCAAAGCTGACTGGAGACATTATCTTGCTAGAGTCAAATCATAGCTAAAATACTCAGTGATGTTTAGGAATTGATTTATCACAGAAAGCAGAAATTCTTTGGGTTCCTTCTGAAGGCAGTTCCATCAGCAAATCCTCTCTGATAGGAGAACTGTTCTGGCTACAGCTACATGCACACGTAACTACATGCACATGATTACATGGTAGGCCTAACCAGGATGGTTGTAGCACAGCCCACAGCTGAGCTTCACCTCCTGAAAAGAAGCAATCTGCTTTGCAGTTATCAGTGCATTGAACACAACAACCAAGAACAGACGGCAGTGTAGCTGCCTTTAATAAGAAAACACTGCAAACTCAGTTTGCCATCTGTATGATGTGCTTACTTAAAACAAACAAACCCACAAACAAAAATGCCTAAGCCCCAGACTCAGCAACAACAACAACAAAAACCTACTCTCTTTAATATCAGCTGTATCATGTCTGATGTTGGTGACAAGGTGCTGCAGCATCGACTGACAGAACAGCCACTTTATGTAAATCGAGACAAGACTACAGGCTGTAGTGTGCATTTACTTCCAACCAAAAGGATTCTCAGAAATTGGTTGCTTTTCCACATTATCATGCATGCTTCTGAGGATGATTATATTTCATCACAACAGGGAAGCCTTGGAATTTCAGATATTTTCTGTCAAACAAAACAGGGCTCCACAAAATTGATGGAAAAGCAAAACTAGCGCTGGCCTGAAGGACAGTTATGAATCTAACTTCCAAACCCAGAAATAATCATAAAGCTTATGAGGTCTCAGGCAAAGGAGAACTTTTGCATAAATGACAAATTGACATCATTTTGGAAAAGGCCACTACCCTGAGAAGTAAATTCACGCTAGGAAACAAAACACCTCATGACTTATTTCATAAAGGCAGCATTTCCAAATGACTCCAGCTGGTGCCCCCAGATAGCACAAGCAAGTTAATGCTGCAGGCAAAGCTGCTGACTGCAAAGGGAGGTAAGGCTGGAGCTGAACTGGCAGCCTGCAACATGGAATGCAAGAACCACAGAATCGTTCAGGTTGGAAGGGACCTCCAGAGGGTTCAGCCACCTCCTGAAAGTAAAATTTATCAAAGTAGAAGTCAGATGTATACATAACTGAGAGCTATAAGCATTTGTAGAATCTCAGGTCTAGAGGAAAAAAAAGTATCAAATTTATCAACACAAAGACCACCTGAAAGCAGCAAACCAGTCTAACCATCCCATGCCCAACCTTCTGCAGAGCCCAAACCATGCTTCTTGGAACTCTGTGTGACACCACAGGCTACATAACTGTCAGCCACTTAATAAAAAGACCACCTAATTCAGTACTTTTTTTTTTTGGTGGAAAGTGTTGTTTAGCTCCATCAAAAGCACTGTGTCTTCTGCAGTTTCCTGGTGGAACCTATTTGCTCATGCTCTTCCTCCTTGGTTCCCATAGCATTCCCCCTGCACTGCTCCAGGTAGGTGGGCAGTACAAGAAGGGTGGGCTGGGATACAAGCAAGAAGAACAGCTGCTGATAGAGCAGGAAGATAAATGGCTAAAGGAGCTCTTCCGTTTCCCAGGACACAAAGGCTTTAAAAGCAAAGTGGCCTTAAAGGACCCTGTGAGCTGAGACCTTGGAATATAGGTCAGGTCACACAGATGAGGGAAGTTGAGGCCAGCCACTGACAAATAGAATTTTGACACATGAAAAAATGATGAGTGTTTTACCAGTGACTATTTTCAGCAGTGACTCTACCTGCATCTGTTTGGAGCAGTACATCATGCATAACAACAGACTAAATTAATGCTACTGCATTTTTCAGAAGGTTGAGAAGATCTCTGCAGCCCCACTGTGCCTTCCAGTAAATGTGACCCTGCTACAGATGCATCATCTAGGGAATCTCACTTTTCTATCACTGTCTTTTTTCACACAAGCTATTATGCTGCTGATTGTGGCTGCTCGTAAGAAGGCAGAAGAAAGAGCCTGTGATGAGAAATAATAAAGATTCTGAGTAATGAATTTAATCAGCTATTTGATCACTGGTCTTCTGAGGCTGCCATTCTGCCCCAGTGGTGGCAACTCCAGAATACATGTGCTTATTTCATTCCCCTACATTCAGGTGGCATAGAATCACAGAATGTAGGAGGTTGGGAAGGACCTCCGGAGATCATCCCAATCTCCCTGCGAAAAGCAGGATCACTTAGGGCAATCAGCACTGGAATGCATCCAGGCAGGTTTTGAAAGTCTCCAGAGAAGGAGATTCCACAACCTCTCTGGACAGGCTGTTCCAGTGCTCTGTCACCCTCACTATAAAGAAGTTTCTCTTCATGTTGACATGAAACCTTCTATGCTCAAGTTTGTATCCAGTGTTCCTTGTCTTATTGCTGCTGACCACCGAAAAGAGATTGGCCCCATCCACTTGACACTCCTCAAATATTTATAGACACTGATCAGATCCCCTTTCAGCCTTCTCAAGACTACACAGTCCCAGGTCTCTCAGTCTCTCTTCATAGAGGAGATGCTCAAGTCCCCTAATCATCCTCGTGGCTCTCCATTGGACTCTCTCCAGCAGGTCCTTGTTTCTCTTAAATTGGGAAGCCCAAAACTGGACACTGTATTACAGGTGTGGTCTCACAAGGGTAGAGCGGAGAAGAACCTCCCTACACCTACTGGAAAAATGGATACAGTCCAATGCCATGACTTTTAACAAGGTCAAGTACTGGATTCTGCACACTGGGCACGACAACCCCATGCAGTGCTACCAGCTGGGGACAGAGTGGCTGGGGAGCAGCCAAGCAGAGAGGAACCTGGGGGTACTGCTTGACAGTTGAACATGAGCCAGCAGTGTATCCAGGTGGCCAAGAAGGCCAATGGTATCCTGGCCTGTATTGGGAACAGTGTGGCCAGCAGTATAAGGGAAGTCCTTCTGCCTCTGTACTGAGCACTTAGGCCACACCTTGAGTACTGTGTCCAGTTCTGGGCTCCTCAATTTAAGAAAGATGTTGAGGTGCTTGCACATGTCCAGAGAAGGGCATCAAGGCTGGTGAGGGGGCTGGAGCACAGCCCTCTGAGGAGCAGTTGAGGGAGCTGGGGGTGTTCAGCCTGGAGAAGAGGTGGCTCAGGGGAGACCTCATTGCTGTCTACAACTACCTGAAAGGATGTTGTAGCCAGGTGGGGTTGGTCTCTTCTCCCAGGCACCCAGTGACAGAACAAGAGGACACAGTCTCAAACTGCACCAAGGCAGGTTTAGGCTGGATGCTAGGAAGAAGTTCTTCACAGGAGGAGTGATTTGCATTGGAATGGGCTGCCAGGGGAGGTGGTGGGGTCACCATCCTTGGAGGTGTTTAAAAGAAGGCTGGATGAGGCACTTAGTGCCACAGTTTAGTTAATTAGGTGTTAGGTTGGACACAGTGATCTCAGAGGTCTTTTCCAACCTGGTTAATTCCATGATTCTGTGACACACTTTTCTTGACTCGTACAAGGATACCATTGGCCCTCTTGGCCACAAGAGCACATTGCTGGCCTGTGCAGAACTTGCTGTCTGCTAGGAGTCCAAGATGTGGCATGGTGATGGGTAGCAAGAAACTGAACCACCACTGCTGAATGTACAGCACCAGCCAGAGTGTCACAGTGACTTAGTATTATCTTCCCTATGCCCTTAAAAGTTAGGAGGATTACCTACTGCTGAGGAGCTACCTTGGCCTTTTGGCATTGTGTATTAACAAGAACTGAAGAGCAAAGTCTACCCAAAAATGCATTTATGAAGCAGCTCTAACAAAGCAACCCACAACGATTCCACGAGAAAGACAAGAAGAGATTCAGCCCTGTGGTCCCCATAGAGAAAACAGAAAACACGAAGCAGAAAAATTATTAAAACTACTTCAAGAATCTTTTAGCACAATGCCAAGGAGATGATACCCTTGTGAATGTTGTGTGTGGAAGAGTGAGAATATCAGCTGAAAGACAGGCTGGTGTCACAAAACTCCAGTGGCTTCTGAGAAGGCAGTGAGGTAACATCTTCTGTGAGCATTCATTCAAGTTTGACACTGACTTGGTCAGTAAGGCAGCATCCCATTAAACAATACAATAAAAGAAGCTGGCCAGCTCAGCATATTAGCAATGGAAATTCTCACTTCTGGTTTACCAATCTGAATACAATTTAGACTGGAATCCAGCCAAACGTTCATAGGTCTACACAGAGTGGGGACTCTAGACCCAGCTTCCTAGACAGCGCTGCTGAATTATCACCAAAGCTAGCCAAGCTGATTGCATTTTCAGGATTGGAAAGGTCACTCTTACCTTTCTCTTTCACTTGTATTAGACTGTGAGGGATCTCGACAGGTGGTTTAGGAAAGGAAATTTCCCTCATTTTTGCCAAGTCTTTATCTTTTCCAGGAATAATCAACCTTAGTGGGTTTTAAACTCAAAATCTCTCACAAGCTCCAAACATACTAAATCCCTTTATAAATCCACCTTGACCATTTAATCTACTAACAGACCTGCCACAGCCACACAGAAAACTGCTTCTGGGATGTGTGCAGCTTATTAGCATGAAAGCTGTAGGGGAAGGGGGGGATGAATGCCAGAGCCTCTCACAAATTGTTCCTCTTTCCATTTAGCTAGAAAGTGAAAACACTCCATGAGCACATTTCAAAAAGGAAGAAATAATCCTCGTGAAGAAAAGTCCTTAATACAAAGAGAAAGTGGCTCCTTTTATGAATTTCTTTCTTCTCCTCAATGTACTGGCAAGTGTTCAGAACTGCTGGGTATTTATTTTCATTTCCTTCTTCAGCTCTGACATCCAGGCACTTAGAGGATGTATGTTAAGGCTCCACATTGCAAATAGACCCCTTTGTTCAGAGGCATTTTATGGACCTTGTTTCCAGAGACAGACAATGCTCTGACCTCTTGAATCATGGCTCCTTTAGCAAGAAGAATTTTCCCACCTATTAAGGACAAACTGGTAATGCCAGCGAGACCCCTCAAATCAGGCACAGAAAACCATAATGCTATTCGTGTGTGAGCGAAATAAGGGGAAGATTAAAGAACACTTTGAACTTTGAAATTAGCAACGAGCTTGCCATTTAAGTCTGACAGAACTCAGGGTTGTGCTAAATGATAAATACGGCAGTAATGAAAACCTCCCTCCTCTGCCATTCTACATGCTGTTTGCCCCCAGTTCATTTTCATACACCTCCTTCAAAACACCAGAACAACAAAAGATTACTTGAAAGCCACCACAGGTCTTGCAAATTCACTGTGTTTATAATCTTCTACCAAGTTAATCTTCTACCCACAACATTGCCAGTATTTTGGATTTTGTCACAAAGCTTGCAATATTAGCATTATGTATATGGCTTAAGCTTGAATTGTGTGATGAGAAGAGAATCTCATCCGGCGTATAAATAAAACAAGCAGCTTGAGTGTGAGATCATTAAGAACAAAACCATAAATTATATGCATCCTTATTTTCTAATATATATCAGATTTGCAATTATTATGACACCCTCAGGTTCTGAGTGCAAAGGTTATGAATTTATTTCATTCCCACACGTGTCTATGGGCTGACATTCCTGCATCTAATTTCTTTCCCTGGTAAGACTCTGTCCTGTCCACAGACTGTAGAGAGATTTTTACTAACCCGCCTGAACATGAGCCAGCAGTGTGCCCAGGTGGCCAAGAGAGCCAGTGGCATCCTGGCCTGCATCAGGAATGGTGTGGTCAGCAGGAGCAGGGAGGTCATTCTTCCCCTGTACTCTGCACTGGTTAGACCACACCTTGAGTACTGTGTTCAGTTCTGGGCCCCCCAGTTTAGAAGGGACATCGAGATGCTTGAGCGTGTCCAGAGAAGGGCAACGAGGCTGGTGAGAGGCCTCGAGCACAGCCCTACGAGGAAAGGCTGAGGGAGCTGGGATTGTTTAGCCTGGAGAAGAGGAGGCTCAGGGGTGACCTTATTGCTGTCTACAACTACCTGAGGGGTGGTTGTGGCCAGGGGGAGGTTGCTCTCTTCTCTCAGGTGGCCAGCGCCAGAACGAGAGGACACAGCCTCAGGCTGCGCCGGGGGAAGTTTAGGCTCGAGGTGAGGAGAAAGTTCTTCACTGAGAAAGTCATTGGACACTGGAATGGGCTGCCCAGGGAGGTGGTGGAGTCGCCGTCCCTGGGGCTGTTCAAGACAAGGTTGGACGTGGCACTTGGTGCCATGGTCTAGCCTTGAGCTCTGTGGTAAAGGGTTGGACTTGATGATCTGTGAGGTCTCTTCCAACCTTGGTGATACTGTGATACTGTGACATGAAATGATAAACATGAGCAACCCGTGCTGGAAAGCGCCCTTGAGTACATCCTGGGACCTAAGATATCAGGTGCTGGGTAGCACCCCCAACATGCAGCTGCAGGGGGTGGAGTGCCAGCTGCATGTGGGCGGTTAGCCAGCCCCAGAGGCTGACCCTCAGAATGTTATGGTTAAATCACCTATCCATGCCATGCTTGTAACCCTGGACCAACCGGAGCTATCCGTATGTAACCAACCCTGAACTAAGTTAGTTGTGCACGCCTCTTCTAAGAAAGCATATAAGTTACTGTATCACGGAAATAAAGCGGAGAATGACCATCTAACCACATTGGTTAACAAAGAGTCATTTTATCCCAGGTGCTCCACTGGCAACAGACCACAGGTGAAGGTCCCAAATGTGTAGCTGCAGTCATTTTAGGTGTATATATTTTAATTACTGTTCCAAAACTGACATTTTTTGCCTCAAGCTTTCTCTCTTCAGGATCAAGAAGCATGCATCATCAGCCAGCTCAAGTGCAAAATTTATTCTTCAGTCAGAAGTCTGTCTCAAAGTGTGCAACACAGACCTTGGGTATTATGATGGGGGATAAGACTGTAAATGTATCCTTTAATTTCTCCACGTCTGCGCTCTAATAGTCTAAGTTTTTCTATTCTGCTTGACAAGCGTAGGGCAACATGTCACGACACAAAGAAACCCTAAAAGCTTAACTATGTCATGTTTTGGAAAATCTGTCAATGTACATATAAAAAATTATCCACAGTACTGAGGATCTCTTCTGCATGTGTCAGGCTTAAGCCTCCATTTCTGAATGCATCAAGATGAGGCCAGATCCTTCTCAGTGGCCTCCAGTGACAGCACATAAGCATAACCTTGAACATAGGAAGTTCCATCTAAACATGAGAAGGAACATTCTTTACTTTGAGGGTGCCCGAGCACTGGAATGGACTGCTCAGAAAAGTAGTGGAGTCTCCATCTATGGAGACTTTCAAGGCCTGCCTGGTGGACACAGAATCATAGAATCAACCAAGTTGGAAGAGATACCCAAGATTATCCAGTCCAACCTATTACTCAGCCCTGTCCAACCAACTAGACTATGGCACTAAGTGCCTCATCCAGTTCTGTCTTAAACACCTCCAGGGACGGTGACTCCACCACCTCCCTGGGCAGCCCATTCCAATTGCAAATCACTCTCTCTGGCAAGAACTTCCTCCTAACATCCAGCCTAGACCTCCCCTGGCACAACTTGAGACTGTGTTCCCTTTTTCTGTTGCTGGTTGCCTAGCAGAAGAGACCAACCCCCACCTGGCTACAGCCTCCCTGCAGGTAGTTGTAGACAGCAATGAGGTCACCCCTGAGCCTCCTCTTCTCCAGGCTGCACACCCCCAGCTCCCTCAGACTCTCCTCACAGGACTGTGTTCCAGGCCTCTCATTAGTTTTGTCACCCTTCTCTGGACACATTCCTGTATCTCAACATCTCTCTTGAATTGAGGAGCCCAGAACTGGATGCAGTACTCAAGGTGTGGCCTGACCAGTGCTGAGTACAGGGGAAGAATAACCTCCCTTGTCCTACTGGCCACACTGTTCCTGATCCAGGCCAGGATGCCATTGGCTCTCCTGACCACCTGGGCACACTGCTGGCTCATGTTCAGCCTACTACATAGAATCATAGAATCAACCAGGTTGGAAGAGACCTCCAAGATCGTCCAGTCCAACCTAGCACCCAGCCCTTCATAGCCCTTCTCTGGACATGTTCCAGTACCTCAACATGTTCCTATGTGATCTCCTTCATGTGATCTTGGTCTGGCACAGGGGTTGCACTTGATCTTCTCAGGTCCCTTCCAACCTTCTGTTTCAGGTGGGACTTTTCCCATTCGGATTCCTTCTATGATCATTCCTCAACCTGTTCAACTGTGCAGACCAGTTGTTCTGGATGATAATGTAGCTTTCTACCTAATAGGCATTTCTGCAAATAGAAGATTATTGGCATTTAAAAATCTTCTGGTAATTGGTCACTGACAAATGTAAGGACACCCACTCCAGCATGACAGTCAGACTCACTTCCTGATTCAGAAGATAAACTGTAAGATGACCCTGGATACCCTTGCTTAAATGCTTGCTATGGGAGACAAGGCAGGTAAAACATCTGAAGGTCTGCATAATCAGTGGTACTTGCAGGC
The DNA here is from genome assembly GCA_013400475.1 of Tricholaema leucomelas. Classification (NCBI taxonomy): domain Eukaryota; kingdom Metazoa; phylum Chordata; class Aves; order Piciformes; family Lybiidae; genus Tricholaema lacrymosa; species Tricholaema leucomelas. The sequence continues at coordinate 414,638 of WAAF01012567.1, read as the reverse complement.
CAAGCAGCTGGGCTGCCACATCTCAGTTCTCTGATAAATGACAGACCTGCACTTCAGTGTCTAATTGCAAAGCAAGAGCAGGTAACAACCACCCTTTGTCTTGAGAAGATTAAAATGAGTACAATAAAAAGGTTCTTAAAAAAATAAAACAAATGATTTCCAAATCTAGGATTATGAAAGAATGAAATTACCATTATCAAAATCCAGATGTAAGAGAAGAAAAATGTTAAAAAAAACATGCATCCTGTGGACCTGAATGTGCCAAAACACAAGGAAAGGGAAACTACTGAATTTTTAAGAAATAGAGAATTGTATGTAAAGTTTTATTGCTGTGTTGTGTTTTGGCAAGGGATGGCGTTGCCCATTTAAGAGAAGAAAATGATTTGGGGAACTACCATCTCCACATGGCTGTTGCTTTACTGTTAGAGCACACCAGAAACTACATACAGAAAGAAACTGAAAGGCCAGAGCTCTTTTAATGATAATTTTACAGCTGGACAGGAGCAGAGTGCACTTTGTGACACAGGGTTTATCTCTCGGGCCACAAACAAGTGTACTGCTTTGCAAGACGGATGGCGTCAGCAAAGCCATCACACGGGCAGGCCACAGAGACAGACATCTCCCCATCCTCAGATCTTCTATTTAACAGCAAAATGCTACCCTTCCAATGCTCAGCTGCAGAGTCAAGCAAGACAGTAGAATAATTTATCAGGCAACTCCTTTAAATATCTCTCAGGTATCAGTAAATAGGAATGTCTCAGTGCAGCACAAACAATTTTAGATCCCTGTCTCCTTCCCAAATCTAAGTTCCTTGGAAGAACTGTATGCTCTCTATTTGGCACAGATGTTAAATGTCAATGATCAGCATAATCTTAATTGGAAACAGCTTTGTCTGGAGGAAATTTGCAGACCTTTGTCACCTGCAGAGCAATAAATAAATACTGATTTTTTTTTTTTTTAAGAATCCTTCAGAATAATACTGAGATTAGGCCACTACTGACCCAACCACAAGCCTCCTACAAAACACAGAAGCCTTGAGTATTTTCAGCATCAAAGTAATAATGGTAGAGGTTATTTTTAAAAGACATCTGAAAGATTTGGTCATTGAATTGCTCTTCGTGATTGTTTAGCATCAGTTTTCTCTACCACACAGGCATTTCCCTTTGTGGCCCTTGCCAGGTGCAACATCTTTACAAAGCACGTTGCCGTTAGGCTAACCACAAAACACTTTCCTTCGGTTGTTTATCTCTGTTTTCTTAACCTCTCACTTTTTGCATTTCATTATTCTAACTAAATAAAGCAGAGATGTATGTTTAAAACGTGTTTGTAAGGGAAGAAAAAGGATCTGTTCACTTCCTTGGTACAGATGGAAGTTCTCTGCTCTTCTGGGTCCCCAACCAGCAGAGATCCATCCACACAGGTTAAAGAAAACCCTCTCTTCTGTTAAAACAGCAATAGAATGAAATACAGAGCCTTTATCTCAGCTACTCTACAGAGTTAATCAATTAACTCTCATTTCCCTTCTGCCTCTTTTTCTTTGAATTTCCAGGTCAAGCTACCAGGTTTTGTTCTGCTAACCAAAAGAGAGAGGATTTACCATGGCTTCCAAGAAATCACATGCTAAGAAGCAACCACAGCTTTTACAAAACTTACCATGTAGAAAGTCATGTTCAAAAGATATCTGCAAGGGAGAGATGAAGAAGGCTGCAAGTGAGCAGTGGAAGACAGTGAGCTAAGCTATGCAGGACTTTCAAGGCAGCAGAGGTCAGATGGGCAGGGTCTCCCAGGGGGCTGAAACCTGAATTCTCAGCAGGCACTGGCATCCAGTGTGGATATGCCTGCAGACAGCTACAAACGTCACAGTGCCTATGATGGTGCCCACAGATGCACTGCAATGGTGTTGGGAAAGGTCTGCTGGAGGTGTTGATAAAAAGCCTTCTTTAGCCTGTTTCTTTAAGATTCTTATTCAGACTACACTCATTTGAGGCTATCAGCCACTCTGGAGACAGTAAACCCATCAGTTTTCCATTTCTTGAGCTTTTACACTATATGGCAAGGCACAGGATGAGTGCATTTCCAGTATTTGCTGGTAGCTCTCTCTGCCAGCATTCTACAATCTCTCTGTTTTCTAGTCACCACAGATCTTCCCTTCCCTTTCCTCTGTACTTCTCCCCCTCTTTATTTCAAAGTCTGTTGGGAGCCTAAGAGGTGGGAACATCCTCATTACCATTCTAGACGCAAAGTTGTCTTTTATGTCACTACCCAGACAATATTATCTTTATTTCAACACCTCTGAATACTCTCATTAGGCTGTTTCCTCTTAGGTCTGTGATTTGTTTTCTGCTGTAGCTAAATGTCATAAAAAAAGCAGCATTACCAGGTAGACAACCTTACCCAGCCATCTCTCCAGTCACCTTTGATGTAGCATGCTGGGTTTCTATGAAAGCTGCTAGAAAGAAGATAGGTGCTTGGTAGACACACATCCTGCTGGTGTAGTCCTTTAAAAAAATCCCCAACCAGCCCCCAGCCTTTCTCTCCCCATGCAGATTCCCACTCTGAATGACAATTAGGCTTCCCCCTCTTCTGCATGAAGTGCAAGAGCATGTGTACCAATAAGGTTACCAGTTACACTTAAACATTTCTGCATTTTAATCCAATTTGTCACCCTCCACACCCACTTATTTTAATGAATGTATGAGCGGCCATCTTTGCTAATCTGATCCATTATGCTGGGAGTTCAAGATTTATGGGAAAAGCTGCTTTTATTTCTCTTTTCAGGAGAACATGCAGTGTATAAATGTTTTCCACAGGAGCCCTCTGTTCCTGAGGTAACTGGTCTCAGGGAGCTAAGTGGCCCGTTCAGATTCATGTGCTCTGGCTGACTAAACCATCCACACAACACTGGTGTTAACCAGAACAAAACCAGATGTGTCCTCAGCAGTCTCACACATCCTTTTCTAAGGATATTTCTGCTGGTGCACCTCTGCTAGACAGACTGTCCCAGAAGAAGTGCTCTACAAGTCAAGCTGAGTTGTTCAAACATGGGCTGACCTGCCCCTTTCACATGCGTAGGTTCTAACTTGAAATCTCACTAGTACTGCAAACTAGTGAACTGTGAGATGCAAACCCACTATCACAGAATCACTGAATCACACAATCATTGAGGCTGCAATAGACCTCTGAGATCATCAAGTCCAGTCTAAGACCCCATATCACCACATCGACCAGACCATGTCATTAAGTGCCACATCCAATCTTTCCTTAAACACCTCCAGAGATGACAACACCACCACCTCCCTGGGCAGTCCATTCCAGTGTCTAATTACCCCTTCCATAAGGAAGTGCTTCCTAACATTCAGCCTAAACCTCTCCTGGCACAGCTTCAGGCCATGGCCTCTTGTCCGAAGTTGCCTGGGAGAAGAGCCCAATCCCACCCTACTACAACTTCACTTCAGGTAGTAGTAGAGTGCGATAAGGTCCCCCCCTGAGTCTCCTTTTCTCCAGGATGAACAACCCCAGCTCCCTCAGCCTCTCTTCATATGACCTTCCCTCCAGTCCCTTCCCTAGTCTTGTCACTCTCCTCTGTACTCGCTCCAGCACCTCAATATCTTTCTTGGAGTGAAGGGCCCAGAACTGCACACAGTACTCGAGATGAGGCCTCACCAGTGCCGAATACAGGGGCAGAATTACATCCCCAGTCCTGCAGGCCACACTATTCCTGATACAGGACAAGATGCCATTGGCTCTCCTGGCCACCTGGGCACACTGCTGGCTCATGCCCAGTCGGCTGTCAACCAGCACTCTCAGGTCACCCTCTGCCAGGCTGCCCTTCAGCAATTCATCCTCCAGCCTGTACTGCTGCGTGGGGTTATTGTGGCCAAAGTGCAGGACTCCACACTTGGCCTTGTTAAACCTATTGAAGTTTTGCTAGCAGAAGAGCTGTAAACTCCAATCTGCACATCTGCACACACTTACTGATGCAAAAATAATAATACAGGGGTTCCTGGTCAGCTTGACTTTTCTCTCATTGCAACCGAGCTTATTAGATGATGCAAGATGTCAGCTAATACCTTCTAGCTCCTGTATTTTCTGTGCTAAAGACAGGAATGAAATGAGGAAATGGTAATTTTAGTTTTTTACTTGGTTGAACTTCACATTGGTTGTCAGGGATTTGCTTCACCATCAGTATTAAATATCATTTCAACAAAACACCCTTCACTGAAGGAACTAAGAAGTCTTAGCTGTTGTGGTGCCGGTCAGTCAGAAGTGCCTCCAAAAGGGCACTGTGTCACCACTGTTTGCATTATCACAACTCAAGCATTATCTGTGTGTAACTAAACTGAATAATCCATGAGGCAATCCCTAAAGGTAAATATCTCATAAGGATGCAAAAATCTCTAAAAGATTTTAATCTAAAAGAGCATAGCTTCCAGGAACAGGAGTCTTAACTGCCCAGATGCCACTCCTTCACTTTCGGTGAATACAGAAGACATTTAACTAACCACACCATGGAGCCTTGGCTGTGAGATCACAGAAAAGTTTTAGTTGGAAGAGAACTTCAAATTCACCCCCTCCTGCCATGGGCAGGGACATACTTTACTAGATCGAGTTAACGACCGGTGCAACTTCACTTGGAAGACCTACAGAGAGAGAGCATTCCCAACTTCTCTGGGCAAAAAGTTCCACTGTTTCACCACCCTCAAAGCAAAGAATTTCTTCCTTATGTCTAATCTAAGCCTACTCACTTCTGAGTTTAAAGCTATTATCCACTGTCCTGTCATTACAGACCTCAGGTAAAAAGTCTTTCTCCATCTTTCTTATAGGGTCCCTTTAATATATTGAAAGGCCATAGTAAGCTCTCCTCATGGCCTTCTCTTCTCCAGGCTGAGCAACCCAAACCCTCTCAGCCTTTCTTCGAAGGAGCAGTGTTTTAGCCCTCTGATCATTTTCATGGCCTTCCTTTGGACCTGGTCCAACAGGTTCATGCCTTTTTTGTGCTAGGAATCTCAAAGCTGGACACGGCATTCCAGGTAGGGTATAACGAGAGCAGAGGGGGAGGTGTCCCTCAACCTGCCAGCCATATTTTTGCCATTGGCCTTCTGGGCTGCGAGTGCACATTGCTGGTTCATATTTAATTTTTCATCTACCAATATCCCCAAGCCCTTCTCTGCAGAGCTGCTCTCAAATCCATGCAACAGCCATAATCTCTCTACTATCCAGTGCCTGCATTCAAGGCAGGAACTTCTAAAGGTTCTCAACCAAACACAAGGTAATGTGGTGTGATGAAAAGTCTTAAGTAGGTGGCAAACAAATTATCCTGCTCATCTCAAACAGAAGAGAAATAAAATTTTTATGCCATCCACTACGCTGCTCTATTTTAGGCTTTTTAAAAGAGTTCTGAGGTATTTTATTGGTGCTATTTTCCATATGGCCTATAAAACCAGGTCACCTTAATACTCTTAAGGCCAACTGTGCATGCCCTGGGTGCAAAAGGAAATTGTAATTGCTATATTTTAAAACTTGTAACATCCCTGAAATAGTTCTTAAACATATAAAAACGGTGTTTTATTAAAATTCCAGATATGTTGGCACTTCCCAGGATCAGAAGCAAATGTGTGCATTCCAGCAGCATTATTTTTCCCATAAAAGTGCCTTTTTGTAGCCCTTGTAATTTTGGAAATTACCTCATGCAGGCAAGGTTATTATTTGGAAAAGAAATGTGCAGCTCATGCTTATGTTCCATGGGTAGACCCTGCCTCACACAGTTGTAACCACTTGGGCAAATACTTGTGCCTCTGAAGAATCACATTCACTTCATTATTACTCTCTGCATGTCACCCTTCCTGCATATAATGAATTTGGGGCCAAGATCAGAGTCACAGAGGGAAGAAAAAAAAAGAGAAAAAAAAAAAAGAAAAAATCTATAAAGATTCTAAACCATAACAATGGTGAGAGGAGCAGAAAACAGACAAGATTAAAGGAGTGTAAAAGGTACTATCCAGGGGATCTAAGGCTTGTACAGAAACTTCTATGTGTGTGAGAGGCACTACACAACAAGGCATTTAGATTATAGTATGCACAAACACACTCACATAAAGAAAACCAAACAAGGCTATATGTGCAGGGCTAATGGTGTTATTGCCTGAATGCTAAGCATAAAAATATGTGGAGAGAAGCATTCTCAGTGGTTTTTTATCACACTGCATGCTCAGACCACAGAAAGAAGCACTCGGAAAAAAAATTCCATATATAACAGCAAGGTCCAGAGGGCTCTTTTTCTACTGAACTATAAAGACTACAAATCAAAAGTATTTGTCTTAAATGTTTTTTCAGAGCTGGACACCTTTTCTTGCAGAGGTCATACAATAAATCAGGTAAAAGGTCTTCAAGGAGTCATACTGTAAGCACCAAGTCAGTCTCTGTTGGAGGGTGCAAAATCACTTCTTGTCACGGAAGTACTTCCATGATAAATTTCAGGCTCTCGCTCGTACAATCCTACCAATAACTACACAGCTCTGAAAAGTCCCACACACTGTCTTCAGACATTTAATTCCCCCCTTTTGTACTCAAGAGAAGCCCTCTGTGATTTCTCCTGAAATATTTACCTTTGGTGGAGAGGAAATCCAATAATTTAACATGGAGCTTGATGATATAAGCAAAATGAAGTGACCGAAAGCAGGCTCTTAAACAGAGAACACCCAGGTAACTGCAGGTCCTAAAGGACTAACACCACAGACACATGTCAAAAACACACACGTAACAGACCACGTAACAGGAGTATGCCATTCCTCCTTTTCATGGGTAGCAATCTACTGGAGTTCCAGCTGGCCAAAGTTACCTCTGTCACATGCCTTGGAGATCTTAACTCTGGTAAAACACTCAGACACTGCTCAACAGAGGTGGGAGTGTTATACAAACATTAAACATATACACACAAGCACTCAACCAGAATACTCAGCTGTGCCTTTCAACGTAAGACATTATAAAATGAACCTCTCCTTGATTCATTACACATTTCCTTTCTATTCTTCAAGAACAGAGCTTTGAATTCACAGAAGCAGTCTGACACACACAATCAGTGTGGGTTGGAAGCAAGAGGATGACTTCAGTATGATGGAAAAGTACTTAATTCGTTTTCTTGTGAAGTCTGAAATGAGACAAGCTAATTATACGTGGGGAATGTGTCCTATCCTTGAAGATAATGAGTATTAACAGGTTTATCAAAAAGAACACGTCAGCAACCAATTTTCCAAAAGTTACACTGAAGTTGCACATGTAAAAACCTCTGTTTTGATCTAAAGCAGCACCAAAAAGTTAATATCTGCCTGTTGACAGATCACTTGAAGAGCCCAGAAACATGAAAGGCTACCAGAAACTCAGCTGGGTTTACAGACAAGCTGAAAGAGTGTGGTCACTTCATAGAGAGAGAGGAAGAAAACAAGGCCCATTTCTAGAGTCATCTTTGGCTTCTGAAATCTCAAAGAAGGTTCACTTGCTTGCTATGGGAAACAGGAGCTGGGCAATGTACTGGATTGTGTTTCTGAGTGCTTCAGGGACAAGTGGTTCCAAATTCCAACTGTCACATAATCCCTGCAGTCAATTGAAGGAGAAAAGCAGAGTGGCACTCCCACTGCCCCTGTACTCTTTGGAAATAACCAAGCCCCTTGAAAATTCCTGGCTAAATATTTTGTCTAACTAGGGACAAACTACTCACTCTAAAGCTTCAGGATATCTTACCAACTACCAAAGGTAGGTGCCAAAGTTCCAAGCTCTACATTTGGACACTGAAAGTATCCTCATAAGGACAGGTCCCATTAAGACCAGCATGAGAAAGAGATGTCTCATGCTTCTGAAAACGTCAGGTTAGATATCAGTGGAGCAAAAATATCTTAAAACTTTCAGAGGAGGAATAAAGCTACTGTCCTTTCTGTGGAAAAAAAGATCATTAGGAACAGGCGTTGTTAACTAACATCAGCAAATATCTGCAGGAATGGCAAATCTATTGTGCAATAATGGAGGTGAAGCCCTTTTTTAAAGAACTTGGTATTTACATATCTTCATTAATAGTGAAATGCATTAATGAGCAAGAGCTGGTACAGCAGGGAACCTCTCAGAGGCTCTCTGGGGATCAATTAAGCTAGACTTATTTGAAATAAAGCCGTTTAAAAGGACATATGCAATGTAATCCAGGGCAGGGGAAGTTCCCTGTTTACAGAAATGGTTGTTCCTCAGACCAAGTTCTGGTGAGCTTTTACACTTGTTTTAGAAGTAAATTATAATTAAAATGCTAAAAAGAGGCCCAAATTGCAATTTTTCCACTTGTACTCCTTCATTTCATGTGGCATTAAGTAACATCTACCTGAGAAGGTGACCTTGCAAAATACAGAGTTTCACACATGAAGTGGTGACGATCATTTTGCTTGCCAAAAATCTGCCTCCCATAAGGTCCACATTTACCTTAGAACAGAGACTGCTGAACACAGGTATTACTGGATACATGGCAGATGCTACCAGCAGTAAAATCTGGAAACTAGGGTGAATCAGGACACGGCATGACTTAGACTAAATATTCATATTGGAAAAGTTTACTTGAGGGGGCATCCCCAATGTGCTGGTTTAAGGCCCAGTGAAATATTCTAATGAGAGAAATTAGATCATTGGTTGCAAAAAGAAAATAATGACAAAGTCTATATCATTCATTTGTTTGCCTAAAGGTATAAAAAAGCCAATATACAAACAATTCTTGCTCCTCTGGTTTGGAGTGCTAGCTCTCTTTGATCCTCTTTAATCTCTTCCACTAACCTTGGCTAACCAGATAACATGTAAGCCTTGATGTTTGTTTTCTGTCTGGGAGAGAGAGAGAGTGGGGTTGGGCCCCTTCTGGACTTTCTTTGTCTAGGGGGTTAAGTTTAGATTTCTGTATTATTTCTAAATTGTATAGAGTTGTAAATACTTGTAAATATATTGTGCATATATGCTTGTAAATTAAGCTTTGCTATAAATACAGCTTTGTCTTCCTCCCAATCCATCTGAGCTGGTCTGGTAAATTTCAACTGGGCAGGTGAAGAAGTTCCCAACCCACTACATGCAAAGGTTCTAAATAAGATGTGTTCTTCTGCCAAGAAGCGTTGTGCAAACAGTCTAATTAGGAGATGATCTCTGCTGCCAGAGGCAGGCCGCTTTGCAACTTGGTATCTCTGCCAAATCAGTGTAAAGGAGATGTGCCCCAATCTTCGAGGTGTCTACTGCAGTTTCCCTTATTGAAATGCCAGGCGTTCTTCTCCATAGACCGCTCTAGGTAGTATTTGAGTTAATCTTCTAATTAATCCATTTGGTGATATCATTAATCAAAGACAGATTCTGTGATTCTGCCCTGCTTATTACAAGACCCCTTACATTTCCACTCCTCTCTCTAGATTTAATTAACACTGTAGCTGGCTGGAGCCCCTTTCTCTTCTGTCCCAGAAAGATTGATGTTACTTCTGCTGTGAACAGCTATAAGGACATTTACTCACATTTCACAAGATGGCAGCTGAAGAAGTGAGAGCTCTCAAGTCAGAGAGAAGCCAGGTTGGAAGAAGAATAAAGAAATGCTCTCCGGTGGCACGTAGCTGTCCAACTTGAAATCTATGATTAGTTTCCCATAATGCCTCCTTTTTAGAGTATCATTATCACAGAATAATTTACAATCAGCCTTACCAGTTGCATTAGCAAGTTTCTAAAAAGAATGCTGTAGCAGGAAATGTCAATTAAAAACGTGTTAAAACACATGCACTGAGACTGCAGTGTTACAAGAGGCAGCTGGGTTCTAGTCCCAACCTGCAGGAGAAAGAGGTGGCACATGCAGCCACCACAACGTTTTCAGCACACTTTAGGCTCGAGGAAAGAGAGATCCCAAAGGACCCTCAAGAGAGCTTCTTTCTTCACTGAAAGATGATTTCTAAAAATGCAAGGTGAACAGAGGGGATGATTGGAGGACTCGAGCATCTCCTCTACAAGAGAGACCAAGAAGGCTGTTTAGCCTGGAGAAGTCTGAGAGGAGATCTGATCAATGTGTACATCTGATGGGTGAGTGTCAAGTGGAGGGAGCCAATCTCTTTTTGGTCAGCAGCAATAAGACAAGGAGAAACAGCTGCAAACTTGAATACAGAAGGTTTCATGTCAGCATGAGGAGAAACTTCTTTGCAGTGAGAGTAACAGAGCTTTGGAACAGGCTGCCCAGAGAGGTTGTAGAGTTTCCTTCTCTGGAGACTTTCAAAACCCACCTGAATGTGTTCCTGTGCGAACTATCCTAGGGGATCCTGCCTCAGCAGGGAGGTTGGAGTCGATGACCTCTGGAGGTTCCTTCCAAACTCTAAGGTTCTGTGATTACAACAAGATAGCAAATTGTTCTGAGGACATAAGAAAGCAGCAGATCTATCTCAGCTACTGGAGACTGCAAGGATTGCATAGATTTCTTTGGTTAGGTATAGTTACCTCATCACTATGTGAAGGCTGAGATCATAAACTCTGTATACTATATCTGCACCCATCTTCCAGACCATTGTAACTAACAAAAAAAACCCCACAACCCACCAATACCAACCTAATTTGCATTACATTCGTTTATGTAAATATAACCAAGGCAAGATTGGGATTGCACATTGGAGAGTTCAAGCTAACCTCCTTTCCATACACCTGAATAAAATAGGGCTCCACAGAAAGCAAGACCCCTGTAGCAAATTGTTTGTAGCAACGTTTAACCTCAAGTGGATTTTCTTCTCTGAGCCGGAAAGCAGGAGAGTGGGGAAAGGGCTTATGCTGACAGTGCTGATGGTCCATTAACTACAGCAGTTCTGCTGCCTGAATGATCAAACTCAGGTTCAACAGCAGTACCATCTTCTCACTTTACAAGGAAGGAACAGAAGGGGATTGATCCAGCTTATAAATTTTGAGCTTTTAGACTGACAAGAAACAACTCATTAATGGAGACCAAAGATCTGAAAGAATTAGCAGTCTTACTGACTTACCACATCACCTAAACATAACTTCCAGGTTCCCTAATTGCTCTTGTGTTTCTCTTCACACCACTTGTGCAAGAGAATCAGGGACCACTTTCACATACTTGATGAAAAAAATACAAACTATATAAGCTGAAAGCCTTTAAAAGCCCTATAGGTTTATGGAAGGGAAAAAAAAAGTGAGGTCATTATGCTCTGGTATTCTTCTCAGCTGCCCTCAGTGGGTATCAGTCATCATTACAGCACTCTGAATCATAATGGACTCCAACAGTTTAATAATGATTGCAACACCCTTCCTAATGAGGTTGGTGCTGCCCTCTGATGTGAATATTCATAAAATTGGGCTGGTAATGGGTTCTGTCTTGATTAGCAGGCTGTGGTTCTGTATCAAGTTTGAGAGACATCTTTTGATGCAAGAAAAAAAAAATCAAATTAAATCCTTGCTTCAAGCAGAGTAAATGAATTTGACTTTAGGTGATCAAGAGGGGGAAAACTTCTAATTAGAGACGCAAGCAATCATCTTGTTCAGTGTTCTTTCAAAGAAGGGCTATAGGGACACAGAATCCTAATAAACCTTCCCTCAATCACCTTTTAGATAAATGTTAAGGATTAAAATTAAATGTAATTAAAGTTTGTTAATCTGATGTGGTTTCCACTGATAGTCCTTATTTTTTTTTCTTGGCCCTGTTATCCTTTGCTTAATTCCTGAGTCCTTCTCCTCTCTTCCTACCAGTGTCATCTCATCCAGCAGGTAAGGCAGAAAGGGAAGCTGCTGTTTGAGATATCAGATCCTGGCTGCAATTAAATCAATGGATTGTCACTCAGGCCACACTGCCCCCACACTCCATATGGCAGGCACAGCTGCACCTGCTTTTGAACATGGGTGCTTTCACAGCTTCCACCACTGAAGACAGGAAATAGCTCCCAAATAATTAAAATAGCAACAATTCTGTTTCTTCCTTTTTTTTTTTTGTTTGTTTGAAGGAAAATGTGGGCACCTATCTCCTCTTTGCCAATGCTGACAATGTCAGGTCAGCACTAGAAAAGTAAATGGAATCACTCTGTAATTATCAAGATTTAAGTTTCTGTTCATAGGTCCAGAATGAGGCCATTACACCCTCCAGGATGCCCTTGAAGCCAGCTGACCCACAGAGCTGGAATTCATGGAATTACCCTTATAAGAAAGAAGTTTCCTGCCTAATAAAACAAAAATTGCAGCTATCCTGCTGTTAATCTAGCCAGGCAGAAAGGGGCTGATTTGAGCTAAAGCCTCCATTCACTTTTGGAAAGAAAAGAAACTAAACATTTATCCCTCCTTTGTTCACGCAGGATACTCACTGCACAATAGGGGAAAAAATTAAAACCAGGCTATCTGTTCACCAATTAAAAATGGACTATATTGGGGCTTCAATAATAATAATGGTGATGATTAAGCTTTTTTTACTCCAATGGCAGAGTCACAGCAGAAAGGAGCCTGCAGTGAGGAAGGGATTTCTAGCCAAACGATGGGATGAGAGGAGAAACAAAAGGAAGAACTGGAAGAGACTCCCAGGGGCAAGGAGGTGTCTCAGTCACAGTACAGAGCCTGATATAGATGCAAAGTACTTTTAAACCTTTAAGAAGGTGTTGCTTTGAGCTGTCTATCCCACTGCCAATACTGCTTCACATATTGTGTATCTGTATGGCAAGGAGGAGTCTGCCAAAAACAAGGAACAAACAACATCTAAGGCAGTTCTTTTCCTGCTCTTGTCCATTTGTAATCAGCCAGAATTAACTTAGACGAAATATGCCTTCCTGTCCCTGCCTGGATGCTCAAAAGCATGATGAAATCATGAATTCATTACTGAATTCAGTCCTCTCTGCCCACCCACCCTGACTTTCCTTCATTAGCGCAGACTGTTCCCTTTCCCTTCCTCTCCAATGCTCTGGAGAGACAGAAAATGCTGTTTGTGGCAGTGCTGTTTGCTCCTCCTGGGCAGTGACATTTTAAAACGCCCAGCACGTAGGTGCTCAATTGCAAGAGCACTTGGTATCTCAGCCAGCAGCTGCTGTGTCACTGCCAGGCCTCTCCTGCACCAGACCTGTCACTGGCCTCTGCAGCTCGGTGCCAAGCCCGAGACCACCGGGGGCCAGCAAGCAGATGGCTTATCTCAAAGCCTAATTATCGGTGCTGACTGAAAAGCCTGCAGCCAAGGCCAGCATGGGGCAGGACTTTCCTGGGTTACTGTTTAGGGGAAATGGTGGCAAAATAGGATGGGATAAGGATAGATGACTGAGACTTTCCCGCCATGCTCCTAGTGCATCACAAGGTGTTGGGGAAAGTATGGCTGAGTTCTGATCTGGGTTCTGTTGACATCTGGTTTGTTGTCAACATCACTCTGGGAAACACAAAATGTCTTTTACAGACACAGAAACTAAGTCAAAATCCTCCCAGTATTCTCTTTGGGTTTCACAGCAAATGGTGCAGCAAGAACTAGCAATACTTCCCTCTCTTTTCTGACCACAGAAAGCACTGCATGCTGCACTGAGCTGCACAGACCATCCTCAAGCTGAGCTGACAGCTCAGAACAGTTTCCAACCCTACCTTTCTTTCTTTTTTTTTTTCCCTCTGAGCTTGCAATCAGAACAACGATCCCAAATAAGTGAGCTAGTAACTCAATTTGAACCACACCTGCTTTGTTCACTACTTTCAGAATGGAACAGCAACAAAGGCAGCCCTGTTAAACATGAAACATCAACCAAACATTTCTGGGGTTTGTTTTTACATCTAGGCAAACTTAGAGCCAAATCTGAGCTCAGATTAAGAAGGCAGTTAAGGGTGAATCAAAATTAATACAGCCCAGCATACCTGACACACCTCTGCCCTTGACATGAAAATGGTTTCAAACTAGAGGAGAGTAGATTTAGATTGGATGTTACAAACATGTATTTTACCATGGAGGCCGTGGAACACTGGAGCAGGTTGCCCAGGGAGGTGGTTGAGGCCCCATCCCTGGAGATATTCAAGGTGAGGCTTGACAGGGCTCGGAGCAACCTGGTCTAGTTGAGGATGCCCCTGCTGACTGAAGAGGGGCCTGGACTAGATGACCTTTGGAGGTCCTTTCCAACCCAAATCATTCTAAGATTCTATGAACACATCTCTATAGTCTCAATATGCCACGTCAACATCTGGGCTGTCTTGGACCACCCATGCTGCTCGGTACTGGTCCTTGTTCGCAATGCTATTTGCCCTCCAGAAGCAGTAGGTACTTGGTGTCATCCTAGATGCCACAGGTCTCAAGTCTCCGCTGTCTGCAAAAACTCTAGGTTTCACCACCTAGCAGAGTACCTGGTGTGGATCCAGCCAACATAACCTAAACTCATTTCAGTTTGGAAAAAACAAAACTCTCCTTTCCCTTTCAAGCGGATGATGAGTTGAACACCATCTCACCAAATATGCTGTCCCCAAAACTGGGGTCGAAAGCATCAGTTTTCTTTCAGTTATCTCAGCTACCCCTCTGTATCTGAAAATAGCTGAGTTATTCATATATAGTTACTATGACAATAAGAAATCCTCCAATGATGGAACAAAAAAGTCTCATTGTGGCAACTTCTACAAAGAGATGAAGTCACAAAAGCAAGAACACTACTGTTAGGAATGGCCTTAGTGAGAAACTATTTAAATGAAAAGGTGAAGAAATGAGGACATGTCCAAAACTCAAGCAAAATAATTCTCCAACTCTGCAAATTAACTGTAGTACCAATCAGGAATAAAAAAAGGGCCATGTGTTGTTATGTGACAACCACATGGCTAAAGGCATCCCAGGGCTTCTTTAAAGAGAGCGAGCATTTGTATTGACATCATGAATGAACATTTGTATGTGTTGCCTTCTGCAGCCTTGAAGCAACCAACATTTGTTCAGTAACTCAGTATGTCACCAATTCTGTCTACCTCCCACTAACCTGTCTTTTTGCACCCATGTGTGCAAACCAGGCTATGACAAATGTTTAGATAACTTTGTTCCATGTAGCCAGACACTAGGGAGTAGAGAACAACAACAGGAGATTTCTTACCCCATCCTAACCAAGGCTAGGGAGATGTATGTAACTGGAGGCAGGCGGGGATGGCAGAAGAATCTCCTCTAGCTGAGTATCTGCTTACCTACAATCCTGTAAAATGCTTTACACTGAATAAAAAACCATCACAAAATGTTGACTTGACAAGTAAGCTATTTGCTCTATTGTTGGCTTATTTTAAGCATGTCCCACAGTAACTTGAAGCATCCTGGGGATGATGTAAATCAGCAGACTGGCAGTGATCTCCAGCAAGCTACCTGCTAGTTGGGGATGGTGGAAGCATTAGACGGAGAGGTATACAAGACATAGTTGTCGTGGTAGGCCTGAGCAGGCCAAAATAGGCTTATCCATATCCTGGCTTGCCCAGGCATGTTTTCCTGCTCTCTCTCCTTCTGTTTTGGGGAGAAGCAACAGCAGGAAAGAGGACAAAGAATCTGATGACACTGAGTCTAAGGACTCTGGCCTGCCCAGACTTGTTTACATCCTGTGGTAAACAAGGTACACACACTTGGCTTGTACCTGCCTTGTCCAAGGCCTATGTTTTTCCCAAATTTAGGTAATGCAAGCCTATGGCTTCACCTAATATGGTCAAGCTCAGCTAACTGCCATTCTGATTAGTTATTCTGTGTCCAAAGGCCCATTAGTGTCAGGCTACATTGATAAAAGGAGATAGGCAGGTAAACACAATATGTGCTCTGCCATTGTTTTCATGCCTGCTTCTGCCTGCTGCTATTGCTCTCTGTTTCTGGCAGTGATTCTGCCATGCTATGCTAAGCTATGAGCTAGTTTTGTCACAAAGTAACAAACTCTGATACTTTGGATTTGTTTGCCTGGAAACTACACTGCCTTGAGTTTACCAGGAACAGGCTCTAAATGCCTCCACATGATCAGCCTGCATAGCCAGCCTGACATCTGGGTTAGGACCGCACATCTCAAGACATCCTGCCCACACCTGAAAGTCTCCTGCCATGACAGGAAGTCCTGCAGATACTCATCCAGAGGAGCAAAGATATAAGGTCAGAGATTGTCTGCCTCCTTTCTCAGCACTCTGTGAAGCCTGGGAAGAATCAGAAGCCTCAGTGGTTGACGAGACAGTAACAGAATTCCCTGAAAGCATTTGGGTACTGTCTGAAGCTGTAGCTAGCCCTGTGAGTCGGGAAATATTATTATGTGAGTAAATACTTAAAGCCTCTTGTTATTCACCATTGCCTTCTGTCATAAGCAGATAGGAACTCCTTGAGTCCATCTAGTGGTCGGGGGTGGTGAGAGTTCTGAATCAAAATTAATAAACAATATTAATTTGGGAAAAACATCATCTCGCATCAGTTAATTATCCCTCCGTAAGAATACTGCAGATCTGCTTAGGCCATCTGAGGGTACATGTTAAAGCTAGGTAGTTTGAGTGTAGGACATCCAGAGCAGCCAGAGTTCAAAGGAGGCTTCTGCATGTCATTTCTTGCCACAGGTACAATCCACTGCTGCTGCAGTACTTCATTTGTTTCTCCTGAGCAGTACCAAGAGAGTAAACATGAGGTAAGGATCTGAACTTGTGTAATCAACAGAAGGCATTATCACTAATGACATTCATAGATCTAGATTCCAATTTTACATTAAAAGTGTCAGTAAAGAGGAGGAATTTAAACACTGTCAGTAAAGCACTCCTCATTATCATATTGCCAGTGCCTCTGAGCACCTGTATGATTTCAGAGTTCACAGCATCCTTTCAATAATTCCAGCATCTCCCACTACTGCACTGAACACCACAGCTATGAAAGCATTCTGTGTTAAAGAAACTTCTGCTGGAATGCATAGGCACAGTGAGATACAACACACTGGCTGTAAGGGACAGTGGGTATGATTCAGCATGACCACCCTCCACAGCAACCATTATCAGATGGTCTACAGGCAGATTCTAAAAAGCACATGCGGGAATTAATGACCCTAAAGGAAACATCCATTATATCCTAATGCAAGAATCTTGGACTTAATTTTTCTTTTTAAAGTGAGAATGACTGAAAACTGGATCAGATCAAAATCCCACCTTGCTCAGGATCTGTCTCTCTTGGTAACAACACTTGGGCACAAAGGGAAGAATGAGGCAGCTTCATAATGAATGACACTTCCTTGCTATGCTTTCCTAGCTTATAGGTTATCTACATTTGAACTCAGCTACACCTGGCAACCTTGTGTTTAATAGGTCCTGAGGGATTTTTCTTCCTCAGAATTTTCTCTTCCCTTTTCAAACCCATGTAAACTTTTGCATCAAAACAACCTGTGGCACTAAGATCTGAGTTTACAGCTGCTGTGAAAAGAGATACTGCCTTTCTCTTGTTTTGAGCCTACCAGCTAATAAACTAAGTAATGATCTCCAATTCTTCTACGAAGATTCCCTGTCTTGGTACTCATGATTTAAGAAGCCTGTATCCCACATCTCCTCCACGTGCTTTCCACAGTGCAGAGACTCATCCTACAGCCACTCCTCAATACAAAAATTGCTGTAAACCTTGAATCAATTTTGCCACATTTCCCTGCATCTCTTCTAGTCTATCTTTTTTTCCTTTTTTTCTTTTTTTTTTTTTCTTTTCTGATGTGAGGGAATGATGATAGGAGGGACAAAAGAACCCAAGACACACAGAAAACTGGAGATGTTGATGCTCCAAAAATTTATTTACTGCTATAATAATATTTTCAGTATTATTCTCTGTTCTTCCCCTAATACTCACTAACATTCCCAGCACAAATTTTGTTTTTTTGAAGCCTATTTAGTGGAAATTTTCAATGCTATTTATGGTCATTAAAAAAATAGAAAGCCTTCTCTCAAGGCTTATTACAATGATCTGAGTCTCAGCAAACTTCTTTCCGCCAGTTCTTCTTAAGGGCAATTTTGATGGCCATTAAGTTCAGGCAGAACTTTCCCCATTTCACCAGCCTCTACCTTACATTCAAAGCTAATACCAAAGAGCAATTTCTCAGTGCTTATCCTTTTTCTACCATAAAGTATCTTGTCCTAAAGTTCCTTGTGGGATGAGGAGGGAAGTTGGATTCCCCACCTATATTCTCTCTAACACCTGACAGACATTCTAGATGTGACACCCTGGATGTCAAATGATGGCAGTCAGTTACTTGACAGAAATAAGCGCTTCTACAAATTACACAGGCTACTGGTGGCCCTAGGAGACACATCCAAAAAGGAAGGGACACCTCTGCTCCAAAGCTGTCTACATTGATTAGGCTGTGTACCACGTCCTGCTTATGAACTACCTAGTGCTGCACAGCCAGGACACCTGAGGCTCACTCTGCTAAAGCCATGGCACTTCCTACAGCATGTCTTCATAAGAAGTCCTCAGACATTAGCAACAGAGCTAGAGAGCTCTGGTATTCAGTCATCACTATTCTCACTGCTGTCAGCAGCAGACACTGGCTTACAGCTCTTCAGTTCACCTGACACTTCTTCACAGTGGTCCCAGCTACCTTTCCACCTCCACAGAGCTCCAATGGAAGCAATATTGTGAAGTGTTTCATCTCATCTCATTTTTTCCACTCCAATAATTTCAAGTTGAGACTGTGTGCCAAGATAACACCTACCATTAAGCATTCCTTGCTATTTCACCTAAGCATTTCACCTACTTTTACTGCTGGAAAGAATGTGCATTTCTCACGTTGCTCTGACTCACAAAACAGCAATAAAGAACCATGCTCTGAACCCTCACCTTATTGATCCTTCACTCAAATATAGCCCACGTAAGTCTCCATATTTTATCTAGTCTCTTTCATAAGTCTCTAGATTTGCCCTGAAACCTTGTACAGACAGATTCTTGCCAGAAGATTAGCATTAACACAACAAAGCCAGGTTATTAAGGTACATAAGACTTCACTGTGGGCTCATCTATGCCTAATTCCAGACTCTTGATATCAAAGTGCAGCTAAAAATCTTGACAGATAAACCTGGAGGACAGACAAACATTTAACCTTCCTAACTATTCTCTGCAGACTTAAAGCAGCATTTGTGCACCCAAACAGTATGAGAGTAAGGACATGCTACAGCCCCACATGGACCTATGACTAAAATTGTCTAAGAAAAATATTTCATGGTAAATTCTGGATTGTCTCACACTTGGTCTTTTGTCTAACATACCAGAGGGATGAAATTAATATGGTAGTATATAGTTCCAAGTCATTAATGCAGAATACCCACATTCTACTTACTTACATGAATATAAATTATGGTAACCTACAAATTAATACAAATTAAAACATATTTTTGCACTAACATCAAACATTGATGTCTACTGCCTGTCCTTTCTCTCAAAGAGAAATTAAGATTTAAAAAATCCATTAGTAAAGTGAGAATATTATGTCTACCTTCTTACTGTTAATAGAGGTATTTCTCTTAGCTGAGTCCTTCATTTCCTCTCACTTTTGGCTTCTCCTACGAGCAGCCAGAGATTTCAGGGGAATCAGCAACTTTAATCACTGGATGGGCTGTTAGTCAGTCAATATAAATTGGTTACTCTCTTTTTGCAGTAGCAGAAAATGATCTTACTGTAAGAAAGATTGACCTGCAGAGAAGACAGTGTTAAATATTCAACCAAGAAGATATCCCATACACATTAGGAATAGACAATTATAGGGCAAATAACCTCCTGCTTCAAAGTTATTTAGAGAGAGGGAGGCATGGACTTAGTTCAAATGCACCTATTGCTTTGAATATTTGCTACAGCATATCATTTCTCCTGCACACTACCCTTTACTAACAATTTCTAATTATATTAAGCAAGTATGAAATACAATAATGTAGTTACTGTTCTCTCTACACTCATATCTTTCATTGCACCCATAATATAATGGAAAACATTCCTTTGCTAACTAACATTTTTGCCTGTCACAGCAAGCTGAGTGCCTTGTCCAGTCACAATCACTGTGCACCCCTCTTCTCCCAACAATAATGAAGCAGTCCCGTGTTCTGTCACTATTCATGGCAGCCCAGAGACATTCAATAGCTTCAGGAGAGTACTCCAGAGTTAAGACATGTGGGAACGAAACCTGGCTTTCATGAAAGCCAGTATGCTTGGGAACATTTTTCAGTCATGCGGTGAATTGGAATCTAGTTGTTCCTGGCAGGTGCGGGAGCAGCTGGGACAAGAGTACAAGCATCAATTCCTTCCCTGAAGCCTCAGAAACAAGGAAATTGCCTGAATATTCACACAGTGTGTCAGTAATAGCCAGTGTTTGCAAAATGATAAGCACACCTATTTTTGGAGAGAAAGCAAAGGCTACAGTGATGCCCTGTCTGCTCTGCCCTGGAATTTGTGTACTGGAACACTGGACAGGTGAGGTTCTGGGCAAGAAGATCTAGGGTGGGTGTCTGCCTCTTGAGTCCCTCAGGTCTTTATTTATTCTGTTTCAATTCTTGACAAAAACTATGGATCCTGTTCTGTACTGCAGATTTTCAAAAGTCACTGTGAGGATTTTGTTGTTTTCTTTTTTCCAAATGATGCTACCCAACTGTGAAGGGAATAAAAGAGCAAATTCAAATCACAGCTATGGGTAGGCAGCATGCGTAAACCAATCTGCGTACTGCAAGACTGGATAGCTGAGATCTTGGGGAAAACAGACCTGGGGCGGGTCTGGGTCCAGAGTCTCTCAGGAAGGGCTAAGACTTTCACAATTAAACTCTCTTAATTAAGGAGCTACTCTGTGCAACTGGGTTTGGACAAAAATGCATGTCATAGCTAAATGGAATCATGCCTAATTTCGATAATTAAATCCTTGCACTGCAGAGACAATGCATACAGTAACACATATTTGCAATGGGAAACCAACCACAACTGTTGAGACATTAATTAATTGCTTGATGTCAACAGATGCTTCATATCTGAGCTGCAGGTTTCAAAACTCCTGTTCTTGGGCTTTGGACAAAATGAGTGAGATTGCAGGAGCAAAGTGTTACACTCAACAATGGTTTCACTGATCATCACACTATTGTGTCTGTTCTTTTGGATCACAAATACTGAACTCCTGGGCTACTAAAACTTCTGGGAGATCTTGAGACAGAGACTTCATCCTAGCAAAAATGTCTTGAAAAACCTGGTGCTCTGTGACCCATGACCACCTCTATGCAAACATAATACTCTGGAGGACTACAGGCTGCAGGGCAGATAGAGAAACTAAGAAACAAATTTGGTTAGCTATTATTTTTCCTGTTTTCTCCAAGATGTTTCCCTAGGCAAGTGTCTTCATTCCTTTTTAGCATGGACTGAAAAGTATCAGTAGAGAAAATTATAAACAGGTCCTTTTTTTAATCCTGTCTCATCTTTTGACTAAAGCTATGGATCCTGTTCTTTACTGCAGATTTTCAAAGTCATTGTGAGGATTTTGTTGTTTTTTTCAAATGATGCTGCCCAACTGTGAAGGGAATAAAAGAGCAAAATCAAATCACAGCTGCGGGTAGGCGCTGTGTGTAAGCCGAGCTGGTCCTCAGCATTATGAGCAACAAAAGCTGGTGAGGCCCTCTTCCACACCTCACTTGGTTTATTAAACCCCAGAGGCAACAGACTTCACTCAGTCAAGGATGCACAGGGGACAGGAGGGGACCCTGAAGTGCAAGGCAGGTTAGTTCTGGGTTTTGCTAGCATAGATTCTTGGGAGAGGGTAGATTAGGAGGGCTATTCAGCTGCAGGATGATTCACAAGCTTATTGCTCAGATTCCCCAGAGATAAACAAACTTTTCTCTGACGAAATCAGAGTATGCAGCAAATTTAGGTGACTGATGAACAGGTAACATGAGAACATTCTAGCTCATCTGTCTTCTAAATAGGCAAGTACAGTCCATAAACCAAGATAACTTATTTATTCTTTGTATGTATCCCCTACATTAAAAATAATGCTGAAGCTTTCGATATTTTAAGCGTGTAACATGAAGTATGATCAATAAAAACATATTTCAGTCAACAAGTTCCTCAAAAATTATTCTAATAATCATTGCTTCTGAACTTTATTATTGTGATTAATTCCAAGGCTTAATTCCAAAGACTTCGTCTGTTTCCTGACTAGGATTCCTAACCATCCCACTGGAAATGTACAAAAGGCTTTCTGTGACTGCTTTCTCTAACTACCCTTTAGTAAACGAAGAAGATTCATCCAATACTTCACCAGTCCTCAATAAATGACAAACTCCAGGATTGACTCTCCAAAATAAAAATGCTGCTTCACCAACTGCTCAAGTGCTTTGCTTTCTCCAGTTGTAAAGGCCTATGTTCTGACACCACCTTAAAGGGAAGTAAAACCTGGAGCAAAACGCAGAACAAATTCATAATACAAGCAATGGTAGCACAGGAGTAGCTCCTGGCATTAAAATTTACTCAAGGTTACTGTGTTTTCTAGGCTTTTGCCACTATTCTCTGACTGCAGTGAACAGAAGCTGACAAGGACAACAAAAATATTTTTACATTTTAAAAAGTCAATCCTAACACCTTATAAAAAACAGCTGCCCAGTAAAGCATGACACAAAAAGCTAGGTATCCTCAGATATTTCAGCAGGGCTACTGCAACCATCTCCAACTTCTGCATCTGCCTTAAAAGCCACTGTAAACTGAAAGCAAATTCTTCCTCTGTTAAGATAAAATTGAGGAAAAGCAAGAATATTAGAGTTCAGAAAAGTGACTTTTAGTGGCAAGGAAATACAACAGGCCAAGGAAGAAAGAGAAGAGAGGATGCAAGGCTTTCTGCAGTGTGAAAAGGAGCCTGCATAGAAGGAGGTAGTGCAATTCCAGTGGGAAAATGAAATGGAAAGGGCATGTTAAGGGAAGAAAGATGAGAAGCACATGTGAAGGGGGAGTGAGTGTAAAACAGAACAAAGACTGCATTTAGGTGACAACAGCACTGTGTAGGTGATTTCTTTTTACATGGCAAGACACCAGATACCAGTGCAGTAGATCACTGGTGTTTTTCTAACAGAGCGTCTTAGGTTTCTACCATCACTCATTGCTTTCTCATTAATCTGGCCTTTCCTTCATTGTTTTGCTTCAGTGCAGCCAAATAGCTCTGTACCTGTGAAGACTCTGCCTCTGACCTGAACACCGGAAGGGTAAAAGGTTTGTTCACAGAGCATTCCATAATTATTCTAGAGAGTTCACTGTCCAGTGGCTGCCTGCTCCCCATTACATCTATTTTTAACAGCCACCAAATCCTCTAGAAAACAACATCTCTTTGGATGCACGGATTTCTGTACAGAAAGGATACAGCAGATTTCAGTGCAGCGCAGACCCTTAACTACATGACCAACATTAATGATGTCTCAGCAGAATCCTATCACTTAGTATCTTTTTAGATGTGTTTCATACAATACACTATGCTTAACAAATATATTTATCAGAATTGTACGAGAGTAAATGAGGCTACAAACCACTTCCCCAGACATTTATTTTTCCTCCTGAGCAGACCAACAAATCATTTATCTTGACTATTATAAGTAAACAGCTGTATGACCTGAACTTTAAATTAAAACCAACTGTTTGAGCCCACATATAGTAACAGTTCTTCAAAGAGATAACTGGTCATTAATACTGTATGCTATGTGATGCTACTGGATGACGTTACTGTATACCCATACCATTCATCATTTATTTTTCTAAGGAAATATTAGCTCTGAAAGTCCTAATATGTCTAGTGATAACCTTCCTTGATTGCTGTTTTCACAGAATCACAGAAGGTTAGGGGTTGGAAGTGACCTCCAGAGATCATCAAGTCCAACCCCCTTGCTAAAGTAGGACCACCTAGGGCAGGCCACACAGGTAGATTTTGAAAGTCTCCAGAGGAGACTCCGCAAGCTCTCTGGGCAGCCTGTTCCAATGCTCTGTCACCTTGTGGCTGTTTGAGCTGATTTTCTAGCTCAGACATAGGAGAGAGGTGAACATTCCAGGG
Organism: Tricholaema leucomelas; assembly: GCA_013400475.1. Taxonomy (NCBI): domain Eukaryota; kingdom Metazoa; phylum Chordata; class Aves; order Piciformes; family Lybiidae; genus Tricholaema lacrymosa; species Tricholaema leucomelas. Next base: position 390,660 of record WAAF01012567.1, on the reverse strand, counting down.
ATAGGCCATATAATGGCAACAACGGATAAGTTAATATAATTTCATTGGAGCATCAAGAGCTTTAAGTCCAGAAGCACAGCTTGTTCTTTCCCCTGGCTGGCTTCTGCTGCTTGAGCTGCACCTGCCTGCTACCTTCCCCCACCGCTGTTTTGCTGCCACTTGACTCCCTTCCCCATCTTCCTTATTTTATTTTTTCTCTAGTAGTTTATTTCTCTTTATACTGTTATACTTAAACTATAAGAAATGCAATTTCATCTTTCGCTGACTTTCCAAAAAAATCTGTGTTGTGGTGAGTTTATTCTGCCGGGGGAGGGAACCACCCTAATCTGGGACACACCCCTACCACTAAGAAGTATTTCCTTAGCTTGAGGCAGAACTTCGGGTGCTCCAGTTTGTACCCACTGCCCCTTGTCCTATCAGTGGGCATCACCAAAAAGAGACTTGTACCTTCATTTTGACACCCATCCCTCAGATATTTGGAATATTTCTGAGCTATGCATTCATCCAGTAGCTTTTGTAGGATCATCTTAGTTTTTAAATAAGTTCTGCACATTAAAAACATGTCCAAAAAGGCTAATTTAATGCAAGCTTTAGTCTTTTGTTTCTTTTACATGTTAGCACATTTAGACGTCGACTGGCATGCATTAAAACACGCTTAAAAGCCCACTCCAGTAACAGTCCAGAAAGTGCATAATGGTTTGACATTTCTTAATCTCTTACATAGTAGGTTACACGACAGAAACAGGAAAGATTAAATACTTTAAAAATCACAAAAGTAATAAGTAGCGAATGCTGGAAGGCAACAGCAAAGACATTCAAAATCTTGCACTTACCAGATGCTTTTATGTATATATGGAACATACAGATGCATATATGTTTTTAGAGATGCTACATCACAGAACATGAATGAAAGAGTCAGAAGTACATTTTAAATGAGGAAATCTCTCCTTTCAGGGGGAAAAGTAGATGAATACACGCATTGTTGTTTGCAGTGCTAAAATCAGATAAAGTTTTTGCTTCAGGGAACTAATGCAGAGGAGGTTTCTTGAAGGAATACAGGGAATGTAGGCATAAAATAAACTGGGCAGGCTCAACCTCAGAAATAAATGGAATTGCTGACCTCACCTCAATTCCTTTGTGGCAAGATGGAAAATCTTTTTCTTCCTGGTTGAGGTAACTCAGTTTCGTTAAAATAAATCAGACATTGACATCAATATGATGTTGTTTTGTGATACTCTCTACACATACTCCAATTCTCCCAGAGCAATTTACCATCCTCTTACTAGAATCTCTCAAGAAAATTTGCAAGTTTCCCCATCTGCTTGCTATCTTTGGCTCCTCAAGAATTCCTTCCCCCTCCCCACCCTTCTTTCTCTTTTAACTAAGAAGAAACATAAGAAGCCGAGATACAGTCACTCAAATTTTCAGCCTTCCTTCTCCATTCTTGTTTTCCTTTCAAATAACTCACTCTGATTCCTCTGCTATCCTTTATTCAAATCTATTGAGGTAACAACAGCTTCCAGCTACCCATTCCCCTTTTTTCTAGTCTTCACTACACAACCCAAGGCTCTGACTCCTTTGCTGCTGCCTACAAAGACTTTCTGTCATTTCCCTTGCTTGCCCTCTTACTTTCAACCCTCAGCTGCTTGTCAGCTTACACTTTTAGCTGCTATTTCTTCAACTCAACCTTTGCTCTGATGGCATTTATGGAACACCCATTTCAGTGAAAGTAAACTAAAACCTCACTACAGCTCGCTCCTACGGCCTAATGTTGCACCCCCAGGTTCAAAATGCATCTAAAAGAGCTAAGTTACGGGATTCATAGAATGGTTTGGGTTAGAAGGGACCTTAAAGGTCATCTCATTCCAACCCTCCCGCCATGGTCAGGGGACACTGGACAAGGTTGCTCAAGGCCTCATCCAACCTGCCCTTGAACACCTCCAGGGATGGGGCATCGATGTCCTCCGTGGGCAACATGTTCCAGTGTTTCACCACCCTTACTGTCAAGAATTTCTTCCTAAAATAAATGGCTGGAGAGCAGCCCTGAAGAAAAGGACCTGGGGTGTGGGTTGACGAACAGCTCAACGTGAGCTGTCAGTGTGAACAGCAACCATGTCCTGGGCTGCATCAAGAGAAGCATTGCCAGCAGGGCAGGGAGGGGATTCTCCCCCTTTACTCTGCTCTCATCAGACCCTACCTGGAGGACTGTGTGCAGTTTTGGAGACTCCAACACAAGAAGGACATCGAACTGCTGGAGTGAGTCCAAAGGAGGGCCACAAAGATGATCAGAGAGCTGGAGCACCTCTGCTATAAGGACAAGCTACGAGGGTTGGGGCTCTGCAGCCTGGAGAAGAGAAGGCTTTGAGGAAACCTTATATTAGCCTTCCAGTATCTGAAGGGGGGGCTATAGGAAGGCTGGGGAAGGACTATTTACAAGGTCTTGTAATAACAGGATGAGGAGTAATGGGTTTAAACTCGAAGACAGGAGATTTAAACTAGATGTTAGGAAGAAGTTTTTACAGTGAGGGTGGTGAGACACTGGCATAGGTTGCCCAGGGAGGTTGTGGGGTTGCTTGGAGGTGTTCAAGGCCAGGTTGGATGAGGCCTTGAGCAAATCTGTTCTAGTGGGAGTTGTCCCTGCCTATGGTGGGGGGTTGGAACTTGATGATCCTTGAGGTCCCTTCCAACTTCAACCATTCTATGATTCTAAATCTACCCCTCCTCAAGCCTAAAGCTTAAACTGAGCAGGTCGATAGTTTAGTAGAACTAAACTATAGACCTATATAACCTATAGTTTGGTAGAATTCACAGGAACATTTGCATGTGAAAGAGAAAAGCAAAGCAATGACAGATCATTATTGGCTTCAAGAAGATTGAGAGGTGATAGTCCTGTGGACAACAGAGGATGCTGACCACATTGCACTGATCCATACCATATTTTATTCAGGACATCTTTTCACAAACAAAAATCTAATTTTGTAGGTACTTTCTGGGCCGTTTGGGCATGGTTGAGCACATACAGTCTGAGCAGATTAAAGGCATCTGCGAGCAACTGGGTGAATGTGGATTCAAATAAAACCATAAGATGAGATACTAAAAGTAGTATGTTGCTTGTTTGCCTTAGACTAATAAATATTGAAAACGTTTGACCTAGTTGTGGATGGACATAGAATCACAGAATGGATTAGGTTGGAAGGGACCTCAAGGATCATCCAGCTCCAACCCCCTGCCATAGGTAGGGACACCTCCCCATTTTTCCTACAAGGACACATGTTATGTCCTTGTAGGAAAAATAATCTAATTAATTTTAATTTTACTCAGACTACTTATTTATGGTTTCTTCTAGTCCCATGCTAGAATGGTAATTTTCCATAAATTGCACAGAGAAGATGTTGACTCTCTACTTAGTGAGGATAACTCTTGAGAAGAGATGCATTAGAAAACAGACTCATTTCATAGGAGGCAGACATGTGGAGCTTGCTTTTCCACAAAGAGTATTACTTAAACCTGAAGTTTTTAAAGTATTGCTGCAAAGGAAACTCTGGATAGATTGTTGCCTAGCTCTTAATGATTACTTCTCTTTTATTAGCTGTGGGTAGGAAGAGTAAGTAAAGGACTGCAAACATGTATTCATGATTCTCATTAGCAAAAATGGCACTGTGCAAATCAATTTCCATGGATCCTGCTAGGATGGGCTTTCTAATTAGTCCATCATTAGACAGCTAACTTCTCACCACTTCTCAGACATCAAATAGTCCATCACCCCAACACATCATCCAAGCTAACAAGGAGAATTTTAATGAAAGCAAGTCAAATTGGCTGCTACCACAGAAAGCACACAATAGGCTTTGTTATTAATCTTTCCCTATCCTCATTTCTATTCGGTATTTTAGTTTCTGTTCTTATAAACCCTTTGGTTTGCACCAATAATTTTTTCAACCTCCTGTTAATGAATAGAGCAGCTGCAACATGGAGGGGGGTGGGGAAAAGCTCAGATAAAACACAAATAATGTACAAGCTGAGACTGCTACTGGGTATTTCAGAGCTTTCCATCTTGTGATGCTGAAGAGAAATGTCAGCTTGCTGCTTGTGGTTTTAAATGGAAGCAGCCCATGAAAAGCATTTGGCTGATTGGCTCAGCAGTGTGGTTCAGATGAGCTTCCAGCATGGTCATCCTGCTTTACACAGGGCAGATGCTCCATTCCAAATGGTGGGGTTTGGGCTTGAAAAGCCTATCAGCAGGCACAAAAAGAGAAACTCCCTGAAGATTAAAAGTGACTTGACAAACAGGTACACAAAGGAATAAAAGAACGCCTTGACAAAGATGAAAAATCCCTCCCCGAGCTGAGAAGTCGTTTCTGTATTTGCATAGCAACGTCTGTATTTGTGGTTTTTTTCTAATTGAGGGGAAAATATTTAAAAGAATAAATTTTACATAGACATGTCCCTAATTTAAAATAGCTGCTGCTGCCTGAAGGAAAATCTGCTGCCCTACTGTTCAGGCACAAGCCCGCTCATACCAATTTTGTGTCTCTCTGTTTTGCCTCCTTTCCTTCTTTATTACCAGGGACATTTACATGAAACAGCATTTTTGCTTTTAAGAGTTCATCTGTTCCTGCTGCTTATCCCCCCACCTGAAGTCATAATCCTCCGTTTGTGACGACATAATAATTTCCACTGCAACCAATTGTGATGCCACAAACGGAGGATTATGACTTTAGGTGGGAAATAAACAGCAGGAACAGATGAACACTTAAGAAACAAAGATCCTGTTTTCATGCAAATGTCTTTTGTCATCAAGAACAAGGTTAGAGAAAAGCAGAAAATATACGAGAGGAGCAAGCAAGCAGAATGGATACTAAAGAAACTCAGCATTTTCCAGGAGGCATTCAGCTGCCCCTTCAAATTAACTTCCTACATTACTAGGAATCTGAAATGTTTCTGAAACGTAGGTAGCTTTGTATGTGATGGAATTGTCAGGCTAATGTGATCTGAATTATTGACGGCAGGGCCAGTGCACTTTGCCATGGGGAGTCCATCACTGAACTGTTTTGAGTTTTGGTTTTTTAAACAAGGAAAAAATAAAACAAAAATAGGACCAAGAGAGGTTTCTAATGACAAAGCTTAGCTGGGCTATTTTTCTCCTTCTCCAAAACAAACAAACAAACAATTCTCCAGTTTCAGAACTATCACCAGCTGAACTGGATCACTCAGGTGATCCTAATAGAGGGAGCAGCAGCAATTTGGTTTTTATTTGGTCTGGATCAATTTTGTGGCTGTTGCAGCTGTAATTAGGGGGACGCAAGCAATGATGAACCTCCCTCTAAATTTAGAGCAAACACAGCCTGCAAAATACTGCCCAAAAGGATACACCTAACAAAGCAGGGAAAATATTTCTGCTGTAGTTAATGAATGGATGGGGGAAAAACTAATCAGGGAAGAATAAAACCATCTGAAATTATCTTTCCTCCCTGAATAAAACTAATTCCTAAGCAAAACAGTTTCAGAGAAATCATCAACACAACTACAGGCATTTTGTTCACTATGGATTTTTTTAAGAGGAAACAGGTTCTAGAAATAAATATTCAAAATACAGGCTCAAAAACATTTTCTGTGTCTAGCAAAAATGTTTAGGTTAATTCTATTTGTTTTCAGCTCAGTCACTGAATTCAGTATGTGGACAGTCCTAGTGTCTACGTTAAGGAGTTCAGTGAACTTTGTGAGGCTCACACCCTAAGAGTTTTAAAGATACATTATTGGCCCAAATCAACTCTGCCAACATGGTGCAAAACTAATGAGCTCTGACCACCACCATAGTGGTGATGAGAACTCTCTTGCTCTATGAACAGAACCACTCTCCCTGCTATAAAACGTGCAGAAAAGGGTTGGTGGGAATGCATGTGGAAGTATTTATTTAGTTTACTATAGTAAGTCTTTGATTGCCCATCTGGGACTTCTGATGACAGGAACCACTTTAGATTCTCATGTGCAAAGTTGTATGCCCATCTAATGCCTGGAATGTGGCCTGACACACGTGCCAAGAGTACAAACAGAATGGGACAGGGGACTCAGCATGTTAGTAACTTGTGTTAAAAGGTCTTCTTGCTAGACCCGACTGAACAACCTGAAGCAGCTAACATCAATATGATTTCTCATAGAAGAGTAACTATGCTGGTGAAGGGCCTGGAGAAAAAGTCTTATGAGGAGCAGATGAGGAAGCTGGGGTTGTTTAATCTGAAGAAAAGGAAGATGAAAGGAGACCTTCTCACTACAACTAGTTGAAGGGAGGCTGTCATGAGGTGTATGTTGGTCTCTTTTCCCAAGTAACTAGTGATAGAACAAGAGGGAATGGCTTCAAGCTGCATCAGAGGAGGTTTAGGCTGGATGACTGAAAAGGTTGTTGGGCCTCAGAACAGAGTGGTAGAGTCACCATGCCTGGATGTATTTAAAACCTGTGTAGATGTAGTGCTTGGGCATATGTCTTAGTAGTGGACTTTGCGTAGGGTTAATTGTTGGACTTCATGATCCTGAAGGTCTTCCCAACCTCAATGATTCTGTGTTCCTATGATTTGCTCTTTATTTTCACTTTTTAAAGACACAGAGATCTTGTCTCAAATCTGTCCAACCCAGTTACAAACAACTGACTGAAGTGCTGAATGAAAAGCCCAGTTTTTCCTATCCTTCCTACACAAATAAGACCTCTAGATGATTCACTTCAGGTTTGAATCACCCTCATGGAAATACAAGAGCAATGTACATTTATAGGAGAGTGACGTCTACACACACACACACCACTCAGCTCTCCATCCCATGAAGAGAAAGGCAATGTAGTCCCATCCCACAAACCTTCTCACCCATTCAGCCATATAACAGGGCTCTGAAGCCCTCAACACAGGAAGGACATGGACCCGATGGAGCAGGTCCAAAGGAGTGCCATGAAAATGATCAGGGGGCTGCAACAGCTCTGCTACAAGGACGGGCTGAGGGATTTGGAGCTATTCAGCCTGGAGAAGATTCTAAGGAGACTAATAACAAACTTTCAGTACCTTAAAGGGGCCTGCAGGAAGAAAGGAGAGAGACTGTTTACTAAATCCCACCCTTGCCAAGAAAATAGTTTCAAATTAGAAAAGAGTAGATTTAGATTGGATGTTAGGAACAAGTTCTTTACCATGAGGATAGTAGAACACTGGAACAGGCTGGAGATAGCTGAGGCCCCATCCTTGCAGATATTCAAGGTGAGGCTGGACAAGGCTCTGGGCAACCTGATTGTCTTGGTTCTAGTTTAAATTTCCCAGAGACTCAAAATATAGCTAACAGAACCAATACAATAATAGGATGCCTTCCCCTCTCCCCCCACTTTTGGGAAGAAAAGAATTAAATGTAGAGAGAAAGGAGGTAAAATGCCACATCCAAATAAATAGTTTTGCTTCAATTTGGAAGTTAAAAGAAAAAACTTTAACAGTAAATAAAAGGTATTTCAGGTAGAGGAGTTACAAAGAGGTATAGGGAAGGGAAAACAAGATACAAAAAATATACATACAACCGGATCGATGACAATGGATGGAGGTAGATTTTCAAGAAGGGGGTTTGCACTACGTGGTGGGCTGACTACATGGCAAAACAGGAACAGCAGCAGGAACGCGGGTGCTGCTAGCAGGCAGGTAGGTGAAAGAGAAAGAGAAATGGGAAGTTCCTCTGTTTTTATAGGGGCTCTAGGCAGGAAGTGGGAGTGGGCTAACCACTACACTTGGGGTCAGGTTTCACATCCTCCCTCAAGGAGGGGTCAGGAGAAACTGGGGTCAGCTTCAGATCCACAGGCACATCCCAGAGAGTTAACCCTTTACATTGATCTAGCTGAGGATGGCCTTGCTGACTGCAGAGGAGGCTGGAGTAGATGACCTTCGGAGGTCCTTTCCAACCCAGATCATTCTACGATTCCATGATTCCAGTGCTAGCAGCAAAATTTTAAGCCTGACACAGTGCTGTGTTCAAAGAACCTTTCAATGTGGTCTCTGCTGAGAAGTAGGAAAATGAAAAACTGGGTTTTTTTACACTGCCAGATTTCCTAGGCACCTTAACATCTGAGACTACATGAAATTAAGTTTAGATAAACTAAACCCTTACTTTCTATTCTTTGTTGCATAAGTGAAGTCGTTTAGTTTTCAAAGTAGTATTTCACTGACCTAACTGAAATTCAGAAGAAAAAGATCCCAAAAAGAAAAGAGGTAAAAAGGAAAGTTAAAACTTGCAATTTTTAAAGTGTGTGCTCTTAAAAACATGGTTTTTAAATACAGCTGCTCCTTTAAGGCTGCAATAGTGCTGGATGAGGCACAGAAATCAACTCTCTAGAAACTGGTCTTTAATAATTAAGTTACATAAATTGAACATAATGAAGTTATACCAGCTGGGCATGTGCAATGTGTATTTGAATGATGAGGTTGGCAGTAAAAAGCAATACAGAAGAGATGTTAAGGCAATTTCTATACAATTTTCCACTTATATTAACTGTGCCAAGATATTCAGATTGGAGAAGGGTCTTAAGTAAGTGCAAAAAACTAGTTTATATTTAAAATTCATTTAATAGATCAAATTAAAAAGTGAAACATGAAAAATTAAAACATCCCTCCACTATTGTCAGTTTGATAAAATGGAAAAGAAGAGGGACAATGAAACAATTAACACTCTCAAATTTGCTTGCAGTTTTCGATGTGACCCCGAGCCATAATTCTCAAATCATTACATGGGAAAAATTACTCCTCCATGATAGTCTCTAGAAGTTGGTACTCTTTGTAAGGCTATTTTTGCTACTAGATCTTGTATGTAAGTTGGGAGAGGATAATTTATATTAGCTTATGGGTTTGAAAACACCTATGTTGTTTAGAAGATGTCTCACCCTTAAAAGTACTTGAGACAGAGCTGTAGTTCAATATAGATTGCAGAAACGAAAATAGAAAAACCATCACCAAAAAAAACAACCTCACCTAAACAAACAAAACCACAAACACCCAAATAAAGCACCCCAAACCCAAACAAACAATTGACAGAGTTACATAGAATCTTGAAAAGTTCCCCAGTCTACCCAAGGGAGAACAAAGGTTTATGGTCTGCCTGAGAAAAAACTAACAGCAGCTAAGAAAGGCATCCAAAGACCAAGCCTCCACAATATCCCAACCTCCACGACTTGACAGAATTCTTCCTGTTAGATGTATAAACTTGAGTTTACCTTGCTGGAGCAGGTGAGAGCTCTTTCTCACTTCTGTGTAGAGAGTTCACGGTCCTTTTCTTTCTTCAACCCGCTTTTGAATGTTTGAAGATGACGCTTTAGATTTGCGCCAGTTTGAGGCCACGAGCAACCCAGGACTGGAGGACAGAAATTACTCTCACTCCTTTTGAGGAGTAAGAATGAAGACACTGGCTGGAAGTTTAAAGGGAGGTTCTATTTACAGGTGCATATATGCAAAAGGCAGACAGGTAGAACGGATAGATCCACAAGCTGGGCCAAGTCTGTCAGACTAAAACCATCTAGAATCCTCCACCCCTTCCACTGTCGGCAGGCCTGAGAGTAGGCCACAACTGCCCTCCCCAGCTTAGGCATACAAGGCCTCAGCAGGCCACATGACGCAGCTCAAAATTCCCCGCCCGCTAGAAGCCATCTCCCACACACAAACATGAGATAAGGAGGGACACACTCTGCCCGAGGAGAGAAGTGAGGGGAGGAAAGGCAGGGAGGGGAAGAGAAGAGAAGAGAGAAGAGAGCGCTATCAGCCAGGCACTGCCTTACAAGCTGTGATACCGGAAAGCGGAAGAGAATGACACTGTTACAACACCCTGGGACGACCAGGTCCATCCCCTGGGACAGGACTTGGTCTCTGTAATTTTCTTGAGGGAACCTGGGACCCCTCAAATGACCACAAGATTCCTTTTCTTATCCTTTCTAGACTAACCATTCTGGATCTTCCAGTTTTCCTTCAAACACCAAGTTACCCAAAGCTGATCATCCTCATTGCTTTACACTCCACTCTTTCACTGCTTCACCACCTTTCTGGAAGCATGGCAAGAACCAGAGTTCAGGTCTTAGGGACTATGTCCTGTACACACACCCTCTGACGTACTGAGGTAGTGGGTTTAAAGTGGCAGAGGGGAAATTTAAACTAGGTGTTAGGAAGAAGTTCTTTAGAGTGAGGGTGGTAAGACACTGGCACAGGCTGCCCAGAGAGGTAGTGGATGCTTCCTCCCTGGAGGTGTTCAAGGCCAGGTTGGATGAGGCCTTGAGTGACCCTACTCTAGTGGGAGGTGTCCCTGTCTATGGTGAGGGTTTTAACTAGATGACCTTTAAGGTCCCTTCCAAGCTAAATCATTCTATGACTCTGATTCCTCCTAAACCTCTTCTCCCACCTGCTAAGATTATATATAAGCAATTCTCACTTTACCTTTCAACACATTTGAAATCCCTTCCATGTCCTATTATCTGCAAATTCAGTAATTATAATACAGGTGAGAGAAAGAAGAGCACTAATGACATAAATTACTGCACACTACTGGTCTAGAACTGAATCTGCAGCTTGCTATGATCCCCCATGTGAAAGTGCATCAATGGGTACAGTGAGTAAACTATTTTGCATTCCCCATACTGGAGACTCAGCTCTGTTTCAGATGTAAATACCACAACAGGAATCTTCTACCTTATTTCTCAAAATAGATCTATAACAGGATGCTCAAACTGCTTCCTAAGTAATATCCAGATTCTATTAAACACATTACTGAAATTTATATTGGCAGAGATAAACAGAGTAATTGACTCCTTGCCAGAGGACCTTTCCCTCAAGCTGCTTCTGAGGATGTATGCTTATATATAAGCAGACTGAGGTTGTAGTGAGGTCGGGGTTGGTCTCTTCTCTCTAGTGACAGATCAAGAGGCAAAGTCCTCACATTGCACCAGTGGAGGTTTAGGTTGGATATCAGGAAAAAAATCTTTGCTAAAAGGTTGGTCAGGCATTGGAACAGGCTGCCCAGGGAGGCGGTGGAGTCATCACCACTGGAGGTGTTCAAAAAACATGTGCATGTAACACTTCAGCACCTGGTTTAATGGCCATGGTGGCGTTAGGTGAACAGCTGGACTTGATCTTTAGAGCTCCTCTCCAACCAAAACAATTCTCTAATTCTATGATAGATGTATCCTCACATACAAGCCAGTTAAAATGAACATACTATTAACTAAGCCAGATGTTGAAAATGTTGATAGGCACCAAAAACCCCAAAAATCCAGTACTTCAGTCTGTCTAGAACCTGCAAACCCAAGGATTACAAACATGACTGCACCATGTTCACTGTGTGTTAACTTTCCTGTTCCTTGACAAAGGCTATCTTTGGCTTCTCTACTCCTCAAGTGAATCCAGGTATTTGATCATGTCCACAGAAATGAAGTATTTTGACAGCCTTCATCAAGGAGATATCAAAGAAATGCTATCTGTGCATGCATCATTACTACAGCTCTTGTTTTGATATTATCTGACTTCAGAGAAATTGGAAAAAAGGCATCACTTCAGAAGATGATGAGGTACATTAACTAATGACAGTGCTTTGTTGAGACAATTCCTGGGTAAAGTATGCTAAAGCTTAGGGTAGAACCAAACACAGAACTCAAGACACCAACTGCTGTTAAAATCAAGACTTTTGAAGGGGGGGAAAAAAAATCTAAACTAATTATGTTTAATTTTTTTGTTTTTAAATACACTCAGGAATGCACCTAACTGATTAAATTACTAACCCCACATATTTATCAGTATGGTGACAGGCAAAGAAAAGATATCTGCTAAAATAGAACTGCAATAAAAATGTTAGATGAACACATATCTGTCTCCTTTAGAAGCCCAGTATTGCTGTGATTTGCTCTCAATAACTGACCATCAATTAAATTTTTTTTAATAAGAAGAATTTTATAGCCATAACCTTTTATTGATTTTAAAGTTAAGAATAAAATTGGAAAATAGCCACATGCAGAACACCTTCCAAAAGCATATCAGAAAGAGGACCTTTTGCTTCCCAGCTTAATCTCTGCAAATTTATATACTGTGAAAAGCCAAAAGCAAGTCCTGGCTAAATACACATTGGTGTAAGCTCTGCAGTAAACTGCAGTAGCTGCAGCAAAACCTGGTCCTACTGATGCACTGGGAGCTCTCTGCCTTGAAGAGGATTTCACACATTCTAAGCTTCTTGAATTGAAGAAGAAATCAATGTTTACCACCCAGAGCAACATATGAAATTAGTTCCCATCCAACCTCTGAAAAGTCATTTATTTTCTATCCTTGAAAGAGCTTCGTATCTCAGAAAGTTTGAATTCATTGAGTAAGGTTTCCAAATAATCTTTAATCCTTCATCTCACAGCCTTCTGTCTACCTCCACAAAGTACATTTGAGTGAATAATAACTTTTCTGAAGAGAACTGTGTATTATAAAAGCTTGGGTTTAGCTGACTAATAAGACTGGAACCATTAACAAAGATGTCTTTGTTTTCGAGGCCAAATGCATTGCAAATCTGACTTCCCTGTAACACTCACTAGAAATTAATTGTTCCGTCATTTAGAATGAAAATACTTAATCATCTAGAAGTCACAAGCTATGTTTCCTGTCAATGAGAAAGAAAAAACTGGGAAGAGATGCAATATAAGCTATCAGAAGCAAAACTGAGATGTTCATAAAGCTGACACTGCAAAATCCCTTTGCGTTTAGGTCTCTACCCCACGTTCCGTTGCTGTTGCCATTTATGAACCCGCGATGATTACAAATGTAGAACAAGTCAACAGAGCGTGCCAGCTGAATTCAGAGACAAATGACAGAGGAGATCACAAACACAAATCGGCCTTTCTGTCAGAGGGCAGGGGCAGGAGGAGGGGCAGTGATTATACCCTTCCATTTTAACTGCATGTCACAAAAGCAGGGATGAGAAAACAAACTGCTTTAGTGTTTTCCCAACTAACACCACACATTCCGGAAGAGTTTTTCCACTAGCACAGTTAAACACTCCAAGGGTAAGCAGACATCAGGTAGGAGAACCTGATGACACCTGAGGAGTTTCTGAAAGCTATTCTGTCTGTGCTACCTTGCTCCTCTGTTTACACACAACACACATACACCATGTTTTAAGATTGTCTAACTCTGAAGTCATCACAAGCAAAATGTTACAGATACTCCCACCATCTGACAAACCACATGCAAGCTTCTCCAGAGTGGCTGGTTAGACAGATTCAAATCAGAAACTGGCCTGGTGTGCTATGAGATCCCCCCTATCTCTTCAGCCACTCGTCACCTTAAGTAAGGTGTGGAATATAGGATTCATAGAATGGTTTGGGTTAGAAGGGACCTTAAAGATCATCTATTTCCAATCCTCTTGCCATGTTCAGGACCACCTTCCCTCAAACCAGGTCATTCAAGGCCTCTTCCAACCTAGCCTGGAACACCTCCAGGGAAGGAGGCATTCACAACCTCCCTGGTCAACCTGTTTCAGTGTCTCACAGACAAGAATTTCTTCATAATATCCAGTCTAAATCTACTTTCAAGCTTTGGTCCGTTCCTTCTTGTCCCACTCCTACAAGTCCTTGTAGAAAATCCCTCCCCAGCTTTCCTGTAGACCCCTACAATTTCTGGAAGGCTGCTATAAGGTCTCCCCAGAGCCTTTCTTCTCCAGGCTGAACAGCCCCAACTCTTGCAGTGTCCCCACTGGGGAGGTGCTCAGCCTTCTGATCATCTTTGTTGGTCCTCCTCTGCACTCTGACAGTCTGAAAGCTATGTCTGTGCCAAAAAGCTCAAAGCTTTAGCTCTTCAGCATAATTTTCATGTAAAATCTTGAAAGAATTATTTACATTTCAAATCTCACCTGCACAATATTCTTAAATCTTCAGCCTACTTCTTAAAATTCATCTGGGAATTCCACAGTGTGACAAACTTTAACTTCTTCATCTCTTGAACCGAGAGTTCTGGATATGGGAAGAATACTCAAAACCACCTCTCCGTGTCTGTTTTAATGGGCTAGGCCACAGTGCCTGTGAGAACTCTCAACGTTCAATTTAACATGATCAGATTTATTTTAAAAAACATAAAGAGATTTATGTTTTAATTTCCAGATCATCTTTAGAGGGAACAAAACAGGATGGCAGTGTTATTGGGGAATGCTCCATTATTAAAACTATAAATCCCTCCAAAATGAAAATAAGTCGCCTTAATTTGTTTTTCCAGTGTTGAAAAGGGTAAAAAAAACAGATCCCCAGTAGTTCAGTAGACAATTTAATACCTTATTCAACTAAGGTAAGTGGTTTGGTTTTAATACCTTATTCAACTAAAGTGTGTTTCTTTGCCTTTTCTCTGAGGAATAATGAGTACTCTAAAGACATAAGAGTTTGGAAAGCCCATGCTCAACTGGTATTCAGCAAAGCAGCTTTATTCATGTCTTACAACCAGCATGTGCTCAAGGCACCCCAGCTTTAACTGGATTTAAACGCTGTCTGAAACACCCAGTTAGCAGGTCTGCTTTCCTAAACCAACACTGAAGTGACTCAGCGATTAAAAGGTACTCATATATCAGACCAGAAAATGAGATTAGAGTTTAAGTAACGGTTGCTAAATTAAGAACTAAATTGTCCACAAATGAAGGAGGGTTAAGGACATTTTTCCCTTTGTGGTTTTGTTTTGCTAGCTGTGCTAAAAAAAAATAAAAAGTCTTTTGACTTCCGAGTTCACTTAGGGCAACATTTTCAGACATGCATCTGCAGCATGTTTGTGTTACTGTGCCTAATTAGAACAACAATCAATCAACTGTTGCCCTTGCTCAGTAAAGTTGCAGCAAAATTTTAAAGTCTAATTCCCATCAGGAAAAAAAAATTTACATTGTGACTGCCCCTCCTTCACCTCCCTAGTTCTTTCAAGATACTTTTTGAGACTTCCCTTCCTCCAGCTGCACAGGAAGATAACTCCTCTTTTTTTTTTCTTTTTATTTTATATATATGAATATTAAAAAATACTTTTTATATAAATACATATGCAGTCTATCACTTGTTATTTAGTTATCTGACACACTAAGGCTTTACAGTTAGTTTCATTTCAATTCCACAGCCTGGAAAGAGCATTAACAAGACATCCAACCATTTGTTTCAGTCATGACTGAGAATTCAAGCTGGGGGATGAGACCTAACGCATCGCTTCTGCCCAGTTTCCATTAGTATCCAAGGCTGAAATATCTCACTGCACATGGGGGCACCAGCAAGCAAGTAACACACAGCACAGTTTCATGGAAGTTGTGGCAAATGCCTCCGCCCCATCAAAGGGAAAAGAACAAAAGCATCTACAAGTTAGCTTGGAAGAGATTTGTAGCACACACACATTTTTCTATGCAGTAAATGGACACACATTTGAAAAGCAGAGGGCTTTAAGAAAACGCCTCAGCATGCACCAAGGTTAAACTCAGCTCTGACATGTGACCGCTTCTACACGGTTTGCAACCTCATCTGTGGCTCCAGTGATAAGGCCTGAACACATCCTAACCTTCCTGGGAAAGGGCCTAGAGAATAGGGGAGTGACTGAGGGAGCTGGAGCTGTTTAGTTTGAAAAGGAGGGGCCTGAGGGAGGATCTCATTGCTGCCTACAACCACCTGAAGGGACACTGTGGAGTGGCTAGTGCTGGTCTCTTCTCGCAGGTAACCGGAGACAGAACAAGGGGGAATGGCCTCAACCTGAGACTGGGTAGGTTTAGATTGGACATTAAGAAAAAGTTTTCACAGAGGCAGTGGTCAGGCACTAGAATGAGCTGCCCCCGGAGGTAACTGAGTCACCGACCCTGGTTGTGTTTAAGGGTCGTTTGGATATGGTGCTTAGGGATATAGTTTAAGGTTAATCTTGTAAAGCAGAATTATAGGTTGGACTTGGTGATCCTGAGAGTGTTTTCCAGCCTGAATGTTTCTGTGATTTTGTGATCCCTTGCAGCATGGCTGCACTGTTTACACTCCCACTGCTCCTCCAGACCACTCCTAACATCTGCTGGGTACTTTACAATAGACCTTTCTGCTTACTGCTAGATGTATTCTTCCTTCCTCAGGTTTTCCACTTCTGAAAGCAGCCTGCCCCTTTGTTTTCTCCTCCCTTCCCTCCCCTTCTAGCAGCAGAATGAGAGCAAAGAAATGGAAGCAATAATGTATCATAATTTAGAATGGTGCAGCTGGTGCATAGGCTCCAGAGCTCCTATCTGTCACACTTCTAAGGCAAAGATGAGGAAAATATCTTACTTTTTTTTTTTTCCCCTCACTTTCTCATTCTGCAGGTGAAAAAAACAACTACAGGAAAGGTTCAAAAGCAAGGAGAAAAAGCTTGAGCACTGACACAGGGTATTCTGCAGCACGAAGAAGAAACAAACACACATCTGCTGTCTCTGAGTTTGAGAAGCTAGGAAGCAGATTTGTTTCCATTTCATCTCCATATGATTTGGGTGCTCGGTAGGCATCTGTGCATGCTTCAGGACAGACTCGCAAGCGAAAAGTGTTTTGACCTTGGTAGCACCTATGCAGAGCCCAACAAAAACTACTCCATGTTTACTCCAGTGTGTGAGAGGACTTGATTTGCTGTCATCACAAGCCTCCCACTCCAACTTTCATTCTCTCCTTGCCCGACTACAGGCTGATTGCTCAAGCAAGGAGATAGGAAGGTAAGACACCAGCCTGTTTTCTGGATGGATGTGCAGTACAAAAGCAGCAAAAAGATATGAGCAAATCAGTTAGGCAAGCTTTACTCAAACAGCTGCAGAGAGAGATAGAGACCAGCCAGCTGCGAGACATCAGAAATTGCGGGAGCACAAAGGACAGATCTCCAGTCTAACCTTGCTGATCCTGTCAAACCTGGGGCTGAGGAAGGATCACTGCCAAACACTTCCCAAATATCCTCTCTTGTTTTTGAAAGCAAAACTGTTTTGAGTAAGATAAGATTCTGTTTAATGTTCTGGCCTCCACTTTTCCTCCCAAGGGGCAGGAGGGTATGGGTTTGAGTACACATGTAGAGTTAACAGTGTAGAAAGCAGAGGAGGCTCTGAGGCACTGCAGAAAGCGGTCCTTAAAGACTGGCCACCCCATTGCTCCAAGGGAACCGCTGGCTCCTCATGTCCCTGCTCTCAAATACCTTATGTATTGCAGCCAATCATTTCTGAATATTGTTCTAGGTCCCTGAAATGCCTCATCTGAAATACTTTACCACTACTCTGGCCATTTACATTCAAGAGGAGGTTAAACTGGGAAGCTGCAAAGAAAGGTTACAAGAATGATTAGAGTAATGGAGTCTCTTTAAAAGCAAGAAATGGCAAGAAATTACAATTACTCTTGTCAAATATGGGAAGGTTAGACAGACTGGAGAAGCAGGCAGGAAGGAGAGCTAAAAACCATTTCAGTCAAAGGACAATGTTTCAGCTGGAGACCAAATAGTTGTAAAATGGTTGCACCAAAGTTCAGACTGAAAGTCAAAAATGAATGAAGACTCTCAAATGCTTTCCCCATATTTAGGAGGTAGAGATGGTGCAAGAAGTACCCATGGTGTTTGAAGACATGCTGAAAAGCTGATGAAGAAATGGTGACTGGCCCCCTGAAAGAGGATTTCAACAGGACAAGAACAGTTTGTTTCCACTGTTTTTATTTTCTACAAATACCAGATTCAGATCTTCATGAGTCATTTTGAGGACTCGAAACAGAAACCTTCCTCCTCTCAATCCACAATTTCCTCACTTTCAAAGCCCTAGAGAGCAGCCACAGCTGTGCAGAAAGTTGGGTAGGATGTGTGGCAATGCAATTACACGGACAGCAGATGAAGTCAGGTGACTTGCTCCCATCTGATATTAAATCATATACAAAAAAATGAGTAGAAAGGAAACCTATATTGTGCCACCCCCTCATATCCCAGCCAGAATGCTGGGAGGCTTTTTTGCTTTGGATGTTGCCATCCTCTATACCAAAGTATACAGTTTAATTCCTGGGTTAATCTACCAATTTGACCTAACAAATGCTATGCATATGCATAGGCCTGTGACTATAAAGTCCTGCTCTGTTTTATAGCACATTAGAGTTGCACCATCTGATCTTTTATTACAGGTTATCAATTTATACTACATTGTCAAGAAGCATACTAATCACCTATGGACTTCTTATCCTTCAACTACTTTAAGCTTAACACAGTTGTTGTTCTTGTGGATTAGCACACTCAAGGACCCAATGGACCCTCCTACCTGTGCACTCACAAGAATATACAATAACAGTGATAATGCTGTGCAACTTGAGAGTCCCCTGCTAATAGTTACTGTAAAGTCAATCCTCCTTCTCAACAGCATGTGCTAAAGCAAAGCAATTTAAGTGCTACTATACATTTAATAAGACAAAAACAAGCAGTGAACATTACCACTCCTGATGCATCACTGGAGTTCAAAGGCTTTTTCAGTATCCAGCACATTTCACTTATTTTTACCTAGGTAGCTTTAGAACTGCCTTTCAAATCACATCCTCCTCTACGAGAGATATTCAAAAGCAATGCCTCAGCTTTCTTTTAAAGGCTGCACAGCACTGAAACACATGGATGCAATCAGCTTGGTGATGGGCACAGCTCCCGGAAAGCAACGCTCCCAGGGCACTCGCCAATTTGATTCCAAGTTCACATATGCAGTCTCTGGCCGTTCAGTGGCACCTTCCAGCCACATCTGCGCACACTGCAGGGAGGGCTGGTACTTCTGTTAGCAGATGGCAGCTGACCGCTTCCCCAGGTTGTCCAAATGGGAATTGAATATCCACAGCAATGACTGAAATGGAACAATTTTACAGGAAGCACTGGAGAATTAAGTTAAGAAATAGCTACAGAAATGACGTTTAATTTCCCATTCACTTCTCTTCCCAGCTTTCACTTAAGCATGGTGCTTCCAAACAGCTTTTTATGACTTACACAACAGAGATGGCCTAGCTTTAAAGGGCCATGGGTCGTTACACTGCACAGCATGCCTCTGAAGAAGACTTCTGGATCATTCCTACTCTCTCCTCTTCTTCCAGCACTGCTTTACAGGAGCACTGTCTGAGAGGGTCCTACACACTTCCCCCAAGAACTAAACTATGTGGCTGTACAGCTGCCTGGGAAACCCCTGGGACAGCTGCTTTCAGCAGGCAGCCATACCTCCATCCTTCAACAAGAACAGCAGGCACAGTCTTCGGCTGAGATCAGTAACTCAGGAGAAAGTCTGGGTTCCTTTACAGATAAACAGTACTCATGCAAGCAAAACCATGCAAACACCTTTTGAGGCTAGACGCTGCACTAGGTGCTGTTTCTTTTCAAAGGCCTCAAAGAAACCTCATACATTTAAATCATCAAATCACAGAATGGTTTGGATTGGAAAGGACCTTAAAGATCATCTAGTTCCAACCTTTTTGCCATGGCCAGAGACATCTTCCACTACACTACGTTGCTCAAAGCCAATCCTTTGTCAGGGACAAAGTGCACGCTGTGAAGTTACAATGAGTAACATGCAGCTCTCTTCCTGTTCATTGCAATTTGCCAATATGTAAGGCTCAGGAAAACTGCAGTATCTTGTGGGGATTAGGGTGGGATATTTTATTGGTGGCGGGATTCTGTTCACTTTGGTTGTTTTAACTGAAAGGTGGAACAGCAGAGACTGGAAATATAGTATATTCTTGGCTGTGACTTGTCCATAACCTATTGACTGAGAGGAGTTTTGAGAACAAGTCCCCAGACCTCATGCTGGTGCCCAAACTATAACTACCCCACTGGAGATACTATTTCTATACTATGCTTGTGTTCTAGCACCAAATCCAGCCTCTCTACAATAAGCATAGTCTGCAGAATGAAAAGGGACAAGGACTCAATACCAACCACTTGCACAGCAATGTCTTGCTATCATGAAAACTTTAAAAAAACCCAAACCAAACAAAAACAATCCCAAACAACCAAACAAACCCAAAGACTAACAAAATGTGGCTAAACATCATCAATCTACTCAAGGTATAAACAATACCTTTGGGACTTCACCAGGTGAAAATCAATTTAGTTAGTTCACTGAAGGGGAGTGAGAGAGAAGAATCAGTGCTGCAGCTCCCTAAATTGTTCCACTAATGCATCTGCTGGCTCAGTATGCAGTGGTCTGAACAACCCTTTTCACAAAGTCATGAGATTTCAGCTAAAAGGAAGCAAAATGAGAGATGATAACCACCAATAACATAAAACTCACACAGAAACACACACATGAATATAGACAAATATTTACAGTTTTAAAAGTAAAAGATAATCAGGTGTCAAGACAATAGCCTGCTAATACCTTCAGAGTATCTTTGGAGTGGCAGTAAAATACACTACTCAAGATTTTAGTAGGAATATAACTCTGGAGAGAACCAAGTCTTACTACTATGAAAAGCTTCCAAAGATAGAGGAACGAGAATATGACAGGCTCTTGAAGTTAAGAGTGCAAGCACCTACTCCTGGATAAATATTCAGAAATAAAATAGATAAGCCTTCATTAATATTCAGTAGAAACAATCTCACACACCATAAGGATCAGAAGAGAGTAGATGACCAGCCATGTGTTCACTGCTTCTTATATCTGGCCTTAAATTAGTCTGGAAAATCTAACCAGAGCTGAAGTAGGGAAAGCTATGGAATTATTCCAGCAATGATAGAAAAGAAGCCTCCCTGGAGCAATAAGAGGCCATTTTAGCTGATTTGCAGGCTGGATGGCTCTAAAACACATGTCCTCTGCTTATCTACAAATAGATACAGCACAGACACAGAAGCAATGCAAACCTTTGGTAGTGAACAAAGCCCAGTACTTTAGGACTAAAAATTCAGCTTACTTTTCCATAAAGCCCTGCTGCAGGTCACAATGCTAACAAGATGGATAACTAATGCTGGGTGACTGGTAATTGGTAACTACATCTGAGAAAGGTTGGGTCAGAGGAGAAGTCACTCTCAGGAGCATGAAAAGCTCTGGTTTCAGACCTTGCTCTCACACTGGACAATCTGTATGTTATCTCATCAATTTAAACAGCAGTGTCCCAGATACTTAATTAAGCTGATTATGAACTTTGCCCATTCATTGAAAGATTAGGTTCTGACTGAGCTTTTCTTTCATCCTACCATCAAGAGCCTTTAACATCTTCCCTTTTATACTCATTTGCACACCACATCCCTCCCTGCAAAGAGTCTCAGCACTGCTTTGGAAATTTTTGCTTAGTGTTAACTTTGTTATATTTCTGGATCAAAACAGAAACTACAGAAGTGACTGTCTGTAGCTAGAGTTTGTTCCTTTGGTGGCATTGCTTTTCTTCTAGAGAGGATTATACATCCTATGTATGAGCTTTGAGCTGTAATGAAGCGTAAGAAAACAGAAGAGTCAAAAACAGTTTCTCAGAGATCCACCTTAGCTTTAAGCTGGCAAAGGTACCTTTCAGAAAGGATACCCAGAGGCTGCATGCACTGCTGAAGTCAATGTTGTAAACAACTGTCTTCAGCTAGCACAGATCTGTGCTGGTGGAGACTAGGCACCTTTAAAGCACTGTTACTTAGCGCAAAAGGTCTTCTAATGCAGTTCACAACGTTATATATTGGTCACGATCAGCTGACCCAAAGCTCTCTTATCAGCAGCATTCAGCAGTGCAGATAGGGCTGTTCCAGCTCAGTACTTTTCCTGTCTGCTCTTGCCAATCTGGCTAGTTTTCCATAAGACCTGATTTCCCAGTTCAGGCAAAATCCTGGCTAGGAATCTAAAGCCTGGCAAGTAAACTTGCACACCCCATGCCTCAGCACACAGCAGCTGCAGATATATATGCTAATTCTCTTGGTAAAAGCACATGAGATCAGCTCCATGCGTCCAGGACTCAGCCATATGGATCACACCATAAAGACAACTACACAACTCTCAGCTGACTTCACATTCTTTTCTGGCTTCTACTGAGTCACCATCCCCGGAGGTGTTTAAAAGGAGGCTGGATGAGACACTTAGTGCCATGGTTTAGTTAATTAGAAGGGTTAGGTGATAGGTTGGACTCAGTGATCTCTGAGGTCTTTTCCAACCTGCTTAGTTCTGTGATTCTGTGGCTGGAAAGTGAGGACTAACCAGGTCCCATTTCTTTATGCAGCCCTCATTTACTCTTCCACACAGCACTTTGATTTCCAAGCTCCACTGCCTCTGCCATCTCACCACGTTCTGAAGTTAGAATTATCTTACTCATCTCATTTTAATTTTTGTTTTGTTTTTTAAATAACCTCAAGTGTTTGAATAAACTCTACTAGGAACTAGTGGCACAAGAGGGGTTAAATCTGGGAGGAGGGGAGAGAGGGTGATCCTTTTCTATTTGCAGGCAGCATGGAATATCAATTTTATTGGACAGAAAGGCATTCCAGCACATCAGAATGTAAGCTTTAACTCCTTTCAACAATTTTATCCAAGATGGAAAGACAAAGCTTTTTCATTGCCTCAAAAGAAGAATCAATTTAACCTGAAGAAAACTAAACAAAGCATTTCAGACTTCCACGTGACAACTGCTACTTGTTATTTGCAGTCAAAAATATCAATGCAATAACTGTCCTTGTAGAAAAGGAACAAACCCAAGAACCCTGGACTACAGAGGAACTACCTTGTTACATGCTAAACTGGTCAAAAGAACCAGCAAAAGCAACTTTGCAAAAGGGAGTTAACACATTACCTCCAGACATCCTGCTACAGAACATCCATTTCAGGAAGGAATGTTTGCTTATGTTCCCCTACAGCCTCAGCTGGGACTCTGTTTTCTGTAGGCTCAGAGACAGTCACGGTGGTGTCATTGAGGCAAATTCTGAGCTGTTCCATAACACACTGGTAAGAGTTAAAAGAAACTCCCCCCACACTACCATGCTGAAAACTTCTGCAGTTTGGTTATCCAGTGGTTTTGTGTTGTGACCTACTAGCATGTGAAGGTTTTTGAGTGGCAGGTGGAATTAGAAAATGAAGGTGTGAATGATTCACACAGAAACATTTGGTCTGTTACCAGGTAATTATCAAGGGCTGTCAACATAAGAGTGACTTCATATCAAGATACAATCAAAGGCCAACCACCACTCATTAACTTCTGAAGATTATCAGCAAGCAAGAGGCAAAACATGTGACAGCCACATAAGGCTTGTGAACCCTAATCTTCCCACTCTAAGAAATCTGAACCACTGTGGGGTTGTTTGTTTACAAGCTTTTGAAAAAATCCATTTTGCACATCTCAGCAGGAAAGAAGATCACAGCTTCTGTCTCTACCTGCCTGGCTCACCTGCAGTAGAGCTTTCACAGCTACGGCACTCGGTTAGGGCAAGGCACTGAACAGGAGCAGGAAGAACTCTGCTCTTCCTACCCCATCTTAACAGGAGAAAGCTACTCAGCCACCTGCTGTAACAGTGAACCTACATAATCACAGAATCATTAAGGCTGGAAAAGACCTTTAAGACTGTTGAGTCCAACCGTAACCCAACTACCCTGACTACTAAACTCTATCCTGAAGCATCACATCCAACACCTCATTGCTCTTCCAGTAAAGAATTCTTTCCTAATATCAAATCTAAACCTTCCCTGGCACAACTTCAGCCCACTTCCTCCTGTTCTATAATCAACAGTCACTTGGGAGAACATACCAACACTTGGTCTCACTACAACTCTCTTTCAGGTAGTATTAGAGAGCAATAATAAGCGTCATAGATTCATAGAATACCAGGTTGGAAAAGAGCTCAAGGATCATCCAGTCCAACCTTTCACGGTAAGAATATAGTTTAAATGAGCTGGCCCAGCACCCTGTCAAGCTGGGCCTTGAAACTGCCTAATGTGGAGGATTCCACCACCTCTCTCAGGAGTTTATTCCAACATCTAATGGTTTGAATGGTGAAACATTTTTTCTGCCATCCAGTCCAAATCTCCCTAGTAGCAACTTGTTCTCCTTATCCCTTGTCCTTACTGCACGATTCTAAAAAGGGAGTCTCCCTCCTCACAATAGCAGCCCTCTATGTACTTGTATGCAGTTAGAAGGTGTCCCCTAACTACGCCTTCTCTTCTCAACACACACAGTTCTCTCAGCCTTCCTTCAAATGACAGGTCTTCCAGTCCTCTGATCTTCTGTGTGGCCCTTCTTCGTATCCTTTCCATCCTCTCCGCGTCCTTCTTGTATAATGGGGACCAAAACTGTGCACAGTGCTCAAGGTGCAGCCTGATCAGTGCTGAGTGGAGTGGGAGAATGACCTCTTTATCCCCGATTGTGATACCCTGATTAATGCATCCCAGCATCCCATTGGCTTTCTTTGTCACTGCAGTACACCGTTCACACACGTTAAGCCTTTTGTTCACCAGAACTCCCAGATCCCTCTCGACGGTGCTGCTCTCAAGTCAGGTGGCTCTCAATCTGAGCTGCATTCCTGGGCTATGTGTCCCCAGGTGCAAGACCTTACATTTGGCCTTATTAAACTTCATACGGGTCCTTCTTGCTCACTCGACCAGCCTGCCAAGATTTTCCTGGAGGGTGGCTCTCCCTTCTAGAGTGTCAGGTTGCCTGCTTACTTCTGTGTTGTCAGCAAACTTCATCAGAGTTCTCTTAATTCCAGTATCTAAATCATTAATGAAGACAATAAACAACACTGATCTCCCCTTAGCTTTCTTTTCTCCAGACTAAACCACCCCAGGTCACTCAGCCACTCTTTGTAGGGCATGCCCTCCAAACTCCTCACCAGCCTTGTGGCACAACCCAGTCAAAGATTCTGTTAAGCTTTAGCTTCTGTTAGGACAAAAACACTCTCTTTCACCAGGATAATGCCACTGCAGGCACACTCGTCAAATGCTGGTATCTCACTAACATTGCAGAACCACCCATGAAAAGAAGTCCTCTCTGACCTTACCAGAGGATTTGCATTGTATGCAGTTATTCAGACCTAGTCCCAGGAAGAATGAGAAAAAGCAAAGGCACTAAGTAAGGCAGATGTTCCGTGGCAAATTACAGTAGTATGTGAATGTGTTACTAAGCAGTATCATAGTACAGATGAATAGAAAAAGTGGCTAAAGGTTGTTTTAACTACAGCAATTTTAGAACAAGTGCATCACTTCATATTCTTTTAACGTAGCCTATGTATATGCAGTATTTGTAACAAGTGTCTGTGGGACAAAATAATACCAATCTTGGAGCATCAAAACATTGCCTGGCATAGCTAAGTGCATAATAGTGTTTTTTTTTCCTTTGGGTACCACAGGAAAAGGAAAGACTGAGAAAAAGGAGAGGAAAATGTTGGCAAAGTGGCACAGGCTCTACACAAACCAACCTCGACACTCTTTGTACAGAGATGGCAGTAGAAAAATATTTATCATATGAATATTTAAATAGCTAGATAATAGAACTGAGCAAAAAGAAGCACTGGCTTCACGAGGACTGTCAAAAAGCCTTTCCCCTCTTCTTTTGAGGAAATTACTGAACTAAGTGAATGAAAATGATCCAGTAGAGGCCATTTTCAACAGCTGTGGGTCAACTGCATGCAGTACTCTAGATCAACTCCTTCTAAGTGCATCTTTTTGTCCTTTATCCTTAGTAGATATTTAATTCTCAGTTGCTTGCCTTGTGTTGGTACATCTCTTCTCAGTGATAACAGCAGAGATCAACACTGCAAAACACATGAGAATACGGGTGCTGCACTCAACTGGCTAGCATTCAGACTTACAAATATTTCTCCCCTGAGGAGCCTCCCTAATTTCTGTCAGAGAACCACAGAATCAAACAGTTTGGAAAAGACCTTTGCGATCATCAAATCCAACCTATCACCTAACATTTTCTAATTAACTGAACTATGGCACCAAGTGCCTCATCCAGTCTCCTTTTAAACATCTCCAGGGATGACGACCCCACCATCTCCCCAGGCAGTCCATTCCAATGCAAATCACTCCTCCTGTGAAGAACTTCTTCCTAACATCCAGCCTAAACCTGCCCTGGCACAGCTTGAGGCTGTGTCCTCTTGTTCTGTCACTGATTGCCTGGGAGAAGAGACCAAACCCCACCTGGCTACTACCTCCTTTCAGTAGCTCAGGTAGTTGTAGAGAGCAATGAGGTCTCCCCTAAGCCTCCTCTTCTCCAGGCTGAACAACCCCAGCTCCCTCAGCCTCCTCACAGGGCTGTGCTCCAGCCCCCTCAACCAGCCTTGATGCCATTCTCTGGACATTTTCCGGCACCTCAACATCTTCCTTAAATTAAGGGGCCCAGAACTGGACACAGTATTCAAGGTGTGGCCTAACCAGTGCTGAGTACAGGGGCAGAATGACTTCTCTGGTCCTACTGGCCACACTATTCCTGATACAAGCCAGGAAGCCACTGGCCTTCTTGGCCACCTGGGCACACTGTTGGCCCATGCTCCTAAGGAAAACTGCTGTCTTTCACATAGAAGCAATACTCTGAGGCAACACACAGCTTTTTCAATAGTATTTAATTTACCTGAAAGATGAAGAGCATGAAAAAAAAAATAACTGTGTTGGAGGCAGTGCCAGGGCTGCGAATCATGACAGATGTAAAATAAATTCAAGACTGTGCACTAGAAGTTTTTCTTCCCGTGAGATGGATTATTAGGAACACAATGGGGCTGTCAGCAACTTATTCATCTAGTATGTGCCCTTTTTATAACTTTCTCTTCTCAGTGCTTTGCTCTTCACTGTGTCTTTAGAGCATGCCCTTTCAGGGAAATCATCAGAGCTGACAAAGCTGACTTGCCATCTCCAAACAAACACAGCAAGAAGAGTCTATATCCTTGTCACTTCTCTTGACTAATCCACAGAAAGCCTTCACACATATGGGGTATTTTTATACAAGCATATTTTAGCACTCAGGAAAGCAACCTCATACTCTACAAGTAAGCAACCTCATACACTATGAGTCGAGAAGACAGAAGGCAGAAGCTGCTAAAGCCTTCAGACAGACCCTCTGATGGCATACCTCAGCTCTGACCTGAAGTCCAGATGGCTACTGCAGTGCTGACCCCAGGGATTTAATTTATCCCTGTGTCAGTTTCTTTGATTCTTGAACTAGAAAAAGCTGTCCAAGGCCAATTCTAGACCACTCCACTTCTTTGACATTGTACATCACACCTAATTTGCAAGCTCCCCAATCCTGTTATTCCTCTCCTGAGACTCATTTCAGCAGACTGATGTAGTGCAGAGCTACATACTACCTAGCAACACAGAGTATGCTGTGAACCAAAAGCAATTAAGATCTTGTCTAGAATTACCAATCTCATTTCAGCTGAAAGAAGGGGGTGGGGGGGGAAGGCATTTCATGTTAGATGCTGCACTTCCAACAGGTTAAGAAGTGAGGGTGGTGTATGGAAGCACACATGAACTGAACCTGGAATCATTAGTTTGGGTTTGTGCATTTCATTCTGTTTCAGATAACCACAAAGAAACAGGAGAGCTGTGAACTTTTCAGATCTACGCTGTTCTTGCCACCACTAAACCCACAGCCAGCTGCACTGATCTTGCAGCTCGGTGTGAGATCTGGTGCCCTTTTTCTTGGATGCAGCAGACCCTGCAGGGTTTGAGTAAAGGATTCTCTCCATATCACCAGACCATTTTCTGTCCCAAACAAGCTGAAATAAGACAATCAAATACAACGAGCTCTTCCAGCAGCAATTCTGCAGGATCAGATGTTGGACAATTGAGGCTATATCGCTATGGGCTTCTAACACAATACTGACCTACCTGGCCTCATGCTGACACCTGTTTCAGTTCTCCAAAGACTTCTTTTTTAAAATTATTTTTTAAAACACTCAAACACAGGAGCTTTTCCACAAGCAAATTTCAAATTATCACCTACTATCAGGCTGTCACTATCCACAAGTGGTACCCTTTAAGTTTGGATATAACCACTGAAAGTTTATGGGTTATTTTAAAGGTATCATGAATAGTCATTAATGCAGAGACTCTTTTCTTCTGACAGTCATTAGAAATTCAAATTCTAACAACTGCCAGGCTCATGGCAGCCTCATCTTAAGGGAAAGCAGAGATAGAACTGACTGTCCCCAAAGAGTTATCCAGGCAGCTCACCTTTAAGAGGTTGTGACACAAAAGTGACAGCACCAGAATATTTTCTAATAGAAAACAGAAGCTTGAAATCACAAAATAGATTCAGTGTTTGGTGCAATCATTACCGAGGAGAAGGAATACAATAGGGTTTTGATTGCTGTATAAATCCACCAGTCACAGAGGAAAAAGAGAAGCGCAAACAAAACACAAGGTGTGTTTTAATTTTTAGCACCTAAGGCAGGGATTGCGTTTGTCAAAAAGGACTGATTCTGAAGTTGGAGAAGAAAGTTGTGACTAATCTTACTGTCTCAAGGATCTAAACTGCTGGCTTGGGCTATTGCCCTTTTAGACAAGGAGTTAAGAGATCTCTAACTGCATGAGGAGACGCTTACTCCAAGGACCAATAATTTAATTAGCCTCAAGAGACCCTCTCATCATTTTATGTAGAAGGTTATATGGCCCTGCCTGATACAAACAAGGTACTGGGCTTGCACATTCTGACACGCAAGGAAAATACAGGAAGAAAACTCATCCATATGCATTTGTAGGAAGAGCTAGAAGACAACAGGCTCCTTCTGAAGGCTGTTCACAGGTTTCAAATGGTAAAAATACTAAGTCGTTGATCAATTTTATGATTTTACAATGGGAACATTACAGATGAGTTAAAACAAAATGTCTGTATCAAACACTAGTACTACTGAAGTGGAAGTTCATAGTCAGGGTAGGCCAATGCCATCGCTTTCAACATTCTCTTTCCTGTTGCTTCCCTCCGGCAGAGAAAGAATTCATCTGTTAGGTGAAAGCCTGGATTATCACCTTTTCAAGCCTTAAAAAACCCACCAAAATTACAAACAATAAAAACCACTTCAGCTCTGGGTACTCATCAGCACTCCGCTTCTGTGTGCGTGGTCAGAATCCTAACATCCTGCCCAGCTCATCCACACAGCCAGTGTTTGACAGTGTGCTTGTCAGGAGTTAGCAGCTGAATTTCCACCATCAGCTATTAAAAATACTAGACCATGCCCAAGTTGTACTACCTAAACTTGAAATAAAAAAGCTAAATCTCTTTCCTTTCTTTTTTTTTTTAAGTTTGGACTCTGAAAAAGCTTTCCAGAGTTCTCAGAGCATGGGCTCTTTACAAAGCAGTTCATTGCCTACTTTTGACAGCTGAGGAGGCAATTTACGCAACTGAGGTGCAGGAACAAGCAGACAAAGTTGATTCTGACGCAAAAGAAATTAAAATGTAGAGACTTGAAGCCCTGATTGATACAGTGAATTGAAAACAGCAGCCAGCCGAGCTGACTGTGCGAGACACTCTGCTTAAACAACACTTCAAGTCATTTTAATGAACATTTCAAGGCATCACCACCACCAGTGAGCAGCAGGAGTCTTGCAAGTGATACGGAATCCGTTAAAACTCTATTTATATCCCACCTGTAGAGCGACAGCCTAATCACATTCTTGCTTTGTATTGATGCTCATTACAGAGGCAGCATTACGTGGCCAAAGATCAGGTTCTCACTGGACACTTGTGAGCAGCTGGAATCTTAGAAATGGTAAAAAAAAAAAGTCTTCCCCTCAGATCCATTGCTCTTATTTTAAATTGAGTTATTTAATCACTGCTTCTGCAAAAGCCTAGATAAGACTTAATTTTGACAGAAATGTATTATCACTGCTGGTAAGGCTGATTTTCAGATAAGACACAACTTGAAGGAGTTTGGAATCTGAGTTTACATATAACTGAGCATCGAGAGATGCTCTGCGATAGCTATTCACAGAACAGGGAAAAGATCCACCCTAGAAAAGAAGCTGGTAGAAAATTCAGTCTGTAACAAAAGGCTGAAACCTCACAAGTGTAGATTGTGCCCTTTGAGCAAGGAAAGACAACTTCACACTTACTTTTGATGTTATGAAGTTAACCCATAGTGAGACCACTTAGTTTAAAATTGGTATCATCATGAAACCAACATTCCCTGAGGTTACTAAAGCAAACCACTTCTATGAAGGGTGCTTAAGAATACTGGGGACAGTTTAGAATGCCTAACTGTAGGTCATGGATCTGTAGCTGCACAACATCCCTAAGCACTGAATGCAGGAAGAGGATGAGTCTTCTAGGAGATAGACTAGAAGTTACATCAGGATCTTGTTTAGTTGTTCCTCTTGGGAAAATCTTCCTCTTTCTTTCAACTGACTGTACAATGTCAAGGGAAAAAAGGCAGCATACAGACAAGAAAACTGATTTGCTAACTTAAAATGGTAAAGTTATATCTTAAAATCTCCTCCTCACCAAATACCAAACATCAGGGCTGCCAGATATTGGCAGCACCTAAGAGAGACTTGCACCTGTGTAGCAACACACATAAAGCAGAAATGGCCACAGCTTGAGGAGCTAGGCAAAACTAAGACAAAAGAAGCCTTTGTTTTCTCATCTTAGATTAACTTGTTATGTTTGTACCTGCATCACAGGTGCTAAGAACACATGGACTTTCCTTGGCAGGGATGACAACCCTATATTTTGGCAGCCAGAAGCAATGCTGTCCTGACAAGTCTCCAGAGAACACTATGGCACATGGGAGCATCTAGCAGCTGCAAAGAGTCAGTGTGTACTTGGCTGTCTTCTCAGAGTTCAGTGCTCTGCTAGTTACAGACAAGCTGTGACTTTCAGAATTAAAGTTTGTCACTGCATCTGATGTTTCTCCTATGGGACAGGCTTAGAGGACCTCTTGGGTGAAAGATATTTCATATCTGACTGCAAAGACACCATCCCTTTTTACAGTTTGGCTGCTGGGAGCAGTAACTTGAATCTAACTGGTGAACCAATGCTTGGTATCATAATTGATGGCTACCTATTTTTGGGGCTAATCTAAAAAATTAATGAGCAATTCTCCACATAAAAGTCAGAATTAATATCATCAACTGACTGATTATAATGTGTTTTCCCTCTCCCTACTCATGACTCACCCAACAGTGCAGTATCTATGTGAAATGATGTCTTTCAGTCCAGCTATTCAAAAAAATATATTCTAATGTTCACATAAGCACAGGTGGATGCACTTCTCAGAAGGATGTAAAGACAGAAGCAGAATTAGGGATATTTGCTAAAGCTCTTATTCACCAGTGCTGCTAAGGGAAACAAGAGCAGTGTGTAAAAAAGGAACAGAAAGAAACAAAAGTAAGCACAACCATGAACTTCTACTGTTGATTTCTAACAGCACAGTAAAGCAGATCTGTAAGCCAATCCTCTGTAAACAAGTCAGTGTCACCGATTGTGCCAGAGACTGCTGCAACCCTTTGCTCTTCCAGACAATGAAGGAAGTGTTGCTATCAGTACTCATATGCACATGATGGTCTCCAATTGTGCCAGGAGAGGTTTAGACTGGATATTAAAGAAAACAATATTTACAGAAAGGCACTGGACTAGGTTGTCCAAGGGAGTAGTAGAGTCACTGTCCCTGGAGGTGTTCAAAAAACATGTCTAAAGGGCACTTCAGGACACAGTTTAACGGCTGTGGTGGTGTTAGGTTGACAGTTGGACTTCATAATCTTAGAGGTCCTTTCCAACCAAAACAATTCTGTATTTTCATGAAGTAGATCTATATACAGTTTTTAGCAGATCCCTGCCAGGTGGCTACAACCTTGCCCCTAGAGAGCTGAAGCACAGGAAGTAACTGGCTCTAGTTCAGCTCACAGGAGGTTCTACATCAAAGGAATTCCTAAGAAGGGATGCAAACTAAAATTTCTATGTGCTCATCAGTGAGTTGTACATCTGCCCAAATATGTGCCAAAGACTCTGAGAGACCCAACAAGGCTGTTCAACAAAAACACAAAAATCCCATATTCTTGACTTGAGGAACAACATTTGTCTTTACACTTTCTTTCTGTTCAGTCCACTGATTAAAAAATTGCAATGCAACAAATTACAGAACTTTAGAAGCTGGAAGGGACCTCCAGAGATCAAGTCCAACCTCTCTGTCAAAGGAGGATCCTGTAGGGTAGTTTGCACAGGAATGCATCCAGGCAAGTTTTGAAAGTCTCCAGAGAAGGACACTCCACAACCTCTCTGGGCAGCCTATTACAGTGCTCTATCACTCTCATTGTAAAGAAGTTTCTCCTCATGTGTAGGTGAAACCTTTTATGTTCTAATTTGTAGCTGTTGCTCCTTGTCTTATTGCTGCAGACCACTGAAAAGAGATTGGCCTCATCCACTTGACCCTCACCCCTCAGATATTTGTATACATTGATCAGATCTTCTTTCAGTCTTCTCTTCTTCAGACTAATCAGCCCCAGGTTTCTCAGTCTCTCTCTCCATAGGGGAGATGCTCGAGTTCCCCAGTCATCCTCCTGGCTCTCTGCTGGACTCTCTCTAGCAGATCCTCGTCCCTCCTGAACTGGGGAGCCCAAGACTAGACTGTTTGGGGCTGTGGTCTCACCACAAGTGAGGTGTGGTCCAGGTGTGGTCTCACCGGGGCAGAGCAAAGGGGGAGAAGAAGCTCCCTAGACCTGCTGGACACACTTTACCTGATACACCACAGGATGCCATTGGCTCTCTTGGCCACAAGGGCACATTGCTGGCCCACACAGAACTTGCTGTCCACCAGCACTCCAAGGTCTTTCTCCACAGAGCTGCTTTGAGCAGGGTAGCACCCAATCTTTACTGGTGTCTGTTGTTGTTCCTCCCCAGATCGAGGACTCTGCACTTGTTGTCATTGAACTTCATGTGGTTAGCATTTGTCCACATGTCATTGGACAGCAGCACAGCCTAAGGGCTGTCAGCCATCCCCACCAGTTCTGTATCATTATCAAACTTGAGAATATACTCAGTGCACTCATCCAGATTATTGATAAAGATACTGAACAAAACTGGACCCAGTACTGATCCCTGGGGAACACCAGTGGACATAAGCCTCCAACTTGATTCTGTGCCACTGGTGACAACTGTTTTTGGAGCTAGTTTTCAATCTACCCCACAGACCAGCTGTCTATGCCACATCTCCAGAGCTTATCTATGAGCATGTTATGGGATGCAGTAGGTTCGTTTGCAGCGTCTGTTCCACGGGTCCCAAGTATCACCTGGAGCTCCCCAGTAACCTTATAGACAAGCCAAAGCAGTGGGACATGGTGTCACCTGTATACTGCCTGTGCTTGTGGGCAGGTAAGCTCTTCTGCAAACCGGTATGAAGAGGAATGCTGCCACCAGTAGAGGTTTTTTTTTCCCATGTGAGCCTCTACAACTAGCATCAACAATGATCTGGTTGCCACATGAACATAGATATTTCTACAGAAGAAACAGAGATGAAGATTAGGGGAGAAGGAAAGATTTCAAACTTGCCCTTGAAAGCTGTCCCTAACTCTCCTGTTCGTGGAGGGAGACAAACTAAAATGCAGCATGTGAAGTCAAAATTCCACAGATTACTCTGCCCAGTGCATTTTGAACTTGCAAATGTTCTTTTTTGGCAGCTTGCTTCCTTTCTCCCTCTGTGCACTCTCTCCAGTCTTTGATAGCACCATCTCTGATTATACTGTCTCCTTAAATTTCTTTACTCAGATCTCCTTCAGCTTTTGGTAGCCTCCCTATTTAAGTCATAGCAATGAGCACGAGATGTTGGAGGCCATTATACAATTGTTCAACTCATCTGGCCCTATGCATACCTCAGAAACCATCCTTGGATACCTTAGTCAATATACATAAAGTTGTGCCCTGAAGTAACTAGGTTTTGAGAACAGATGCATCCTGAGTGATGCTCAAGCATCAGAAGCTGCAGGATCCCAGGTTAATGGAATCTCTATTTTCACACACGCTGCGTCTTTATCGGTTTCCTCCTTCATCTTCCTATTAGCATGCAATAGCTAACAGAGACCTATTGGAATTCATAAAGTAAGTCAATATTCAAATTCTTGATTCATTTGTGTAGACTTCACAGGTTTCAGCTGCTGTCTCTGCAGGGAACTAAAGACCTGCACTCAATTCTGTATTATTAAACACAAATATATAAATGCTGCCATTTGGTCTTAAAGTGATGATAACACAAACTCAGTTATTTGTGTTGCTGCATAGCAAGGAGTTGTTTAACAGGCAGACAGAAGAGGCTGAGTCAAAGACTCTGTAGAAGTCTAAATTCACCATTTCCTTCTTTTATCTATTTAAACACTTTGGAAATTGGTTTGTTTCACACTGTAATATATCTCACTCTCCCAGATGAGAGATTTCAGGTTAGACAAGCAAGGTGATTGCCTCAAGCATCTGCCAAGGCTTCTGTACACCCAAGCCTCCCACAGTTCTCCAAATATCCATGCCAGACAGCTGACTTCACAGTTGCTGGTTTTTGACCAGGTCGTTAGAGTAGAAAATAGCTAGACAGGCACACAGTGACTGATCACTTACAGGAAGACATTTTTGGAAGAGCATTCAAACAAGGAAGAGGCCAACTACTGTCCAGGGGCAACTGAATAAGAACAACAGCCTGAAGTAATCATCGAAGCTAAGACGTGTCGTGAGGGCATACACACCAAGAAGACAGAGATACCTCACATGACATCCAAAGATCAAAATCAAAACCATATTTTTCCATTTTTGTTTCTGCCAGAATGAAAGTGGAAGAACACAGACAAAAGGAGGAAAGGCAGAAACCAAAGAAAAAACCTTTCCCATCCAATTTATGCAGATAGTTAAGCTTCCCTCTTTAGTTAAACTACTACAAAACATATTCCAGCAGCCTTGCTGCACCCTACAAGTACAGGAGCATTGCCAGCAAAGGCTTTTGTTTCCCTGAAGGAAACTGGCATGGACATGTCAGATTTAAACAAAAGATCCCCCTCCGTGAGATAAGTTTCTTAGCATAACTGCAAGGCAAATGTTTATCTTGCCTAACCTAAGCATACACTCAGATCCTCAACCCATTCACAGAAGTTTTCTAAAGCAGATGCTGGGAAGCTCTAAGGCACTGCATTTCCTGCTTGCAGTGCCACTTAATTAGGTCACTTGTTACAGAATCTTAATGTGATTTATTACTTTATTAAGGCTACTTTTAGAAACCCCAATCAAGAGGTTGGCCTGATTAGTCAAGAGCCATACAAGCACATTAAAAGACCCAAGATTTAGCACCACCACACAGACTTCAGGCAACAATAAAATGATCTCTGATAGTAGAAACACAAAAACTGAATGACACCCATCAGATGTTTTAAGGACTCTCATTCTTAAAATAGGAATCTATGACACTAGACTCTTGTATTCCAAGCTCTGCAATCATGACCTTCTGTACATCACTCTGCTCTTCACTCTTGTTTTCATATGTATAAAACTGATCTATCTAGCCTTAGCATCAAGCCACTGATTTGACAGAAGTGCTGTAAGTATTAATTTAAAGTTTGGAAAGCGTTTAACTAGTTGCAGTTGGAAAGTGCTGAAGGCAGACCAAGGATTACATTACACTCTCTGCAGCTAACCTGCTTTTAAGGGAATATTAGGGTGGGGATTGCTTCTAGGCAGAGAACTCCTACATTTCGTTTCAGCCTGAAAGCACTTCAAACATCTGAGCTAGAGGATAAGCCACTCACAGGGGAGATATATAATGGAAGGGCCGAGCTGAAAATACTAGATAGCAGTCCTGCTGGTTGATACTACCATCTTCAGACAAAGTCTTCTATGAGGACTGCGAAGCAGAGACACGGTAAGTTACAGTCAAGATGTACCTGTAACTACATGGGGCACAGCCTTCTCACAAAAAACATTACTAGACTATAGAGAAAAAGTACAATGCCCACAGTAAAATCTTAAGAGAAAAATATACTTTCACCATAGCCAGAGTGTCACTTGAGAGTTTTAAATACCCCGCATTAATTTGCCACTTAATAAAGAGTTCTCTTTCATTAGCCAGAAGAGCTACTCCCGTGTCCTTGCAGGAACAGAAAATACATTAAAGAGCCCATTCCATTCCAAGACAAAACCTATTTTCACCAGTAAATCAGAGCTCCTGTTTGTTCTGAACAACAGTGGGATAGCGCTATGATAGTCATGAGAATACAAACCCCACCACGACTGCACTGTGCTCCTTTCAAAGTGCTGATTTACTCCACCATCCCAAGCCTTCTGCTTCAAACTTTCACTGCAGTCCACAGGCTGCTCTCAGCAGAAGGCAAAGAGGTGGCACTCAGCTTGAGTACTCAGCAGTGCACTGGAAGCACTGCACTAGTACAATGGTGCACTGAGAAACAACCAATGCCATCAACAAAAATGCATCACAACACTTGTTTAGTCTCATCTAGGGAGCTTGCAATTTTATGCAAGAACAGAATGCATGCAGCTGGAACACATCAGAGTGCATCCCAATTTTAAGGTTACAAATGCTGCTGTACCCAGGCAAAGCAAGTTGTCAGAGCAGGGCAGGAGAGTAATAGGGATTCCCTGCCTACGTCACTCTCCTGGTGCGTAGTCTTGGACAACTAAGCAAGCTCCTTTTTTACTCAGAGTCCTCACCCATGAGGTAGGATTACTTTGCATTTCCTTCCTCTAAAGTCATAGGAATCAATGCTCAGTGAAGACTTGCAATGCTGCTTTAGCAAAGCCTTTTTTTTTTCTGCTGAAGACTCCCTCTCCTTCAGTTTGTGGGCTTTAGACTAAGAAGGAAAAAGGGGAGCTGGGACACAAAAGGCTGTGACAGTTACATGCCGTGTAGCCCTGATGCAGGCAGGAAGAAGCCAACACTTGGGCTTCTTTCCACTTGAAGTGTCAGCTTTACTACATACAGAGAGCTTCCAGAATTCTCCCTGCAAAGTTTATTTATTAACAGGAGAGAGAATGAATTTAACTCCACCCTTAAGAGTCTATTAAAAACAAACAATAAATATGCAAATGCCAAGGTAACTTTCTTCTCAATCTGCTGTGGATGATAAGACAATCTACAGAGTACCTTGTCTATATTAACCCTGTTAACGCTTCCTCTGTATGAGCCTTAAGACCTCCAATGCAGCCTGGGGAATTCAGAGAGGATGCCGAAATAAGGAAATTTAAACAATTACATAAGAAGCTTTCAACTGACTTGTTCCTGTCGCCGTTTTGCTTACTTCACTGGAGACCTTGCTGTTCTGAACATCTTTACCTACAGTGAGGCAGCTTTTCTGCCTGTATGCAACTCATTATCTACTGCAGATCCCTCTAGCTCTGTTAATTCTGGATACGTATCCAAATGTTACTCTAGAAAGATTAGGAAGTGAATAATCCAATACAATCCTGTAATGACAATGACACAAATCCACGGCATGTTGGTACACACCAGAAATTAGTTCTGGTTTGAGAGACGAAAGATGGGCTTTGAAAGGCATGCCCTTACCTGGGCAGTGTGTACTTGAAGAGATAAAGTTACTTGACACAAGCAAGAATCACAATAAGTTTATCTAAGGAAAGGATTGCATGAGTTTCTCTCATGGAAGTTCATCCTCCATGTGAGTAACAGCAAGTTATCAGTCTTACTTGTAAGAGAAAAATGCAGCAGCCATCTTTCAGTGAGGAGGAAAGGCTGCTGAGGTATAGCCACAGTATAGCCCCAAAAGCAGCCAGCCTGCTAATCCTGACAAACAACACAATGCTCTAGAAGAATTTAACACAATGATGCCAGATTGGCTGCCACTGTTCTGCCTGTGCCCATGCTGAAACATCATAAACACGAAGGGGGGGTGTGTGTGTGCAAACTTTATCACGCAAGATGAGTGAGGTAGGATGTACTCAGGATTTGATGTCTTGCTAATGGGTAACATTAATGCATTACTCATGCCCCTGTTCTGTCAGAACAGGCACACTAATCCTTCTGATGGCACCACCTTAAACATCTCCCACTAGTTTGTTGCTCTATCACAGAATCACAGAAAGTTAGGGGTTGGAAGGAACATCTAGAGATCATTGAGTTCAACCCCTGTGCCAAAGCAGGATCATCTAGGGCAGGCCACACAGGAACACATTGAGGTGGGTTTTGAAATTCTCAAGAGAAGGAGACTCCACAACTTCTCTGGGCAGCCTGTTCCAGTGCTGCATCATCCTCACCATAAAGAAGTGTCTTCTCATGCTGAGGTGGAACCTCCTGTGTTCTAGCTGTCATTCTGAACTGAGTGGTCATTCCTACATAAGATGTGCCCCGGAGTCCAACTACATAGGAAATCAAGGAAGTTATTTCCACTGTGATCTGAAGAACTGGAAGTAAGCTTCAACTTATTCAATAATTTTGCTGTACTGGACAATCTGTGATTCAGTTTAAGACTATGAGATAAGACTGAGAAGTTGAGAGAGGAAAAAAAAATAAAGAGGGAGAGAATTACTACATAAGATTTCTTCCAACTTTAGCTTCTGCTTTCTGGACTGCTAGAGAAAGTCTTCAAATGTCTTAATTTATTTCCTCTTAGTGGCAGAAGTCACTTACTTCCATACACAAATGCACAATCTGATTGTACGATATCTGGGAAGTGAAGAAAAGAGAAAAGCCACTCCAGTTTTGGGCAAGGAACTCTCCCATTGGATTTCTGACACTGGGAACACATACGCAGGCAACGTGAACATAAACCCACAATCACTTCAAGGGGTTTAAAAAAAATCCATCTGTACAGTCATCAAGCTTTATAATTGAAATTAACACATTCATTCCACTTTACAATGGTGGGGTAACTGTAACACACTCCCTTTTTTCCACTGAAAAGTCACAATTGAAGCGATTGTACTTCTTAAGCCTATGACTCAAGGACCAGCAGCTCAAAGGAGACAACGTGAGCATAACACAATGAAGAAACCTGCTCTCTCATCTTGGTTTTTTTTCCCATCAATTTAACACCTTGTAGAAAGTAGTAAGAGTGAATTTATTAAAGATGTGAAAGTAGGTTCATGAGATAATGACACTGCTTTAGTGCTACAACTCAATAATGAAGACAACAATCAGCAAGCAGATCAGAATTTCCACACAGTACTAATTAATAGGAGAAAGGCAGGAGGGAAAGAAAACCTGCACACAAAATAAAACCCCAGAAACATCTGAGACACTGCACCATCTCTGAAATGCTAATTCAGCCAGGGCTTATTCTAACAAGGTCTATATGGCAGAAATACAAGACAAAGGAGGTGTGGCAAAGGAGGAACTTTGCAGAGTTCTCCCCAGATCCGTTCGTGTTTGCACAGGGTATCAACAAACAGGGAAGCTCTCAATGGGGAGGAAACAACCTCTCTGCTGGTTGACAGGCACATTTTTATTTCATCTTTTCTACCTGAAGAAGCACGCAAAAAGCCT
Source organism: Tricholaema leucomelas (assembly GCA_013400475.1). Lineage (NCBI taxonomy): Eukaryota > Metazoa > Chordata > Aves > Piciformes > Lybiidae > Tricholaema lacrymosa > Tricholaema leucomelas. The sequence goes on along the minus strand of WAAF01012567.1, from coordinate 351,331 downwards.
CTAAAAGTCAGCCAAAATAGACAGGCATGCTTCCTATCGCAAGGAATACAGAAAACATTTACAGATATGATGCAACAACAAAAGGCAATAAAGAGCCAGACAGAAAGACGACCGACAGCAGCAGCAACAATACTGGGGGAGCTTTCAGCAAAGGTTAATATACAGAATGCCAGAATACTTTTTTTCTCCTTAAGCTATAAACTGAGTGAATACAAACCAACCCCAAGATGAAGTGGCTGTGTTCTGGTAGCCATCCTGAAAGAGAATTACGAATAGCTCAGCTTCCCCACTTCTCTATTCATACGACTCCCCAAATCTACCATATCTGTCATAACAGACGCACTGCAATATCTGAACGCAGCACATTGTGTGACAGGAAATGGTACAGATCAAATCACTGTGAACAAATCTGTAAATTCAAAGTTTTCTATGAGAAAAGGCCTGGCCCCACAGAAGCTCCTCATTTATTTCTATGCATTAGACAGCCTCGCACAGCATCTGCACGCTGCTTCATCTCCCCTTTTTCCTCCCTCCCGAATACTTCGCTGCACGCAGAAATGAGTCAGTGTAATATTGCAGCCTATGGCTATGACAAACATCTTTGGACTATTTTCACTCTTTGATGCTATGAAGTATCATGAATGTATTTGATATCCACAACCAAAGCTATAATTGAATTTGAGGAGGAGGAGGGAAAGGTCTATTTTCTTTGCCTGATGCAACGTTAGCTGAAACCAGCAACAATAATCTGCCAGCACAAAGCACGAGAACAACGATCATATCTGACACCATTTTCCAAGCCGAGATGATGATCGGTGGATGAACAAATCAGTCTGGACATTCTCATGCTGCAGCGTGAACAAATGCTACAAGGGTCTAATGCTTCATGACCCAAGCATCAACTAAGGGATGGACAGTATGACTTGTAGGTCTTTTCCACCTTTAACCCTCCTTATATTAAAGTTACAGAATCAAACAGTGCCCTCAGAATTGCAAACTAACTCTGTGAGGTTACTCCTTGCATTCAATCTGTCTGGGAGAAAGGCATTCCCTTACTACAGGGACTGTTCGCCTTACAAAGCATCTGCTCAGTCACAGAAGCAGCCACACTATCAGGGAGCGAGGTGGCAATGAAAATATGCTGTTTATACTTCATTAGTATGTAACCACAGTTAGGAATTCCTTTCTCGGAATTAAGCAGAACTGATCTGAATGATATCACTGGAAGGGCAACTCTGTTGAAGTCAACTTCAACCCCATCCTAAAATTCCTGAAGTTGTGTGTCCACTCTCTAAAAAAAAAATGAATGTGGTAAGAAAGCAATAGGAGAAACACACCAGTCTGAGAACCACTAGTCTTTGTTGAAGAGATATTGGAACATTTTAAGATCAGAAGTTAGGTAAGTTTGCCTGAAGATGTACAGTACATTTCCACTGTGCAGAATATCTTGTACTAGTGCCAGGATTTCCCTCCATGCAACATTGGAGTTACACCATTTCAACTTTTTCCTTGCCACAGACACAACCAAATGGCTCCCAAAATATTAGACATCAATATTGGCACACTCTCACAATATTTACCTTTTCTGCACTTCCTTGCAGCCTGCTGGACCTATACCATGGCCCTTATACAACCTATCTACTCTGGCACCAGCTTTGCTCACCAAATGTCAGATCAAAAGAAATTACTTGTGGTGGTGGTTAGAGTGGAATGGAGCAAGGGAAGGGGCAGCAGCAGTGTCTGCTGATAGTGAAAATGCATGAGAGAATCCCACCAGTGCAATGGTTTCTTTGCCTTGAGAAGATAAAGGATAAGGAAAAGCTCCTACCAACTTGTGCTGCAGCCTCAGTGGTGTCCATTGATAGGACAATGAACAATGTGAACAATGTGTATAAGATGGAACACAGGAGGTTCCACCCCAACACAAGGAGAAACTTCTTTTACAGTGAGGATGGTGGAGCACTGGAACAGGCTGCACAGAGAGGTTGTGAAGTCTCCTCCTCTAGAGGCTTTCAAAACCCACCCAGATACATTCCTATGTGACCTGACCTAAATGATCCTGCTTTGGCAGGGGGGTTGGAATTGATGATGGTTCCTTCTGGCCCCTAATATTCTGTGACTCCAGCTTCAAGTTCCCAAAAGAGAATTTCAGGTTCCATAAGGAGCAGGAAAATTAACAAAGGGAAAAGAGAAGAGAAAGAATTGCCTAATAATCACAGAATCAACCAGTTTGGAAGAGACCTCCAAGATCATCCAATCCAACCTATCTCCCATCATGGGCTACAGCCACTGCTTTCCTGCACTGGTATTCTCCCAAAACATGACTTTATGACAACCTGATTGAAGAAGAGCATAAGTAGCCACCTACTGATTTCACTTTTCTTCTCCTAGGATCATTTGCAGTTATTCTCATATTAAGTATCCTAGTTTGCAGTTATCCCACTTAAAATATACTAATCTTAATTATTCTATCTGCACTACCAGAACACATTCCAGTTTTCTTACATAGGTTGCTTGTTGTGTGATCAATAGTCTGCTTCTCCAGAAACAAGGGTGTTGTGGGGCACCTGTAAAAGTACCTGGAAAGGTAGAAAAAATAATGTAATTCCTAAATTCTCCCCTCCACAGCTGTACAGCTGCCTACATGTGAACATCTTAACATCACAGACATACTATTTATGTAGATGAAGAATCTGAGAAAGTCTCAAAATCATCAATATTTGCATGAAAGAGTTCAGATACTACACTTAGCTCAATAATGGAAATAAAGTAGGTAATTTTCTTTTAAAATACTGTCTGTAATATCTAGCAGCAAAGTCTAGAGGAAAAAAAGAGTAGGCACTAAGGTTGTGGAACTCCAAGATATGGTATACCCTGCAGGCACTCAAACAAATGGTCCTTGGAATGAAGACCAAAGCACACTCACACTTCTTTCTGTGGTGAAAGCAGTAGCTAAGGCTGCCAACCCTCTGGAAGGGGGTGTCACAGTAAACTCATCTAGAAGGCGAGTTCACCGCCCATAGTGCACACCACAGCACGGTCTGCATTTGCACATAGTAGATCCACTATGTCCCTATCTTACCAGCATTAAGCACAACTAAGAATTGTGGAGAAAAAAGAAGTCTGTTTTGAGTTGGTATTTCTCAAAAGTGAAAGGGGGATTGAGACTAGAGAAAGAAAGAAGATTAGAACATCAGTCGGCAAAGCAGGGAGCACAGACTCAGTACCTGCCCTGCTGAATCAGCATGAGCTAGGATAAAGCACTCTTTATCAGAGCAAAGATTTCGGCTTGGCTGCCTTGTAATGCAGAAAAACAGTCAAAGCCTCTGCTCTCACAGTGGGGCAGGATTTCATTATCTATAGGCTTCTGAGGGAAAGCAGCAGAGCACAGTGAAAGGAGGCACGGCTCAAGCCTCTACAAAGGCAAACAAAATACAACAAAGTCTTATGAGTGCTAGATTCGACTTAGGGAAACTTCAAAATTACACCAGCTGCCAAGTGTCAAATATTAGGAAGAAAGGAGAAGACGAATGCATCAGAGCTCTCATGCTGCCTTATTACAAGTGCCTCTTGTTTGCAGTGGTGGGGTCTAAATGCAGGGTTGGCAGGTTGTATTTACCATTGCGTTATTTGAAGTTGAAAAGTTAGTACAGCTGTCAGCATAGCAAAGCCTGAGCATGACAGCTGGCTGAGGACAAGCTACAAACAGAATTGAAGCAAGAGAATCTGATTGTATAACTTCAAGAAATAAATACAACTTATAAGCACTAAGTTTGTTATCTCTTGCTTCCAAGAAAGAAACCTTATGGAGGAGAAAAGTGACAAACTAGAATGTAATGCACAGCTCCATGGTCATGCTGTAATGTTCTGAGGACTGCCAAGACGAACATTTTGCACTAGAGCAAAGAAATTGACACTGTCCTGCATGACAACCTTGTCTCTAAACCAGAGAGATTTTGATCACTGGGCCACTTACTGGATAAAGAATTGGGTAGATAGGAGCACTCAGAGTTGCAGTCAGTGTCCAGATGGAGGATAGCAATGAGCAGCTGTCCTCAGGGGTCAGGACTGGCACCAGCAATGTTTAATATCTTTCTATGCGAACTGGACAGTGAGTTTGAGTGTATCCTCAGCATGTTTTCCAATGTTATCAAGGTGTGTGGTGCAGGTGACATGGTGGACAGAAGAGATGGCATCCAGAGGGACCCTGACAGGCTTAAGAGGTGTGTCCAGGTGAAATACTTGATGTTCAACAAAGCCAAATGCCAACATCCTGCATATGGTTTGGGGCAAGCACAAGTACAAATACAGGCTAGGCAGAGTATGAATCAAGAGCAGTCCTGCACAGGAGGACTTGGGAGTATTGGTTAATGAGAAGCTCAATATTACTCAATGTGCATTCACAGACCAGAAGGCAAATTGCATCCTGAGCTGCATCAAAATAAACACGACAGGACCTTCCACCTCTACTCCACCCTCATAACACCCCACCTGAAGTACAGTGTTCAGCTCTGGAGTCCCCAGCATAAGGCTCAAGCAGCATTGAGCTGTTCAGCCTGGAGAAGAGTAGGCTCTGTGAAGACCTTATAGCAGCCTTCCAGTATCTAAACAGGGCCCATGAGAAAAGTGGAGAGGGCCTTTTTACAAGGGCATGTAGTGATAGAATGAGGAGCAGTGGTTTCAGTCTGAAAGATGGTAGATTTAGATTAGGTATTAGGAAGAAAGTGAGGGTGTGAGGCACTGGAACAGGTTGTTGGAGAAGTGGGGATGCCCCCAGTGATGCTCCATCCCTGGAGATGTCCAAAGCCAGGTTGGATATGGCTTTGAGAAACCTGGTCTAGTGGAAGGTACCCCTGCCCATGGCAGGGAAGGCGAGAAGCAGATGATCTTTAAAGTCCCTTCCAACTCAAACCATTCTAGGGTCCTACTGGTTTTCAGAACAACCTACATACAGACAGGTGTCAGCCTACTGGGGCCAAGCAGCCAATGAACCTGCTTGTCCATGTAAATAGAAGGCTTTACAGTGAAAGAGGGTTTCAACCTAGGTTTCAGATCTGCTGACAAAAGCAGTGGAGAAAACCAAGGGTTTTGATGTACCACATTCCTTCAGCTATGCATCTTCAAGAGCCTTATTCTGAGAACATATTGGGCTGCCTCTTGTCTTTAGCTGCTAAAACTGACCCTCGCACTCTGCAACCCAAAGGCACACTACAAATGAGGTGACTTAGGAAAGCAATGCTGTACCTTCAGAAAAATCTCCAGGAAAATGGATGTGGGAATGTTACCACTTTCAGAGGTCACAACCTCCATTACAGAGCCAAGCCAGCATGTGCACATCTGGTACCTTAATTCACAATCCAGCTCAAACTCACTTTTTTCAGCAGCTCAAGACAGCAAAATGGACTGTCCTGAAGCAGCTAAGCAAAGGATACATTTCCCACTATTATCTACTATAGGGATAGCTGCTGCCAGAAAAAACACATGGCTGGAGCTAGTGACACCATAAGCTCTTGCTCCTAAATGCATCAGATGCTAACCTTGACTGAAGGTTTAAGCACATTGCCTAAAATAGGCAGTTTAACAGCTGCCTATTCAGATTTTAAGGGAAATTGCTCTATAAGCACCACTGGAAAAAGGCTGAAGGGAAGGAATTTATATGGGAACGAAGCAGCAAAGTTATATATTTAAACTGTACTTTATACACAGTAAACAAACCCCAAAATGGTCTTCAGAAGAACACTATTAAAACATTTTATGCTTCAGTTATCCTCCAACACATCTGAGCTATGGTGAAGTTTTACTTTCAAATTAAGAGGTGCCTTCTCACACGTTATTGGTCTAGCAATGCTTGACCTGTTGCAATAGCATGCTGGTTTACTACTCTAAAATCAAAATGGTATGCTAACACCAAACAGACATTGTGAGATGAATCCTTGTTATGGGGAGAGATCGAAGGAGTTTTCCTCCATGACAGCTCATTGGATATTTGGACAATGCAAGTGTGGGCAACATCTACCAACTCAGAACCATATGGATTCACTTCTGGAACCTGGTCTCAACATTCACAAAGTTATCACAGAAAAAAAAGTCCCTAAGGATAAACATTTTCATTGTGAGGGTGACAGAATACTGGAGCAGACTGCCCTGAGAGGTTGTGGAGTCTCCTCCTCTGGAGACATTCAAAACTGGCCTGAATGTGTTCCTGTGTGACCTGCTGTAGGTGATCCTGCTCTGGCAAGGGGGTTGGACTGGATGATTTTTCGAGGTCCCTTCCAACCCCTAATGTTCTGTGATTCTGTGGTGTTCACAAGTGTGTGCTGTTGAAAGCCCTACTGTTTAAATATGCCCCAGGTGCCAGTTTGTCCAAGCTCATTCCGACAAACTCAAACTGGAAGTAGGGATGTTCTGCATATTTACTTCCAGCAAGAGAACGCTGATTGTCTAAAACAGCCAGAGGAATTCTGTGGCACTCTCCAGGTATGTAAAAAACACCCAGCATCTGGCAGTTTTCCAGTGTTGTTTCTAAGTAACTCCAGCACTTTAAAAGAGCTAGCAAAAAAAGATAGATTGGTTGGCAGTGACAAGTAGATATCACTCCCTTTGCTGCAAACACATGGATTGAATTTTTTTTTGCCTCCAAAAAGTCCTTGGGAAGCTAAGGAGAAATGACAGACTTTGGCTCTGTGCTCTTGGGTTTGCTGCTCTTCATGCAGGGGAGGGAAAGGTGTTGAGTGATGAAGGTCTTCAGGAAAAAAACAACCAACAATCCCTGTTCCATATGAAGGGAAAGCGGATGAGCCCCATGCCAGGAAAGCCAGATTGTAAGAGACAGAGCTGCGCTCTGGGACCACTTGCAAACAAAGCTGGTAGCAATTGTGATTCACGCTAGCACATATGCTTGTTTTTGGTGTTGAAATCTCAGTCAAGGACTTCATAATCCTTAAGAAGAAACTCTTTCTTACAGAGTCAGACAAGCAATAAAGATCACTTTTCACACACAAAAAGGCAGAACACTGCATTTGTTAAAGGAGTACACACAGAGATGCCATCAAGCAGGAAATCTTACTTCAAGTACTTGGTGCATCAGACTTGTGTAAATGCCTTAAGAAACCTGTCCTACACATCCAGCCTGCTAGTTTCAAGGATGAAACCCTTACTCATGTGTCTGGAGAAAAAGTGAATGAGATTTCTGAGCTACAGGATGAAAATGGTTCTGGTAGTCAAGTTATGGTTAGATTGGACTTTAAAAGGGGGTTTCCAGCCTTGATGATTCTCCAATTCTTCTCTAAGTATGTTTTGCCACATTTCTCATTGCAAAATAAATTCAGATTTGTTAATTTAAAAAAAAAAAAAAATCATTTTTAGAAAAAAAAAAAAAAACAACCAAAAAAAAATAAACCAAAACAACAAAACCACCACACAGACAAAAATCCCAAGACTCTGGGAAATTCTCCACAACCTATGTTAAAAAGGACAGGTCATGTGTTAAAAACCACAACTAGAAAACAACTTTCTGCAGGTGTTTTTGTTCTTGTTTTTCTTGCAATCTGTAATGTAACAAGGTGAACTAAGGACAAAAGTAGCAGTTCCTCTGTTTCACTCGTGGGAAACATACCTTCAAAACATCACTTTAAATGCAGTTTCCAAATATGTATTATTTAATACAGCGGCAGCACATTGCACCTTGCAACCGCACTGCTCTTTTTAATGAACATTGCAGTGCCTTCAGAAAAATGGGAAGAGAAGTGCTTTCAGCAGAATCATTACACATTAAAAATTAAGGAATCAAAAAGGAAGCACAGCTCAGCACCCTTGTGATAAACATATTTCTCATTTAAACAGATTTGAAACAGCATCCCACCGTTAAAGCTGGTAACAGATTGTTACAGTATGTGAACAGCATCACTTGTCGGTATTTAGTCACCTTCTCTTTTGCACCTGTGACATTCAAAAAACCAAAAACCGGGAGAAAAACCCAAGAGGTGTGCACTATCAATTTATAGAGCAGACAGAACTGATTTAATCCAAACAGTTTTTGAACAAAGATGGCATGAGAAAATCCAAAATTTCAAATAAGTTATTAAAGAAAGCTTCCTCCTCCTCTTTCTGAACAAACTGCTGTCATCTCTTCACCTCTCTCCAGCTGGACTGCAGACCTCATGAGGAGCCATAACAAATTAGTTCATGGCTGTGTAAGCTTCTGCTTCATTACACAACATAATGATAATTCAGGGAAGAATTTCCAACCTTGCTCTCTTTACATCCCCTCCAACTCCCCATAGGAAGCACTGTCTTCTGGTGATTTGGTTAATGGGCAGCAAGTTTGTCTGATGTTCAGTCTTTTATTAAAACTTTCTAACTGCTTTTAATTTTTCAAATCAATTTGAAGAAAGATTGATGACCAAAAAGATATAAAATAACAAATTCAGAGATAAAAGCCTATCTTCTTCCAAAGGCAACGTAAGCAATTAGCAATACTGCCTCAAAGACAGCAGAGTGCATCTCTGTGCATTCAGCCAGATGTAGGACAGCCCTAATGGTGGAGGGCAGAGCTCCTGAACTCTCCACACAGATAAGGAGCCTAGACATGGAAAAAACCACAGTGATTTTGCTGCAGAGTTGAGAGTACATATCCAGCCTGTGCTTTAGCTATCTGTTTCTCTGGTCTTCAAGAAACACCGTGAGTGCATTTCCTAGGCTCCTGTACTGTTGTCAAGGGTTAGGGCTGGGCCAGTCACTAAGTGAGCGACTGACGCTCTCCATTAACCCCTCTTGCTTCCCAAAGGGAATAAAGGGGAGAGACTGACAGGCAGGAAAACTACAGCAGCCTTAATGAAAACAATCACAATAAAATGCAATTGATACAAATCTCTGCAAAACCAGTATTGAACCCAAACCTCCTGATGGCAATTATGTTACTGTTGCCATTGATGCTGTTGGCAGGCAATCCAGAAGTCCCAGACTGAACTCAGCAGCAGGTGGGAACTAGATTTAGGAGATGGATTCTAGAACTGGATTTGGGAACATTCAGATTGGGATCTAAGGCAGAACAGAGTCCTCCTTGGACACTACCATGGAAGAAGAGAGTTTGATCCTTGTGATCCCTCAGCTTTATACTTGCTATAAGGTATATGAAGTAGAAACCCTTGCTGGTCATCTTAGGTTCACCTGTCTTGTCTGCTCCTCCTGTAGATGTGACCTCTTGCTCACTGCACTCTGACAGTGGCAAATAGGATTTAGTACTGACCTTGGTATCCACAGGAGCAAGTACAAGCAGGAGCCTTTCTGCACATCAATCCATGGCAGTAACTATAAAAATCAAGCATTAGCACTGCTAGAAGCAGACACTGCAAAAATGTGCTGTTAGCTTCACAAAGTGCCAATTACTTACAAGATACTGAGATGAAAAGCAAAGTCACTGTACAGATTTAGTTCTGTTCTAGCTCAAACCGGGACAGCTGTAATTAAGTTGTGCTCCAAAACTGAAGTTTTAAAAGGACAGATTTCAATCCACTGCCCCCTAAAATGCAAGAAGGTTCAGGAGCCACCATCGAGTCATCAGTAGTCAGGTTGCCACTCATGCCTCAAATGCTGCACCAGTTTAAAGGCAGCAGCCTGTAACAGCAAGCTGCCTCAAGCAGGAGAGGGCAGCTAACAAGCTATGCACTTATTCAGGGTTTTTGAACTGGTGACAAACACACACCATTCCCCCAGGAGTACTGCAAACGGATACAGCATATGGCACAGCATCCGGAAAAGAGACTGCAGCTCTTCAGTGGAGGAATATCATCAAAGCTTTCATGGTCAGAATGAGACCCAACCATCTTATACAGCTTCATTCTTGTTCTCTAAGTAAGCTCTCGGCTGCTGTGGCAGGGAGTTGTGTCCCAAACTTTCCTTTTCGATATCCTTACAGGGAAAACTGTTTGAAAACTAGTATTGATATCAGCTTCCTTATTTTTAGAGAACCACAACCACCACTCTGCAAGTCTTTTGAAACTATGTGCAAGGCTGCCTTACAGACCTTCTAAGTCGCTTTGGCCTCTGTTCTTCCTCCAGCTGAGAAGGAAAAGGGACCTGCAGGTAATACAGACATTTCAAGGCCTCCCTCAAAACCTGCTACTGATTCAACGTTTTCTAATATGTCTCTTTACTTCCACATGCAGATAATTGCAGTTACAGCTCTCAGTCCTACAAATGGGAAAACAATTTCAGTTGCTCACAGAGAGAACAGAATTTGCAAAGCACTGCACATCTGACTTGAGTAAAACAAAATCCCAGACCTGTCACAGATGTTCAAGTTAGTCATACCAGAAAATCTTTTCTGCTTTCCAAATCTGACTTAAAACTTCCTTTCTGCAATCTTCCGTATTCAAATGGATGTCTCTTACCTTATATCCCTTTGAAAGACACCAAGATGGTACACTCTTTTTTCATGACTTTCAGACCATGTAATGTTGCAACAAGAAGCAGCTTTAGAACAGGCACTGGTATGGCTGCTTTACACTCACCTGGTTGTGCCACTAACCCCAACCTTGTGCACTCTTTCTGCCAGGAAGGACAATAGGAATAAGAAAGGCAGTAGGACGATAAGTGCCTGACAGAAGTCTTTGTCTAGTATTTTTCAAAAGTCCTTAATTTAAATTATAAATAATTCATAGATTAATTTATTAAAGCATTATTTAAGTAATAACGAGCTTAAAACCTCTCCAGATCTTTACTAGTCCAATGCTGCCTTTTTCTCATACAGATGGAAATCACGGAGCCACTTTTGGTGCAATGTGTTTAATTATCACAGCTTCTGTTTATTTTAGTTTTTAAACTACAGCAACCACATCTACTGCACTTCTCAACCAATAAGGGGTCAAATGAGCGGTCACCTAACTTTAAGTACTTCTGTGACTAAACCTGCAACACAGGATCTGAAACTTCACTGACAAAAGTGGAAGACGTGATACGAACCAGCAGTTTAGGGAAAGTGAGAGGAGGGAAAACATCCCGTTTTCTTTAATAAAACAAAACTCAGAGTCCCTCCGAATTCTCTGACCTTCTTCATGCAGAGACTTCATTCTTTCCCAGTAATTGCTCTTTGAGATTCAAGGAAAAGTCCACGAAGCCAGAAAAAAAATGGATAGGACATCAGTAAATGAAGCATGAGTCATTATCATCTGCCATCACTCAAGCACATGAATAGGAATGCTGGCACAAACCTAGACATTAAATGCACTGATGACACTGACTCATCGGGTGCAGAAGTTAACCATCAATGTAGTCATCATACTCTCTATACTTCAAGCTTCAAGTGCACTCTGTAATAATAAGATTCTTCATGCTCTAGACAAATTCAGCAGTAGAAGGCCTGAGGCTTCAGATCACTTCAGCCTGTGTCAATGGCTTAAGGAAAAAACCACCAGCGAGACCTACCAAGCTTCAAATCCTTTCGGTGAGAACCTCAAAAACTTTGATGCTGCTTGCACCTTTCGTACCAAGACACAGAGAAGGCTGATGTGATCAATGACTCTTTGCCTCTTGGTATTCACCAGGAAGTGCTCCAGCCACACCACCCAAGTCCTAGAAGGGAAAACCAAGGACCAGGAAAGTGAGGAACTGCCCACTGCAACAGAAAATCAGGTTCAAGTTTATCTAAGGAATATGAAGTTGCACAAATCCACAGGGTCTGATAAGGTGCATCCAAGAGTCCTGAGAGAACTGGTAGATTAAGTTGCTAAGCCACTATCCATCTTATTGGAGATCTTGTGGCAGTGTGGTGAAGTTCTTGCTGACAGGAAAAGGGGAAACATAATCCCCACACTCAAAAAGGCAAATGAGGAAGACTTGGAGAACTACAGGCCAATCAGTCTCAGGCAGGCCAGGAAAAGTCATAGAAGCAGATCCTTCTGAAAACTATGCTAGAGCACATGGGAAATAAGAAGGTGAATGGCGAGAGCCAGTAGGTTTTACCTTGCCAAACCCAGATAAAGCAAATGGAGGGTGCTAAAAACAGGTACTTCTTTTCTGAAAATAAAACAAAACCAACCAACCAAAAAACCCACTAAAACTTCCAAACAGAAACCTTGACCACTTCTTCCTTAATGTTATCTCCTCTTCAAGTGAAGCACTGAAGAAATTCAATCTTAAAACAGATAAAGTCAAGAAATGAAAGCGAAGTTGTGAGAAACCAAGACAAGTAACGTGTACAAAAATCTATTTCAAAACCATACCTTTGCCTGGATGCAACAGCTAAAGGGACAATGTTGTTTTTATAAGGCAGCAAAGAGGAAACAGAGGGTAACATTCTGAAGCTTTTCAAGTCAGCAGAAGTTTTGAAGTCAGCTTCAAATGAATTGACTATTTAACCTGAAGAGAAGCGAAAATGAATATTTAAACTCATCAGCATAATAAATGTTTTAACTGTTTCTTTAGGAAATTGTGGTAACAAATTCTGGCTCATTGAAGATTGCTACCATCTCCTCTATCACAACTCATTAAAGATCGAAGTGTCTGTAATTGAACCATAAGTCTCCATTGTTCTTAGAGAGGCTGACTAAATGGAACAAAAGAGGAGATATTTACAGTGATATACTTAGCAGTAGCAAAAGAAAATATACTTTCAAAGTAAAAATATAATGATATTTCATTAAAACCCACATCTGAGAAAACAAACGAAAGAAAGTATGAAGAACAGAAAGAGGAACAGCTCGAAAAGTTGGAGTCCTTGGGTCATAGTCACAGGTTCTTAAGGATAACATTGATGCAATTAATAATCAATGAATTAATAACCTTTGGGAAAGAGGGATTATAGGCTCTATTTGGAAAGTACCCAAGACATTCTGAAGGCAACTTCAGTCTAAATTAACACAAGCTTCCTAAGAAACTCTCTCAAGACTATCTTCTAATTTTGAGTCATTGAGGTTACCCAGTGAAAGGGAACTACAACGGTAAGACAGAAAGATGAGTTCTGCGAAACAACAACATGGTAGTAATGGTTGGGGCAGGTCCTGGATGACTGTCCCAAGCCAAACACAGAACCATTAAGGTTCGAAGAGACCTTTGAGATCACCAAGTCCAACCTTCTACTCAACACCTCCATGACCACCAGACCATTTCTTCACCTTCCCCAGCAATGAGGCCACACCAAATTCTTAAGACTTAGAGGTACTTTTGGAGACCTTGTACATAGTTTATATTTTGGCATTGATTCATTTTTAAGAAACTAAGTATGGTTCCTGGTAAATCTTTTTAAGTAGTCACAGAGTATTTTTCATCTCTTTCTACACTCGGAATCAAGTACCTGAGCTCTGGCCTTGCAAAAGTAAGTGCAGGTTATTCTTTGTCTTCTGAATTTGCCTAGAAACAAAGAGGAGGTTGCAAACCAATAGCAGGCACATGGCACTGCACGGTCCAAACATGAGGACACTTATGCTGGTGCACAAGTTTCCTTCCAGCCCACCCTAATGAGTAGCTGCAGCTCTCTTACACTTGCCCTTACCAAGGTGTGCCACACGGGGGAGCAGCAGTGGCAGATAATAGCCAGAAGACAAAACCTTCCCAAGACAAATGCAATTCATCACGCTTTTCTCAAGAGCATGCAACTGGAATACAGTGGGACGTGGAAGCACACAAGAGGATGGGGGATTGTGGAATGCAGTAATTCCTTTGAGGATCCGTACATTTATAGCCCTTGCATACAATTAACTTCAGAGCACCGAGCCACTGCATGAGACCAAGAAATGCCAACTAAAATCAAGCACTGAAGCATTGTTAATTTTTGCTCTTTGCTTGAGCAAATAGCACTGCACAACGAGAACAACTTTGATGCTACTGATTATAACGAAGTCCTACTGACATTGCTCAGCTGGGCTAGGTAAAGCTGCTCTCAATCGATTTAAGTAGCCCCATTTTTGCTTCTCTGATTAAACACAAAGGGTTGTTGTGCCAATTGCTTCTTTGCCCCGAAGCATCTCTTCTCAAGATATAAAAGGACCTCGTCGCCCATTGTGGTCAAGGACTGTTGGGCAAGTTCACAAAGGGATAGAGCTGTAGCACTACCAGCATGCTGATATGCTCCAGCTCTGCGTTTCTACTTCCACAGTGACTGAAATTAAGGGACAGTGTTGCCATGTCTTGTGGGACATAGAATTTGGAGGGCTAGCTAGGCTGACTGCTTTGCATAAGATACACAAGCAAGTGTTTTGGGGAAGTTAACAGTCCTGGGCAAAAGCAATCTTTATCTAACGACACACAAAGCTCAGCTTCACATTCTATACACGAAGTTCCTTCTTCCAAAGTAATTAGTTCTGTGCTTTAGGTTTCTGACATGCAAGACAAGAGAGTTCACTTCTTGTATCCAACAACTCCAGCAAGACACATACAGTGAAACAAATTAAAGGTACAATTCAAGTAAGCTGGTACATGTTAATGGCCCCAAACTTCACTGTGGCATCTGTGCTAGGTAAAACATCAATTTTCTACTGTCAGCACAGAAATGTCTATCAATACTCCCTATTATTTCTGTAAAGACTATCTTTGCTTCCCTAATACTGAGAGGGTCGCAGCCTCCTCGTGTAGAATTAAAACAGGGAGCCTAATGGGTTTTGTTAAAGATTAAACTGGCACACAGATACCTAGTTCAAATTGAACCTAACACCTTGGTTTGCTCATGTCAATTTCCTGAAACATGGGGGGAAAAGGTAATTGTCAATGAATGAGAGCATTGATTTGGGGTTGGTGGAAATCAATAACATGAAACAATATAAAGCTATACAATCTTAATCAGTATTCTATAATGAAAAGGCTTTTAGACAGATACGCTGAGTAACTGGCTGCTCCCTTGGGGCCTATTCTCTAAGCTATACAATAGTCCAATTAAAATATAACATCAATAGCAACACAGCTGTTTGTTTTGTGGTTTGTGTCAGGGGTTTTTTTTTATATGCATTGGGTTACATTTGCCAAATCAAAAGTTGCAGACACTAGAAGAGCATACACAGAACGGTAAGACACAGATCAAATCCAACAGATCAAATTCAGGTCAGATATTACAGTGATACATCTTAGGCTTTCACTTCACTACCTTTGTAACTGTATGTAAAGGCTCAACCACAGAACTCACACCTCTTGGATTCCATCAGAAAAAAATACCAAATAAACAATGATGAAACAGAAATTCTCTTTCCAACATTGGTTCTAAAATCCTCTCAGGACAGCCTCACAGCTCTCCTGGAAGAAATGAGACCAGTTTGAGACAAAACCTGCTCATTGCCATCAAAGAGTAAGAATCCATACTATCTTCCAAAACCAAGAAGACTTATCAGGAGTTCTTGAAGATCAGAAAGACTGGATGGCTACAGCACTAGAGAGCATAAATCCAGAAAAACTTTTCCAGACAGCTTCCCTGTCTCTTGACTTATGGTAAAATGAAAAGACAGTATCAAAAGATTCCCATTAGGTTGCAAGTGTATTCATGCATGGAATTTAAAGACTCACTGCAGACAGTGTTGCCCAGTTGTATTACAAGAAAGGTCCACATATCCTTACCCAGACCTACCCTTTTGAGTTCATTATTGACTGATGCATTCTTGGACTGTTTTTGCCCACTTGAAAACCCTATAACACAAAGATATAAAACTTATGACATACTTGCACTACACGCTGGCTACTAAGCAAGAGAGCAAACAAAAGGCATTTTGGTTGCTTTCAAATGACGAACTACCACACTGCTATCTCTTGGACTGGGCAGGCTGCCCATGTAAGAAGCTGTGCATAACAGAAATAAGGTCTTTTAGATTATGATCTACTCAAACATACTCCTAAGTTTAACAGTTTGTTACTACAGAGAAACAGTTCTAATAAGGCTCAGGTTTTATACAATGTGACAGAAGTGACCCACAAAACACTCAGGTACAGAAGACAGCAGATGAAGCACATTCACATTAGGGTGGAAATAACAGGAAAGGGAAATTATTTTTAGTTGTCTTTGGGAGATGGATTCCCCCATGTACACTTAGGCAGTGCTGTGTCAATACTCAGGAGGTTTTCTTGGTAGAACTCCATAAGCAGAATTTTCTTTTCTCTTTTAATGAGAAACAACAGCAGGTTATTACTTTCAGGCATCTAGATGCCATGATCTCCGATGCAGCAGTGCCAAAGAAAGTGGCAGGGTTAACAGAAAAAGGCAAGCTGAACTAAAAACCACTCTGCTTAGCAAAGATTAAAATTCCTAAAGTGACTTCAAAAGATTATTTAAGCCTTCTGAGACAGAATAACACAGAAGAGGTGTCAGCACTGCATTAACAATGCAGTTATCCACCATCAGCTGGAAACACTACAGCACTTGGCATCTTGTTAGTATCAGAATCACTCATTTGATTAGAAACAGATTTCCACTCTCCAAATCAAAGTGAATCTTGAGCTTTGAGAACATCATAACACATTGGCCACTGTCACAAAGACCATCACAGTTTTAACACAAGGGCTAGGCAGCAGCATTACTAGGTTTCAGAGAGAGCCTGGAAAGCTTTGTTTGAATAGCAGTGTGAAACTCTTTGATAAAGGACTTTTTTTAAAAAAGAATTATTGGACTTATTACTTTTTTTGTCGTGCTTGAAATTAAATACTCAAATGTAATAAACACATGAAAAACAAAGTACTACCTTAGTGTCTCCCAGTACACCTCAGCTATGCCATGAGTTCTATGCAGACAGACGTAAGAGGAAGGCAAAGGGATGGGGGAGAGCAGTCAACACAAACTGGACCAACAGTTCTGGTCTGGAGACTAAAGCTGGTGGAAATGATTCTGAGTGCACAGTTTTTCTAGTGTATGAAACATATCAGCCTTCCCTTCACAGGGAAAATTGGAAATGAGGAGTAGAATTGGTATTATAGGGAAGGAATCCATCAAAAAACCAAGTCTCTGAAATGGCTATCCTTTTTAGCCCTTTAGAGCCATTATTTTTGGGGTTTATACAATTAAAAAAGGTTCACTGTTACTGGAACATTTACCAGCTCTACAGCTTCCTTATTTGTTAAGAGTGTACAAATCCTACAACCTCGTGTAACATTTACAGGGCTTGTTAAAGGTCAGCAGCAAACAGTCATGAAAGCAAAGAAGCACTGGCAGATTATCTTTTGAAAATGAAAGAAGAATATCTAAAGATAAAGGAGGGAGAAGAAATGTCAGAATTCCACTAGCAGCAACTGGTGCAAATAAATTAAACCATCCTACTCTGCCAAGCATCTCTGTTCTTCTCCTGCAAATACCAAAGCTTTTATCACACAGCTGTCAAACACCAAGACATTATTTATCATGGAACATGCGACTGCAAAATTCAGTGGTAGAGTTTTCATATTCTGTGATGGTATATTTATACAAATAAAGGGAAGCTCTCTTGTAATTAAACACAAATCACACACAATCACACAGGACTGCCCTTAACTTTGATGTGAAGTCCAGTATATTTGATGTTACTTTCATATTCAGTTCCTCATATGTCAAAGTTTTCTGCTTTTCATTACAGCGCAGCAGAGGTTGAGAGGGACCAGCTGGTCTCAGAAGACATGATTTAGACTTAGAGTGTCCTCTGAAATTATCATAAAACCAGTTTGATTTGGTGAAATAAAGACAGCAATGAGTCTTTTCCAAAGAGAGCACTAGTTACATTTTAAATACCTGTCGTTAGAGAAAAATCCCTAGACACGAGAAAGGCAACACGTAGATTTTGTTTCAAGCTGAGAGCTTGATCAGATTGCCTGTAATGACTTATATTAAGCCATGATCATTGAGGTCTCCTCTGCAACCAACCAGGCCAGAGTTCTGTAAAGTCACCATTTTTCACCTTGGAAAAAAGGAAAGGGGGAAAAAAAAAAATCATCACCTTATTTATTTAGTTCAGCTTATTAAATCATCATAAGCAGACCTCTACTTTGTCAACCTTCCAGGCAAACTTTAGCAGACACCACAGGCTTTGTGTAACAGTTTTATCCTGTTTTAAAAGGTTTCTCTAAGAAGAAGCTGAGATATCAAGCAAATTCCAAAGGAGCCAACAACAAAACTCATCTATCACTGAAGTGATGACTTGATGCCCAGCTACACAAACCTCTTCAAAACTCCTCAGCTTCCTGAAGCTTTCTGCCCCATATTTCCCCCTCTTATTTGAATGATATCCCAGCTGGATCCTGAATTTCATTAAGTAAAGAAGTATCACAGACAGTATCATTTCACACACCCTTTGATCTGCAGGGTGCAGATAGCTAACATCAATTACAATTTCCAGTAAACCAAGATCTAGAAAGAGATTTAGAATCCTCGAATGGTTTGGGTTGAAAGGAACCTTAAAGATTACCAAGTTCCAAATCCCCTGCCATGGGCAGGAACACCTCCTACTATACAAGTTTGCTCAAGGGCCCCTCCAACTTGGCTTTGAAAAATTCCAGGCTTGGAGCCTTCACAGCTTCTCTGTGAAACCTGTTCCAGCACCTCATCACCCTCATGGAGAAGAATTTCTTTGTCATGTTTAATCTAAATCCGGCTTCTTCCAGTCTGAAGCCATTGCCCCTTGTCCTGTCACTCTATGCCTCTGTCCAAAGTCCCTTGCCAGCAATCCCGTTGCCCCCCTCAAATACTAGAATGCTACTTTAAGGCCTCCCCCCAAGCCTTCCTTTCTTCAGGCTGAACAACCCCAAGTCTCTCAGCCTGTCTTCACAAGAGAGATGCTCCAGCCCTTGGATCATCTTTGTGGTTATCTTAGTGGATTTGAAGCTTTTACTAAATAAAGCTGGGGGAAAACAATGGAAGATGTAGAGTCTGCCTCAGCTGAGCTACTGGTTGTCTAGAAAATTCACAAGAACATTATTCCAGCAGAAGAAACCATGTTTTTTTAAGATGCTTTCTATTCACTTGGAATTTATTATATCAAAGTGAGGAAGTGGTTGCCCCACCATACTCTGGTGGGACATACACTAGTGAGGTCAGACCTTGAGTACTGGGTTCAGTATTGGGGTACTCACTACAGTAAGGGCATTGAGGTTCCAGAGCAACAAAGCTGGTGTATAGGTTGGAGAACAGGTCTTCTGAGGAGCAGCCATGGAAACTGGTCTTATCTAGCCTGGAGAAAATGAGGCTGAGGGGAGACAGCACTCTCTCCAACTCATTGGAAGTAGGTTGAGGGGAGGCACAGGTGTTGGTCTCTTCTCCCTAGTAACAAGTGATAGGATAAAAGGAAATGGCTTCAAATTGCACCAGGGGAGATTTAGACTGGATTTTGATTCAAACTTTTTCACTGAAGAAGTGGTTGAGTCCCTATCCCTGGAGGTGTTTAAAAGACACAGAGAAGTGGTGCTGAGGCACATTGTTTAGCACTAGACTTGGTAGAGTTAAATAATGGTTGGGCTTGATGATCTTAAAGATCTTTTACTAACTGGAGTGATTCTATGAATTTGAAAAGGTTGCTCTGAAGAGCCCTATAGCATCAAATAGTGGCTACCTATCTTTACCTAAACATCACCTGTTAGCAGGAAGAAATGCTTGAACAGCAAGACTATGCTGGCAGAAATGGTTTATGTGACAGTTCTCCAACAGACAGCACAACTCACAATGGATGACCCTGGAACAGTCTGCCAATATGGTCATTGTTCAGTGATCAGAGCCACTCGTGCTTGAAAAAAAAATCACTAGGATTTCTAACCCCTCTCATGACAATTTTTCACTAGAGATATTCTCCAACTCTTACCCACCATCAGAATTCTGTGAGTTTGGTTGTTTTTTTCTTAAATCTCCGATGTTCACTGACTCAAGTTTTCATTGTGCTTGCAGGTTTTGAAATACAATAAGCTGACAATGTCAATGTTTAACATTCTTCAGTGTCAGTTTGACTGTCTCGATCTTCCCTTCCTACATTTCCCACTCTCACCCCAAAGCCATGTACAAGGAAGAAGTCGTTGTGAAAACTGAACTCTCTAATACTTTGAACCCAAATCTGAATAGCACTGCCCCTTCTAAAGCACCAGCCATTACTACTTTGAAGGACATCCATCTGACAAGACAGTCATACAAAACAAATTCAGCATATAAGGATCATGATAGTTGAAGCTAGAGGGAACATATCTGCAAGCAAAAGAGCCATAAAATTGTGTTATGGGAGAAAGAGCATGAGTGGGACTGATGGAGGAGGAATGTTCTTCATTGTCACTTGTTTTTTTCTCTTTCAATTCTTTCAAGCAAAGACACAGTTACTCCTTTCGCTTGTGATTTGAGAAGATTTCAGACAGTAGAGGAAATTCATGACTCAAGTTTCACACAACTCAGTAAGTTTCCCCTCACCCTACTGCTGCACATATATCACGCACACTTTAGAGCACAAGGCTGAAAAGGAAAATATTTCTTCAACTAACTCTGTGGCTGATGGCACTCTGCTCCTGTCAGTGTGGCAAATGGAGTCCACCACGGCGTACTCATCTGTATTAAGAGAGAAATTACTCCTGCCCATCAGTCACAGAATGGATGAGGTACAAAATCCATTCCCATGATGAATAAATCAGAGTTAAAAAAGGTCAGCATGTCTTCAGTGTCTGCTGGGGACAAACCTCATTTAAGGTTATTACATTTTTGTCAAAATCTTGACCAGAGTCAGTTTACCTACTTCTTTCTTCCCTTCCTATATTCCCTCCCTCTTTTCCTTAGCTTTGCATGTATTTACTACTTTGCTTTTTAACATCACACTGTTTTCTTTAGCACAGCAGCATATCTCGCCATGTTACAATGAAAACAGCTTTAAGTGCAAATAATATCCACTCCAAATTTAGCACTGGAGATGAAAAAATAGCTGAGGTGAGGCTCAACTCTGAAATCCACCCTTTAAAAAAAGAAGATGTGAAACCTCTAGTAGCCCTCCAACAGACTGATGCCCACATCTGAAGAGCTGGACAAGCAAAAGAAGAAATCCAACCACAGCCTTCAGAAACAAGAGCTAAACCTGCAGCAAAAAGCTGTTGTGCAATTCAAAGACTATCCTTGCCCTATTTACCAGTTGTAACAGCCCAAATACATGCTGGGTACTCCAAGAAGGGTTGAAGATTGTTTTCCTGTCAGCTTATTACTCATAGATCTGTTTTCTAGTGTGCCACAAAGATATAACTTTGCTCAAGTGACCACCTGAGAACAAGAGCTTGTTCAGGACAAACTGAGGGCAGAGGATATTTGACTTCTCTGAACAAAAAGCTTTCTCGTGATCTCAAATCAAAACTATGGCTACTAATGGATTTCAACTAGGTCCTTCTGAGAGGCTGTCAGAGTATTTTTTCCAAGCTATCCTTGCAGGACTCTCCTTATATCCAGGTGAAGTCCTGATTTTTTTTGTGTGTGCTGCTGGAAGAAGAGAGGCCAGCTGAAAAAAAACACTCAATTCTCTTAGCCTGAAAACACCTTTTAGCAGAAGCTACTATAAATTCATAGGTCATCTGAAAGCACTGCTGATATGTCATGGAGACTCCAGCTATTTGGAAACACTCTTATTTGTTCCATCCTTTAAGTGTCTTTACATATTTCTCTCTCAGTGCAATTCATGACAGCTGCACAAAAATGTGCGTGTGTCCCTCCTCCCCGCAGTTCAACCTGCTGCTGTTGTTTTCTCTCTACTCTAGCCACAGTTCATGACTTGCAAGCATAAAATTTATTCCTCTAGGAAAAAAAAATAATTCCAAACAAAGGGATTAAAATCTCAACTTGGGAATTAGCAGGTACTTTTTAAGATTTGCTTTTATTTCCCCCTGCACCTTCCTCAAACTAAAATAAAGCAGATATTGGCATTTAAGAAGAAAACAATAGTTTAGTCCTTCCCCAAAATACTCTCCAGCAGATTCTCACAGAGACAATCAATCAAGGAACCATTCTGCTTCAGGAATAATTCAGCAGGCAAACTGCAAGAAAAGCATTCAGCTGCGGACCTGGCAAAAGCAGAACAGCCCTGCCTGCACAGCAGCTGTGTGCTGGAGCAACTACAGCTCACCCCCATCCACAGGTTGAGGACTGCCCACCTTCCATACCTCTACTGGTGGCTCTCCCTTCCAAAAAGAGCCAATGGGACCCTCTGAGAACTGCCAACTCCAGGCTACACCACATAAAGTAAAACGGCAGTTCCAGACATGGGGATTTGTGTGGTTTTGCAAACATTGCACATCTGTCTGGAAACAGGTCAGAGGGCACATTTTGCATTAAGTGGAATTGAAAGTGCCCAGTGAATCAGCAGCAGGTTTCCTGTTCAAGTGGGAAGCACCCTTTGGGTGTGAAAATAAAGCTGGGGCTACCAAGACTTCCGCAGCTTTTAGTGCATGCTACAGTTTTCACTCCTTCGGATATTCGGTACCTGTAAACCTAGCCCCTTGATTGGGCAATGCTTCCTTTAGAGATACCCCACTGTTGACTGGGACGAGTGGAATCCAAGGGACCCCATCAGAGAGGGAAGGTTAAAAAACTTACAGAGAAGAGAAAAATGAGAGGGGAACTAGGCTTTGCTAACCGTCCAAGTTTTGTTTATAAAATCAATTAGTCGATTATAAAGTAAGAAAGTCCAGACGCTTTCCAGCCCTCCTGGAACGTAATCTCCTGGGAGCACCGAATGCGAGGTAGGGAGGAAGGCTGCCCTGCTGCCCGCTGCCGGCCCTCGGCAGCCCCCTGCCGGCCGCCTGCGGCACGGCGGCCGCCGGCCCGTGGCGCGGGGCACGGAGGAGCCCCGCAGCCAGCCGCGATCTCACCGCGGGCGGCCGAACACCGCGCTAAGGGGAACCGCGGCTCGCACCGCCGCCAGCTCCGCAGGGCAGCTTGCCGCAGCGACGCCGCTCCCTTCTGCCACTCCCGGACCTTGTCAGGAGGTTTAACTGCACCAGACAGATGCAGAAAATGTGTGAAAATAAACAGCGGCAAAAACAGGGCTGAATTCAACAAGCTGCCGACACCACATCTGTGCAGCAGTCGGAGAATCACAGAATCGTTTCAGACGGAAAAGACCTTTAAGATCACCAAGTGCAACTACTACCTAACGACCATTAAGTCCGTGCTAAATCACGTTCCTTAGCACCACAGCTCTGCACTCTCCTAGGGGAGCCGTCTGAGAATCCTTTCAGTGAAGAAGTTTCTTCTAATACTCAACCTAAACCTCCTATGGTGCAACTTGAGGTAATTTCCTTTCAAACCTACCACTTGTTACTAGGGAGAAGAGATCAATGCCCACCTGGCTCCAACCTCCTTCCAGGGAGTTGTAGAGAGCAAGGCGTCACAGAACGTCAGGGGCTGGAAGTGACCTCAAAAGCTCATCTGATCCAACCCCCCTGCCAGAATAGGATCACCTATACCAGAGCATGCAGGAACATGTCCAGGCAGGTTTTGACTATCTCCAGGGAGGGAGACTCCACAAACCCCGGGGTAGCCTGTTCCAGTGTTCTGTCACCCTCACCATGAAAAAAATTCCTCTTCATGTTTATGTGAAACTTCTATGCCTCAGCTTTCACCCACTGCTCCTTGTCCTTTCACCAGGCATCACCCAGCAGAGCCTGGCTCCATCCTCCTGGCACTCACCCTTTACATACTGATTAACATTGATGAGGTCACCTCTCAGTCTCCTCCAAGCTAAAGAGCCGCAGCTCCTTGTAAGAGAGATGTTCCATTCCTTTAACCATCTTTGTGGCTCTGCACTGGACTCTCTCAAGCAATTCTGTTTAGCTCTTGAACTGGGGGCCCAAAACTGGACTCAGCACTCCGGATGTAGCCTCATCAGGGCAGAGTAGAGGGGCAGGAGAACCTCTCTTGACCAGCTAGACACACCCCTTCTAATACACCCCAGAATGGCATTGTTCCTCCAGGCCACGAGAGCACATTGCTGGCTCATGGTCAATCTCCCATCAACTAGGACTCACAAACGCTTTTCCCCTTCGCTGCCTTCCAATAGCCACGCTCAGCTGCCTTTACTCCACACTAACCAACCTCAGCTCTCTCAGATGCTCCTCAGAAGAACTGTTCTCCAGCCTATTCACCAGCTTTTGCTGCCTTTCTCTGGACCCACTTCAGCATCTCAATGCCTGTCTTACAGTGAAGGTCCCAAAACTGCACCCAGTACTCAAGGTGTGCACAGAGTATAGTGGGGTGATCACTTGCTTGTCACACTGTTCCTGATTCAGGATACTGTTGGCCTTCTTGGCCACCTGGACACACTGCTGGCTCACACTCAGCCAGCTGTCAGTCCACAAGCCCAGGTCTCTCTCCACCATGCAACTCTCCAGTCACTCAGCTGCAGGCCTGTAATGCTGCATGGAGCAGGTCCTGGCATTTGACCTTGGTGAATCTTATACACTTGTCCTTGGCCCATTGATCCAGCCTGTCCAGGTCTCTCTGCAGACCCTTCCCACTCTCTGGAAGATCAGCTCTCTGCCAGCTTAGTCAGTAAAGCCTGTCCCAGCCAAGCCCCTCAGGGCAGGCTGCGCAGGCTCCTCCCCACGGTGCACTTGGCAGTCAGCTTCTCAATTTAGTTTTAAGTGTTTGTTTTTAATCGCACATGTCAGCATGCCGGGTGGTTAACTTACAACGTGTCACACAAAACAAGGAACAAGCCTCCCAGTTAATCAAATACCAACAAAACGTCTCATGTCATATTAACGATATTTGGATTGGAGCCAGGAGGAACAAGTTTGAAAGCCAAGATCCCTCTGCTTTCCTCACTGTCTTAATTACTGTGTTACACTCACGTTGCTAGAAACACGGACATCAAAAGATGGCCTCCTGTATGTACCACAAAAGAGGTTTTTAAATGATGCCTGCAGCTGCACCTCTCTCTTTCACTGTAACAACGAGGATGCCAAGAGAGCCCCACAGCACATAATGGACCCCAAGCCTGTTACTGGGTGGGTGCAGTACAAACTGACAGGCACACTACAGGCTCTACTCAGCTGGACAACCCACCCTGCAATCTATAGTCCATGGGAATGATGTGAATGTTAACACACTCTGGTTACAGCCACATCTGCCCCAGAAAGAAGCACTGTCTCTCCCTGGGTACTCTGCTGCATTTGTGCTAGGAACCAAACATACACGGCCTTGCAGAGAGGGGTAATGGGCAAGCATACAAGCCAGGGCTGAACACAGAACAGCTCTCAATAGCTGTGTGGGTGCACGCTAAGCTTAAATCAATGACCAAGCTGTATTTTAGTTACAGCTGGGTTCAGCTAATCACCTTTTAAATGTCTGCAGGTCTCACAGAAAACAGATTTCCTTACATAATGTAAAGAAGATTTTTAGGCAATAATCAGACTTGGTAAATGTGGGGTTTTTTCCTCTTTCAGTGTAAAAGTACAAGATCCATAGACTGGAAGAACTTCCCCACTTCCCCAATTAAATAAGTCAAATATTTTGTGCAAAAACAGCCCTCAAGACACTAGGAACAAAATACTGCAATAACAGTAACAATAACATTCTCAAGCTATAAAAACACTAAAGCAAACTTGCAGCCTCGATTTGCATCTCCCAAAGCGAGCTCTGACTTTAAGATACTGTAATAACATTGTATTAAATCTTGGGGGGTTGTTCTTTAGCTTCTGGAAAGATGGGTTGAGAGGTGCAGGGCACTTCATACAGTTACATGTCCAGTGCTGAATACATCCAAATGCCTGGCTTAACCAGAGAGAATGACTTCACAGCATTAGCTAGTATTACACCAATTCTGTATTCAAGAGATATAGGAACTTTCTAGGGGGGGAGGGAAACTAATAAAAATTAAAATCCACAGCACCCCACCACCATAACACACAAACCTCTGGAGAAGTCAGGGAGGGAAGGAAGGAAACAAATAATAATCCTGAACTTCTGCATAAAGTGGAATGTGTTTGGGGTTTGTTTTTGTTGTTTTGTTGTTGTTATTGTTCTTTTGATTGGTTTGGAGGGGGTTTTGTGGTGAGGTTTCACCTTTTTTGAATTACACCTTTACTATAAAATTTACATTCCAGAAAGGTATAAAATTGTAGACACCAGCAACATTATCTATTTTGCTCTTAAAAGTCTTCAACAGATGAACAGGTGTTCCAGTGAATGACTCACACAGATACTCTGTAAACTGTTCATCTCCTGCCTACCTCTTGAACACCTCTTACTCAGAAGATCAGGTCTCAGGTGTTAGAAAATACAATCTCTTATAGTTCAAGACAATAAATCTATTCATTCTGGTGTAAGATTCCAAGACATTCTTTTAGCAACCCTAGATCTTAAGACCCTCTTTGCAATTCAGAGAGATGTCATGGCCACATTTTTAGCAGTACTTGCAAACTAGATTTAGTATTTTAGATGAAGAACACTTCTGCTAGTTCCTTTTTGGGCATTAAAAAAAGACAGCAATACATATTCAATTTCATAATACAAGACCCAAAAATGCAAACCCACCTCAAATTACTTTTTTTTAGCAGCAGGTGTATCCTACTGAGTATTACATACTTTTGGAAAAAAAAAAAAAACCACAAAACAATAAACCTGAGAGAGTAGTTTGTTAGTGGAACAGAAAGGGTATAAAAAAGACAGGAAACAAAATTTAGGTATAAACTCTTTCTGCTCAGGCAAGTATCAGTCAGAAAGAGGACAGATCCCTCAAAATATGCCAAAGACAAGTGATACAATGGCTTCAGATTCCTCCACATTAGTAAGGAACATGAAATTGTCTTCACTATGATCATAAACAAAACAAGAGAATTCCATACACGTACTAGTGCAAGATGGTTCTCAGCTACTCTAAGAGTTCCACCCAATTTCTAACTAGATAAAGGTTTTCTTCTAGAGTCCTATCTTAGAGGACAAGAAAATTGACACAAAATCCCTCCATTTTACAGTTTATCCTTAAGTTCATAAACAGCTTTGAAAAGAAACCTGTCCCTCAGGATAAGATTGTTTTTGTGATCCAAAATGATCGGACCAGGAGAGGTCAGATTGGTGCAATCAAGCTGGTAATCAAGGCTGAGGCTCAGATTGTTCACAAACAGCTGAAATCAAGAGAGGCAGCCAGGCTGAGACTACAGATGTTTATGAGATGTTAACTGGCCATTTCACTCAGTTCTGAAGCAGAATTAACAGCCTCATGTACCAACCTTATGATTTAATTGCCTGCTATAACACTGTGATAGTTTAGCAGTTCAAGGTATCATCATTGTTAACACGCTGATATACAGACTCAATTTCACTCCTGACCTGGATTTACTGCATTGTTCATTCTTATTTAGTACTTAAGATTGTAGCTGTGAGACTTGCTTGCCTCCTCTTTTTTTTTTTTTCTTTCAGTCCATTAGGAACAAGTAAAAACTGCTTTCTTCCTCAGCTTCAAACAGAACCAATGACTGAAAGTATAAAGGATTTATTTAGAAACAATTGCTCGCATCTCTGTGTTAATCTATTTACCCCTCAAAATGAGAAACATGCTGTAAAAGAATATAGATTCTTATTTACACATTCTTTTACACCCGATTTCACGTGTCTCAAATTAGTATAAAAACACTGATAAATGTCTGCCACTTCAGCCAGGTAATGAGATATGCTGCTTTCACTCACACAACAGAATTTGGCTGCTCCTGCAGTTCAAACCCCTACTGCTAGAATGAAACAAATTCGCTAGGAACTGATAAAGATTTATTTTCTGACAGAAGCTTCCCACTGGCCCTTCACCCTGAAATGTCTTTACGTTTGGGTGATGCACATTACTTAGTTACTGTGCCAAGGCAAAGGCTAAAACTCTTGTTGCCCCATCCTATGTGCAAACACCCCCAGGGAAAAACCAGACTGTTACTGGTGTACATCACAACGTTATTGTATTAACAGGATCCCACTGATAAGAGGTTTCCCACACTTCATTTACAAGAACCTTTCTTCTGGAATCCATCAGACACTCAGAGGCTATTTATGCTGCCATTAACAGCGTAAGCTGTGCACACATACAACGCTTGGTGACAGAATGATTTGTGGGGCATGGAGCAGGCTAGAGAAAAGGGATGCTGAGCTGTCAAAGTAACATCTCATTATATCATATGAAAATAGTGAAGAGGAAAGAATAGGGCAGAGGGAAAAGTGGAATAAAAACAATTTAAATAGGTTTCATGCTGTTTCTAGGAGACCACGTAACACAACTGCTGAATGGAAGATGTCTGTTGTCAGCAGCAAGCATTCAGCAGCAGCAGTACAGGAGGGCTTGGGGGTAAAGAGGGGAAAAAAAAGAGGAGGGGGGTACACATAGACACTGGTTGAGTATTATTCCCATTTCAGACAGCTCATTTGCCCCAGAGAACAAAATTAAATAAAGCATGAGGAAGGCAATACAGCCACGGGAGAATTTAAACAAAGAAGAATCTCAGCTTTTACTAAAATAATGATGATAATAAATTAAACAGAGGCACAACGTTAGAACTTGGATAGAGGTGAAAGTGCTTGACAGCTCTACCAGAAATATTAAGGTAGTCTTGGGCACAAAGTCTGAGCTGACACTCCAGGTTATTTCTTTGGCCAAAAGGGAACGGCTGTGCAGAATATGTACCTTAAAGAGCAACAGATGATACTGAAACGCTGCTTTTCAGCCTTGGGCCATTTACAAAAGGAGCTCAGAAAATGTTTTTACAGATGAGAAGGCATGCCAGGCACATAAAGTCCCAGCTCCAAAGAACAAGACAGCCTCATTGCTAATTTCTTTCTCTGCTCTTTAAGAAACCTGCCTTTCCATTTGAAGTTACCTGACAAGTCCAGTCATCATTCTGAAGACCCAAAACCAGAAAGAGCCTGACAAGTTATATATCAGGCCAAGTTTTGTATTATTTATGCATTATGATCACATTTTCCATTTCAATTTTCAAGTATCTTCTACCTCTAAAAGCCTAAAAAGTTACAATTTGCCTTTTCACCATCCTCATTCATAAATAAGTACAGTCATTTCTGTTTCACACACAAAGAATATCATGGTTCAGGGAAGGCCAAACTACTTGACTAATACCACGAAGTCAACGGCAGAGCTAGGAATAGATTAAAGCTGTTCCAGTTCCTAGCCTTTTGCTCTAGTTGTAAGACCACAGAGCACAGAGGTGAATCTAGGCTGAAAACACTGCCAAGTGGCCATCAGACAAAAAAAGTAGATAATTTAAAGACCTCCTCTGTAGAAGCATGTGACTATTGGACCTCAGGAGGTAGCACGTTTGAAGAGAGCAATCTGACTTGGGAAAGCAGAAGAGGGGTGTAGTAGATACTATCATTTTGCACTGCCAGCTTCACAGGACTTCAAGATATGAGTATGGTAGACTAAACAGAGACATACTTATGTAGGTATGTGGTAGATGACACACAGTGACACAGGCAATTTTAATAAAGTTACTTTATACAGAATCATAGAATACATCCAATTAGAAGAGACCTCAAAGATCATCTAAGTCTGATCCTCGACCCAGCACTGAAGGGTCAACACTAAACCATGTCCCTAAGCACCACGTCCACAGGCTGCTGGAACACCTCGAGGGATGGGGGATGGTGACTCCACCATTGGCCCAGGCAGACCATTCCAACATCTGATAACCCTTTCAGTGAAGAAATATTTCCTAAATCCAGTCTGAACCACCCCAGCACAGCTTGAAATAATTTCCTCCAGTCCTGTCACTTGACATCAAGAAGATGAGGCTGGCCTCTCCTTGCTCCAGCCTCCCTTCAGGTAGCTGTAGAGAGCAACGTGGTCTCCCCCAAGCCTCCTCTTCTCTGGAGTGAATGACCTCAATTCCTTCAAGACAGGCCTTGTAGGTCATGTGTTTCAGGTCCTTAATGCACCTCCTTGCCCTTGTCTGTACTGTAAAGCAACAGTATTTAGTACAGAGCTTAAGACAGAAAGGAAATGGAATTGCCTTTAACTGCACCATTTTCCAAGGTGATTTCTTTGTGGTTATTTGGATGTAGGCAGTTTGGAAACACACAGACTAAACATTACTCCCAACCAGAAGATGCAAAACACAGTGCTGCTCACTTACTGCAGCAAACACTTGGCCCAACAGTAAAACTTTTGCCTCTGATGAAAATCATTCATCCAAACTGGAACTGTTTATAGTAATATACCTTTTCAAATTGTGGAGTTGAGCTGAACATCTCATCTCAGATGAGATGCCTAAACAGCTACGTCACTCTGACACCTGCTAGCTTCAGTAATTTGGCATGTTTTTGCACAAGCATACCTCAACATGAAGCTAAAAGTCTAATTTCAGAAGTTTCAAATGCATGGGAGTACCTCAGTTGAAACACACCTGTAAGTCAGATCTGCACAGGTAACACATCTAGGTAAAAAACTTGTATCAAAGGCAATCCTGAATGAGTAATCCACAAAACTCCCAGACACCTGAAGTCAGAGATTCCCAAACTGTGGATAAGGAGTCCTAAAGCTTCCTACAGAAGAATGCAATATACTTTTATCTTGCAGACAATGTAAAACAGCAGAAAAGGCTATATGCCTCCATGGAGACAGATTATAAAGCTCACAGAAGATACTATGTTCTAACTTGGTGCAAATCATCTGATTTACAATAACTATCTGTGTGTGCTCTTTACCCACAGCAAGTGTAAAACAATTTGAATTAGGAACACCACAGTTATTTGGAAAGTAAATTTCCCAAGATTTGTGATATACTGCAGAGCTGCTAAGACCCACTGCTTTTAATAAAGCTTTATTCCACAAGGCCCAATCTGTCTGCAACAAAGAAGGAACATGTCTGCTCGGTCTGAAAATTGCAGAAGAGACAGCAGACACTTCAGAGAGAAGACTCAAGCTGACTGCCAAACTGGCCAGAGTAGACTAGCTGATAAAAATCTTAATGTTTAATATTTAAATACCACAGAAGAATGAACTGGCTTGCAAAATCCCAGCTGGGACTACAGCTGTCAACCAGCAACACAGCTTTTCAACCAGGGCATACCACACTGCATGAAGGTTTACTATCCTCAGTAGCAGTCAGCATTGTAGAAGAAACTACAGTCATATTCCAATATCTTCCAAGGATGTATTCCTGAAACGTGTAACATTGAGCAGTTTGACAGAGTAAAGCTACTTTTCCCATTAAAAAATACTGCAATTAACAGGGGGTATATGCAGGAGCTTCAGAAAGAGACTCTAAATACACAGAGAGAGTACATACAAATATAAAGCATCAGAATGGTTGAGGTTGGAAGAGACTTCTGCAGATGACTTGCTCCAACTCCCCTGGCTCAGACAGATTCACTTAGAAGAGGCTACCCAGAACTTTGTTCAGATAAAATGTAAGGAAGAAATCTCTTATGATGAGGACAGTGAAACACTGGAACAGGTTGTCCAGAGAAGCAGTAGAAGCCACATCTCTGGAATCACACAAGGTCAGGTTGGGCTAGGCTCTGAGCAACCCAGTTTGTGGAAAATGTTCGTACTCACTGCAGGTGTTCTGGACTAGATTACCTTTAAAGGTCCCTTCCAGTCCAAATTATTCTATCATTCTATGATTTCAAGTTCAGACAGCTTTGGAACACCTCCAAGGTCAGAGACTTTACAACATCTCTGAGCAACCTATTTCAATGTTTAGTGACTCTAATGGTGAAAAAGTGTTCCCTATGTTCAGTTGTGTTTCAGTTTGTGTTCACTGCCTTGCTGTCATGTCACTGTGCATCACTGAAAAGAGCCTGGCTCCATCTCCTTTAGATTCTTCCCTCAGCTATTTGCACACATTGATTTAAGATCCCCTGATCCTTCTCCGGTCAGTCCCAGTTCTCTCAGCCTTTCCTCAAAATAGAGATGCACCACTCCTTTAATGATCTTTACAGACCTTTACTGTATTCTTTTGAGTATGTCCATGTCTGCCTTACACTCTGGAGACCGGAACTGGACAAGGTACTCCATGTGTGGCCTCACCAGGCTGAGTAAAAGACAAGGATCACCTCCTTTAACTCACTGACAACAGGATGGAGAAGCATGAACAAGGTCAGTTTCATCAATTCATTAAACGGAGGAGATCAGAATCTGAGTCCCACAAAGGAGATGCTGGCATCTCAAAAGAGATCATGTTACAGCAGATTTAATCACCATCAGATTTCATTGCTATCACTTTCCTTGAATAATTTAAAGGAAAAAGGAAAAGCATAGTGATTACAGCAATTAACAATGCACCGAAATGGAACTCTGGAGCACTGGATATAAATGCAACAGGTAGCAAGATGCTGCTCTACTTGGGTAACCAGCTCTAGTTCCCTCAGACTGCCGTTTCACAGCAAACATTCCAGATGGCATCGAATCGACCTGAAAGTAGCTCAGTGCTCCAATACACAGCAACACAGAGCAGCCATGCTGAACCTCCTACAAGGAGGAAAGTGCTTCAGACCACGTAAATCGGTCTCGTTCCTCTCCAGAGCTCGCTGTCCCTTGCTCTTTGGTGACAGAAAACCTGTGGTACACAGAAACTCCCTGCTTTGTGAAAGGCTGAGCGCACTGGCCCCAGCAGCACTCCAAATGCTAATTACTGCTGGTCCTTCGCTCTTGGCTTTTAACTGAGGAGTTAAAAAAAAAAAAAAAAGGCATGCTAACAAGATTGAAGAGAGCAGAAAGATGAAGGGGGGAATAAAAATTAAAAAAAATAAATAATCAAACCGTGAATTCGGCAGATGGATCACGAAGTCAAGAGGTAGGACATAAACAGCCTTCTGAGGCAGAAAGTGTGGAAAGCTGCCCTTGTAATGTCACAAAGTAGCTTATGGGAAAGCAGCTAATAGGTTTAAACGCTTTCGTCGGTTCGGTGGGAAGTGTGCGGGAGGCGTTGGAAATCCGGGATCCAGACAGACGGAGCCCAGGAGAGCCCCGAGCGGCAGCGGAGCTGCCGCGCAGTGTCCGCGGCCGGCATGGCCGGGCCTGCAGCGCCCCCCCGCGGCCGCACCACAAGAAGCGCTCCCGACAGCTCTGGCGCCGCAGCGCAGCGGCCTCCGTCCCCTCGTGCAGGGGGCCCCTCGCCTCCGTCCGCTCACGCAGGCCCGCAGCCTGTCGTCGCTGGCCAGGTCCTGCCTCCTCCACAGGCACGGTATTATCAACGCTATTGCTAACAACACGTTTTCATAATGCACTAAACATTGCTAACAACACATTTCATAATGCAATACCACCCCACCCCCCCTTTTTGATCTCTAATAACCGTTTACAGGGTATCGTATCAGCTGCGTTTTTAACTGATGTACCCCGCTGGCTTATTAAAAAAGTTAACTTTGACAGCAGATAAAATGAACAGATTCAGGTTACACACAGGTACTAGCCTCTGCCTTGGCCACCTGTCTGGGATTTCCTAGTTAATTTCCTTTATAAACCACAAAAGTTGCTCTTGCCTCAAACGCAGGTAGGCAGCCAGACTGCCCCTGAAACCAGCAGTTACTGTTCTATGCCACTTGCTACCCACACACCCATCTGCCATTCAGTTACCTAAATGATGGACTTGTACAACTGTCCCCTTATTTGTAGGGGGGCACACTGCAATACATTTCAGACACATGGCAATCCCTGAAAGGTGTCCCTTTTATTTTACTGCACTATCTACTTAGCACAGAGCGTCCATTTTCCCTCCTTCAATAAGGGGAGAAAATACACAGTGCAAGCTAGAAAATGAAGTCACTATGATGCAATCTGATGAAACAATAGATTGTCCTAGAAAGATACAGTCTCTGGAGAGCTTTCCATCCCTTATGCACTCATTACCAGACACAGTGACCAATTCATAGCTGCCAGGAACAAAGAATGCAGCAGTCACAACAACATGGTTTACTTATTTATTGCAGAGGATTTAACTAGCAAAGGGCTATCAGAAGCAAACAGAAATCAGTAGAAAAGTACTGAAGGAACATAATAGCAAAAGAACCTGAGATATATCTTTCCTTCATGGGGTGTCTGTAATCACTCCTGCAATGATATGACCTGTACAGTAATTCTGATTGGTATGTGCTGGTAGACAGCTTCTAAGAGGGCTCCTTGTTGTTCAATTCTACTTCCACTAATAAACAAAGCCAGCTGTAAATTCAGCATAATCCTGATGGGTCTCTTTAAGGAGCAATTTTTCCACCTCTTCTTGCAAGCATTCTCTCATTTCACTCATGCTCTTCTCAGTATCTCTCCTATTTTGCTACTCTTAACACTACAAATGTAAAAAGTAAGTTTTAAAAGTACATACTGAGCTGAGACTTCTAAAGAACTCTCAGTATTTGCTGTACCACTGCTTAACCAAATTATCTGAACTGCTACAGTTCTTTTTCTTCCTATAGCACATACTTCTCCCAGACTACCCAACAAGTCACAGAAGTAGAATATTAATACATTTCAACATCAAACCAGCAGGGTTGCAGGCAGAAGCAAACACTGTCAATTAGAAATACTTGGTTTGCAAAATTACTTAGCCACATTAAAAAAGCCAAACACAACCAAACCACCCACCTTCTGATTGCACAGTTCATAGCCACAGTCCAAAATCTAAGACTGTTCCTGCTAAACTGATGAAACAAGATGATCTCCTCTGTTTTAAATCCCAGGATATAGTCTCTACGCTCATACAATCATCAGCTCAGGCTAGTGACCAGAATTCTTACTTCAACAATGCATTGTCATTACATGCTGACTTGGCATTACTTATAAAGAAGGAGGGGGAGGGAGGATGAGAGGTGTTAAGGGGAAGAAAAAAAAAAAATCAAGATTATGTGCTCTGTACATATATAGAGAGAGTAATCAAAACATCTTCCACATTTATTTCCTTCTGGCTTTATAGGAGTTGCAAAAAGAAAACTGCCTTTCACTTACCTCTACATACTGTAATTGCCAACACAGGGTATATGAAATGGCAGAATTACAACTTAATGAGAAAACTGTAACAGAAAGCTCAACAAGAAGGGATGGAGCAGCAAATTCCTAAAACTATCTCCTTGGTTCGTATTCCCTTTAAGAATGGTTATCAGTAAAAACACTGTATCAGCATCTTATTCTCTTAAAGGGAAAATATAGAACACATTTATGCTTCCCAGAGACATGTCATAGTATTTTAATATTAAGCTGCTAATAAGAATCTCAGCACTCTCTGGGTTGTTGAAGCCATCCACAGTGATTATGAGCGAGTGTGTTTTAAAAGTCAGTGAACTGGAGACAAGGCTCCAAACATACCAACACTTGCAGCAATGTTGTAGCAGCTTCCATTCAAAAGGAAAGCAACACCGATGTTGTTACATACACACAATGTCTGCAACATTGACACCGTGGGGAAAATCCGGTCTCCCAATAAATCCAGAGCATGTCAGTGCAAACAAGGTTTTTTAATTAAAATTGCCATTTTTCAGCCTCCTACTGACTGACAGCCTCTCGCTGCCTCCTCCTCAGATGGCTAAACTGGCTTCCAAGAGAGACAGCTGAAAGAAACAAAATCACCAGAATATCTAACTTTGACAGGTCTCTGCTGGGGATAATTTCAATAGCAGGATGCTGCAGAGGGAGGTAAGAGGAGCTCACACGGCTGCTTAGGAAGCCTTCCCTAATGAAGGCTCAAAACATCATAAACAAAGGCAGTAGAGGAACATTTTCCTCCAAAGCCTTCAACAGGATGATCAAGCAGGACAATTTTAATCAGAAGCCATATTGTTGCAGAGAGTGCAGAACAATGTTCGCACCTCAGTGGGTGCAGCTTTCTTTGAATGCAAAAGTAGGCTTAGAGGCTGGCTAGATCTCTGGCTGGGAGGTTGGCTCAGCTGCCAGCACTGACAAAAAGCTTTATCCCTCGCAGAAAATAGGCAGACTTAGGCTCCCAAGACAAACAGATAAATAAGACTCCCTTGGTCAGAACATTTTTCCTCAATTTAATGCAAGGAGTTTATACTGACTGCTAGTACTGTACCTTCGGGAGGCTCTTCCTGCAGATGAGGAGGCAATTCTTCACTTGTTGTCTCAGTTTCATCTTCCACCATCTGTGTTTCTAAGCTTGGTCCCTGCAGAACAGAACAGCAAGAGGAGGTAAATTGGAGAAAGTTCAGAAACTACAGAAAAATTTACAGGATTAAATAATATGCTAGACAATGAAGACAAGGAACTCATCACACTCCAGCTGATGAGAAAGTCAGAGGAAGGAAGGAAGGAAGGAAGGAAGGAAGGATTTATGTCTGTAAATTGCAGACATAGCTACAGAGCTGCTTTTAAGAAAAAAAAATAACCTATTTTCTTTTGGAATGCTAGTACAGTCAAGAGTGAGAACAAAAACTTAGCAGTCATTAGGAAAAGAGGCTTTTATGCACTTTGAAAATGTGAATGAGTTTGTAGTCTATACTACCTGCAAATATGCAATCATGTCTGTCACTGGAATGGTACAGAAGTCAGCTTAAATGCTGGTACGTTAAAGGGTTTATTATTTCAATAGCACAGACTCCTGCACTTAGGTCACATCAACCCCACCATAAGTTACAGACCTGGGGATGTGTGGTTGGAAAGCTGTGACTCATAGAGGGTCCTGAGGGTACTGGTTGGTAGTCAACTGAATGACTCAGCAGTGTGCCCAGGTGGCCAAGAATGCTGATGGCATCCTGGCTTATATTAGAAACACAGTGGTCAGCAAGAACTGGGAGGTGATCACCCCTTCTAGTCAGCACTGGTGAGGCCACATCTTAAGTACTGTGTTCAGTTCTGGGCACCTCACTATAGGAAAGACATTGAGGTGCTGGAGCATGTCCAGAGAAAAACAACAAGGCTCATGAAGGGCCTAGAGCACATGGCCTAAGAGGAACATCGAAGGGAGCTGAGGTTGTTCAGTCTGGGGAAGAGGAGGCTGAGGGGAGACCTCATCACTCTCTATAACTACCTGAAGGGAATTTGGAGTCAGAAGGGGGGAAGCCTCTTCTCCTTGGTGTCAGCAAGAGTATTTGAAATGGTTACAAGCTGCATTAGGGGAAGTTCAGTCTGGACATTAGGAAATATTTCTTCACTGGAAGGGCTATCAAACATTGGAATAGTCTGCCCAGGGCAGTGGTGGAACACCTCTGGGGATGTTCAAGCAGTGTGTGGACCTGGTGCTTAGGGACATGGTTTTGTGTTGACCCTTCAGTGCTGGCTGGACTGGATGATCTTGGAGGTCTCTTCCAACCAGATATATTCTGTGGTTCTACGAATTCAGGAGGAGAAAGAGCTCATAGCATTAAAGCTGCAGTATTTATTAACATACTTTCCAAACTTTGTGACTGTCAAGTTACCTGCAACAGCATTGCATGCTTTCTCTTTCCTCATTTTGCACATTAAAAAGATTAACACACTAAAAATTCTTCCTCTGCACAGGTAATTTACACTTCCATCTTTCCACAAAATGGACATGGAAACAAGAAGTAAATTCACATTGTTTTCATGAGTTTGGTAGCAGAGGAAAACAGACCACTCAGGTGAAATGTTAGTGTCCCCATCACAACCCTGATTTGCCTAAACTATTTGCCTAAACTATATGCCTATTTCTTCTCACTGAAAAACACCTGGGAGCAATACTGCCCAGCTTTGGTTAACAAACAGCTCAATCATTAAGCTATGCCTTGTAGCAGCTATCACAGAAAATGGTGGGGGGGAACCCAACCACATCAGCAAAAAAAAACTCACATATTTCTACCATGAGAAGGTATTATGTTTCCTGACTTAGACCAATTAAAAAGCACCACACAAGGAGTCCGTTGTCATCATCACAAAGGTCTAACATCTCTTCACCTAAATAATGTGATTTAGACTTGAAGAATGTGTAAACAATTCTGGATAGGAGCAACAAACTGAATACAGAGTTATGTATTTACATATGTTTCTACATCAACCTTGAGCAATATATTTATTCACATTTCTTTCCTACTCATTAATGCTACTGAGAGACAAAGGAGAAGACAAGGCTACATTAGTATACCAAATCAGAACATTTGTTTTCATATCAAAGATACAGCCATCTAGGACATGAGGTACCAGTATTTGCCTTGCAAAAAATCCCAATCACAGCTGTAAGAACTCCTAAACCAGAAGATTCACAAAGCCCAAAGTTCAACTTGTGCAATCCCCCTGCAGTGGGCAGGGACAACTCCAACTAGATTAGGCTGCCTAGGACCACATCAAGTCTGATCCTTAATGTCTCCAGGGATAGGGTCTCAATCACATTCCTGGGCAACTTGCTCCAGTATCTCACCACTCTCATTGCAAAGAAATTCCTCCTTATATCCAACCTAAATTTACCTTGCTCCAGTTTCAAACCATTGTTTTTCATCTTACCCCTGGAAGCTCTTCTAAACAGTCCTTCCCCAGCCTTCCTGTAGGTCCCCCTAAATTGTTGAAATGCAGCTATACAGTCTCCCCAGAGTCTTCCCCAGGCTGAACAGACCCAAATCTTGCAGTCTGTCTCCAAAGGAGATGTGCTCCAGCCCTCTGATCATCGTGGTGGCCCTCTTCTGGACCTGCTCCAGCAGGTCCATGTCTCTCCTGTGTTGGAGGCCTCAGAGCTGGACACAGTACTCCAGGTGAGGTCTCACCACAGCAGAACAGAGTTGCAGAATCACCTCTCTCAACCTGCTGGCCACACTTCTTTTGAAGTGAACATTGTTGGCTCATGTCAAGCATCTTATCCACCAGCACCCCCAAGTCCCTTTCTGCAGGGCTGCCCTCAATTTCATCATCCCCTAGCCTGTACTGGTATCAAGGGTTGCCCCCAACTAGGTGCAAGACCTTGAATTTTGCTTTATTAAACCTCATGAGATTCTTCTCAGCCTACCTTTCCAGCCTGTCCACACCCTTCTGGATGCCATCCTGTCTTTCAGTCTTGTCAACTGCAGCATTCTGTTTGCTATCACCTGGAAGGTTGCTGAGGGTGCCCTCAACCTTGCTGTCTATATCACTGATGAAGATACTAAAGTTGTCTCAGATTCAGATCCTTTGCCTGCACAGTCCAGTGCGGAACAGCAAAATTCATTTAATTAACAACAACAAAAAAAAAGTCACAGCACCCTCTGCACAAGGCAAAGCTTAAGTTCTTACTAACTATATGCTGAGTTCAATCCACCAAGTCTGCTGCAAGCTTGGTAATCAATACTGAAGACATTTGCAATCAACAACTCCAGCAAATTGTCTTCTAAGCTGATTTATAACCAAGTTAAAGCAGCTGGTCTTAACTCTTTAATTTTAACACTATTATTTCAAGAACAAGGCGTCAGTTGTGTTTGTTTTTTCACTCTTAAGGGTACTTGAGAGACGAATAAGAGAAGGGGAAGCACATAACAGTCCAAGTTATTGGCTTGCAGCTAACCAGCCATGTGGTGTCCGGCAATTCCACCATAATCCTCCTGAGCTGCAGCCATGGCAGAAGCAAAGCAGGCAGATGTTGCCTTTGCTTTGATGCTCTCTCTAGGAGCCCCTAGGATGCAGGAAGTTGTATGCATAGTTCAGAAACACCAGTAGATTTTTTTTCAATTACTTAGGGTTGTACAGCCTTTTAATTAGATGATGTGGTGGGTCCATTCCTCACTAGAGCAATTGGAGAACCACAGATTTAAACAGGTTATTGCAGGAACAGTTGGCTGGGAGCCTGGGAACATCTAACTAAGAAACACCTCTTGGCTCTGAAGAGATGATTTCTGCTCTCACCAGTAAGCACACGGTGCAGCTCCTTTCAGCAACTGATACATTTCTGACTATATGACTATACATATACATAAAACTGATACATTTCTGAACATACCACTGTTGAGATTCAGTGGTAACTTTAATGTCATATTTTAAAGTAAGATCTAAGCTGACCAGAACCAAGTCAACTCAAGCAGAGGCAATATTCACCCTTCCAACCTGAATGTGCCAATTCCTATGCTGCTCACTCTGTCCCTCCCAACAGTTTCAACGAACTACAAGGAATTTAAAATACTTTATATAAACATAGCAAATGATAAAGATCAAGAGGAAAAAAAACACTACTGGGATTCTCCCAGGAGCTGCCTCAGGAACACATGACCCTATGCTCTGATCAGACTGACCTTACATTGCAGTTTAACCCAAATACTGTGGGCTGCTGTGACCTTGCAAATTAGCATTTGCTTGCTGTCTTAA
Organism: Tricholaema leucomelas; assembly: GCA_013400475.1. Lineage (NCBI taxonomy): Eukaryota > Metazoa > Chordata > Aves > Piciformes > Lybiidae > Tricholaema lacrymosa > Tricholaema leucomelas. The sequence goes on along the minus strand of WAAF01012567.1, from coordinate 311,234 downwards.
ACTCTGTTTCATAGAGGGCTACGTGTTTATGGATGGAGAGGACTCCCAGTATTGAACTAAATCAGGGTGGCAAATCACCTTGTAGGTGTAGCATTTCAGACTGTAGCTCATGCTTCTCCATGAGCTACATTGAGAATATCATAACTTCAGTGAAATGCTTGTATTTTCAGTGCCACATAGATGATCCAAAGGCTGGAGCAGCTCTGCTATGAGGATAGGCTGAGGGACCTGGGGCTGTTCAGCCTAGAAAAGGTTCCAGGGAGACCTTATAGCTTCCTTCCAATACCTGAAGGGATCCCACAGGAAGGCTGGAGAGAGACTTTTCATAAGGGTGTCTCGTGACAGGACAAGAGGGAATGATTTGAAGGTGAGGGAGAGTAGGTTTAGGCTGGAGCTTAAGAGGTTCTTCAGTAGAGGAGTGGTGAAACTCTGAAACAGGCTGCCCAGGGAGGTTGTGGATGTCTCCTTCCTGTAGGTGCTCAAGGCCAGGTTGGATGAAGCCTTCAGATGCCAAGTTCAGTTGAAAGATGTCCCTGCCCATGGTGGGGAGGCTGGAGTAGATGACCTCTGAGGTCTCTTCCAACCTAAGCCACTCTGTAAAGACCATTCTCAAGTGCTATGATAAATGCACATATAACAGAAAGAGGACTCCTATCCAGTGAGGGTCAGTATTTTCCACAAGACACTGAGTTATCTTTATGACACTGAAACTAAGAGCTGCATTTATCACCACATTTATATTAACAAAGAATTTCTGCATGGTCAGTCACAACAAACAGCCTGTATTATCCCCATCTCAGCACAGTACTAAGAAATCAAAACCCACACATAGCTGAGGAACAATTCCAGCGACAGGCAACCATTATCAGCTCATTTTGCACATAAGTCAACAGCAACACGAGACTGTCACTGCAAATGCCCCAACTCATTCAGCTCTGGAAATTGCTACACTTTCTAAATAGCCCCTACAGACCATCTGGAAACAACTAAATAAACCAAATCCTGCATCACCAGCACCACCATTGCTTTCAGGCCTTTTACACTGCTTTTGTGCTTAGCAATACATCAATTGCAGTATATGATCTTAAACCAACACAGAGTCTGTCAATTGACTGCTCACCAAGCAAGGATTAGGCTAATGAATAGCCAAGAACAAGGGCAACCAGGATGGCAGGGAGGAGGAAATCAAAGATAAGAAAATAATCCATCCTAAGAAAAATTATTCCTGAAAATGAATGAGCTTCAGGCAAATACTTCAAATTTTCCTTATGACTGCTAACAGACACTTTACCACTGTTAGGAACCAAGGAGAAGCACAGATTTTACAACTCTATTCTTTCTGGCCTTTCCAATGTAGCCCCTTCAAACACAGTACTCTTAAAAACAACCCCAAAACAATATTATTATCTCCCATACAAACAAAACTTAATAGAAAATCAGCGACATGACTAACTCTTCACCATTATATTGAATTTTATTAGCAATCACTTCCCCTTGTAGAACAGCATTCAGAGAGATGTAAAGCCCACAGTCACGATTTTAGTGTCTTAGTTTGAAGACTACCCCTTGGAAAACCTAGTACCTGCAGCTTTAGCTACTGCTTTCCCTCGGCTTTTTCTACTGAAAATGCTACTTATCTCCTGACTTAGACCTTCGTATTTCCATTCTTGCTCCTGAACACTTTACTCCACTTTTTCCTTTCTGACATTCATCACCATTCTGCACTTAAGCCTGGAATCTCACTGTTCAAAACTGCCTCCTTCCTCATAAAGCCTCTCCTTAAGAGCCCACGAGGTCAGACCTGCTTCATTCTATGCAAATCTTCAACTGCCAGTCTAAATCACATATCCTCCCTTCTGCCTAACATCGACTTTCAGACCTGGTCTTTTACACAGGCACAATTCCAACAATGCAATTCAGCACAGGCACAATACTGTCAGCACAAACTTCACTCCTCTACATTTGTGATCTCTCTCAGAAGCTTTCCCAGCACAGGTCCAACTGCTTTTTTATGTATCACCTCAACCGGTAACTACAAAGGATGGATGCACACCCAAAGAATTACATGACTTAGTAGGTCTGGAGATAGAAACAAGTGAAGTCATTCCCAAGTCTAGAACAGCTTGTTAAGTACCTTGGGGAACTATAATGACATTTTTTTAAGTGCCTTAGTAGATGCTTTCACTATTTTTGCATTATGCTTAAAGAATGTTTATTGCAAGCCCACAAGACTAAAAACCACTCAGTTTCCTGCACATTACCATACCTTGCCCCTTCCTAAAACCAGAAAAGCCCCAGCTCTTCTGATCCCAGGATCACTTTCACCAAATGGGTCAGAGATGGTACATACTAGGACTGGACAGAACACTTGCAGATGGCAAAGGTCTCGTCAGGCTAATGAAGCTGATCTTCATTAGCCTTTCCTATAATGACATCACTAATGACAGTATCAATTTGGGAACTATCCTCCATCAAACCACTGTTATGAAGTTCCTCAGAACTTATCTTTGATATTTCATGTTTAAACAAATTAAATCATAAGCCACAGAGATGTGCTGCTGAGAGACATAGTTTAGCACCATGCTTGGTTCAGTTAGATAATGGTTGGACTCAATCTTAAAAGTCTTTTCCCACCAAAATGATTCTTTGATGACTCTGTCTTCCATGTCTGAAAGTGACTTGTGGCTTGGAACGTCCTTTCTGCTTCTGCACAACTACACAAAGCTTTAACTCCTACAGAAAGCAAGGGGGTTGTTTGGAAATATACCAAAAAAGGAGACTTTAAAGAAGCAGACACTGAGTAGATGGTTCAACATGAGTCCCTTTTCCAGGGAGCTGAGAACCAACAGGTACTTAACTTCAGCTGAAGCATGTAGCCATCCAATCATCCCCTTATATGCTACTACAAGGTTAAAACAGTCACTGTCCCTTCACTAGCCAGGTATCTGTAGCAGCTGCAGCTTTTACTTCAGCTGTGGATTTTCAGCATATTCAAGAATTAAGACTTCCACTTAACATTTTCCAAATGCAACAGGAACGTTCCACTGAACCTGCCACTGCTATTGATTGCACACCCACACCTTAGGGGGTTCCAAAGGCAGGTGGATTCCTCCTGCAGAAGGGGAAAAAAATTGATCTGCCAACATTTTTTGGTTTGGGTTTTTTTTGTTTGCTTTCCTGTAGGTTTAGGAAAAACCTCTTGATGGATGCTTTGTTTTTAATTTTGCAAAACGAGGTTTGCTCATAATGAGAGCTTCTGTGCCAGGTTTTGGCCCAAGGGGAATATGAGTTGCAGTTATAAATCCCAGAGAACACTAAAGGAAAGTACAGAAATAGAAACGCTGAAGATGACAGCAGTGTAAAATTATAGCACTTTGTCCAAAGTACACTGTGAGAACAAACTAAAGAAGTTGCTTAAATGAGTTGCTCTTCCCTGCATTTGGACAAATACATTAGGGAGGCGACAACTTCAACAACACTTAATTTTGTCTTGACAACAGGACTGGAGGAGAGAGGCAACGAGAGCAAGTTTTTATGTTGCAAATTCCAAATCAAGACTGCATTGTATTATTCTCAACAGAAGAGTCAAATCCTATTTCTACAGCAATAAAACAAACAGTGTACTGCAAGTCATCCTAATTTAGGGTTTACTTGGCATAAACAGCTTTTAAACAGCACTAATGACACCACAATCTATTCTCCATTCAGCAAGCCAGTAAAGAATCTGGTTTAAACTTTTTGCATTCACACTTTATATGGGACAGATAACCCCCACAGCAAAAAACCGATGCGGTTTGCTCAGTGGTAGTTTAGCCACTTCTGGATTTCAAACTAATTGAATTTTGCCTTGATGGACCATTTATTTTCCATCTGGATTTTACCTACTAAAATCAATGTTAGCATGGAAAGAAAGAGTCAAACCAAACAAAGCACATTTCATTTGATGGTGGAATGGGCTGGCCCAAGGAGAGCACTCCAACTCCGAGCAGGTTAACCAGTGTCATTACCAAAAGGGCACCATGGGGCAGTGTAAAGGCTGAGAAGTTACCCTGAAAGAGGCCTCATAATTTTCTGTAAATTTTAAACTGCTACCTCCACAAGGAAGGGTCTGCCTTGTCCAGAACATTTCTTACATCCAAAAAACCAACTGTGCTGAACTGCATTTGTTTGGAAAAGGAAGCTGCATGAAGGCAAAGTGCCACTGCACAGTGTAACTCAAACATCAACAACTTGTAACTGAGGGCAGGCTAATACACAGGAAAACCACTACAGAAACACCTGGCAGACTAAAACAGAGAGAAGTATGACACTGAACGATGCAGGACCAAAGCATGACCCTACATCATAGTAAACCAATATAAAAGCAATTAAATAATTACCAATAATGACATCTCAAAACATACTGGTAACTGACTATTAACTGATTGAGGCAATTCGATCACCACATCCTGTCAGCCATTCACTGTCTCTCAACAAAGACTTGAGGGACAGGACAGATGGATGGATGGGGGGGAATTCCCTCAGTTGAGATGGTGAAGCAAAATAAAGTAGTAATAATAATACTTTGTGACCTGCAGTTTTATTGCACTTTCTACATAAGTACCATCAGCAGAGTAGAATCATAGAATGGTTTAGGTTGGAAGGGACCTCAAGGATCATCCAGCTCCAACCCCCCGCCATAGGCAGGGACACTATAAATGCATCTTCTCCAGCCTGGTCCTTGAGAGGTGGATTTAATGATTAACATCACTTTTATTCAAACTAAAGAAATGAGACAATGCACCCACAGAAAGAAAATCTTCCACTTTCCTAAAGAGCTGTGGAAATGCCACTCTAGAAGACTGCAGACAGCATGAGAAAACTATCTGAAATAAAAATGAGAAGGCCTTAGCTTAATAATATAGGGCTCTTTGACAGAGGTCACTAAGATTTTCTCACCAGCACTCATTCTCTCTAACAGTGGTCTCATATGGCCTACTTGAATTGCCTAACTTCCATGCATTTATTTCCTTAAAAGTGCACAAACACTGGTTTAGCTTCAAGGAGTTGAAATTTAACTACTTTCTTTTTTTCAAGGGCTCTTACAGGTAGAACCTAGTAATTTCTGCAACAAAACTTGAAGTAAATAAGCATGTACCCAGCTTGAAAAAGTATCAGCACTGTCCCCTCAAAAAGGAAGTGAGGAGAGGAATCACTGGCACTGTCTGAAACACAAGTCAAAAGTCTTAATTTCGTCTTCTAAAATCAGACAAAAATAACAACAATGCTGCAAGTCTACTTGAAGTTACAACATTGTTCCAAAAGCAGTTATTTTAAATGCTAGAAACAGAGGAGAAATATAAAATATTTGGTTCAGTCCAGAACTTATTTCCTTTGGTTTTGTTTTCTTTTTTCCACTAGGAATACAAAATACATTTCCTGCAAAGCTTCAAATATTTCTGACCCAGCTGGGAGACTGTAATATCATGTACTTAGCACACAAATTTTCAACAGAATTTGTTGATGGCTAGGTAGCTCAGTATCTCCTTCCTCACAAATGAGTGCTGAACTCAGAAGATCAGAGCTCTTTTAGATCAGTGCTGCTTGTTCCATGTGTTTAGCGTTGTAGTGTTTTAAAGGAGAAGCATTTCAGATAAAATATTTATCTACTCTACAGAGCAAACTCATTTTCTGGTACTATCAAGCTCTACCAACTCCACAGTCAGCCCACGTGCCTTAAACTTGACAGCCTGAAACACTGCCAGCAATAATGCCTCTTTTATTTCAGGCTTTATAGAGATCTCATTTTCTTCCAAACTAACTGCAGAAAGTGCACGTAAGATTCCAACTTGCTGCATACAAGACCCCAAGCAGAGTTTTTTCACTCAGCAACTAAAAAGCCACTGGACAGAGAAAACACTTGATCACTGGGAATGCAAGCAACACAGCTTAAAAGTGAAAATTCACTCTGGCAGCCACAGCTTTTGGTAACGACTGCCTTCTGCTTAAGAGGATCTGCAAGGTGCACAGGCTCTCCCTCCAAAACGTTCTGGTTGGGAGTTTCCTTAGATTGAAAGGGAGCCCAAGAATTGCAAGATTGTAAGACTTGCCAGTGTAAGCAGAAGCTGCTTCTGTGACTTCCAATAAGTTCATCCAGCAACAACATTTCTTTTGAGGAAACTGCTAAAGAGTTCTGCCCTCACCACTGTAACCAAGTACCTTGTGCAGAACTTCCACAGATTTATAGAATGGTTTGAGTTGGAAGGGACTTTGAAGATCATCTACTTCAAATCCCCCACCAGCATTGGCGGGGACATCTACTACAGCAGACTGGTCAAGGCCTCATCCAGCCTAGCCTCAAACATCTCCAGGGAGGGAGCATCCATGACCTCTCTGGACAACCCATTCCAGTGTCTCACTACCCTTACTGTAAAGGATTTCTTTCTAATATCTATTCTAAATCTACCCTCCTGAAGCTTAAGTCCGTTCCCTCTGAACCAATCACCACAACTTCGAAGGCACATAACCTCTTCCCATCTCTCTGACATTCAGTTGAAACATAGGGAAAAGAAAACCACCAGAAAGTTTGTAAGGTAGTTCACCAACAAATTAAAAACAGATGCGACCAATTGTAGGCTAATACTAAAGTGAGATTTATCTACAAAACACGAAGCCCACATTCCCTTTACCACATTCATTCTCCTTCTGCTGCTTCTAACAAATTGAAGACAAAATGCTAAGGAAAAAAGTATATATTACTAGATATTTGATAATAAGCAATATATTATGTCTCTTTTCCTTTTTATAAGCTGTTCCTCTCGCAAATACTTTTCAACCATCATGAGCCCTGCTAAACAGGATCATACACATGTAAAAAAAAAAGTTACACAGACAAAACACAAACATGTTTTGACAGGACAATCCACAACATCCTTCAGGAACACATCTGTCTATAAATACAAGCAAGAGAAATATTTACATAGGTTTTCCATAACTTTTGATACTTGCTCTTCAAAATGCCTTGCTTTTATCTGATCTCTAGGATTCACCTGCTGCCATCAGGTATCACAGGCAGCCAGAAAACCACAACAGCTATAGACAGCAAGTTCATACTCATTCTCTTGAGTGTAGCTACAAGTTTCTCTAAGGAAAATGTCTCATCTGCCATAACTGAAATATGAGCACATACCAAAGCACCACAAACTCTCATTTCCACTTTGAATAATCATTACAATTCAATAAAAAAGGAGACAGATACTTAACTGGAATCACGTCTCCAGCTGGCTTTGCCAAACAAGACCTTCAATACAATCTGACACTCTTAATGCCTTTCATTCTTCCAATTTTGGATTTATGCTAGGGCAGTGACAGGACCAGCATTAGAAGCAGACACTGCAGCAGCAACCATACCACAAAGCCATCAGGGATTACCCTAACATCCCAAATTTGCTCACCAAAATACTGGAATCATACTGTACTGTGGGAAAGCAGCTGGTGGCAGTGTGATGAAAGGTGGGGATTTGGCTGTCTCCCCACGGTCGTCCACTTCCCTAATAAATCAAACTGCCCTCTCCACCTGACAAACCTGTTACCTAGGCTCCTAAATGCAGCCTGAAAAGGTGCATTTCCTTGCCATCAAGATTTGCCCTTGAAGGAAAGCAAAAGCATTTAGCCCACTCAAAACGTTATCAAGTTACTTATTCCTGCCTACAGGAATGGTTCACTTTCAAGTTGATTGCCTCTCATACCTAATCGACAGGAGAGGAAATGTGAGCTTTAAGCAGTTTCATATTTTGCATAGCCCAAAAGGGCCCAAAAAAACTCAATCTTTCATCACTCATTGCTTGAAAGAGATGGAAACATAAGAGAAGTACCTGTAGTCTGTCTTAAATCCAATCCAGCTTCAGCACCTCCAGCTTTAAAGCATGACTTTGCCACACTACTTTATTTCACTCCACCTTTTTCACAGGTTACTTATGTTACTTGATTGACTTTTAAATACCTCAAGTTTCAGCTGCCTCAGCAATCATCCAACATCAGTGATGGATCCTGAAACGATCACTTCCACAGCAGAACTCCCTTGATGTTATCACTTACTGTCTTCACCTGCTTCTTTGCCTCTAGGTAAGTCGGCAGACTTTGACAGCCCTTTCTTCTCAGTAACCTGCCAATCAGCATCAGCGAGAAAGGCTCCAAACCAATGCTACTAAAGCCACACAAACTCAAATGTATTTCCCAAAACACAATGACAATTAGGGGGGAAACAGGTAGGATGATTTTTCAGAGAGCTTGGTTCTGATCTATTCCCTGCAATGATCAACAACTTAAACTTTGATTTGTTTGACAGTCAAACTGAAATATTTGTAAGCAGGTCCAAAAAAAGCCATTCAGATTCAACTCCCACACTCCTCTTCCTCCTCACTTCATCTTTTAAAGGGTAAAAAAAAATGTGCGTGCTTTGATGCATTCTACTTGTTAAAAACTATCCCCACATCTGGCTTAAGACTTTAAATCACTCAGGAACCTGACAACTGCTACAGCAAGAAGTGGACCATATGGAAAGAAATATACACTGAAATAAACTACCCTGTCAGAAAGCTGTCAACCCTTTCATACTGAAAAGCCATACACAGTGCTTATATCTGATGATTGATTAAAAACCAAAAGATACTCTCTCCCCATACACACATTCTCCTTGCAATCCAAACACAACCCCACTCACACCTTGCTGTATTTTTAATGAGCCCATCTCAAACGGCCACGAGCTTTCCCCACTCTGGTGGGGCAAAAAAGGAATCCAGCAGAAGTAATGGGCTTAACAAAAATAATCAGCTGTTTACTCTGCATGCAGTAACACAGAGGCTGAAGGAAATCTTTTCGGTTTTGGCATCAGGATGGCTGTACTGTTCAGCCAGTACTCTGAGGGTTTTCTTTTGCAGTAAAAGTTAACAACTCTCCCAGAGCCATAACCCTGTTTATCAAAACTGCCTCATACACAACTTTTTGTTATCCCACACTATTTGACCTAACAAGTATTCAGAGAGGAAGAAAAAACCCAAACTTTTTACTATTAGGCTTTGAACAAATGCAAAACAAAACAACAAAAAAACACTGCGTAGGAAGAAACATTCTTTATATATATATTTATTTCATGTACTTCAAAACTGTCCCTTTTCTTTCATCTGTCAGCTGTGCAGACACATAGCTGAGAGCTCCTTGTGCAGAGAGATGGATGGTTTCTACCCTGAGTGGCCAACACATGTGCTGCTCAGAACCCAAAACCTGCACAAGCTGGGGAACTTCCAGTACAGATGTACTTGACTCAGAGGAAGGCCTCAGCCAAATTTCTCCGTCAGGACAGGTACAGACCACAGCTACATACAGTTTCTGCCTCAAAGAGCTTACAGTCTAGCTGGTCTTAGCTTTTAGTGCTAAACAGCTGATGGTGTGCCTGGTGTTTCAGAGTGATTAGTCAGAGGGAACCACTTCGAAAGTCATACACCTGCAAATTAAAGAGACACGACAAAACATAATGGAAAGAAACCAATACCACAGCACCGCTGACTCCCAACCAACACAGATGAAAAGACAACCTCTCAGCTGAGACCTAGTGCTGCTCTTACAGCCCAGCCAGCCTCGGCATCCACCTCTCCCTCGGCGCCGAAACTAGTCAGTCAGCTTCTATCCTAATAGTTTTCCAAAGCGACCTAAGGAGAAAAGTGACGATCTCCTCCACGCTCTGGGAGGGCCTGCGGGAGAAGCAGCACAGGTGAGGGCCGGAGCTGCCCCGGGCAGCGCACCAAACCTCACGGCCGCTGCGGGAGTAAAGCCGCCTACGCGGTTATACGCGCATGAGGGAAGGAGCCCGGGGAACGGAGGAGGCTTTCTCCGAAGAGACACAAGCCCAGAAGGGCAGCGGGCGCAGGCAGCCTCCCCCGGCTTCCCCGTACGGCGCCGCAAGGAACGATCCGGGCTCTAGCTGGAGAGAAGGGGCGAAATCTCTCCCGGCAGACGGGTTCCATGAAGCGGCACCACATCCCTCACGAAATGAGAAGCTTCTGGAAGTTATACTTTATTACAAAAGCGAACAGTCACAGCCTCACGCCGCCGGTTACCTCCTCGGGCCTGGCTCCTACGCCTCGTTGCCCCCCCACCAGCCACAGGGAGCTGCCGCGGCCCATTCGACCCTCGCCGGCAGGCACCCTCCCGCCCCGGTGACAGCCACTAGCATCACCTTCATGCCGCGTCTCCCGGAGCACCGCCCGGCGGGGATGGAGAGAGGGCGGGCGGCTGCCGCCGTCGACTGCGTCCCCGTCTCCCCCGGCGCTGGGCGCCGGCTCCTCCTGCCCGATGTAAACACGGAGCGGTGGGAGGAGGGGAAGGTGGGCCCGGGGGGGGGGCAGCGCCATGGCAACCCCGGCCGGAAGAGGAAGCGCGGGGGCAGGGGCCGCGGCCGCCATCTTGGCGGGGGGCGTCGGGGGCGGCGGCTCCGTTCACTTTCTTCGCGCCGAGTGCAAGGTTTGTTGGGGCAGGCGGCCGCGGCCCTTTCAGGCCGAGAGGTTCAGCGTCGAGAAGGTCCGATGAAGGTGGAGCTTCGGGCAGCCCTCACCGAGAGCTCACCAGCCACCCTGCAGTTAAACATGCTTACTGACACTTGATGTTGCAGTGCTTTACAAACATAGCCACCACCTCAAATTTCCAGTGTATGCCCGATGGAAACATAGCAAAGGGAGATGAATTGAGCCAAACATCACCAATGATGAAGTGGTGTTTGGCCAAGATAGGGGGGGCTGCCTCTGGGTTCTGTCCTGGACTTCATTTAATGGATTGTAGTCGAGGGCTAAGCTGTCAGAGGGATTGGGGCTGCAGCAGTGCTGCTGCTTCACGACAGATTGCTGTTTGGTGGCAAAGACAGAAGAGAATCTGGGAATAGTCCTTGACATGTAAAGTTTCATGTGTGTTATTTTAAACTATCATCGGGCACAATCACGAGGATAGAAGGGTGTTCTGCTAGAGAGCGGTTTGGTGGCGAAGGCAAACCAAGCACAGGTGGTTTGAGTTAACAGTTCCTGGAATCGAGAGAACATTGAGCAAACAACGGTGATGGGGAATCCCCAGTTAATACATGTCATAGAGAATATAACTACAACTTGAGAAGTAGTTGAATCCAAAAGAAGAAAGATTGGTTTTGTTCCCTTTTTTTTTACCCCTTGACTGGCAAACTACAGTTTCTCGGTAAGAATTTGCCCTTGGCAGGCATGTATGTCTTCTAAATCATTCTTCAGCACAATGCCCCCTGTTTAGTCAGAAACCATAAGAGGAAAAATGTGCTAGCTTAAAGGCTAGAAATGCCTTCCATCAGTGCAAGTGGAGTTACTTTTTGGTTTTGTTAATGTCTTTCTAATCTGCAAAACTTCCTTGCAGAATACCATGGTACCTTAAAACTAGTTCTAATTTCTTCAGTTAACTAGGAAACTCCTGAAAGACACCAAAGACATTCCCTTTACCCACATGGGCTGACATCTACTGAGTCCCCTTTCTTTTGCTTCTCACAATGCAACTGTGCCATAAGTAATTTTCTGGATCACTACTCAGAGGAAGTATCCTGTGATCCTCTGCTGGCATAGATTCTCATAGCGTAACTTAAAATTTCCTCTGCACATGCAGGTATACTTCACTTAAAACGTGAATCTTCTCAGAAAACCAGTAGTGGAAGCCAAGGAATTCCAAAAATACTCCCTCACAAAAAACTGCAGGACACACCAGCAGACTGTGCAGCTCGCAGGGTGTGATTTTGTTCAGCGACACAGTTGGTGCCGAGGATGCTCCGTCTTTGTTGCGCGCATTTCAGGAGGTGGTTGCTTTGAACAAACTCTGCTGCTTTAGCCTGAATGCCTGTTAATGGCTGTCACAACTGTGCACCCCACAAAGGTTTTCCAATTCAGTTTAATCCAGGAGGATTTAATCCAGTTAACACACTCCAAGTCTGCTTCGGTAAGATTCACCGCAAAAGTGTCTTGTCAAAGCAAAAAGGCTAGTGGAGATGTTTCCATAGTTAAATTCCACTCTTTGTAAATTAGAAGTGGTGTCTTCATAATGCAGAAATTCACCAGCCTTCCTAAAAAACAGACCGCTCTAGGAGATTGAGACTAGCAAACACACTCCTCAGGTACAACATAACATAATGGTGTCTCCCTCTCAAGTGTGCTAATTTTAGGAGATGAGATTTAGCCCCTTAAGCCTCTGCTGATGACCAGACTTGGACATAGGAGTCTGATCAACAGCTGAGATTTCAAATCTTACCACTACAATGACGAAGCTTTCCCTTAGATATATTTTAATATACTGAGATAATTAATGACCATTGTAAAGCATTCAGGTGGACTGAAGCATTAAAGCAGAGATCATTGGTGCCAAATTAGACTGCTGTGAGGTTCTATTTCACCTTTCCATACTGGCCATCTGAGAGCAGGGGACTGGCACCATAAAGAAGAATTGTCCTATCTTGGTATCCCTGTTACCTTCATGCTCTTTTGATCCCTAGAATCCTATGTCACATACTCGCCCTGCATGACTTTTGAACAGCTTTCACATTTCCTCCTGTTAAAAAGGATAATGCAGCATAAAGGAAAGGCAAGTATCATGTAATGTAAGAGGAGGAAACAATAAACAGCAATAATTAATTGGAACAAGTAGTCACAATATAGTGACAGTAGCTGGCTAGTGCTAAAGTGCTCTAGTAGAAAGGATATTATCTCTAGACAATGAAGCTGCTAATTAGTAATGAATGTAGCATTTACAGCTCCTCCAGACCTCTCTGTTCTGGATCAAAAATTTCTCCCTTACCTTGAGACAATAAATTGGCCACTGGCCTTATCAAGCATCCCAAGAACACCCAGCAAACAAACTAGCCACAGCTTTGCAAAAATGCAAGCAGCAACCTTTCCTCACACTTGGTGAAGGACTTGTGCACAGAGCTAATTACCCTGAGTCTGCATATTTTATAGTATTATATTGCTCCCTCTACAGCAGCACTCGATTCTCTTTCCCAGCTTCACCCTTACATCCCTGAAAGCTAAGGAGGCACTTGCTGGATATTGGTGAACATTCTAATTCCAACAGAGAATTCCCAAAATTATTTCTGCAAATGGAGTTCAGATTTCTGAAGACAAAAAAGTGACTGGACTGAGCCAAAGGAAGTTACACACCTACAACAGCCATTTGCCTGAGCATCAATACGAAGGAGGGATTGGATGCACAGCAAAGAGCATCAGTTGCTCTCCTACATCCTGCACTGGTAACAGTCTAATTCAGGAACTGACTCCAGTTTTTGGAATGCCAAAAGCTCACATGCAGTAGTTTTCTTCCCTCTGCAGATTTCAGTGTTTCACATGGCCTCTCACTGTTGGGTGCAAGAGGTACAGGCATGTTTAACGGCAAAAGAATGGCTCATTGTTGCATGAAATAAAGACAAGCCATGGTTCCCTCTGGGCAGAGAAAAGTATTTTTTGTCAGGAGACAGGTATCAAAAAGAGGAATTAAATAGAGCATAGCCAAGTGACCTGCATGTATTTGAATGTCTGTTCAGGGGATGGTAATGATAGGAGTTTAATAGTTTCTGAAATTTGCTGGATTTGCTGTATCATTGCTTCATGCAACTGACTTCTGGGCATTGCAGATGGAAAGGATGAGATTTTGACATTTCTAGGTAGTCTATTACACTCTTCATGATTAAAGCAGCTTTGGTGACCATAGACTATTAAAAATGGATACTTACAACAGTACTGCTACATAGATTAATGCCAGCAACATCTATATGTTCTATGCTATAGAACAGATCTGTTTAATAGAGTAATTCATAATAAGGGTAAGGATAATATTGTGCATTAAAACATACTCATGACTGAACACTGGTGCTGCATCTATATATATATATATAGGGGATGGAGAATATACAGCTCAAACGATGTCCCTGATAGATCTGCATGTCCTAAGCCTCACAGAGAACAGAAAAGCTGGTGAGGGGAACACAGATTTCAGTGGGTTTTTTCACCATCTGAGCTGAAAGGCAAAATATGAACACCAAACACTGAGAAGTGTTCATTAAAATAGTAAACTTCTTCCCACCTTAAAAACCCCAACTGTTAAAAGTAAGTAATTTTAATTCTCAAAGCTCCTGTTATCAAGGCTATTGCACACAGCCTGGGAGATAATTTGTCTTGGGCTTATTGGTTCTCCAAGTTTTTTGCTTATAACCACACCTTCTGCATGCATGAGAGATGTGGTTCTAAAGGACATGGTTGAGCACTACACTTGGTAGACTTAGATAATGTTTGGATCTGATGATCTTAAAAGTTCTTTTCCAACCAAAATGATTCAATGGTTCTATGATGACACAGTGCAGTAGCTCCACTATGAAGTATCAAGAATGTTGAGAAGGTGTTTGCAGAACAGTGCAGCAAGGTGCTGCTGACAAGCCTTAACAGACCTTTGTAGGCCTAATTCTCCTCCTGTGCATCTCAGATCCAGGCCCCTGTTGATTCCCTGTTGACAGCTTCCCTGTTGCTTCCCTGTTGACAGGAGAGCAAAATAACAAAGGCCTTGACAGATTTCTGTCATGTAACTGATTTTTGCTACTGACGACTGTAATACTACCTTCTCCTTTCTTGCCACAAAGTGTGAAAAATCGTCTGGAAAACTCCTTGTGAATGACCTTTGCTTTCATAATGCTTTTTGTTCCCCTTTTCCCCTTCACTTGCTGTTGTTATATTACTAACAGGGTTGGGCATGTTAAATATAAAAGTATTAATCTTACAGGGGAGCCCTAAGCAAGTATAAAGATATGATTTATACAATGCTGAAAAATGGCAGTAATAGCCCTCTTGCTAAGCTGAAATCATCTAGCCATCAAGTAGATATATGAAAAGAACTCTGCACATGTTGCTGCTTCAGATTACAAATGGTGCTTTTGCGTCAGTCTGTTCTTCTCTGTTACTGGGAAAGTTCTTGTATAAAATCCATTCCAGATCTCTTTAATAAAGATCTTTCTGCACAGGGGTACAGTCCCCCTTACCTCTTACCTTCTAGAGCTGTACTGTAATCAGCCTGCCCACTTCTCTGAATGCAAATGGGGTTTGCTCCATTGTGTAAAATCCTGAACACCAAATACGAGCTTGGCTTCTTGTGTCATCATTTCTGGTTCTTTGTTGAGTTTCCTCAGAGCTCTTTGAAAGAGCATTGTTAACTGAGGCTAGCTGCTTAATGCCTGTGACAACCTTTCACAAACCAGTACATGGCAAGAAAAGTACATTTATCAAAGATGACGTGAGGAGACGCTGAACTATGACCATGGACTGCTTGTTCTCAGAGCGCCAAAAAAGAATGAGTTTCTGTTACACTGTGGCAGGCAGTATTTCACGGTGCTCATATTAAATGGCCAGAGCACTTCCACCAACAGATGATGGCACCTTCCAGAGAGGTTTTTACAAAATGAGTTGTGTAAGAAAGGGCAAAAGATTCTTAGAGCCTGATTTTTCAGCTGCCATGCACATCCCTCCAAGTGCGGTATACAGCAGGCAGAAAATGCTGCCAGTTGGAACAATGGCATACATGACAAAGTAAAAATAGCCACTACAGAGGCATAACCATGATAGCTGCACCTCCTGCATGTTAGATAATAGACACAGGGACATACAGAGAAGAAAATCCTTTCAGCACTGAAGCCATACAGAATTCCTCTAATTTCCATAGAGCTAACCTTTTGCTTCAGTTTGATAGCAGTACATTGAGTCCCTCACCTGTTTAACTCTCAAACTGGTCAAGAATTTTGTATTGCCTGAAGATTCCATTTTTGCCCCTTTTCAAAAATTATAATGATTTGTGTCCTCTGGGAATGGGGAAGTTGCTAATTTCAGCTTAATTTTAAAATTTAATCTAGGTAGTCAGTTTGTTCCTGTAGTACATGGTTAGCTTGGCATCCCTGAGAAAAATAAACCAACAAGGTTTGAAAGCACTTCATACCAAATAAACTGTGAAAGTGTCTATGCTTCTGTGTTTCCAAAATTAAAACTCAGATGAGATTAATTGGAAAATCCAGCCTTAATGTATTTGGCAATGAAAGCAGGGGTTTATGATTTTAACTGGGGGGGAGGGAGAAGTGAAAATAAGGGAGTTTGAACTTTTGGGTTCAGTTAAACAAAGCTGCTGTGTTTCATATGCTGTTAGTTATAGAACACAAAGGCAATTTTTTTGTTATGTAGGCTTCAATGTCTCGCAATAGAAAACTCTCTCTGCCAGAATGCCAGGATACATAGCTGGATCCACATATGGGCTTCCCAGACATCAGAAATTCTCAGATTCATTTTTACTTTGAACTCATGCCAAAGACTCTGAACTGTACAGACAGCAATGCTCTGCTAGTAGATTTCTGCTGACATTTGGAATCACCAGTGATTTATTCTCAGGATGCCAGAACAAAGCTCTAGGTAATGTTTCACCCTTACCGTGAACAATAGAATTCCTATGGTGGTATCTCTCTTTTCAGGTTATTTTTGACCTTTTTGGTTTAAGCCCTTTTTTCCCCACTACCTGCATAGGTAGTAAATTCTTTTACAAGGAGGAGATATTGACATAAAAATTCCTGCAGTTATGGTGTTTCCTTCAGCTAGTGCGCCTGGCCAAAATCCTGTAATGAATTTATCATCCATTTTGTGATCTCACCTCCCTAGAGTAAAGTTTCTTCTCAACACTGATAACAACAGGGATGAGAAGTGAGCTAGCAGCCCCCAGGCTCAGGATCTATGGTCCAGGAAGAATATTAGTGGCACTGAGCTGAGATAGCCTTTTATTTCAGCAAAAATTGTACCTGTTAAGGCTTAATTAAATATTGGCCAGGTTAACCTTCTGCTGAATTTGAGCTGCTTTTGCAGCAGGCTTAATTTTCTCTTCCCCTATTCTTCCTGTGAAACACTCCCTTTTCTCCTATCTGGCCACCACACGTGCACATATGAAATTAAGTTGCAGATGGGAAAAGTTGAGTAATCTGTCCCCTGAGACAGTGGAGGAAAAGAGAAGGATAAAAAATCCTCTCTTCTCCAGTTGTTAAAGAGATGATGGACACAGTAAAGAACAAGGCCCTTCAATCCATCCAGTGGTATGTTAAACGCAGGTAAGACATGAGCTATCCACTAACCACCCTTCACATGTCTATAAGGTCTTTGGAGATCTCCTAAAGAAGACCCTCCCAGTTTATCTCCAGGCCATACACTGCAGAGGTTAAGTGTAGAAATGTGATTTTCTCCATTTTTTGGCCTTCTCTATCATTACTGTTCATGATATTCACTCCAGGAGTTCATGATGGCTGCTCTCCCATGTAGTATTGGGACTCTGGAACCATCCTTATGGTGTAGAAGTTGAGCAGGCAGTCCTGCCCAACCAACGGGCCTTCCTAACATGCCCATCTTTCCAGCAGTTAAGAAGTCAAGGATGTTCCATTGGCATTCCTCAGGCTGTCTGTGCTGCCCTTCTGTGACAAGAGTTCCTGCCCTCAGATGCCCAGTCTCAGGCCCCTAGGGGCTTTTCTCGCTCTGGCTGTGTCAGGATGGCTGTGCACAACCAAACGGTACCAGACATTTATAAATTGCTAACTGGAGTATCAGTAACTCTGCCTGTTCATAGTGGGAACCAGAGGGAGGTAACTGTCATGAGGCACAGCAGCAGACAGACTTGGGATATTAGCTGTGGCTTCCACATACTCTTCATGGAGCTTTGCTCTGTAGCTCCTTCAAGAGTCTGCAATGTGAGATTCCAAGGATTTTGTCTTTCAGCCTTATTCTGCTAGGTTGAATTGAATCTCAATAGAGAGCTCTATCTGAGGAGGTGTCTACCATTTAAAATGCTTGTCAACATTTGCAGAAGTACATCTTGAACAAGCAACCTGTACTGCAAAAATAGACTGATGCCCTAAATTATCTGCTGTCAAAAGAGGAGACTCATTTGAGGTCGGCAGTGCTCTCAGTGGATTCTCTCAGGTCATTAGGAAAAAGGCATCAGGCTTGGTGGAGCCATCCCACAGTATGATGCCTTGACTTGTATCTGCCTTTAGACTGACTAGTACTAGTTTATGGTCAGCACAGATCTTGCCAGCTGCTAGAGGTGACTGACTCCCTTTTTATAGACAAGGTTTAGAGCCAGCTGCAGTCTTTGACAGATACATGAACTCTACTGGACCTTATTTCATTCTCTAGGTGCTGGTCTCACTTTAGTAAGAACAGAGGCTCCTAGGTAATGACTTGGAGCAAAAGCTGCATGAAAGAGGGAATAATTCACCAAGAATTAAACCATGCACTGAGGATGCTGGATGAACAGGAATGACAGGGGCATGGATATGAAAAAATACCTGGCAGTACATCAGTCAAAGGATGTGCCTTTCGTATTTGAAATGAATACTTAATTGAAGCTGCACACAAAGTGTGTGACAACACTTCAGAGCTGATGATATAATCCATAACTGCCAGTTGACAGAAATAGAATTCCATCTCAGACCCAATTCCAGCAGTAGACTGGGGAGGACTGAGGGAAGGAGATTCTTACCTTATCCTCACCTTGAAACCAAAGAGAAATGTTTTGCACAAATGCTTCAAATTCCTGTTACAGATCTTATACACCCTTAAAAATCCATTGCAGAGCAAATATTTGTTAATGGTTGCATGCTTATGCGCTTGCAAGAGACAGAGCCCATGTGCAAAGCTGCTGCTGCACCTACGCACACACTTAAGCATGCACATGGGGATTAGTATGTACAATTAGTTCTTTTTCCAATACTAGTTGTCAAATGTGGTAGGACCATTACTGCAAAGAAAGAGAACTTTTATCTCCTTTGCACCCTTCGTGTTCTTCTCCACTAATGGGCTGTGCCTTAGTAATTATAGCTCTAGAAGGAAAAACTTGGCCTGATCTTACCTGTTGTAGAGCTGCCATAGAGATAGGCTATTAGCATTACCCGGAGATAAAAGCAGGGACAAGTTACATAGATTTTAGTAACTGCTGAAAAATATATGATCTATTTAAAAAGCAAAATGCTGAAGGTCTCAGTTCTTTACTGCATCCAGAGAAAGTGCTGTGCATAGCAGAATTGCAAAAGATGTCGTGGCAATCCCACAGCTGGCAGCCAGCCCTCCTGAAACACAGGTTCAGACACAACAAACCCCTATTCTGTCACCTCTTTCTCTTCCTCCTTTCCCTGCTTTAATTTAACTGTTCAAAAGGTCCCCAGTTCTTCAGTGGATGGAGACAGACATATACCCCTGTATAGATATTTCAAGTCCTTTTCAGTCTCCAGGTGAGACAGTGAACAACTCAGATGCCTTTTTCTCCTAGAGTGCAGGGGTCTAAAATATCTCAGTTTAATGTCAACCAGCACTAAGATACCACAGTGGATTCTCTCATTTACCCGTTCCATGATTGTTTTTTCCCCTACTTCATCTATTCCACTATTTTAAAAAGCCTAGAAATCAGCTACTGATCATAAACACCAGAAAGACAAAGCAGAGGACGTCTAGGCATGGATAACACACTAGAGAGAATGATGCTGCTTAGCAGTAGATGTGCAGGTTGAATGCAGTATGGCTCTAGAATGCAGCTGGAGATTATTTTCTGTACAAGCCCAAGCTACAGGGCTGCATACATGACACGATCCCATCAGGGAAACTGTTCTTGAACAGCTTACCAACAATACGCAGCTGAAACACCACAGTTTGGAGATTTCTGAGATAATGTAACTCTAATCTTTGAATTGCTGCCATTATCAAATCCCAGCAATGCGATAAATCCAACTCAGACTGCTACATGTCTAACTCCTGAGAGTCTCCAGGATTAAGCTTATAATATGTGTATCTCCTGGAGGTGCTGTAAGCCCATCAGGTTTCAAAAGAAAACATAAAACTGGGAAAATACTTGTGTAAAAGCATTTGTCAGATAGCCAACATAAGTAGAAGAAATAGAGCTGGTTACTAAATATATCACTTTTTGTCCTGTGAATTATAACCAACTGATGCTCTCAGCTTGCTGTTTGAAGTACTTCTGGCTGGAAACTCCACATTTCAGGTGAGATAAAATTAGGGCCTCAAATATTTATTTTCCTGAAAGCTCTCCTCATATGTGATGTCAGGTCTTAAGCTGTTGAAAGCATACATATCCCAAAACTGAGGGAGGATAATGTGGTTGTATTAGTTCCTACATTTCATTTTGCTATTGCAAAGGGGGGCAAGTGAACTGTCTTCTGTTTCTATGTTGCCCCATTTCCTCAGCACACCTGGAAGTAGACATCTCTCTTGCAGACTATCAATCACTTTGCTCTTTATCCATTAATGCCTTTTCTCCTCAGTTCTGGCCACTTTGGCTCTATTTCAGCAGCCTTATTTTGCTGTGGGAGGTGGCAGATAGGAATACTTGCAGACTTCCCAATCACATGGGAAAATCCTGTGCAAAAGATCCCATCCCTACTGCTAACTACATGCTGTCCAATACCACAGCAACTGCTGCTGCAGTCTTTGGGATTCAAGGCAAAGTGCTTGATCAGAAAGCATAGAGAGATTAACTGCAGAAACACTGACTCTAGTGTGCAAAGGTAGACAACCCCCTCAATATAGCTGCCTCAAAGCTGGATGCCCTGAACTCTCTGAAATCCACAGGTATTCAGCACTTCAGAGAACTCACACACCTGTTTCAAATCCCAAATGTGGCTGAAGGTTCCTCTCTTCAGCAATCACCTTTGAAAACCTGACCTTAATTTATTGCGTAGAACAGAGGTAATAGCATCCAGCTGCTTTGCAAGTGTCTACAAGAGCACACTTGAAGACGGAAGTTCGGGGGGGGGTTGGCAAATGTCTGGGAAGTGTAGCAATCCCCATAGGGAAGGATGACATTCAGCTCCTGCCTTTGAGTTCTTATTCTGCTACTGAGAGATCCTGGATACACTTTTTCATGAGTCAGCATCTGAATTCATGAAATGCATCTAGATGTTCCATTTTTCAGTATAGTATGCCAATATCTTCAAAGTAATTGGAACAACTCATGCTAAGAAAGTCCTGAACATTACCTGCTTGTGCATTTTTCATGGGTTTTTTTCTCAGCCTAGCAGGGCATATGCCCAAGACATGCACTGTCCCTACAAGCATGCAGAGAAATGGCATCTATTCTAATTTTGAAGCCTCATCCTGACAGATTTATGAAGGGAATGTTGGTTCTTACCCAGGAGTCTGATGCTTATCCATCAAGAAATTTCATCTG
Source organism: Tricholaema leucomelas (assembly GCA_013400475.1). Taxonomy (NCBI): domain Eukaryota; kingdom Metazoa; phylum Chordata; class Aves; order Piciformes; family Lybiidae; genus Tricholaema lacrymosa; species Tricholaema leucomelas. The sequence goes on along the minus strand of WAAF01012567.1, from coordinate 289,967 downwards.
AAAGTAGTCTTTCATGTATAGAACCAGATTTGTTTCTTAGCAAGGCTTCAGGTTTCTTTCCCCAAAAGCTGCTGTAGAAATACCTGTGTTCATGTGTAAAAGTTTCTGTCTCTGTATAAAGACAAAATTCTAGAGCTAGAACACAACTAATTCTATTCAGTGATTTTACTTTTCGGCTCAGTCTAAGTGACTGCACTTTCTGAACTTGTTCTTGAACATATTTTTGCAGTGGCTGCTTCTAGAAATTATAAAGCTCAGTGTTTTATAGTCACTTCTGTGAATTGGTATGTAGGAAGATTCTTGCTTAGAGTTGCTCCCATGGAGACCAAGGTCACTGGCTGAATCTTGCATGCCACTATAGGAGGTAACACAAGCTAAAGGTCTCACCTGCAGGGAGGAGTGGACAGAACAGGTGACCCTAAACTGACCAAAGGATTCTATTTCATATAACTCACATTAAGTATAAAGCTGAGGGATCACAAGAGTCAAGCTGTCTTTTTCAGGGGCCAATGTCCAAGGAGGATTCTGCCTTAGATCCCAATCTGTATATTCCCAAATCTAGTTCTAGAATCCAGCTCCTGAATCTTGTTTCCATCTGCTGCTGAGTCCATTCTGGGTCTTCTGCCACAGCATCAGTGGTGATGGTGACCGATTGTTATCAGGGAGTTTGGATTCAATATTGGTTTTGTATAGATTTGTATACATCTCATTTTACTGTTATTATTTTCATTAAAGCTGCTTTAGTTTTCCAATCCATAAGTTCCTCTCCCTTATTCCCTTTCTCTTCCCCTTGGGAAGGAAGAGGGGTTAATAGAGTGTCTGTCATTGCCTAGTGGCTGGCCCAGCCCTAACCCTTGGCATCTGGTTGCACAGAAAGATGAAAAATGCACAGTTGTAACATTGCCCTTTAAAAAGTGTTAACTACCTACAAACAAAGGAGTTGGATAAAAGGAGTGACTAAAAGGACAAAAACTTGGAAATGGCAAGAAAACATAATTATCCAAAATAGAAATACAATTTATACTAGGTATTATAAAAGGCTAATAATAGTGCTGAGACATGGAGAACAGTGGAAGTAAATGAAAGCTGTTTCTGCATGGTGACAATAAAGAGCAGTGTAAATTCTAACACCTGGCAGTGTAACACAGGTAAAAAGGATAATTCTTCTGTACATTTGGAACTCTATCAAAGTTGATGGAATCGGTAGAGAAGCAGGGTATGAAGGGGGAAGATAGGGTTACTGCGGAAAGGCTGTGCTGGCCCCTTAGGTTGGCCTCTGCTCCAGGCCAGAGCAGGGATGTTCTCGATCAGATCCTTACAGGGGTTGATCTGAGGACATCTCAGGTTCAGGAAGAACATCTCAGAAAACAGCACTGCTCATAAGAAAGGGTTTTAGCACAAATCAGTGCAATGAGCAGTAAGGACTTGCTAGCAGCAGATGACACTTGGGAGTTCAGAGGCCACTCACATGTGAACTGCTCAGCTGCTGAGTGAGCCTGGCTGCCACCACTAGAGGCAAGACCACCTAGCAGGGCATAGAAAATCAACGCCGAGAAGAAGGGAAAGTGGAAAAGAAGTCAGTGAAGAGAGAAACCAGACTCTTCGGTAACAGAACAAATAAATGTCATCGAGTGAAGTCAATGGAGCTGCCCCTGGGCTGCAGGACCGCCCTGTGGTCAGCGGGCGGCAGCATGCCCTTCACTCTCCCGGGCATCAGCGCGCTGAAGGGCGATGACAGCCCGGCCCGCACCGGAGCTGACTGCGTTCCTCTGCCCCTTTCCCGCGGACAGCCCAGGCAGTCATAAGCATTGCCTCTCTACCAAACAGCATAGAGTGGCTCGAGCATTTTCAGTGCCTTGCAAACAATGGCTTAGGTTGGACCTCAGAGATCATTTACTCCAATACCCCTGCCAGGGACAGGGACGCCTCTCAACTAGATTTGGTTGCTCAATGTCCAGTCTGGGATTAAATACCTCCAAAGAGAGGGCAGCCACAACCACTCTGGGCAACCTATTCCAGAGCCTAACCATCCTCGTACTGAAGAACTTCCTGAAATTCAGTCTAAACCTACTCTCCCTCAGCTTAAAACTGTTACCCCTTGTCCTGTTGCTAGACATCCTTATGAGAAGTGCCTCTCCAGCTTTCCTGTAGGCTCCCTTCAGGTATTGGAAGGCAGCTCTAAGGTCCCCCCAGAGTCTCTTCCAGGCTGAACCACCCCAGCTCCCTCAGCCTATCCTCACAGTAGAGGTGATCCAGCACTTGGATCATCTTTGTGGCCCTTTCTTATGCTACGATTGCACCAGCAATGTGACCAGGTAGAGGATTAAGCTTAATTTTCTTGTGGTATAGATAGAAAAAGGGTCACTGTCCTACTAAACTAGGTAGGAAAGTAGCTCAGTAAGTGTAGTAATGATATTATTATTTTTTAAATTATGTACTTTAGTTTCCTATAAAAAGAGTCCCAAATGCTATGAGGTTGCACTTAATTTCTAGTAAGACTGTCCATGGCAAGAGGAAACAGCCTCAAGTTGTGACAGAAGAGGTTTAGTTTGGATATTAGGAAAAACTTCTTGACCAAAAGGGGTTGTCAGGCACTGGAACAGGGTGCTCAGGGAGATGGTGGAGTTACCATGCCTAGAAGGATTTAAAAGATGTGTAGATAGGGTGCTGAGGGACATCGCTGGACATCGCTGAGCAGAGCCTGGCTCCATCCTCCTCACACTTGCCCCTCATATATTTATAAACATGAATGAGGTCACCCTCCAAGCTCAAGAGCCCCAGATCACTCAGCCTTTCCTCAAAAGGGAGATGCTCCATTCCATCATCTTTGTGGCTCTGCACTGGACACTTCCAAGAAGTTCCCTGAGGTCCTTGTTGAACTGAGGGGTCCGGACTGGACACAATATTCCAGAGTAGAAGGCCAGGAAAAACCTCTTTCCACCTACTAACCACAGCTCTGTATTACACCTCAGGATACTATTGGCCTTCTTGGCCACTAGGGCACATTGCTGGCTCATGGTTATCATGGTGTCCACTAGGGCTCCCAGTTCCTTTTCCCCCAGTGCTGCTCTCCAACAGATCATCCTCTAATCTATACTGCTCCACGAGGTTGTTCTTTTCCCAGAGGCAAGACTCTGTACTTGGCCTTCTATTTCATTAAATTTCTCCCTGCCCAACTCTCCATCCTCCTCTTGGGAGGTCTTTTCCAGTCTAACCGTATCTATGATTCTATCTCTCAGTATTTAGACTGAAGTTTTTTTCTTTTAAAGATTAAATCTATCATTTAAATAAAAACACACCTAAAATGTGGCAATGTGTCAGTTTATGCTGCAGTGTAAGATACTCACACCTAGACTACAGTGGACTCATTGCATTATGTGCTAGTTTGAAGCTAGCTAGAATGTTCTGGTGAGAAGGATTAGATTACAGGCTGTGAAAGAGAAACAAAGGTGATGTCTACTTCACTCATAGGCTTGCTGAGATGTATAAGAACAAGAATCCAAACATAGATAAGGCACTACTTCTGCTTGGGAGCTCTGGGCTGCGTTTCTCTAGCCTCTCTGGCATCTCTCTGATTAATCCACTTTGCTTCCTAACCTCCTGGCTGAACCTCCATTCTTCCCTGGGACTGGGGTAAGGTTGAGAGGGGTGGGAGAAGGTGGAAGGGTGGTTGGGAGCCCCTCCTGGGGACTCAGGTTTCTGGGAGGGGAGTTGTGTTTCTGTATTACCTTTTAATTTGTATATTTCTGTATCTAACTGCATATACTGTAAATATCTGCTTGTATATTGTGCCAGCTGTAAATATAAGCTTCATTCAAATTTCCAGAGCTGGCTGAGTCTAGTCTGGGTGATTTCTGAAGTGGGGGTGGGAGGGGTGGGGGGGTAACACCCAAACTATCACACATTAGAACTAGCATTCAGGTGTTTATACATCAAGCACATCTTATGGTCAGCAGCAACCTTTTCTATGAAAGATTTCTTTTGTCTGCCTGCTAACTAGGACAAAGTAAGGAGGGAGCCACCAGGGACCAGATTTACAGAATCTTTCTTTTTGTGTGAATTTGACCTTTTCTGCAAGAGCCAAAACTTTTTATTTTGCACTTGATCAAGGTCGATGATTTAATTATTCTAAACTGATTAACTGACTGCAAGTGAAAAGCCAAAAAGCTCATTTTCTTCTTCCAATCAGTAAATAATGAGGCATGAATTGCATGCTTTCACTAATCCTTGCATCCTGAAGGACACAGTATCTGTAAACAGATGACTGTTAAATAACATTATTTTAAACACAAAGGAAGTCTTGTGCAGGCTTTTATTAAACTCTTTTCATCCTGTTAAGTGTGATAGAACAGTTTCATTTAATGACTGCAAAGTTATTTTAAAATGCTCCTCAGCAGAATGGCTTTTCTCTCCAAATGTAGCATCACACAAAAACAGGCTTAAAAGAGTTGTCTTGTAGTAAGGGCAATACTTTCTATTGTTGTGGCTTAAAAAATTAGGATTCTTAATGTAGTAAGAGCAATTGGCCTGTTTAAACGCGGTAGAGATAACTGTGGATCCTCCTGAAAAGTAATAAGCTTCTTAAGGTGAGCACACAGCTGAGTTAAGCCGACTGCTCGTTCACTAGCAATTGTCTGCATGACCTTTTGTGTGAATAGCAGAGACACCGAGCATTGGAGTGATGTTCCACTGGATCCTTAGGCATTCACATGGCCTTTAACTCTCCTCAATTGTGCTTCCCCCGGGGGTTTGCACACTGTAGTGCTGTAGGCAGGGAAAGAGCCATCTGTACTTTCTCATTATGGAAAGAGCACTGGGCTTAAAGTTCTTGTTGCTTCTGATGATACCTATTACTGGTACAGAGCAAGGAAAAATGCCTCTGCTTAAACTCCAACACATTAAAGAATCATAGACTCATTCAGGTTGGAAAAGTCCCTTGAGGTCATCAGGTCAAACCATCAACCCCACTCTACCAAGTTCACCACTAAACCATATCGCTAGCTGCCACATCTGAATGACCTTTAAACACATCCAAGGATGGTGACTCAACCACCTTCCTGGGCAGTCTGTTTCAATGCTTGACCACTCTTTTAGTGAAAAACTTTTTCCTAATGTCTAGCCTAAACTTACCCTGGTGCAGCTTGAGGCCATTCCCTCTTGCTCTAGCACCTCTGAAAAGAGACCAGAGCCTATACCTCTGTGTTATCCTTTCAGGTAGTTGTCTTTTGGGGATTCTACCTTTGTCATTTAATATTATGCCAAGAGGGACTTGGATTATTTGATGAAAGAAGTGCTCATTGTCTGCTGTGGAATGAAGGTGAAACTAAGGAAGCATCACTAAGGATGTGATAAACATCATATTAAAATTTCTTATGAGCAATAAAATACCTGGCAGATGAAGGACAGTGTGGCTGAGAATGAGAAATGTCAGAAAGCAGTGTAAGAAAAGGCACACAGGAGAAGGAAAGCAAGTTGCAGCTGTGTAATCAAATTTATTGGGTAATGGGACCGAGACCTGAACATTGTTCTGCTAGAATATCAAAGCAGACAATGCAGACAGGCAGCATCAAAAAGGAAATTTGCCTCTATGAGGCAACTTCTGACAATGTTATCAGGTGATAGGAGACTTTGGTCTATTAATTAGCCTTGAAAAATACCCAATTCTTTCTGGCAGTCAGGAAAATGAATTAAACCACAGGATAAATCTCCTGACTCAAAGACTATTCCCACAAATCAATATGCAAAACTGCATAGCAGAACTTCAAAGGGTCTTTCCATCCCTCCTTGCTGCACACCTGGAGTGACCCAGCTCCAGGCTCTGCACAGTGATCTGGTCTTGCTCTCTTGCTTTTATTATCTAATAAACTCTGCTCTCTCCCCTGTCATTTTGTGATGTGTAGCAGCAGAAATGTGCTCCTGTAACTCCCTCTGCCTCTCTTTTGAACCTGATCTTGAATAGACACAAAGATTGCTCAGAACTGTACAGGAGGACCTCTGGTTACTGATGTAACAAACTAATGAGGACTTCTGAACTTCCACATCTTATCAGCCAAAGCAAAAGAAGTCCTTTATGTCTGTACCTGGCTACTGAAATATAATCTGCATGGAAATTATTAATGTAGATGAATTGTGGAAGTCACAGAAAAGTGGAATATTTTAGAAAGTTTAGGAACAAGCTATGAGTGGGGTAAAATGAAAAGATTAATAGCAAAGCTTTACATAACATCAGCTAAAAATGTCCCAGCTAAATACTCCTTAAAAGCAAATGAGCAGCCCATCCGTCTGTCTGCAAAGGCACTCTCTGCCACCTCAGTCTGCTTTGAACCACATAGATTCCTCTGGATTTTGCCTTCGGAGGCAATGCCAAAGGTTTTTGTGCCCATTTCTTAGAAATCTGATGCAACAAATCCTTAGGATTTTCTGTAGCACCTAGGTATTTGTGCAGAGGCTGAAGCTAGGGGAAGAAAGCAACACCTGCCTGCTTATGGTGCTGTTCATGTGGCTTCAACATGAAGGCCATATGAAGAAAGGCTGAAAGGCTGCCCAGGGAGGTTGTGGATGCTCCCTCTCTGGAGGTATTCAAGGCTAGGTTGGATGAGGCCTTGAGTGAACTGTTCTAGTGGGAGGTGCCTATGGCACGGGTTTGGAACTCGATGATCTTTGAGGTCCTTTCCAACCTAAACCATTCTATCATTCTATGATTCTATGATTCTAACTGGGTTTATTCAGCCTTGAGAAGAAAAAGCTTAGAGGAGCCCTATTACCATGTACCAGTACATAAAGGGTGACTACCAGGAGGATGGAGATTCTGTTTTTACCAGAAGTCACATGTAAAAGACATGTAATGGTAATGGTACACCATGGGTAATGGGTACAGGTTACTCCTGGGAAGATTCCAGTTGGATTCCAGAAGAAAATTTTTCATCATGAGAACGGTTAGACATTGGAATAACCAATCTCCCAAGGGAAGCAGTGGATTCCCCTCCATTGGACAGTTTCAAGCTCAGCTTGACAGGGTGCTGGACCACCTCATTTAAACTACATTGTCACCTAGAAAGATTGCCTCTGATGATACTTGGGGTCCCTTCAGACCTGTCGTTCTGTGATTGTGTGTGATTCCCATTGCATGGCCTATTCTTACAGTGAGTTTTCTAGGATTCAGCCTGCCTTTCTAGGCTTATTTCTATTCGTGGACATCAAAGGAAAAGGGCAGCCAGGGAGCTGGTGGGTTTATTTATTGGTAGAGTCCAGAAAGACACACAAGCACTACCAGTGATGATTGTATCACAAGATACGGCACTGGAAAAACAATTTCAACCAACAATCAGATTCATCTCTGGCTCCAACAGATTTCCGGTGCTCCTGGCCAGCAGCGCCTGGCTGGGAGCTGTGTGCAGAGAGGACAAGCTAGCAGATGGGCTCTGCAGAGCGAGGTGGCTCCTGGCAGCAAGCTAAGGAGTTTCTAGGACAGGTAGTCAATGTGGATGGATCAAAGAGTTCCTCGAGACTGCGTTTTGCTGTAAACAGAGTGCTGCCAGATATCCTCTCCCTTGGTCAGCAGCAAAGGGACCTGCAGCAGCTTGTGGGTTCTTCTTAGAATTAAAGATGAGTCACTCTAAGGTTGCTGGATTTTCTTTGCTATTACTCCACTTCCTCTGGTTTCTGAAGATAAATAAGAAATGAGAGCCTGAAAATTCTCCTGAGATGTCCTGCAGCTTGTTTGCTTTGTGAAAATACTTCTTGTTATCTAATTTTGTTACACTTGTTAACAACAGCAGCAGCTTTCCCATAAAACTTGCCCCAAGTAAACTAACCATTTGAGAGCTGAGCTGCGGAGCAGAGATCATCTTGGAAACTTGAAGATGAAGTACTTTTTTCTGCCAACTCGTTTAGCATTTCTCTGTAGCATTGCACTAAGTAAACCTGTCCAGGTGTGTCCTTTCTCTCAGATGTTGAGAATTTACATTGCTGCCGAGTTGCTCTGATTATCTTAAATTAGTTACAAACTTTTATTGCTATGATTCTACAGGATAGAAATGTTTCCTGCTTTGGAGGTAATACTTTGTATTAAAAGATATGCCTTTTTTCCCCCCTCCCTGCAGATAACTACAAGAAACAATGACTTAGGTGAGTTCGATTGTAATTATCATATAAATAACTATAGGGTTTGGTGGGGCTGCTTCTCTAAAGCTCATTTTCATCATCTGGTATTGTTTGGAGAATATTTTCTAGCAGCTGTGGAAAACAGTGTACAGCATTCAGATATGTTTTAAAGTCTCATTCAATGTGATTATTTATGCTGTTGTGATAGAGAAATTAAGAAGAGTTACTGAGCAGTTGCTGCATAGAATTTTCTTTTCCAACTGTAGCCTCAGCAAATCAGAATACTTCTCAGTTTGATTCCTCTCTGATGTACTTCCCTGTCTGCTGTACCCTCTTGCCTGAAAAGTGTATTCCAAGTGTTTTGGAGTCATAACAGAGGACCAAGTCACAATATCTTCTGTCAAATTAACAGTTAACCTCAAAATTAACATCTTGCATGCGTTTGATATGCACGGTAAAAGTAGTAATTTCTTTTGTGTGGTTCATCCCATTTTTACAAAGGTCAGTGGGGACTTTTCTTTGATTCCAGGAGCTCTCGTGGAGAACAATGACATCTAATATTTAGCCTTTCACTCTGAAGGCTCCCAACGCTTCATAGGCTAAAATATATTTAGTCATGGCTTTGATTACAGCTGCACTATGACATCTGTATTAATATTAATCTATTCTGTCCAGGAAGCAAGTCAGACCTAACCAGTCCTAGCATACTGTGAATGCTGCATTCCCTCAGTCTGAATTTACTAATCCTTTTTCACATTACTGGGAAAGGAACTTCAGTGAAAGATATTTCTAAAAGTACAAAAAATTGGTTAGTTGTCTTCTCAGTGCCTGGTATATTCTTTATTTTCTTTCACCTGCCAGGTAGTGAAATAGCTGTGTATGAAGGAGACATCCTCTTGAGGAGAGGACGCCGCAGTGCAATTAACTGTGAGAGTTGTTTATGGCCCAAGTCACAAGATGGACTAGTCAAGGTTCCAATTAACATCTCTTCTGATTTCTGTGAGTGTATGCAAATGGATGCTGCAAAGTTAGCATTGATCTGCAAGTCCCTGAGCTCTGTTGTTTTATGTTTCTGTGGCATGCACCGAAAGCAATCTTCATCCAAATGAGAATTTATTGACATGTCTCTTTTGCTAATCTGTTAGCTCTATGGTAATTTTCCTAAGACACCAAACATTTCAGCTCAATTACCACTTGGAGCACTTTTTTGTACACTCTGATTTTCTTTCAGATCTCTCACAGAAATACTCCTGCACTAGAAATCCTGTGGAGACAAAAATGCAGGAAAAATACTTGGAGGTTTTTTTTTCCCCCTCTTGTTATTTATTTCCTTCTAGTGAGTCAACAGCTCTGTCCCATGCAGAAGGCTGCAGGACCAATGCCTTCATCTGGAAAATGTTGTTCCAGAAGATTTCAGCATGTGCTGTGCAGCTCTTTGTATTCATTGTATTTGCTGAGTGTGATCATCTCTCCCCTGCTGAAGATTCTCTGGACTGAAGTTTCCATACAGACTCATCTTAAAAGGTCTTATCTGGAGAGAAAATGGCATGGCAGTGAAATGTAGTCTATGCCTGATCCCTGTTCCTAAGGAAAGGCAACTTGAGCTGAGACAAGCTCCATCTTTACATTTTCTAGGCTGCTCCTCTGCCCAAGTGCTTCCAGAATGGTAGCACATACTTTTGTGGTTAGGTTACCTCCTTTAAAGATGAGGAAAATGAGATACAAATCAGTCACAGATGATTCATAACTGAGGAAGCCAAATTAGGCCAAAATGTTCAAGAGTAGATAAACACTCTGATCTTTATTTGGTACCTGAATAGAAACACTGTGATCTTCAGAGCCTCTGAATGCTGGCTGTCCCAAGTGATTCCAAGGGCAGTAGCAGTCGTTTGTTATCTCTGATAAACAAAAGAGGGGTTTGGCACTTAGCAATGCTCCAGTGCTCGTGTGGGATACTTTAATCCAATTATTTGTATCTGATTTTTTTTTCCATCCTAACTAATGGAAGAAACAACGCCAGTCTTTTGCTTGCCCTCAGCTGTCTCCTACAGAATGTGCATAAGGGCCAGTTATAATTCTTACATCTCCCCTTCAAAGTTCAATCAACTTGAAGCTCTCTGAAGGCTTTGTGCCCTTTTTAAAATGACACTCGTATGATAAGAAGCTAACGAGTGCTAGCGAGTTTTAAAGGAACAGACCTCGCCGATGCACCTGAGTTTTGATTAACAAAGGAAGATTTCTCTTGGCCCCTTTGTCTTTCCAGCAGTGACAGAGAGGTCTTGGATTGCTGATGCTCTGCAAGAGGTCTCCACGCTGACCTGTGTGCAGTTTGTCAATCGCACTACAGAAACAGACTATGTGTACATTGAACGTGGGCAGAGGTAAGCTCCCTGCTTCCTAAGATACTCAAAAGGTCTTTCAGCTTCCTTTCTGGTTTGATCTGGAGTTAAATAATTGTCCTTTTTTTTTTTTTTTTTTAAATCCTAGGAGGCAAGATTCAGGTAGCAGGTGCAATTTTTCATTTTGCATTAGATGTACTAGCACTTGCAGCAGTTAATAGGCTGTGGGAATAAATGTGTGTGTGTGTGTGGACTTAAAAGTAATGAGCTATAATTCAAAGCCAGATCTTTCCCTTAATTGCTGTAAAAATTTAAGGTAGTGTATTTGTTTCAGGTTCTTCTGCCTAACTACTTTAACTGCTTCATCTTAGATTGATATAGCCATTTTGCTGGTTTTGAATTCATGAAGATCTGAAGGGGACCTACAGGAAGGACCGTTTAGAAGGGCTTGTAGTGACAGGATGAGAAGCAATGGTTTGAAACTGGAGTAGGTTGGACATAAGGAGGAAATTCTTTAGAATGAGAGTGGTGAAATGCTGGAACAGGCTGTCCAGGGATGTGGTTGATGCCCCGTCCCTGGAGACATTAAAGATCAGACTTCATGTGGTCCTGAGCAGCCTAATCTAGTTGGCGATATCCCTGCTGACTTCTGATTGGACAAGATGTTCTTTGAGAGTCCCTTCCAACCCAGTGCAATCTGTGAATCATGAAGGCTTTATTTCTCCCCCTACACAGTTTGGCAGCTTTGGAAGCCTAAATGTCTCATACCAGTGTCTATTTGTTCCCTTCTGTATCTGCACATCTGGAATGCCTCGGTGCCACAACCACTATATTTATTTCTTTGTATTTGCTGAGTATGGTCATTTTGGTTATTGATTGCCTCTTTGTAGCTGCTGGTCTTACTTTGGAAAAATTGGAGGACGTCAAGCAGTAGGTCTGGTGAAAAATGGTTGCATGGATAAAGGAGCAATTCAGCATGAAATGAACCACGCACTGGGTTTCATCCATGAACAGGCACGGAGTGATCGGGATAGGTTTGTCAAGATTATGTGGGAACACATTGTGGCAGGTATGTCCACTGAAACTGAAGAGAAAGCACATGCTTTCAGATAAAGAGAATGCTTCCTCTGTGAACAGCAATGCAAATGAGAATCAGGAGTAATGCTGGCTGAATTGCAGCAGCAGCATATTCAGCATGATGGAATTTATCACTTAGTGTTTGTGTTAGGGGAATTTCTGTGGCTTCATCTACATCAGTGTGGTTGTCCAAGGTGGTTGCAGCTTAAAAGTAGCTCTGTGTTCTTATTTTGATTGCCCTCTTCATCTTGAGCCTAGACTCACATCCAAAACACCATGACCATCAGGAATGCAAAATGTTGCAGAGACTTGGCCAGGAGGAAAGGCTATGGAATTTTTCAGTGAGATGGGGTGAAACAGTGTCTTCAAGAGAATCATGGTAGGGAATCTCATAGCAAATCCAAAGGAAAACCATGGAAATGGGGAAGGCAGCAGACTGGCATCTTGGCCCTGCAGTGAGTGAAATGCATGTAGCCTAAAATGTAGACTCTGTGTGGAGAGAATAGAAGTGCAACCACTGGCTTGTGCAAAAATCTTGGACCTGGCATGATGTGAGAGGAAGACATGGAATTATGTCCTTGAAGAGAGGATAATATACACTGCCATGAAAAGGAGCTATGGAGAGAAATCAGAACCTGGTAAATCTGTTGAGGGAAGGCAGGTGAATGTTATTTAGGGAAAGAAATGTAGCATAAATAGTTTGGGCATGAGCCCTTGATCTGTGTGCTGGGAACATGGGAACATATACAGAGCTCCAGGCTCTAGGGAAGGTGGTGCCAGGTAAAGTGAGAAAGTGGTATATAGAATGAACATAGGGGAAGAAAGGATGCAAGGAATCACTTGTCTGACAGCTCTGAAAGAGTTGGACAACCCATACCAACTGTGAAAAAGATAATAGTGTTCTTAGTTCATCGTAGAAAGCAATAGTAAATGAGACTAAACAATTGAATATAGGCTGCCCAGGGATTGTGGAGTCTCCTTCCCTGGAGACTTTCAAGCCCTTGTCTGGATGCCTTCCTGTGTGACCTGAGCTAGATTCTGTGGTCCTACTTTGGCAGGGGGGTTGGACTGGATGATCTCTGGAGGTCTCTTCCAACCCCTAACATCCTGTGATTCTGAATATAAAATTCTGGTAAGTCTCTTCAACAAACAACATATTCAGTTCTTCTGTCGTGCACAGCTGAAAATACATCTATCTTTTTCTCCGGATGGAACTTGATTATTTTTACTGCAAATTCCTAACACACTGTTCTCCAACCTTTTTTCAGCTATTCCCATGATATCCTAAGTAAATTCCAGTTGTGCTGTTCTTTATTGAGGTTTCAGCTCCAGAGTTAAGGCATAATTTTGCTATGGATTGTTTGCCATTGCACAACAAGGGTGCATAGCTATGTTTGAAATGCTAGCAAAGGAGGTGCTAGGAGACAGGACTTAAAAACGTGAAGTTACACCAAAGACAGCAGGCACAGATAAAATCTTACACTGGTTTGGCAGAGTGAAGTCCGCAGGTCCAGATATCACCATCCCTAAAGGATACACATGTAACCAAGCTCTGATTCAGACACAGTATCACAAAAGGATAAGAGAGGGGGGAAAGATGAAGAAGACATGACTATGCAAAAGGAGATGGGGTTTATCTTCACTGTGTTAACAGCATTCACGAGGAGTGAAGGCTGGGAAGATTGGCATGACAAGAGAGTTAGAATGCAGAGTGTGTGCAGCACGAGCACTGCAGGGAAAAAAATGCAAAGATATGCAGGGAATAGGAAATGAAGAAACACAGCTATGTTCATGAGGACTGCCAGTGTACAACCCTTGTAAAAACATGCTGCTATTAACAGTGCTGATGGCAGAGCTCCCACTGACCTCTGTGGTGCACAACTAGACCTCAAGACCTTTTGCAGTTTCCTGGCTCTCCCACACAAAGTGTTTTGCTCTTGCCAGGCCTGCAGTACTCTGGATGTTTCCTGGTTTTCTTTATTACCCAGCAACTCACCTTGGAAGCCATCCTACTTCTTTGTTTTGATAAAATGCAGCCTGGTGGGTTGCTGTCCACTTAGCTACTTGAAAGTCAGCTTGTTTTTTCCCAGACTTTTGAGGGAAAATCCCTATATTCAGAGCCTTCAGGCCAAAGCTTCCTTCGCAGCTCTTCCGAGTGATTACACTTAGATTCTGGCAGAGGTAGATTTCCTTTAGTTTCAGGATGGAAAAGATGGGTTAAGTCCCCATATGTGTGCAGGTCTAGACAACGAAATCTCTCTGGCACATGATGAGGCAGACAGCATTTTCCTGGCAGCACCTCTGTCCAGCCAGCCTGCTATTACTTTTGCTTTTTTTTTTTAGCAAAGCACTTTTGTGCCAAACAGTAGCCATATGCTTGAATGTTTCATTGCATTTGAACTGTGTTCTCTCTTCATCACCTCAAAAGAAGCTGTGCACTTGCTGATAATTCTTTCTGAAGCCAGTAGAGCTGATAAGAGGAGCTGAGATAAAAACCTAACAGAGTCAGGAAAGCCAGTGCTGTTGAGAACCATTTGAGCCTTAACTGAGTTTTTGAGCTGTGAAAAGCTCCAAAGTCATGTTTATCCCCAAACTTTCTGTAATTCAGCATTCTGAAGGTTCTCTTTGCAGTTTCTAGCCCTCGCTGGGACCTGTGCTGAAGGACATTACTGGAAGTGACTGGCTCTGATTGCAAGCCTGCCAGCCAAGTTGTGGAGACTCCAGAGATTTTTCTGACAATTGTCCAACCCTGAACTTTTGTCCAGATGGTGTGTGGTTTACAAACCACGAGATGCAATAATGAAGGTACAGATGTTGAACTGGAAAGGAGCACTCAGTGCTTAGAGCATTAGCCTCGATGCCAGGCTGACTGTATTCAGCTCCCTGCTCTGGCACTGCTTGTCTGTCTTACCATGGACAAGAGACCCAGGCTGCAATTCATGTTCTCCAGTCAATGGAGAATAGGTACCTTCAGGGGAAACCCTCTCCAGCTGTGTCTTTTTTTTTCTCTCTTCCTCTCCTCTGACTATCCCAGGAGTCTTGACGAATAGCTTTGGTGTCTAACTTAGAGAAATAAAAGTAGGTGATATGAATTCCAACCTGTGTCTCTGGGCCCCAGTCTTGTATCAGTTTAATGCTTTCTTTCCTCATATGGGCTTTTTAAGGCTAAGTAGTCTTAAACATCACAGAACAGAAACATCTAAACATCACAGATCAGTGATGAGGTGCTGAGCAGCTATGGTGAGAGGGGCTCTGTCAGCAGCTATATTCAGACAGAATGTTTCTATCTGCTCTGAGCCCCCTTTCTTCATGCAAGTTACATCACTTCACAGTGGTCACTACTGATGGGTTTGACCAGAGACAAAGCCAGAACATGGCTGATTACATATCCTTTGGGGCAAGTAACAGGCAAGCTTTTCTTTCATAGTCTTACAACCCTTTGGTGGAAGGATGTGGCAGTATAAGTTTGTGGTCACCATAGCTCTGAATTTTTGATTTAGGTAGCCAGATTTCTCCCTCAGGGTATGGATGCAGCTTCAGGGACACAAGACAATGCACAGAAACATATGTGGAGACATCCTAATGAAGATGGTCAGGTCAATATCTTTACTTAAAGAGTGGAATTGATTAACTTCCTTGATTAAAGTTATATTCTGAAAACCACTAGACTGAGTGAAAATGCATTCCCATGAGCTTCAAAAGGCTGTGGTGGCTCTGATAGATCCAAGCTCTCCTGAGAACAAGTATTTGTACCCTAAATTCCTCTTGGGATTATGACAGCAAGCAGTGAGCTATTAGACCAGCAATAGTTGTTCTGACTGAAATGTTGTTTTCCTACCTTACAGGGGAACAAGGGAATTTTGGAAAAGTGAATTCCAAAAATCTAGGCCTTCCCTATGACTACTCTTCAGTGATGCACTACGGCGCGTAAGCTGTTTTCTGAGATGTCTTTTCAAAGGGGCAAGCAATTTCCAAACCTTCTGCTCACATCTAGGAACAAGGAATTGTTCTGTGCAGGGAATGACTTTTGCTTTAAAATGGAGTGAATCGACATAATTTCCCTTGTCAGCAGGAAAAGATTGCTGATATGGACTGAAGAAATAAGACATTTTCTTTCACTGTGCTCCTGTCTCTTGCAAGAGGCCATTGAGATGGCTGCGGTCCATGGCCATTAGCAACTCTGAAGCAGCTGGGACAGCTGACTTGGTTTGGCTACAGTTGTATCCCAGACCATGAGCATCACACTCAATATAAAGGAGGAAGTTTGTTGCAGAGAGGGGAATATTTCACTTGAGCTTCTTCTCTTCTGTCTTTGATGACTACCTTCCTGTTTAGTCTCACTGCTGCTGCACCTTTGCTGGGCTGAGTATAGTTTAACATACTTTCTGTCAACATTGCTGCCACTTTGACTATTTCATTAAATCATTTTTCATTTCAACTTGTGGGTCTTCTCTCTTTTTTCTCACCCCACCTTCTCTGCTGAGGAGAGGTCACTGGGTGACAGAGTAACCACCATAGTTTATCCCCAGATACAGGCTAAACATAGATGCTAATCTAAGTCAGCTCCAGAGTTTGAATTATTTAGTTAATGTAGTAACAATTGATCACAGACAATGCTGTTTAGGTACAGAGAGAACAAAAATAGACTTTTTAAAATATCATTACAATATTGTGTGCTGCCTCATTCATCTGGGAATATTATCTGAGCTTGAATTTTAGCCCATAATGTACAAACTTGTATCATGTACTTTCTCCTTTATTTCCATTAGCAAGGAACAGCTTTGAACAAAACTGTGAAATCAAACCTGTCTAGCAGGAGGCAGGAAATTGCAGTCAGCAAATAATTAGTAATGGAGACAGTTCTACTCCTGCTTCTCTGCCTCTGGAATCATGAAGTTTGGATTCCATTAATTTTGCTAGGACCTTGGCAAAAACTCTCCTCATGCAGGACAGTGCATTTTTTTTCTCATTTCTTGCTTTCGGCTGCTGCACACAAACTGGCTGCCAAAGTGGAACCTTCTTCCCTTTTACCACTGCAGCCTGTGGTAATTGAATGTTCTTATGCAACTAGAGAACTTCTCTGTTTCAGTCATCTAGAGATGTGATTTCCTTATTTCTCCAGGTATGATTTCTCCAGTACTCCAGGGAAACCAACTATTGTACCAGTTCCTGACCCCACTATACCCATTGGACAGAGAGAAGGACTGAGTAACTTGGATGTAGCTAAAATCAACAAGCTCTACAAGTGCAGTAAGTGCTGTAGATAGAAGGTATGTGAATCCTTACACAGCTGATGTCTGTAGGCAGTGTCAGACATTCCCAAAAGGAACTTGGCCTGTAGTCCTTACAACACATTCCACTCCCTCACCCTGCAGGAGTGTTTACACAGGTAAAACGCCAGACTCCTGCAGAGCACTGGTTTTCTCTCAGCTCCTGGTACCCAGGCTAATTGATTTATAGGGCATGTGACTTTTCTGAGATGTTCTTCAATTAGATTCCTCCAAACCAGCAACTCATTAATGTGGCCTAAATATTAGTGTGCCAGATTTTGCTTTGAATTGTGTTAGAACTTAATTAAACACCAGTAATTAGTGGGAATCAGCACTCCTTCAGCTGAATAGTTAGGTACAAAAAAATCACTGCTGAGAGTGGTGTCTCAGCAGTGCTTAACTTCAAATAAGACAAGTATTTCAGTAATGGTCTCAAAACCAGTGATAACAAAGTATATGATGTTATTTGTTCTTGATAGTGGGGCTGGGAGTAAATCACACTTCAATATTGTTATTGTGTAATGTCATAATTAGAGCTGTATGTTTTGGAAGAAAAGGGCTAAAAATCAGGGGCTAAAGAAAAAGGACAAATATTGATTCTCTTGGAAAGTAGGCAGTAAGAGAAAAATGTGTTCAGGTGTCATATATTCCTATTTTGCAATTTGGGGCATTACCCATAGTGCAATAAAGGAAGATCACACGTGGAAAGATGAAAGACAGTGGAGACCAATCACTAGGTCTGTAGCTTGACTTCAGTTCTCTGTTATTGTTTTCCCCCAGTGACTACCCTTCTCTGCACTGAGAGAATCTAGTTAGAGGATTTGATTTTTGCATATACTTAGGAATAGAGGGGATTGATGTCCTGATGTCATTGAAGCTACTGCCATGACTGAGGTTAAGGAAGTTCATGACAGATCCAGGCCTTTCACTAAAAGGTGTGAGTGAAGCCCTACCCTTTTTAAAAAGACACTCGTATCTGAAGCAGATAAATCACAGAATGGCTTGGGTTGAAGAGATACTAAAGATTCCCTAGTTCCAATGCCCCTCTGTGGTTAGGGACACCTTCCAGCAGACCAGGTCGCTCAAGGCCTCATCCAACCTGGCCTTGAACACTTCCAGGGAGGGGGCAGTGAGAGAGACTGCTCACACTGTCTTCTCTCCAGTAGGCAGCCACCATGGCTAAACACTTTACCAAATACCCTCACTTGCTGTATTTCACTCACAGGATTTGAGTAACTTTTACACTAGGAACACAAACACAATTGTAAGCATTGTTCATTTCTCTTTAAAAGCTTGACTGATGCAAATGGCCAGAGAGAATTGTCAGGCATTTCTGGAAATTTTTGGTGCAGTTTCTACTCTCTTCAACACTGTTTGGTTCTTCCCTTCAGACTGGTGTAGCTCTGTGCTGCCTAAATCCAAAGGCTCCTTATCCTCTGTCAATTACCCATCCCCGTACCCGAACGATAGCCACTGCCTGTGGCTGATCCGCATCCGTCGAAGCAAGGTAATTTTTATTAGGAGAAAAAAGGTCTGAACCACAGTGTCAAGGTGACACAGCATTATTTCATTATTATGACTGCCCTCTGGGAATCATTTCCATGGACCAAGACATTTATTTTGTTAGGCAGTGAATGAAAAGGCAGTCTCAACAATTTTCAGAAGGCTATCAGATGCATTATTTAACTTGATTTTTAGCCAGTTGAGATTGGATGGCTTTTCTAAGACAAGCAGGAGTCAGACATCAATCACTGGGCTCAGTAGCAGTGTACCTAGGCAAAATTCTCTCCTCTTTTTATACAGAAGCCAGCGTTTCACTGATAACATGGAGAGTAAAATGAATACAAAGTCCTAGTTCATCTCATTACAATTAGATGGTTTGAATCTTTCCCTGTGTATAGCATGAAATCCAACCTTTGTTTTCTTGTTTCTCAAGATTTTCCTGCAGTTTGAGGCTTTTGATGTCCAACCCTCCTCAGGCTGCTCTGCTGACTATATAAAAATTTACAATGGAAACAGCAAGAATTCCCCTGTCCTGCTGGACAAATACTGTGGGAAAGGGCCACTGCCCTCCTTAGTGGCATCTGGATCGATGATGCTGGTAGAGTTTGCAAGTGATGAGAGCATTACAGCCACAGGATTCAGAGCTTCCTACACCAGGGGTATGAACACTCCCTTACAGAGCTTGGAGAACAATGTTAATAGTATTTGAATTGAAAATTTTGAACATGTGCTTCACACTTCTGTAGCAACTGCTGATGCAGAAGGCTAGGCAATGATGGGGCTGAAGGTCGGCAGGAACAGAAAATGGCATATTGCATGTGGCTCATGTTAGTAATCCTGAGAACTCACATTCTTCTGAGAGACCATTTGAGGCTTCTTCACATCTTTGGACCAATCCCTTTAACTAAAAACAATGCAATGACTGTAACCAACAGGAGCAGTGCAGCATAAAGCCTGCAGCACTCAACAAAAAGTCCCTACCCATGAGATGTAAAGCCAGTATCTGGGCAATGTGCTTTTCAAGGTTTGGTGGCATTGTGTGCAACAGGAGAGGCACTAACCTTGGGCTGCATAGACTTTCTGATTTAGAGGCTTTGGCTAGGTTACATGAAACAGTGATAGCTGTAGTCACTTAGATGTGTGTCTCTTACAGGAACACACAAAAGCATCGCAGACTGCTGGATACAATTCTCTTGTGCTGTAACACACCTTCAGTTCTGAGGCAGCAGCCCAAGTAACCTGTTACTGCTTTATTTCAACACAGAATGCAAACTTTTGCAGCATAAATTGAAGAAGTCTTAGAAATGTGTCATTTGCAGGCTTTTTTGGCATTAGTCTTGATGGAGTCATTTCTAGATAGCATTAGATGTAACTTGAGAATGCAATCTTGACAACTCGAGCCAATTCTTCTCTGAAAGCACAGTAAGTTAGAATGCTAAGCCAATATGGTAGCACTCAATTGTAAAGACAGATAGAGCTTTAGGTGCAGCTGTTTCCTGTCCTCCAAAGGTTATTTAGCAGCCATGGGTTTAGTTCCTTCAGTACAGCCGCTGATACAAATGCTAAGCGAAGAAACAACATATTTCAGCAGTAGATTTTCATGCTGGCACATTTCTTCTTGGCTTGAGAGAAAAATATGAGAGTATCACCAAGCTTACTTGTACTGCCAAAATATTCTTCTTAATATGCCTCTTCTTTACTCCTCAGTGAATTGTGGAGACACTTTCACAGGCTCAAGTGGAGTCATCACCTCTCCAAACTACCCCAATAAATACCCCAAAAACCGAGCGTGCTTCTGGGTCATCACTTGCCCAGTGGGATACAAGGTAAAGTACATACTAATGCACTTGTAGGTTTCATCAGTGTTCCGTAGTGGAATCTCTCTTTGCCTTGGAGAATAGCAGTGGTAATGTTGCTTTTTGAGCAGGCATTCTCAAGAGGAAAGGTCTGAACACAAAAATCTAGTTTAGGAAGTTGTGCTGGATCTTAGTTTCTGAGGTGTTCAGCAAGGGAAAATCTTTACACATGCATGTGACCTCCTACAAATTTAGATTGTACCAGGAGGCTTTGTTCAGAGTAATCCCTAGGTAAAAGTTCCCACTAGAAAACTGAAACATTGCACAGGTGCTGGTTTTATATTTCTCTAGAGAAAAGACTTTAAAGCATACAAGATAAATCTTGTCCCTTGCTTCTCCTTACAGTACAAATGCTGATGAGCTAAGCAAATGATTTGCTGTTCATTTGCATTAAAATATGGAAAATATGGGATCAGGATGTGGTGCAAACACAGAAGAGGGGAAAAAATGACACCATTTGTGCTTATTAGAAAATGTAAGAGAAAAGGATATAACCTGGATGCAAAGTGCTTTGGTTGTATTTTCTCCAGATCTCTCTCCAAATGTTATTCTTTGAGCTGGAAGACAGCAACAGATGCACCTACGACTATTTGCTCATACATGATGGAAGCCGACCTACATCACCGGCAGTTGGCCCTTATTGTGGGACAGAGAAGGTGGCAGACTTCACTTCCACTGGGAATTTTGTGCTGGTTGAATTTCACAGTGATATAGTTTGGGAATTTCCTGGATTTGTGATGAGTTACACATTTGGTAGGTAGTAGCACTGTACAAGTGGGAGTTGGAAAACACGGATTGAAAGTAAGAGGTAAAGCTAGCCAAAGGTAAAAGTCAAAATGCCACCAATTCCAGCAAAGAAAAAAATATAGCTCCCTGATATCTTTCACAAGCTTGAAGCTTGACCTTAAGTCTACAGTGGTGTAATTTGCATGGTGAATTATAAACAGAAGTGTTCCTGCCCCGAGAATCACAGAATGATAGAGTGGTTTAGGTTGGAAGGGACCTCAAAGCTCATCTAGTTCCAACCCCCTGCCATAGGCAGGGACACCTCCCACTAGAACAGGTCACTCAAGGCCTCATCCAGCCTAGCCTTGAACACCTCCAAGGAGGGAGCATCCACAACCTCTCTGGGCAACCTGTTCCACTGTCTCACCACCCTCACTGTAAAGAACTTCTTCCTAGTTTATATCTCCCCTCATCCTGTCTGGAAGCTTCTGTCTGAGACTGCTAAGGTTTTTGTTAGAGTATTCCCATTGCTGGTCTTGTGTGGCTGCTACATCAGCAGAACTGAAACTATCTAAGGAGATCTTCAAGAACACCTAGCAATGGAAACTGTGCCCATACGAAATTCAGAATATGGCTATGCAGCAACTTGTGTTCTGACAAATGTTTTTACCCAGCCCTAATATGCATTGCAATATATATAAAGAACCTTCAGACACTTTCATTTATCCTCTGCAGCCAAGCTCATGTAAACAGTTCCTGTAGGCACCTTAGCTTAGCCTGGAAATCACCACTATACACTGATGTTTGCACAGCATCTCACCTCAAAGAATTGTACTGCTCCTCTGTGAGATAACCAGGGCTGGGAACAGATTTAACTAAACAGTTAAGAGTGGCAGGAAGAAGCAGTGAGGGAGAGGGAACAGAGTGAAGCAGCTATTGCTGCTGCTGCTTGGTTGCAAAGTCCATTGCATGTAAATGGAGGCAGTAACTTTGAGGAACATGTTAGGTGTGAAGTACTGTGTCTGTAGAGAGAAATCTACCTCTGAGGAGATGTCTGAAGAGGAAAAAGAAATTGCTACTGTAGACAGCTAACACTTTACCTTGACTTGATATATTCAGAACTAAATGCCAATGCCAAACTGGAAGATGCCAGAATGTAATAAACAATAAAAGGTCTTGCTGCAATTGTACCTTTGTGAAGAAGAGCACACAGAAAATGCCAATTTGCTTTCCTGGTCTTAGGAAGGCAGCCAAGGAAATTTTGAATTATGCTGACTTTTGGTTTGGTTTTGGGTTGTTATTTTAAGGCTCTGTAATGTTTCATTTTTAAGCACTGATTAATTCTTACCCTCAGAAGAATGATAATTGATAAGTTGTGGACATTGGGGTCTAGATCTTGCTTGCATTGTGATGGGAAAGTGCACGAGCAGCAGGCAACAAATATTTGCAGCTCTGACAAGCTCCCATCTTCTGGATATACAAAATATTCCTTCATTTAATTTGGCTCACTATTTAGATTGGCACCTTTTAGGAGGATGTAATCATTTCAGCAGCTCGAGAGAAAATTAAACTATTTCTATTTTTAACCTCAGCTTCAGACTTCACAAAAGCTAATTCTTCTCCCTGGGTCTGCACAGACTGCACAAAAGCTAATTCTTCTCCCTGGGTCTGAGGTCGTTCGTGGAGGTGCAAAACTAACAACCCCATGACAGCTCTTGTCATATATAAAGTTGAACAGGTCCCTCTTTTAAATAGACAGTGCTGAACAGCTTTGTAACTTGAGTATTACTTTAGGTTCCCATCCCATGGCCTCATGTGGGGCTTTACATGGCTCAAAGATTTCAGATATTCACCTGCATTTGGTAAAGGAGCATGAACAACATGTTGAAATAGGCTAAAATAGAATGTGAAGAATAAGTTCTCTCTTTCACAGGAAAAGCTTTTTAATCTGAGATCTAAAGGTTCTGCTTTTCATGAGTTCTGTTAGGGGTCCTTGTTAACCACTTTCCTTAGGGATATGCACATAGTGTGTGTAGAGCTTCCACATATGCCCCAAACCACCTCTGCAGGTATCAAAACTGTTAGCTTTCCTCTAATTATTGCTAAAATCTCTGGTTTCCTGCCAGCAGTCTCCACTTAAGTTATACATCATGCACTTCTAAATCTGTGGGCCAACAAACAGGAAAATGCACAATACAAACCATCCTGATGAATGGCATCCTTCTCATTGCTCATTGCTGCTCATTTTCACCCACATTTTGTTTTGAGTTATCCAGCAGTCATAAATACATATATATATATATATATATATTTGTATTCCCATGTGTACATCAGTCATGACCCAAACATGGATCACCTTTTTGTGTAGAAAACCAGCTCTGTGCTCAGACAAACCTACTTCTGCAAGCCTGTGTGTGTGCAAGAGATAAGAGTGTTTGTGTCTGTGTATTTCAGTCTTACCTGCTTTGAGACTGATCAGGTTCTTATCTGGGAGGCAAATCAGGGCCTTCAGCGGCTATGTTTTTGTAATCTGTAAGAACCAGAGCAGAGATCTGTCTGTTAATGCTGTAAGAGAAAAACAGCCTGGAATAAAGCACTACAGAAAGACACCAAAAAATGTTCTACTCACAGGGAGTGGGTTGTGTTTAATTTAAACCCAACTTCCCTTGCATAAATAAATAACTGTGGTGGAGATGATGCTTGCTTACATGACTGGAACCCCAGTTACAGAATCATGGAATGTTTTGGACTGGGAAGGACCACAATAAGGTTACCTAGTCCAAACACCCTGCAGTGAACAAGGTCACAGAACCACAGAAAACATCTGGTTGGAAGAGACCTCAAAGATCATCCACTGAAGGATCAACACTAAACCATGTCCTAAACGCCAGGTCCATACACTGCTTAAACACCTCCAGGGATGGTGACTCTGCTGCTGCCCTGGGCAGACCATTCCAGTAGTTTGAGAACTCACTCTGTGAAGAAATACTTCCTAGTACCCATCCTCAGCCTCCCCTGGTGCAGCCTGAAACAATTTCCTCTAATTCCGTTGCTTGACACCAAGGGGAACAGGCTGGACCACTCCTTGCTCCAACCTCCCTTCAGGTAGTAGGGTCATCTTCAGCTAGATCATGTTGCTCAGAGCCCTGCCCAACTTGACCTTGAATGTTTCCAGGGATGCAGCAACCCATTCCAGCATTTTCATACTCTCATTGTAAAATATTTATTCCTTATATCTAGTCTAAACCCTCCCCTCTTTTAGTTCAAAATCAGCATGCCTTGTCCTCTAGCAACAGGCCCTGATAAAATGTTTCTTAGAGGTTCTCCTTTTCCATCTTTCTTAGAGGTTCTCCTTCTAAGTACCAAAAGGTTGAAATAAGGTCTCCCCAAAGCCTTTTCTTCTCCAGGCTGAACAACCCCAATTCTGTCACCCTTCCTTCATAGCAGAAGTATTCCAGCCCTCAGATAATTTTTGTGACCTTCCATTGAATTTGCTCCAGCAGGTCTATCTCTTTCTTCTGCTGAGGATTCAAGAGCTGGACACTCTTGTGAGGTTTCGCAAGAGCAGTGGAGAAACATCATCTCCTTCAACTTGCTGGCCACAGCCCTTTTGATGCAGCCCAGGGTGTACATTGGCCTTCTGGGTTGTGAGTGCACATTGCCAGCTCATGTCCAGCTTTTCATCCAAGTACCCCCAAGTCCTCCTTTACTAGTCAGGAAAGACTTGCCTTTGGTGAAGCCATGCTGGCTATCTCAAATCACCTCTTTATCCTCCGTGTACCTTAGCATAAGTTCCAGGACGATCTGTGCCACAATCTTCCCAAGCACAGAGGTGAGGCTGACAGGCCAGTAGTTCCCAGAGTTGTCCTTTCTAGCCTTTTGGAACAAAGTAAGTGCAATAGTTCCCTTTTCCAGTCACCAGGGACTTCACTCTTCTGCCACAATTTTTCAAGCATCATGGAAATTGTCTTGGCAACCACGTAAGCCAATTTTCACCAGAATGCAGGATGCATAAACTTCAAGGTCTGAGGTTCCACTGGTAGTCACAAATCTGATCTTCTCATAGAGCAGGAGGGACTTTTCTCCCCCAGTCTCCATCTTGTAGACCCAGAGGGTGAAGGATGAGAAGCTGACAGCAAAGACAGGCAAAACAGTTAAGCACATCACCCTTTTCCTCATCCCTTGTTATCAGGTTACCAGTCCTGATCATTGCTGGGGGGGTAGGCCGTATGCTTTATGCTTTCTCTGACCTTCCTTTTCTGGTTGACATACCTGTGTTATTATTTTTTGCATCCCTTGTCAAATTCATAAGCAGTGCCATGGCATTCCTGACACTCAGGCAGCATTTGCTGTCATAACTACGTAGGACAGAGAACATACAACTTACTGTTGCAACAACCAAGTTTGACAAAGTGAAGACATATTAGCCAAAGACCATCTAATCTCTCCTGCACTTCAAACAGAAATCGAAAACCTTATGGGTTAAGTCGTCACATGGGATTTTAATAACTGGAGTTCCCTTTATCATGGGAAACATCTGCAGACAAGAGAAGACAAAGAAAAGCTGATGGTGTTCAGCTGCCAGGTGGCCTTATGGTGCAGGAGCTGGAGCACCTGCTGGGTCCGAGCGCCCTCTGGTGGACATCAGCAGCGCAACGTCAATATACCTCGTTCCGTTTCTACAAGCACGAGAGGGGTCTTTTGCCCTGCTCACGAGTCTCAGTTTCATCTGAAGAGATAAGCTGTGTCTTTAACCGTCTTGCTCTCGGTCCTGCGCCTCTGTTTGCAGTGGTTTCTGGATAAGAAGGTTCTTTGGGTCGCTGTTTGTACCTTATATCAAAGAGCAGCGTTGCAAATTACTCCTCAGTCGGTAGGTTGCACTGTAACATTCAGACTGAAATCTCCTTTTCCCATTGACCATCTCAACAGTAGAAACAACGTAAAATGACGTATTTATTTGTGTTAATTATGTTTTCTATTTGTCTTGATTCCTGGCTTTATGCCTACAGTGCATGGAATTTCCTGGCAGTCTCTAACACAACTGCTAAACAGGTGCAGTTTAGCTATCAAGTTTTATACAGGCATCTTTCTGGTGTTCTTCACCTGAAAGCTTGAGAGGGGAAACCCTAATACTTTTCCTCTAAGTTTAGCTTTGTTCAGATAGTAATGAGCCTTACTTCCTTGAACTGATCAGTAAGCTTCCTAATTTGTTTGGGTTTTACAGTGTGGGCTTATCTAGTAAACTGGAAAGAATGCAGAAGGTAATTGTAAGTCCATGTGGTTAACAGGATGACTCATGGGAACCAGCTATACCTAGAACTACATTGGTAGCTTTTGTTTACAAATACTTTCGGATGTTCACTTCTGAAGGCACAGAAAGGCTGGCAGCAGTGTTGGCTGAGGCCACTGGAGTTTTGTAGTTCAGCTAATGACATGCTTTTTTGAACCAGGATCTCAAAAAAAACCCAAAAAAAACCAACGACAAAGCAACAACAAAACCAAACAAACGAACAAAACCCCCAACAACCAAACGCAAAACCCCCAAACTTGAGCATAATGCTAGTTCTCATTAGGGAATACACGTTTTTGTCTTAACACCCAACAACAGCTAACGGCAAAAAATACAACACCCTACTAACTATGCCTGTTAAGACTGAGAACATGGCATACATTGGCATGTGAGCTGCGATGCCGTACTGGAACTGTGGTAAGCAATTACACAAGGAGAAAACAGCGAAGCACCCGGCCTGCCGGTCCTCCCTCTCCCCCTTCACAAGTGACAGCGCCTTTCGTTGCTGTGGGAACAGCAAACACTCGGCAAAGGGAGCTAGGCCGGGCGTGGGAGGAACCCTGACAAACGGCGAGGCCGAAGCAGCACCCACCCCCTAGCGTCAAGAAGTCCGCCCTGTATGACCTCCTGCGCGGGGAGGAGGCGCTGCTGAGCTTTCTCTCTTCTCCTGCCCGCCGCAGCAGGTACGAGTCCAACTAGCCGCCTCCATTGACCAGAAGCCGCCATTACCGCCATTACCGCCAGCCCGGCGCCTGTCCGCCGCGCTGCCTGCCGGGAAGCGGAGTCTTGGCAGGCCCTTGCAGTCGGGTCCCTAGCTGCCGTCAGACTACAGGTACCATAATGCATCGCGCGGCAGAACGGGCTGTTGCGATGGCTCCCGGCATGCCCGGCGCAGGGAACCCTGTGGAGCTCTGGTCAGAGTAGTTCTTCCTCCAAGAGCCGCCTGGCGGCCGGAGGCGGAGGCTGCGGCTAGAAGGACTACAGTTCCCGGCGGGCCCTGCGCCGGGATGGGGCGGTGCCGGCCTGGCGTGCGAGAGGTGGGAGGGCGGTGATGCAACTTCCCCGTTACTGATAGCCTCGGCTGGCTGCAGCGCTTCGGGGCTGTAAAAGGACCCTGCAGGCTGCGGAGCGGGGCAGGAGTATGCAATTTGACATAGTGGTGATGGTGCAGTGCCGTGCTTGAGCGCCGGCCCGGCCTGGCCTCGCCCCCTGTAGCGCTATGGATAGCCGGTGCTATGGGTGTGCGTCTAAGTTCTCTGTCTTCAAGAAAGAGGCAAGTCCGGCTGAAGTGGGACAGGACTCGCGGATGTCCCCCCAGAAGTGTGAGGGTCTGAGAGGTGAACCGGAAAACAGCTTTGATCAGGCGCCCGGGCCCGCATCCTGGCCAGCATTGCAGCCTTGTGCTGCTTACTGTGCTCTCGTGGTGCTTGGTTTCAGTATGTCTTGAAATATGGGTGATTACTGGCGGAGGGGAAAGAAGGAAGAATTCAGGTGCCGTTACATGCCATACAGGCACATTTCGTCATTGTGTGAGGTGAAATGGTGTCTCTGTTTCCAGCAGGAGTTACGTGCTGGGGGTCAGAGGCTCTTGAGAGTCTCCGTATCTTCAACAGCAGCTCATGATTCGGTTCTCTTTCAAAGTCAGCATAACCTCAGCGTTACTTTTAGTGCACCTTGGCATGGGCGTCACTCCTGCATGCGGCCAGCCAGAGCTGTGGGGTGTGCGTGGTGACTCGGTGACGAAGCCCTGTCCTGCCCCTCCTTTGTGTCTCTGCAGTGTGGATGCAAGAACTGCGGCCGGTCGTTCTGCTCAGGCTGCCGTAGCTTCAGTGCTGTGGTTCCCCGCTGTGGAAGCACTCAGCAGAAGGTGTGCAAGCAGTGTCACGAAAAGCTGACTGGGTAAGCTGGGAGCGTTTCTTCACCCAAAGGCAGCATCCTCTTTTGTTTCTTCATTTTGCTGCCCAATGTTGGGTTGCAGAGTTGTGCCTTGCATTTGTGCTCACACACTGCCTGTACCCCAGAGTTTCCAGCCAGGCTGTTACTGAGCTGCTGTTAAGTGCACTGTGCAGTCGAATGGCAGGAATTGGGATTTGTGAGGCTGTTCTGTATGGTGGCAGAACAGCCTGAAAGAGACAGGTTTAAATCACGGACAGATGCTTAATGACTGTGGATATCTCAGCCAGATGAGACCAGGTTAAGCCCCAGCATGGTTTTGCCCAGGAATATACACCCCTTTGTAAGCAGTAGCAGTCAGATGTGTTGTAACTGAGCAGCTTGACAAGATGATGCTCAAAGTGTTGTTGCCAATGTGGGGAGTGACACAAATAGGGGGTCCCTGCCATGTGTAGCCTGAAGACTCAAAAGTTTTGTGTCATAAAACTGATTTGCTTTTAAAAGAACAAAACATTTGCAAACAAAAGCTGCAGACTGCCTGTTGAAAGCAAACCAGAAAAAAAAATAATTCAGTAGTAGTATGGGCTACACACATCAACGAGTAACACAGGAGCACAAGTTTACACCTCCCTTCCAGCCTACAGCAAGGAATTTTTCATCAGTGAGCTTCAAATTTTGTGGCTCTGCAGGTGCCTAAAGGAGAAGAGCCTCTCATTAGCAGAGGTGTTGAGTTCAGAAGAAAGCAGTGTGAACTATTGATGGTGAAAATGCAGTATCAAGAGTCTCAGTTTTGAATTTTTCTGGTTTCCCTTTACAAATCCAAAGCCATTAAGAAAACTCCATGTTTCTTTTGTGGGTTTTGGTTTGGGGATTCTTTTTTTCTTCTTTTTTTTTCATCTATTCAATATCAATACTAGAGAATTGTAGCAGGAAAAAAGTCTTCCCTAACTGGAGAGCAAGGAGATGTAATAAACGTAGGCTATGGCTTTATAAGCTGCACACATTGATGTTCTTCATGCAAATAGCTTTCAGAACTGAAACTTTAGAAGTGGGAAGGGGTCCAGCAGTGTTGTATTCATTCATTACTGTACAGGCCTGAGCACAGCACAGATATATGTGAAGCTGTGCCTTCTAAGAATGACTAAAGTCTGCTTACTACCTTACCAAACTCTGTATGATTTAGCAGCTCAACCTGCATACAGCAAAGTAGAAGGTGGCTACACAAGATGTGTTTGTGTTGTCCAAGTGTGCCAGATGTCATTATGATACTGGTGGTTATATAATAACTTTGGTAATGTTTTGTTTAGTGTGTGGATTATATAATTCAGTGTTCATTGTATGCCACAGCTCCTTTCAGAGTGCTCTGCTGCATAGAAGCTAATTACACCGAGAGCCTTACCTAACTGCTCTCTATCTGCTCTCAGCTGGGAGGTGCAGGCTGTGGGAGGCAAGGATATTTCAGCCCCACCTCTGGTGGATCACTGGTGACCATATTAAATCATATTTTATGCAGATGCAAAACAACTGGACCAAAGAACTAGAAATGAAGTCCTCTGCTGTCCCAGGCAGCTACGTGATCTTAGTCTCTTCTGTAAGATGATCACTGTCCATATTAATGAGGTTATGAAAAGGGCTGTACCAGGAGATTGAGAAACATACACTGACTCCTCTTGAGTTGAGAGACTAGATGATTGAAGCATTGCCAGAGTCTTGATTTCAGAGAAATCATTTTGTCTTCCAGAGAGGGGTCTCCAAGCAGTTCAGCAAGATGGTCACCACCAGAAAACTACAAAAAGTGAGTTGGACTTCTCAGTCAGATGCTTGTTTCTGCTTCAGAGCAGCCTTTCAGGCCCTCAGTCCTCTTCCCCTGCAGAAACCAACAAAAGTGAGGGCTGTGATGCTTGTTCAGAATGAGATAAAGGATAGGGCTTTTGCTTTGTTGCTTGGGTTTCTTGTTTGTTTGTTTGGGGGGAGAGAGCATGCTCTTTTGAATAGACCTCTGGACAGCCACCTGCCTACCTTTGTTTGTGACTGACTGAGGTTGGCTTGGAAACAGGAAGCTGGTGCTGAAATGTTCTTTGTCTCCTTGGAAGTGGTGTCAGGTGTGTCGGTCCTTTGAGGTAAGGTTTCCCCTTTTTTGGGCACCTCATTGTGCTCATGTGTGAAAGGGTGGTACAGGAGGAGTGTTTTCTGTTCTGGACTGATAGTCTTCACATAGCCTGTCTGGATTCACAGAGGATGTTTTCATAGCTCAGAGTTTAAACCCCTGTTCTCAATTGTCATGGCTTTTTTTCCGTCCTTGTCACAGGCGTGTAGCAGCTTTTGAGGCCAAGCAAAACCAGATGAAAGAACAACAGAAGGCAACTACAAAACCCACAAGTCAAACAGGCTCCAGATATATGGGGCTCTCAAAAGAGGATAGAGCTATTGCAGAGAGACTGGAGAGGCTCAGGGAAGAAAGGAAGCCAAGTAAGTTTTGGAGGACGGTGAAGATACTTTGGGTAGGAGCACAGCTACTTGGCCAACATGAAACGTGGGAGGGGAGGGGAATGCTGGGCATTAAGAGCCTGTCTTTTTAGGGAATTGAAGGGTTGAAGTTGGACAGAGCACAGAATGGTCAGTTTCCACAATGATTTTAGATGAATGTTCCATTCTCTTTTTGCTTCTTGGGCTTTCCCTTGAGACTGCTTCTCCATCTGGGGGCAGTGGCTTAACCTGTAAAATCGTGTTCTCATTTCCCATTGTTTGGGTAAAAGCCTGTGGCAGGCCCGATAGGAACAGAATGAAATGAGGGTCTTTGGCCAGAATATTCTGCAGAAAGTTTCCTATGGGTCATTGTCCTGGGCAATAGCAGTGCTGCTTTCTGTGGGATTATGTTCTGGTCAGCCTCAACCTCGCAGAGGAGCAAAAGGCCTCTCACCCATTCTGCATCTGTCAGGTTCTTGACAGCCTCGTGGTGCTTTTGGGAGAATAAACAATTTTGAAACTGATAAGTGCTCTCTGAAAGGCAAAAAGTGGTTACCTGATCATCATAGAAGCACAGAAACATTTAAATGGGAAAAGACCTTCAAGATAGATCATCATCTAACCATAAATCTAACACTGCCAAGATCACCACTAAACCATGTCCCTGAGTACCATGCCTATGCCTCTTTTAAATACTTCCAAGGATGGTGACTCCACCGTGTCTCTAGGCAGCCTGTTCCAATACCTGATAACCCTTTCTGTGAAGGATTTTTTTCTAATATCTAACCTAAGGTTCCTATGGCACAACATGAGACCATTTCCCCTCATCCTGTTGTGTGGCAGGGAAGGGTTTCAGTTTGTGACACCTCCTAGGTTTACATTAAGAGATGCGAGCCTGTACTGCCTTTGTTCTCTGCCTGTGCCTAGTATCCTGAGCAAGCTGATTGCCAAATGACATTACTCTAATGCTCACTTTATAGATAGGAGATAAACTGTGAAGGTGACAAGGTGCAAAGGATAGCAGTTAGCACTAGGGTGGTCTCAGTCATTGCAGTATGACTCCTCATTCACGTCAAGGGCTGAGGAAGGGTTTTGCTCAGGTTCTCAAGAGTCTGATTCCAGAAGTATAATTTTAAGAAAAAAAGGAACTTCAAGCTTTTTATTTTCAGTAACAGTAATCTCCTCCTCTGGGCTATTCTTAACTGCAGAGTCCATTCCTACTCAGGCTGAGATTGAAGCTAGGCTGGCTGCTCTGAAGGAGGACTGCTGGAGACCTGTTCCGTCCACACAGGAGATGGAGGACCGGTTGGCTGTCTTGCAGGGGAGAGATCCTCCTTCCCAGGCTCCCAGACCTGTAAGCTCCCTCAGTTCTTTAGCAGTGTATTCTAAGCTGATGTAGTAACTGGTGTCCCAGCGTGTTAGCTGTTCTTCCTGTCTCAGTTTTTTTGTGTCCAGGTGGCTTCCTTCAGGAATCTCCATTTGCTGTTTGTGTCATTGCTGCAGAAGTGAGTGGCCAGCCTTTACCAGCTCACTGTTTCAGTTGAAATGCAACACAGAATCATACAATGCTGTCGCAAGAGACCTTTAAAGGCCACCTAGTCCAACTCACCCTGCAGTGAGCGGGGACATCTTTAACTAGATCAGGTTGCTCAGAGCCCCATCCAACCTAACAGGGAATGCTTCCAGGAATGGAGCTTTTACCACCTCTTTGAGCAAACCTGGGCCAGTCTATCTTCACCCTCACTGCAAAAAAAAATCTATCTAATTTCAATCTTCACTATTTTAGTTTGAAAGCTTCACCTTTTGTCCTGTTGCAGTACATTCCTTCATGTCAAATGTAGTTTGTGTTTGTTTTTAACAGGTGCCACGTTTTCCTGCTCAACTCATTTGTATACCTAACTGATCTGTTGTTTGGCTGTGTTTGGGCCTTCTCAGCCCTACCTTTTAATTGTATCTTGTAGTTGTTAATGCATCTCAGCTGGA
Organism: Tricholaema leucomelas; assembly: GCA_013400475.1. Classification (NCBI taxonomy): domain Eukaryota; kingdom Metazoa; phylum Chordata; class Aves; order Piciformes; family Lybiidae; genus Tricholaema lacrymosa; species Tricholaema leucomelas. The sequence continues at coordinate 257,461 of WAAF01012567.1, read as the reverse complement.
TAAAATCCTGTTAATTATTCCAGAAATGAAAACACAGAGTGGTTAGTCTGAGACCTCAGAGGAATCAGTTGGATATATGCCTTCAAAGCCTATATGAATGATCTTGTTCCCCAGAAACTGTTTCCTCATGCTCCTCTTTCAGCAGTGCTGCACACCCAGCTGCTATTGTAGGCCTCAGCAGGGCTGCTGGCTGGTGCTGTTGAGAATGGCACTTTATTTACATCAGGCTTGGTGGCAGAACTGGGATTGGGACCCAGCAGCATGTGTGTGTGTGTGCTTTCAGCACCTCTGGGAGTGAAGCCTTGAAAGTCTTACAACAAATAAATATAGATGAGACTCTCAAGATCAGTGGCTGCACCTATTTATGCTGCTCCCGTCAAGGATGATCTTCATTAGCAAACTTTTCCTGTGAGTTTTAGGTACACCAGCCTCCTGACACTAGAAGTCTGGTCCAGCAGACAGATGACCTGTTAACTCAACTGTCTGAGGAAGTTGCCATTGATGAGCATTACAGACCAAGAGTCCAACCTCAAGGTATCTATTTTGGGCTTCCAAAGACCTGCTTTTTTGTCTAACAGTGTAGTGAGGAGTCTATATGTGCCTCCTTGCCTAGCTTACAGGCTATGTGAGCTATGTGTCCGGTTTGTCCTTGTCTCCCCTTATGACTTCCAGGCTGACCAAGGGCAGCTGTCTGGCTCTATGCTGCTTCTCATTATCTTTGTTTGGTGATGGTTCCTTCTCCTCCAGACTGTACTATTCAAATTGCTCCTTTCTAAGGTTACCCTTCTCTGGAGAGGAGCCATTGCTGCTGCTAGCACATCAGTGTTCTGTTCCAAAACTTAGGAGATCTGGGACACTGTCATCTTCCTAGCTGCAATGCCTTCTCTGGAATCTCACTGTAAAGCACAGTAGTTCCCTTTCTTCTCTATGCATAGTGTGGATCCTCTTGTGGCATGCCTTCACCCATTATTACCCAGACGGAAAGCAGTGAGCTGCTCCCATGCATTGCTTTAGCTATGTTGTCTGTACTTAAGGAGCATTGCTGCTGAGCCACCAGCATGTTCTGTGTGCTTGCAGATGCCAGTAGCCAAAGCTTGAATGATCTCAGTCGGGACAGTGAAGATTCTGTTTGCCCTGCTAATCTGGACCCGAAACAGATGGAGGAGGAGAAGAATAAACTTCTGGCAGAAGCTGCTGCTGAGCTGCAGGAAGACAACACGAGGCAGGAAAAGATCCTACAAGTTGCCAGGAGACTGGCAGCGCTCAAAGGCGAGGACCCAGAGAAAGGTGGGTGTCAGGCAAGAAGATAGTGCCAAGGGAGGAACCAAGTTGTTGTTCTTTTCTGAGGTCATTTACCCATTTAATGCCTCTCCTCTGCAAGGGAGGGCTGAGATTTGGTTCTGTCTGTAAAGGTGTGCAAGTTGGTTCTTCATGAGATCAGCATGAGTGATCTGCCAGAGGTGTAGGGTCAGACTGCTTTGTCTTGCACCTTTATTTGAGGTAACTCTAGCAATGCTCTAGTGAGATTAACAAAGCTTTCAAAAGTAAAGCTCTGGTTTTGGAGGGGATTTTTTCCTTCCTTCTTCCAGTATTAAAACCAAACAATGACTCAGTTTTTTTGAGGAGTCCTCATCTGAAAAGGATCTGTTTGTGCCAAAGCCAGGATGGCAAAACCACACACTACAAAGGATTTTATCTAGCACATGAGTGGGCACGAGGTTTGAGGCAGGTGTGTGTTACAGTCTCCTTTCTCACTCCTGCAGTCACACTGGAGATGTATCAACTCCCTGACAGTGATGAAGAAGTGGCTGAGGAGGAAGCCATTCGCAGAGTGCTGAAACAGGTCAGAGGTGGCAGCTGTGGCCTTGTTTTCCTCAGTCATCCCCAGTGTGCATGTTACTTAGTGATTGTGGAAAGGATGAGTCTCTGGTTTTGGGCAGTTTCATTCCTCCCCTATGGACCACTCAGCTACAGGCTATTGATAGCTTTGCTTCTCATCTGTCTTACTGTCTCTCTCATTCATGCTTAGTGTCTCTTGTGGTATGTGTCTCCTCTCCAACTCCACCTTGCTGGTACTTCCTCACTTCTTGTTTCATCTTTTCTTCAGCTCAGCTAAGTCATGGATGAGATATGTACTGGTTAGCACAGCTTCTGCCTAGATTGCTCTCTAAAATGTCTGAATTGTCTCACATGCAGACAGGAGCATTCTGTACTTACATTTCTGCCAGAGTAGAGACCATGCGTCTGTGATTAGCATCATGTTTAGGATCTCCTGATAGCTGTGTTGCAAAGCAGAGTGTGTTAACTGAAGGCCCCTGCTGCTACACTGACTCATTGGAGTAGAGAGAGAGCAAGCTCTCATCTGTCTGGATAGCACCAGATGTATTCATACTACTACATAAGACCAAGGGAAAGGGCAAGACAGTCAGAGCCTAAAGTATAGTTCCCAACTTCTGGAAACAAGTCTTGTTTTCTGCTGTTACCAGCTCACAGAGGAAGCAGCCTTGGATGAAGCAAGTGGATTCAACATTCCTCCAGATCAAACCACCCAGCCAGGACACTCACTACAGAACCTGCATAAGAAAGCAAAGGAAAAGGTCAGTGAGCTGGTCACAGTCTCTTGAAATAGCACTTGGAGGTTCTCTCTCAACAGAGTACAGTTTTGCAGCAAGCTTGCTAGGCTTGATGCAGGAAAAAAAAACAGCAAGAAGTTTCTCCAGAGCAGACCAGCTGTGAGTGGCTTCTGCAAGGCTGACGAGTCCTAGGCATAGCTGTGAGACGACATAGAAAGGTTTGGGCTGGAAGGGACCTCCAAATGTTGTCTAGTCCAACCTCCCTGCAATGAGCAGGGATTCCTTCACTAGATCAGGCTGCTCAGAGCCTTGTTGAACCTAACCTTGAGTATCTCCAGGGATGGGGCCTCAACTACCTCCCTGGGCAACCTGTTCCAGTGTTCCACCACCTTCATGGTAAAAAACTTGTTCCTAACATCCAGTCTAAATATATTCTTCTCTAATTTCAAACGTTTGCCCCTCATTCTATCACTATAGGCCTTTGTAAACAGTTCCTCTGCAGCCTTCTTGTAGGCCCCCTTCAGGTACTGGAAGGCCACATGCTTGTACTAAAAAGAACTGCTCCCTGGACCCATTTCCTTTCAGGCTTCCTTTCTGCTGACTAGGATGGTGTTCACTAAACCCAGAGAAGTTAACACAGTCTTCAAAAGATAAGTATTAGAGAAGGAATTTTTACTTTGCCAGTATAACTAGGCCAAGAAGGCCACAGTTTGGTACCATATAGCCTGAACCAAGGTAAGTGGGAGGCTTGCCAGTGCTTTCAACATGTGCAGAATAGAACCTCTAGATAGTAATCAGCTGACCATGCTCTTGTATCACGTCAGAGGAAGGAATTAGCAACAAGATACCCTATGCTCAGGATGGGTTCCAGCCTGTTAGGGAAATACATGCACCTTCTCTAATGTATATTACAAGAATTAAATGGACTTCTGACTCACAGACACCTGACAGGCTCATCCCCAGGAGAAGAAATGATTTAATTGTAAGCATTATTGAAAGCATCCATCTCATAGGTATGCCACCTTGCACTTCTGGGGTTATTGATGTAAAAGGTAGTGCCATCTCATTGCTGTGGTGTTAGGAACCTGCTTTTGACAGTGTCCTGACACTCTGTCTGTGTGTGTCTCTTCAGTTCTCTAAAGCAGGTGGAGACAACTGGTGGCCTTATGGATAGTTTTTTTTGATTGATTTCAGAAGATCTTTTTGGCCCAATCTCAGGTACAAATCAACATCAGGAGCCTTTAGGCAATCAATTCCTTTATCCCCATTTTCTTTCTATGACAGGGAGAAAACAACCTCTCCCTGCTGCTTTCCCCTCCCACAGAGAGGTGATTCTGCCACTCTGTTCTGGTGAGACCTCACTTGGAGTACTGTGCCCGACTCTGGGGACCCCAACATAAGAGAGACGCAGACTTGCTGGACCGTGTCCAGAGGAAGGCCACCAAGATGATCAGAGGGTTGGAGCACATCTCATATGAAGGCAGGCTGCTTGGTCTGGAGAAGAGAAGGCAAGGCTCCAGGGAGTCTATAGCTGCATTTCAATATCTGAAGGGGACCTACAGGAAGTCTCAGGAGGGACTCTTTAGAAGGGCTTCCAGGAATAAGGTGAGGAGCAGTGGTTTGAAACTGAAACAGGGTAGGTTTAGGCTGGACATAAGGAGGAAGTTCTTCACAACAAGAGTGATGAAATACTGAAACAAGTTGCCCAGTAATGTGATTGAGGCCCCATCCCTGGAGACATTCAGAATCAGACTTGACGTGGTCCTAGGCAGCCTAATCTAGTTGGAGATGTCCCTGATGAGTGCAGGGGAGTTGGACAAAATGACCTTTGAGGGTTCCTTCCAATCCAGTGCAGTCTGTGAAACTGCTTGGTCACATGCTCTTGCACAGGAGCTGTCTGTCTTGTGGTAGTGCCTGCCAGAAGATGTGGGCTTGGTTCCCTTAATACAGTATGGACAATGTTGGTGTATGTTGCTGGAGACACTAAATGAGGGTGAATGCCAGATTACCTTCTGAGCAGCATCGTTTCATCAGCAAATGGGAGACAGCACCTTGGGTTTTTATTTAACCATCTAGATAAACTTGGGAGCCTAGTCTTGAGCTCCAAGCAAGTTCGTCTCACAGACTTGGGATCAGCAGAGGGTGAGCTATGGACCGTGTGATATGTAGCTGTGGCCATCATGCATTACAATGAAGGTCCTGAATTACCTGCTGAGATTCTCTTTTCCTTGTGAGATAGAGCCAAACTCCAACTGCCACAGCTCTCACCAGGACAGATGACAGTGATGAAGATGAGTTACCCTGGTGCTGTATCTGCAACGAAGATGCCACCCTGCGCTGCCACGGCTGCGATGGGGACCTCTACTGCCAGCGCTGCTTTCGGTAAGGCTTGCAGGGCCGGGTCACAGGTAAGCTTGGGAGCTTCTGCTCCTCCTTCCCATGGGGCAGAAAAGCAGGCAGCAGGAGGGGAGGATCTGAGCTGAATGCTAGTCACTGTGAGAGCAAACAGGGACTGATCAGAACAGAAACGTTCTGTCTGCACTGCTCCAGTGTCTGTATGGGAACATTGTCCGATGTGCTGCATTGTGTGGGGTGGGAGAAACAAGACCATTGTTCAGTGGCTCCTATGGTGTGTTAGTGACCTTGGGAATCCAGCCCAGATTATCCATCATAAGAGGGGAGGGAGATCAAATAGAATTACCTCCTGAGGCTTTTCTTAGGTTGAGGCTCAGCAGTCTTAACCCATATTAAAAACTGGGTGTTGAAATACACATGGGTGAACCTTTTAGCCTCAGTTAGGCCTTGCAGCAGCTCTAGTTCTGCCTTTTAAACATCTGTAGCTTGATTTTTTTTTTTGACCAAAAAAGTTGCATGTCTCAGATTTGGAGAGTTAATTCCTTTGGAGACAATACTACTTTTCACAGCTTGTGTGGCTTCTCTTTTTCATGCCTCTAAAGCATTGGGTAGTTGGCTGGGTTCTCAGCTGAGTGCTGGATGACATTTGGATGGCAGGCTGCTCAGGATTTGCTTGGGATAGCAAGAGATGCTTTTTGTCTATATTCTCTCATTCCTTGCACATGTTTTTGTAGAGATAGAAATGGAGTTGGGGAAAAGAATAGTACAAAATATATGACTGTCAACATTAGATGATTAAAACCAAACAAAACTATTAGACAGCAAACATCAGTAAAAGCAGAATCAGCAGTCTGGCAGGTGAGCAAATGTATCAGTTGCATGCTTCAGATGAAGGCTTGTGTCTTACTCAAGACTTGCCTGCTTCTGAGCATGGTTAATCGTAGAATGGGTTAGGTTGGAAGGGACCTTGAAGATCACCTAGTTCCAACCCCCTCCCACTAGAACAAATTGCTCAAGGCTTCATCCAACCTAGTTTTGAACACCTCCAGAGAGAGAGCATCCACAGCCTCCCTGGGCAACCTGTTCCAGTGTTTCACCATCCTCACTGCAAAGAACTTCTTCCTAACATCTAGTTTAAATGTCCCCTTTGCCAGTATAAACCCATTACTCCTCATCCTGTCATTACAAGGCCTTGTAAATAGTTCCTCCCCAGCCCTCCTGTAGGCCCCCTTCAGATACTGGAAGGCCACTACAAGGTCTCCTCAAAGCCTTCTCTTCTCCTGGTGAAGAGACCCAAATCTTGTAGCCTGTTCTCATAGGAAAGCTGCTCCAGCCTTCTGAGCATCTTTGTGGCCCTCCTCTGGACTCACTCCAACAGTTCAATGTCCTTCTCATGTTGGGAGCTCAAGAACTGTATGCAGTATTAAGTGTTAAGACAACTGCTTGGGATTTTAGCCTCAACAGTTATTTTTCACACTGTCACTTTGACTGTTGTCATAAGCTGCTAATATGCCTGAGAATCAGACATAGTGTTGAAAATGAGCCAGATGAATCTGGGGAAGAGACAGAGGGACCTGTTGTTATTTCCCTTTCCAGCAGGCAGGGATGAGCAGATGCTTCCACAGAGCACCTCCAAGGTTTCTATTGAACTGAGCATGTAAGATATTTGCTTTCAGTGGCTGCCAGTCAGGTCTTCACAGCTAACCCTTGGGATAGGTTTCTAGGTAAAGACTGCTGGAAGATACCAAGGTATCCAGTGGCTAAGGGCGAGTTCCCTGCCTGTGTCTTCTGACTGCACTTCATGTTTGCTTCTCACAGGGAAGGCCATGATGAGTTTGACCTGAAGGACCACCACACCTCCCGCTATCATCTTCCTTGCAAGTAGAAGTGGTCACAGTCTTCATGAGCAGAAAAGCAGATGGAGAACAGGAAAAGAGAGGAGTTGGCCCGATGGGAAGAATCCAGTGGATTTGCAGCCAAAATGGGTGATGTTTTGGACAGTTAAAGGATGTGCTGTAACCCAGAAGAAGCCTGGGGGGTATGTGACTTTGTCTTCACAAATACAACCAGAGAAGTGCTCTGCTCTGCATGCTTGGGAATAAAGGAGGGCTTGATGTGAGGAGGTGGAGCTGAGTCTATAAATGCATCTGGGCAGCAGTAAAGATGTGTGTTTCAGGCAGCTCTGACTGGTTGATAAGTGACTTCCTGCTTTTGCTAACAGCTTACACACTGGTTGGACAGGCAGCAAAGCACTTTGCACTAAGAGAACTATGTCATGGTCACATGTGATGAGAATCTTCCAAAGCATAATAAAACACTGTTTACGGAGGCCTGTGCCTAAAGTCTGTCCTGGAAACTCCTGATAGGCTTTACAAAGTAATACAATCTTAGTCCTAGTATCAGGTGGCTCAGAGGAAGAAACAAAGGGTCATGAAGTCATCAAATATGTTTCTGTGGTGTGGCTGGAAAAGGTGCATGGGCTGCTTGCGAGATGCTGGATGCTTTGCAAAGGTAACCTGCTGCTGGGGCACAGTGTTTTTATCAATACTGGCTGTGTCAAGGTTTCATGTAGTCTGGACTCTGTGTCCTGAGTGAAAAGTGCTTACTGTTTTGGTTCCCAGGTGGGATGAAGGTGTTACCTATGTGCTACTCTTTATCTGGCTATGAGAGGAGCTCAGTTTAAAACACTGACAGTCCAAATGCAAGTGGCACTTGTGTGACCAAAGCACACACTTACTTCAAACACCCAACTAAACTTGCCCTAAGTTGGCTCTACTATCCCATCAGGCTGAGGTCTTCCCAGGACTATGTCATGTGGTTTCTGAGGCAGGTCTCAAAGGCTGACAAAGTCCAGTGGCAGATGTAAAAAAAAGGCAAACAAGGATTTGCCTTTGTTGGGGAGTTCCCAATGAATCTTGCCTGTCTGGTTTGACACTGCCACTCCCAGCTGAGGGAGTGCTCAAGGTCACTGCCTCTGAGGTGAGTTGACAAAAGTGTTTGCCTGTACTTCAGTCACCTCTGGCCAGAGCACAGCAAATACACTGCTGCTGAGAATGGTTTTGTTGTAACATGCTGGACTGGATCAGGTTCTTCTATCAGACAATGATGGAACAGCTATACTGCATGTCAGCACATTGAAAAGGGCTAGTGCATCCAGCAAGGCCAGCAAACTCCTTAGGAAGGGGTGACCAAAACCTGACTCTTGTGGAGGATCTTCTTTCTCCTGGCAGGCCTTGCTACACCAGTGCCTGTGGGACAAGGAGACAGGAAAACTACTTGAGTTACCGTGATGCGAGAGCTCATAATGAGCCCTGTGTTACACAAAATGTACGTAACTTCCCTGAGGAGCTTGCAGTCTTAGAAAGAAAAATGTTGTTGCAGCTTTGTGTTGTTGTTGGATGACACTTCTTTGCTGTTTGACCTAGATAATTAGTCTGAGAGCAACATAGCCCAGTTCTGTCTTGGGTGAAATCCTTTATGTTTTGCATATACAGGAGAAAATGCAAATGATTGCTCCCGTGTCTCTTCTAAGACACATCCACTCCCTTGGGTTTCAGCCAGTCTCCTTTTTGAGTAATTGGTAGACATTTTAGTTCCTGGCTTACAGCTGCTTGCCCCTTTTTTTTTTTCATTGTATGAGTTGAGGCACTGCTTGCAACATTTTGAATGCTTTGTCAGCTACAACCAAGCTTTGAGCTGCTTTTGCAGCAAGGCAGCCTGAGTCTCACAAACTCTGCCCTGTTCGCATCAGAAGTAGACAGAAGCAGTTTAGTTTCCCAGATTGCTTTCTGTGGGGCCATCCCAAGGAATCCAGAAATGCACCCAACCCAGTACCTGAAATAGGACTTAGTCATGTGTGGTGGAGTCTCTTCAGTCAGACGCACACATGCTGATGCTTTCCCTGCACCACTAATGGACCTTTTTAATGGACGTTTTTGTGGCTGCTGAGGTAATTGGCCATTTTAGTAGCAGCCCAATCACTTTCCCCCTGCAAAAGACATTTCCCGCTAGTGCTGTTGCTTCAGTGAGCTCCAGGTAGGAGGGGTTGGAGTGGTATCTAGATCAGCTTTCTGAAGCTGTTGTGAAAGACAAATCATTTAAGACACTTCATGTGTACAGTGCAATTTTAGCCATGCTGTGGATTCCCTGTCCTTGCCTTTTAAAAGGTGCTGGTAAACAAGTAAAGAGCCTGGTAAACAATCAGTTCCTGACAGGCTAGATCAACCTCAGTCATATCCACTCATGGACTGAAGAGAACTTGGTATCTTAAGAAAAATAATCAGCTGCTTTGTCTCTTTGTAGCATGCCACAAGGGCACAAGAAGATTTTCTTTCCCTCTCCAAATGTTTTGTATGTGAAGTATCATATGTAGGCTCCACCCCAAGAAGAAAGCAAAATAATGATAACACCAGGTTGAACTTGGGTTGTCTTACAGAGTTCTCATCTTAAACTGCATTAACTTGCCTTTGCTGTGGTTCACAAACATGCAGATCGTCTCAAGTGCTGTAATGTGGTCATATGTTCAAAGGTAGCAGCCAGAATAGATTTTAAAGGCAATGTAAATGTTGATCATAACTAAGGGGAAATTGCATTAATGGTTATTTTATACACCTTCATCAACTTTCATTAGAAAAGCAACTGGACTTTAATACGTTCTGAGTTATCTTGGTAGAGTCACAAGGGCAAAGTTCTTCTAAAGAGCCATTCTTACACAGTATCTGTATACCAAACATTACAGCCTTCTGCTAGCGATGGTGCAGAGAAACAGCAAAGTTAGTTGAAAGCTATAAAACAAATAATTATTTTAGTGTATCCTTATAGCCTAGGCTGAGAACAGCCAAAAAGGAAGTAAAAGCAAATGTGCTTTACTACTACTAAGAGCTAAACAAAAAGAAGTTGCTCTGATTGTCTTGTGCTGCTGTTTTGTTTGTTTTAGTACCATTGATGTGAAAAATCATCTAGCACTGGCCACATCTTGCTTTGGGTTCCTCATGGTCACAGTGTGCTCATCTGAACTGCTCTCATGTGGTAGTCATGTCCTGATGTATCAGGACCAACTGCATGTTGTAGGGGCTACAGCTTTTTTTGCTGCTTGAAGAATAGACACAAAGACAATTCCTGTCAAGCAGATTTTCAAGAACCTAAATTTCCCTGGGTTATAACAGCCTGCCTTAAAGCACAGACAAAAATGGTCTTTGTATCAGCCCTTACTGGGGGAATACAGAATAACAGAGTGGGAGGGGAAATCTATTTCTCAAGCCTTTGTGCTGCCACAGCTCAGCAAAATAGACAAAGCCTTCTGGTAGGGTATATAATTAATCAGGACTCCTGTGGACTGCATTGCTGAAGCTAATTACAGCTCTGGTTCAAGACATTCAACTCATGGTCTGTTCACCTGGATTTTCCCCCCTAAAGTTCTGCTTGAACCTAATCAGCGTTTTTATCAGCACTGAAGGTTCTTTGTGTGTTGCTCTCCTTTGTCAAGTGATCTGATACATGAGTCGTAGCAGGTGTCAGTTCATGAGCAATTCCAGATCTACAACCAGTGCAGCTCTGGGGTTAATTTTGTTATTTTACTTTAAAAATTGAGATTTCAGGACAGTAGACCTGTCCTTTGAGCCTTAGCACATCCCTAGGGTTACAATAGTTAGATATACAGACCTGATAAAGAAAGACTATTTCTCCAACCTGGTGAATGAAACATAGAGCCTCTTGGAGCAGCCTTAGGATAAGGTATGAGCTGCATGGCATGCTAATTTCCAGCGTGTGAAAAGAAGCCAGCCCTTACATCATGGTTGTTACTGAAGCTTAGATTTTGTCCTCAGAGATGTGCACAGCCTGCAGCTTGTTCACTGACGTTCTGCTGGAAAACAGGAGGGAAGCAAAAGGTAATAATGGTCATAGAATGGTCTGGGTTGGAGGGGATCTCAAAGGGCCATGTAGTCCAAGCCCCCATGCAGTAAGCAGGGGCATCCTCAACTAGATCAGGTTGCCTAGAGCCCTGTAAAGCCTCGAGTATCTCCAGGGAAGGGGCCTCAACTGCCTTCCTAGGCAACCTGTTCCAGATTTCCCATTAACCCAGTCACCCAGTTACTGATCAAGATGGAAAGACTCTGGTATTTAAGATATTACTGGTCTAGGACATGAGTTCTTGTTTGTCTTTCTTAGCTAACCTGCATGCCCCTTTTACTCCAGAGTTGGCTCCTTCTGTCCCCACCTGATTAAACATGGACTCAAAAACTAGCCTTGAACACACTGGTACTTGGGAGCTCCTCTGGATGCAACTCAACAGCTCACCTCTTGTGTTTGAAAAGCAGGCGTGAGAGCATAGGGACGAGACATAAGGTGAGAGTCTGCCCTGCTTGTAAGAGATCAGCCTCCATTTGCCTTCTTATTTCCTAGCCACACGTATCAGGTTACTGACTTGCTGAGAGGCTGGATGTAGTTTCCTCAGTATCTTTCCAGCCATACATTAGTTGCAGCCAGAAAGCTTTGTGCAGCAATACAACGTATCCTGTTTCTCATTTGTGAGACCCACCTGCCTGAAAAAGACTCACTCCAAGCTGCTCCTTGCAGGAAGATTGAGAGCAGGGGTTTTCTTTTTTTTTTAAACTTCACCTTAGTGGCCAAGAAGAGAGGAAAAGCAAGCAGTGCCTAGCTGGTTTTCTCTGGTTTAATATACAAAATAAGCATTTTTCCAACATGATGAGAAAAATCATTCCCAGATCTTGCTCCTTTAGAAGACACATCTAAATCATTAAGTCCTAAATTCCACCAAAAAAGGAAAACAATCTTTCTTCCTTTAGCTTCAGCAGCTGTTTCACTGAATTTCCCTTGAGTAGACCAGGTGCATTTGAACATCTGCCTTCCATCCTGCCATATATTTTCTGTCCAACCTTCAGGAATAGCCATGGCCTAATAAAACTTAGAAAGTACATGCAATGCTGTAGAGTTGTGCACAGCAGTAACAGGTGGGAGGTCATAGCTGGATCCCAGCCAGGCTGAAACAGGCTGCAGCTCGGTAGTAACTGGTTCGCATCAGAAGTGAATGAGTGGTAACCAGTGAATGAGTGGTAACCAATGCCACGTTTGCCTTGCAGTGCACAGAAAGAAAGTCCTGAGGAGTGCCTGAGAACTGCATTCAGTGCTCCTCAGCCATCGTGGAAATTCCTAGAAGAAACTAAAGGAAGGGCATCTTGCCCTATTCCCCAGGTCAATCTGCCCTTTAAGGATTAGGAAAACATCCAATCTTGTTCCCTGCTGTATGTGTAGATCTGGAAGGAGTGGAGACGTTCAACCATTGGTACAAAGTTCACAAACTTGATGCTGTTCCTCACTAACAATAAGTCCTAAACATATTCTGAAGTGATGTTGCTGATCCTGGCTTTTGTGGGGAAGAGGCACATTTCCTTGTGACCAAAGCTGGCTGTTCCATGTGGGCAAGATCATTTCTTCTGAGGATTGGTGACTCTCCGGAGACCTTTCAATCGACTCAGCAATTCTGTAATGAAGTCCTGCAAAGAGAATTTGTTGAAGAAGGATGTTATGTTAATTCCAGTGCTTGTGAGCCCTGGGAGTACTGTGGTGCTTGCATTATTCACACATTCACCTTTATGTTGAGCAGAAACCAGAATTTTGACATGTATTCAGCAGAACTGTCATTTAGCTGCAGAAAGGAGACCTTCTGATGGATTAGAAGGGTCCTTACTTCCCTTGCCCTGTCTCTCTGTGGAGCAGCAATGTTTACTTTCTCCCCAGGAGTCAGCCTGCCCCACTTTAATCTAGATGTCTGGGTTTTTTTCACCTTGAGATGACCTCAGGATACTGTTGTCCTCTTTCAGGTTCTAATGCTTCCTGTTGCCACCATAACCTCCTGCCCACTTCTGCTGCCCTCCCAATCTAGGGCAAAGCAAGCTGTCTCTCTCGTCCAACCTGTAAAGCTCCATGGTATGGATTGCAAACCATCTCGGAGCTCCGCCAATTTGACAAGGAAGTGGCTGGCAGAAGAGAGGTGGAGCAAAACATAGAGGACTAATGATAACCTGGAGCAGGGGTTGAGGTCAGGCAGAGAAGATAGATGAGCAGTTAATGGAGATAAACCCCAACGACTTTGCTGACACAGCCCAGGACTATGAACTAAACTGGACCATCTGGTTATTTCAAGCAGGAGTCAATGTGACTAGTGCAAACTTCACCCTCTGCAGCCTTTCTTCACTGGACAAGACAGCTACATGTCCTTGTAATTAGGCAAGGTTCTGGGAGTATTGTAGCTTGTTACCATTTGTGGAGTGTGGAAAATTCCTCACTTGGGTGGTCACAGGTTGCCTGCCACAGCATGCTCTGGAAGTAAATGCCTAGGATCATACATAACCTTTACATCAGTCCCTTTGGATGAAACCAGTTTGTTTCCTCTGTCTGCTTTCTGCAAATAGGCTGCTGTGATCTTTCAAGGGGACTGCACTCAAGATCACTAGAGTGAAAGTACTTATTTTTGCCATTGGGGCAGCAGTATCTGTAGTTGGCAATACCATGCTGTCTGCAAGACACTCACGAATCAGTAGAGTGATAGAGACATGGCTCGTGAATCAGCAGAGCAAACTCTTTTCAGTTATTTCTCTGAGAACGTGAGGTTCTTGCCTAAGATCTGAACTACAAACACTCTGAAAACTATTTCCCTTGTGTCAGCCTTGTTTGATGGACCTCTGCTAGGAGGCTCTCTGTTTGTTATTGTTAAAATGAGTTTGATTTTAGTGATAGTTTGCATCCCACTCATTTTCTGCACATTTGTCACTGTACAGCTACACAGGCTCGATAAATGTGGAGACTGATGAAAGATGGCCAAGCACAATGTTCACAGGCAATGCATGTTTCTGAAGCAGTGATGGGGGACCACATGTGCCCAGGTATGCAGTGCAGTGAAGGCAGGTGCTGTGTGGTGGATGCACTACCCTGCAAAGTAATGGACTCCACTCCCTTGGACGTTGTGACAACTTGTGGAATCTCTTGCACTCCCTGACTCAAAACCAGTACTTTGTAAAGTTCACAAGGGACAAAAGAAAACACGTGTAAAACTATCTGATGTGGCCACTGCTCAACAGTTATCTGCCCAATCCAATCTGAGGGCCATCCTATGTTCACACTAGAGTGGTTTGAGCCAAGAATATATTTAGTTAACAGTGTACCAGATGGTCTGGGAGCTCTATTGCTGCCTGTGGCTTTTCTGGTCAGTTTAGGATGGCCAAAACATGGAATGATCTCCCTGTGGTTGCACAGCATAAGTCCTTATTTGCTCCACTGCTCTGCCTTCAGCTCACCCATGCACATTTACGCAGCAGAACAAAGTGGCAAACGCCTCCCATTGGGAATTGAACACATCTGCAGCATCACATAAGGCACGGTAATGTCTTGGGTGTTCAGCCAAGTAGCAACAGAGATACACTTTTGCAGCACAGATATATATTGATGGTGCTTCACTCACCTCTGTTGGGCTGGAGCACTCGTGGAGGATTTCCTAAAAATGAAGTGGAAGTCATTTTAGTATTTTATGAGCTGACCTGCACCCCCCTCTCTGTGGTCTTACTGCATTTGACAAGCTAAGAGACAGGGAAGCATCATGCAACACTCTACATGCAGATTCTGTACCCCACACACCACTACTTGTCTTTATGAAGCTAGTCCCTAACTTAGAGTCACCAAATCCCTCTATCTGACCTGTAGTTTTAGTTTTTGTTCTTCATTAGGGACCTCCAGGAGATCTTCAAGATCAATTTGTGGTTCAGGTGCTGCTGCCTCTGTTTCCTCCCTTAGCTAAAACAAACAAACAAATAAATAAATAACCAGCCCACAGTTAATAAACATTCAAACTTCTAGGAACTTTAGAGGCTATCTTTAAAGAACTGAGTAGTTGAGAAGGCACTGGTTAGAATAAAACTATGCTGCAAAGTTACGGTCAAAATACAAATCATCTCAGAAGAAGGAGGTTCTTAACAAAAGGGCATGGATTGCAGCCCCTCTGTGAAGTCTGCTACAGCCACACATCCTGATGTCCACGTTCTTCATCTTTTCCCACCTTATCACTTGATAGCACTGCTCAGGGATCATCATGCCTCCTGGAAAGACCTCTTCAAAAATGTCCAGCTGCAACTGTTGACTGCAACATGGTGTGAGCCAGCCTAGGAGAGCCCTCGGCTTTGGAGAGCGTGCACTAGAGTTCACCAAAAAACCCCGGTGGGCTTTACCTTGGAGAGGGATAACTAATGAAAGGAGACTGTGGCCTTTTAGGCTAAATGCATTCAGAGTCTCCTTGGTATTTATACTAGGGCTTTTTGCAGTAATGGAGAGTAAAACAATGATGCTTTTGGAGGGTCTAGTAATATTTTTCCAGCTTTGTCTGGCAGACATGACCAGGATATAAGTCTCCTTTAATGTAAGAGAGACCCCAGGCTTTGGTGATTGGAGTAATCATCTTGTAATGCATGGGGGTGTCACCTGGAAACATTAGTAAACTTGATCACAGACACATTTTAGCTCCACTTGTCTCTACAAGACTGGAAGGAAAGCAGGCTGTAGTTTCCCATGCATCTCCAAAGTGAATTTGTGACAAGGCAGCATTAATGATGTTTTCACACAGTAAACAGCACAGTACCCAATTGCTGAGTGGCCTTTCTGGATGTATGTGTGAAATATTAAACAATAAAGACAATACTTACAGGAAGAAATGAAACCTGTTCTGGGCAGTCTCTGATACCAAGCCAAAGAGGAAGCAGAAGACCTTTGTTTAGCTTTGTAACACTGCTGGCTTCACAGTAAGTAATAAATTGGAGTTAAATATATTGCACTGTGACCCACACAGCATTTTTTTAGAACTAATAGTTTCCATGTGACTGCTCAGACAACAGGTGTTGATCTAGCCTGACTTTGGCTAAGAGGTTCAAGAGGCCAGGAGGGCAAGACAGAGCAGGAATTCTCTATGGCTCTCTGGTCTTAGTGTGGATGGTGTCCTGACTTGCACGTGCAGGAAATCATTTGGAAAAACAAAAAAGATCAAAATTGCATCCTGAGTCTCAGTTTTGTTGTAAAAAGCCTCATGGCAGCAAATACTGAGATTGTCCAGAGGTGATGTTCCAACTAACCTTGTTGGCATTTCAATCTCCAATTATGTTTACTCTCACTCTATCACACAGATTTCTTGAGGAACATTGCACTGCCCAGGGCAGGTGAGGCAAAGGAAGAACTGACAAAGAGACAGTGTAATGGAAATAGATGGATCCAAGGAAGTCTAGACTAGCAGGACTCTTGCCACAAAGCCCAAAGGAGATCAGGAGGACCTGCTGGACACCTGAGTGGTTGCAAATAATTTATTGTGGTGCATGTGTTTATTTGAAAAGATTCTGCATCCTGTTAATAGCCTCTGACCTGGCACTGCATCATGTTGTGTATTTCCTGGTAGCAAATCTCTTTGGTTGGCCCAAATACACCAGGAAGTTGGGAAACCTGTTGTGCTGCAGAGGTGCTAGCAAAGGTAGTCCACTGGCAATCATTTCCTATAAGGGCTTGGCAGTAAATATCATAGTATTCAGATTATCTGTATCAGGAGGCGATGTTTGAACTCACTCTTGACTGCTAGGATTGTGTAGTAGGATAAAACTTATCCCCTTTGGGCAGTAAATCTCAGATGGCAGTAAATCTCAGAAAATGAGAAATTATAACATAACCTGGTATGAGTTTCTGCCACCTTTACAAGTATACATCCACAGATCTGCACAAGTAAGAGCAGAACACAGGAGCACTTGTCTTGGGTCACATCACTGGTGGTACCATGTAACTGGTGGTCTGTCTGCTTTTTACCTATCCCCCAAAAACCCAAACCATCTCTTTAAGCCAGCAATAATTCCCTCTAGGACAAGGTGTTCCATTCCTCAAAGCAGCAGCCATTCTCCTTACTCACCTCTGCCAAATCTCCACAGTCAGGCTAAGGATTCTGAACTGAGCTAACAACACCAGGAATGGTTCCTTAAACTTCAGTGTGGCATCACTGCTGCCATTCTTCTGAAAAGCCTTCACTCACCAGGACCAGCACTTTGCAGACAGACTGAGTTTTGCTGTCTGAATAGGTCTAGGAATAGTATCTGCTCCTATGTACACTGTATGATATTTCATAAGTTATTATAGAAGGAGGCCTGAGATACAGCTGAGAATTAGTTACTGTCATTTTATAGACTACAGAAAACAACTGGAAATTCACCACTAATTCTTGAAGAGATTATGAGCTTTCATCCTCTGTCATTTTCACTGAACAAGCTACAAAACTGTATGGGAAGACTAAGAATATTGACTAAGAGAACAGGAGCAGTACTATACTTGTTTTCATAAGAGCCATGCATTTGCAACAGAAGCAGGGACATTCTTCTTCACATTTGTTTTCTGCTGCACTTTCTTTGCATAAACTACACCAGAAATTAATGATTTTTCTCTCCCAACATGGATTGAGAATGACAGAATCACAGAATATTAGAGGTTGGAAGGGACCTTGAAAGATCATCCAGTCCAACCTCCCTGCCAGAGCAGGATCACCTAGAGCAGGTCACACAGCAACGTATCCAGGTGGGTTTTGAGTATCTCCAGTGCAGAAGACAACCTCTCTAGGCAGCCTGTTCCAGTGCTCTGTCATTCTCACAGTGAAAAAAGTTTTTTCCTTATGTTCACATGGAACCTCCTCTGCTCCAGCTTGCACCCACTGCCCCTTGTCCTGTCATCGCTGGACATCGCTGAGCAGAGCCTGGCTCCATCCTCCTCACACTCGTCCCTCACATAGTTATAAACATGAATGAAGTCATCCCTCAGTCTCCTCCAAGCTCAAGACCCCAGCTCACTCAGCCTTTATTCTTAAGGAAGATGTTCCATTCCATCACCTTTGTGGCTCTGTGCTGCACTCTTTCAAGCAATTCTCTGAGGTCCTTCTTGAACTGAGTGGCCCAGGACTGGACACAGTATTCCAAATGTGGCCTCACCAGGGCAGGGGAGGAGGAGAACCTCCTACTAACCACACTCTTTCTAATACACGCCAGAACCTGATATGTTCCCAGAGATATCAAGTAGGAAACAGTCACACCAAAAATGATGATGATAAACAACAGCAATGACAATAATATAGAGTGCCTCAGAGAGTTGCTGAAGCCTGACTCTTCAGCCATGGAGTTGGCATTCTTGTATGATTCTCAAGGCTCAAAACATCAGCCTGGGCAAGGCAAAAGGTCTTCTCTACTGTTGTGGCATATAGCCCCAAATTCACCTTTCTTGGGCTGTTCTAGCATGTCCCTTTCCACTGCTGACTGCGGTCTGAAGCTGCTGATGCTCAGACTGGAAGGCTCCAAGCAATCCTCAGCTCAATTTTTTTACTTGTATCTCAAAAAAGTGCTTAGCACTGCTCTGAGGTACAAATACAGAAAACAAGGCAGAAACAGTCTGACAGTTCACTTAGTCCATCCCCAGACAGGGCATGAATAAGCTGGTTTACACAATTGGTTAAACTTATCTATGTCTCCTGCTGAAGATGTACTGGGTTGTGAGCCACCAAAGCATGTTCTCTTACTGCATGAGCCGTTGCCCCATAGAAAAAAAAGCCAAACCCTGAGCCAAGCTATTTAAATGGGTTTCAGACCATGACGTACAATGTCAGAAATCCTTTTACCTTCCCCTGTACCACAGTCCAAAGGAATTATCTCAAACATGGAGAAGCGCTATCCCTTCTGAAAGCTCCCAGTGTAAGTGCCAGACATCTAAGCACACAATATGAATAGAAATGATACTGCCAGGTTAAAATTTCAGTATCCCCAGCCACTGCTAGAACTTGACTTAAATGTCATACCACCCTGAATAAAAAACAGCTCAAGCTAAGATAGGTAACATTCAGGTGCTGCACATAGGCACCCTTGGATCTTAGTGGGACAGCTCTCAGGCAGGAAGAATTTAGGAGGACCTGTTCCTGGCATGCAAAGGGAATCTTAGGCAAGAAAGAGAGCTGTGGGGATCTGTGAAGATGAAGGCAGAGGATCTCTACATTTCATCATGTTGGGTTTTTTTTTTTAATTTCTTCCCGTGCTGCCAGTAATGTGTCCAGACCCTGGAGCCACACGAACAACTGTATCTGGAGCAACTCATTCAAACAGCAGCTGTAGCTATGCTGTTGTGACCAAAAGGAACAAAGATATATGGATAACTCTTACCCAGCTCGCTGCTTGCAGCAAACCCCATCACCACACCAGGCTCAGCAACAAGACAGCATCCTAGGTTTGTTCACCTCTAGGTTCTGCTACAGGTCCTGTGCAAGAGATACACCCACCCCAGCAGGTGCAAGACCAAGCCATTTAAAACTAGTTTGATGACATTGGTGTAAACTTCTCTGACTTGCAAACACACCAGGCAGAGACAGTGCTGTAGCAGGTGGCAATAAAAGACCTAGTGAAGACTTAAAATGAGAAGCTATTTCCAGCGAGGTGGAGTGAGCAAAGTGCTGTCCCAGCACACAGGGCATCTATTCCCATCCCCTTGATGAGAGAGGGGCTGGTTTGCCCCAGTGACTCACCCGGCACTGGTACAGCTGCTGCAGCTGGGAGTTGATCCATTCCTCCAGGTCTAGCCAGCGCTGCAGGTCTTTGCGGTTGTACTTTATGGTTAACTTGCCCAGTTTTCTGTGTGATGATTCCTCCCCATGTTTCTCTGGTGTCTGGAAAGTCACCCGGGGAAGCGCACTGGAGTCACTGGCCATGCTCACTGCTTCCTCCTCCAACAGCTGCGGCTGCCCCTCCTGTGGGCTCTCTGACTCCGTTTCTCCGTCTCCTTTAAGTAAGCCTCCTCCGTGGCTCACAGCACAAGCGACTCGCAGATGCCAGAGGTGGGCAGCATTGGTGATCCCAGGGTAACAAGTTGGGGAGACCAGAAAGCCAGGGCAGCAGCCAGGCGCTGCAGGCAGTTAGAGCAGCAGGTTCTTGGGTTTCACCATTGGCTGTGCTGACGGGAGCAGGAAGGCAGGCAGAGGAGTTGTTGTAATAACATCTGTTGTTAAAAGAACCCAAGTGAACCAGGGAATTGATGAACCAAGCTTGTTAATATTTAACACACCAGCTCCAAGAGGTGGGGAAGCAGGAGGTTTTAAATTACTGGTTTCCGAAAGGCATAACTTAACGTGCATGTGCAATTCCAGAGGGCTGATCCAGACATCATGCCTTCAATCCTGCTGTTCTCAAGCTCCACAGGACTCTGTAAGCTACTTTGCCATCAGCTGCAGGGTTTAGCCCCCACTGAAATGCTGTATTTGGCAGTTTGGGCCCAATGTGGATAAGGAGAAGTGGTCTGGAGTCAGATGACTACATTCACTGTTTTATGAAAGGAGGTCAGTGACACTGCAAGCCAGCTTGGGCTCAGCAGTGCCATTTTATGACAAGAGGAAAAGCTCTCAAGTTGCACCAGGGGAGGTTTAGATTGGACATTAGGAAAAATGTCTTTCCTGAAAGGGCTACCAGGCGCTGGAGCAGGCTGCCCAGGGAAGTGGTAGGGTCACCATCCCTGGAGGTGTTTAAAAGTTCATCACTAAACCATGCTTAGGGATGTAGTTTAGTGTGAACTTGGCCATGCTGGGCTAACAGCTGGACTCAGTGATCTTAAGGGTCTTTTCCAGCATAAACAATTTGATGATTCTGTGATTTTACATCATTGCTCAGTCTGTACATTTATTTCAGCCTTATCAACAATTTCTACAGAAATCCTGGTGGCCTGAATTTGAGATAAGTTAAGCAAGGTGCTTCTGAGATCACAAACTGCTACTGTACTATATGTTATCATGGCTTGGTTTACACCCTCTTTCTTACTGGAAGACAGGTGAAAGGTCTGCAGCATTATTGCCCTTTGCTATTTTAAAAGGACGTGCATGAGCAGTGCTGTCCAGAGGAGCAGAAATCAGGCTGGCTGTGTCTATGGAGTGACAGAGCACTGGGACACCTGCTTTCCCTTAGATGTTCTATCACACCTCTTTATTCACCTGTTGCCAGAATCCTTCAGCGACCTGCCCAGGCAGCTGCCCTAACAAATGGATGAAGCAGCTGAGACTGTCCGTGATGAGGCATATCCAACAATTCTGGCACCATGATTTAAAAGGAAAAATCAAGTAAGGCTCTGCTGCTCCTGGCAGCCAAGGTACTTCCAGTTTGGAGACCAAGAGCTAGATAGACCACAGGAAAAGCAACCACCTATGCTCCCATGGACAGCTGCTGCTGGGCAACGTGGGGCAATTTGCAAGGGACGTCATACCCCAGCCCCCCTGCCAAAGCCACATTCCTCTGCCTAGAGGAATGGTGGTACAGCCAGCCAGGAACTTCTTGCACATAGAGTGATAGAAAACTGGGTAGGGCCAGCTTCTATTCCAGCCCTTCTTTTTATCCTGCATTTGAGAGAAACCGAAACAGAACAAAACAAAACACCTTATTCTGACAGAAAATTCCACAAAATGCTGATCCCAAAACTTGCTCCCACATCGCTGAGGGATAAAGTAGTAAAATAAACCTGAAAATTATATCATCTACTCTGCTTCTCAGGCAGCCTAATATTTCTATTCAGAATACAGATGTCAGCTATTTCATTTAAGCAACTTTACCCACTTTTTCTTACTGCTTGGCTGTATCCTCTGATATCATTCCTAAAACTGTCTTACTTAGACCAGAACTTCCCAGAAAAATCCAGTACGTTGTGAGAGGCTCACAGTGTACCCAGTGAGTGCAGATCCTTCAATGGTTCTTACCTGTTAGAAACCTTCCAAACCCTCTTGCTCATCCAGTCACGTGTTTACAACTATTGACTTTTCAAAGGTTGATTTGCTGGCCCAACACAGGCAGATTTTTGCAAGGTAGCTCTGGACCAAAGGACACACGCTGCCAGGTGTTGGGTGCCTGCCTCCAAACAGTGCTCTGTTTTGGTGTTCAAAAACTGACATTTTATAGCAGGGGAAGACAACCTATGTTTCCTTTGGTTCCAAGAGAAAGAGAACCAAGAGGTGCCAGTGACCTGGCATCCCTGAGGCAATCCACAAGTTTGCAGTGACTGAATGGCTGGCAGGGGAGCTGCCTCCCTTCCTCCATCCTGTCCACTGGTGGGGAAGCTGCCCCACTTCCTCCATCCTCTCCATGAGCAGGAAAGCTGCCCCATTTCCTCCATCCTCTCCATGAGCAGGAAAGCTGCCTCACTTCCTCCATTCTCTCCATGGGCAGGGAAGCTGCCCCACTTCCTCCATCCTCTCCATGAGCAGGAAAGCTGTCCCACTTCCTCCATCCTCTCCATGGGCAGGGAAGCTGCCCCACTTCCTCCATCCTCTCCATGGGCAGGGAAGCTGGCCCACTTCCTCCATCCCCTCCACTGACTCTGGTGCTCTTTGTTGATAGGTTCAGTTCAACTCTACATGAAAGATGGAGTTTGCCCTGTTAATCTTCTGCCAGTATGGTTGAACTTATGGAGTGCATGATCCAGAAGTCACAGGACAGGCATGTGGAAGAGGAAGAAGGCAATAGAACCTGCCCTGATGGCTCTTCAGACAGCTTTAGCTGCTCTTGATGTGTAACCTGGAGCATGAGCAATGCTCTGAGATACCACATCTGGAAAAGTCCACAAGCAGACTCACCTCACCATCTATATTCTGTTGACAAAGTAATAATCAGATGCTGGTGCTCTCACACTGCTCTATTAATCTCACCCTACAATTCAATAAGATATTCAGCAGGGGATGTCAAACGTCCTCTCAGGAAAGTCATAAGCCAAAGTGAGCCAGAGTAGAGGATGTTCATCATACTGCTTTGCCTTATCAGAGCTTAGTCATGATTTCTCTGTCACAAGAAGGTGCTAACATGGAAATAAATGGTTACAGATAAAATAGGCCTCCTAACATTAAAGCACGAGGAAGAAGAAAAAGTGTGCAAGATCATTCCATAAGAGCATGGCAGAAGTTCCTGCAGGCACAGGACTGGGTATTTCAAACAGGGTAAGTGATATGAGAATCACAGAATGGTTTAGGTTGGAAGGGACATCAAAGATCATCTAGTTCCAACCCTCTCCGCCTAGAACAAGTCACTCAAGGCCTCATCCAACCTAGCTTTGAACACCTCCACGGAGGGAGCATCCACAACCTCCCTGGGTAACCTGTTCCGCTGTCTCACCACCCTCACTGTAAAGAACTTCTTCCTAACATCTAGTTTAAATGTCCCCTTTGCCAGTTTAAACCCATTACTCCTCATCCTGTCATTACAAGACCTTGTCAGTAGTCCCTCCCCAGCCCTCCTGTAGGCCCCCTTCAGATACGGGCAGGCTACTACAAGGTCTCCTCAAAGCCTTCTCTTCTCCAGGCTGAAGAGCCCCAACTCTTGTAGCCTGTCTTCATAGGAGAGCTGCTGCAGCCCTCTGAGCATCTTCGTGGCCCTCCTCTGGACTCACTCAAACAGTTCCACGTCCTTCTTGTGTTGAGGGCTCCAGAACTGCACACAGTACTCCAGGTGGGGTCTGATGAGAGGAAAGGGGAGAATCCCCTCCCTTGCCCTGCTGGCCATGCTGCTCTTGATACAGCCCAGCACAAGGTTGCTGTCTGGGCTGCACTCACACTGCTGGCTCATGTTGAGCTTTTCATCAGCCAAGACCCCCAGGTCCTTTTCCTCAGGGCAGTTCTCAGTCATTCACCCCTTTGAACAAGGTAGCATCTCCTACAGCTGCACCTGCACCTGCCAGTGCCAGTAAGTGGCAGCTTGCACCAAACAAGAAACAGGTACATGACTCTTTTCACAGTGCTGAGCATCCTGTCAACAGGAGGGGAAACTTCTTCACTATGAGAGTGACAGCATTGGAACAGGCTGCCCAGAGAGGCTGTGGAGTCTCCTTCTCTACAGACTTTCAAAACCTGCCTGGATGCATTCCTGTGTGACTTGCCCTAGCTGATCCAGAGGTCCTTTCCAACTCCTGCCATTCTATGATTCTCTCCTTGCATCACAGTAGATTCAGGTGGAAAAAGGGACAGAAGAACACAGAGTATTTTGTTTGGACACACACAGTAAGGGGATCTCAGCATGGCTAGGGGACGAGATCTTATTTTTAACCTATCTCTCCTTATAACCTTAGGCATACGACCTGGACTAAAAGGTTTCAGAAGTGAACACATACACTGGAGCAACTGAATCATTTTTATCAGACAACCTGTTTTCTTCACAAGAGCTGTGCACACATAAACTTCAATGCACCTCCTGCCATAGTTGCTGGTGGTAATAGCCTCTGCTTTATCATTTATGTAGGTAAATAAAGGAGGAGAGTGGGGGGAGTGTAAATGTGGCCAACACATTTCAGCATTAGACTAAAACACCGAGCCTCGGTTACTATCTGTGTGACTGGCAGTTGCTGCTCCTCCAGGCCTGCCCTGGATACTTTTGGAAGTGGGCTTTTGTGATCTCTGGCCCCAGAGAGGGCCACTAAGCTGTCTGCATCGTAATGATCCAGGCAGCACAGCAGCCAAGTGCATGAGGCAGATCTGGTTACACTCCTCTCTTCTTGAAGCTAATAATGTCCATCCCACACCTGTGACCTAAGCTGGTGCTTCTCTTTCTCTCCAAGCTGATGAGTGTGTGCTCAATAATTCAGCAGGGCCCCAGCTCATCTTTCCAGAGAACCAGGTTGGCCTCTTTCCCTTGAGTTTCAGTCTAGAGAGGAATGTTTCCCTCTGAGACAGCCAGAAGCCACTCTCCACCTGTTTTAGAAAATAATCACTTTCCTTGTGGCTGCAAACATGATAGTTACCACAAATTATACCAGGGAAGGCAGCAGAGATGACTGTATGAATACTATGTGGACACCACAAATTAAAGAGCTCCTGCACTCTCCTGTGAGTAGGAACAGGCATAGAAAAAGTGTGGAACAGAAAATGTAGCCAGGACAGGAGATGTAAAAAAGAAATCAGAGCGCTGAGTGAACAACTCCAGTACACCCAGCATCTTGGTGTCCATCATCCACTTCCCTCAGCCTCCAGTCTCTCCATAGGAGTGCAAAACCAAAAAGACTGCCCTAGAGCTCTAACAAGAGGGAGAGTGCATCATCTCTCACCTTCAACTCCTGGATACTCAAGGAAGCAGACAGGGGTTTCCACCTCACAGAGTCCCCTCCTCTCACCAGTACTGCTAAATAACCTCCAGTCGGGTGACTGGTAGCTGGCCTTACTTCTCTCCCCCAGAAGTCTCACCTTTTGTAAGGTGATGAAAAGACAGTGAGAAGGAAGAATGCTGAGAGGTGGAGGAAGAGGTTTCCTAACTTAGCATTTGACTGATCAACCCAAAATTGCACTATTTGGCATCGCCTCAGAGAACAGACAGGTCTCAGCAGCAGAGATAAGAGGTCAGATAAGCTAGCTTACCTGCTTGCCCTCCCTCCTGCCTCTGGTCCTGGAGTCAAGTGGAGGCTAAAGGCTAATGGCTCATGAGCAGCTGAGAAAGGTACATGAGAAATAGTTGTAATTACTGCTCTGGCACACCAGAGGAGCAGCAGAACCTGGGCTTCTCCTTATTTAGGCAATTAATCCTACTTATCTGTGTCTATCCTCAGACATCCTGTAGAGAGATGAGTAAGCTACCCCATGAAGGAGGAAACCCCTCTTCCTTTAATGCTTAGGTGAAGCTGATAACATGAATCAGAGGCCAAATGGATTATTTGGGGATCTTGGAAAACCTGTCCATGTTGTTTTGTTGCCCTTCCTCTTGCACTGCTTTGCTCTTTCCCTACAGAAAGAGGCCTGTGGCACTGAAAGCTGTATCAGTGTTTTCATGTGGCACAGAGGCTTCAGCAAGTCTTTGAATGGTAGAGTTGGAAAGAACAGATTAATGGAGTTGTCCTAGTAGATTAAGGGAATCTTCCTTGGTTTTCAGCCTGATTTGAACATTTTGAGTTTGCAGAGGCCATCTGTATATAGCTCTTGCATCAAGAAGTTTATTGTCACCCCTCAAAAGGGTGAAATTGCACTTGCAGGGACTGTACTGCTCTCACCCACAGGGAAACAGCCATCGTCCTTTCATGGCAGACACTGGCAACTGGGCTGGACATGTTGGACATCAGAAGGTTCCTGGGGATGTGGTCACTGTAGGGAGTGATGGAGAAGGTTCTGTGGGGAACCCCATGGCTGATCCTCTTCTGTTCACAGATGCTATAAAGAACAGCTCAGGTTGCCTATGGGGACTTCAATGGGGAATGTTATGTTCATTCTAGCTCCTGCAAATTGAAAGTTCTTTGCTTCACATTTCCATACCTATCTCTCTGCCAATGCCTAGCGCACACAAGTAAAAAATGTAGATGCATTCTTGGTGTAAGCAGTCTCTTATTTTCCCTTCTTCCTTTCCCAGTGCTCCTGCCCTTAAGGGTTTACCTTCACCAGCAACATTAAAATCAAAGCCAATGCCATGCAGGACAAGAACTTCCCCAAAGAAACAATATCCCCTCATTGCAACTCCCTTCCCCAAAGCTACCCTGGATGCAACATGAATGGCTCCCAGGAGGTCACAGCAGCCTGTCATCATTTCCCTGGCTTTGCTCCACAAAACCAGTGGTTAGTCACGGCCCAATGAGGTCACTGCCTGTCTCCTTCCCTTGCTACATTTTGCGCTGTCACTTGCATCCGTGTCTCGCCCCTAAATCACATCAGGAGATTTAACCTGAGGCAAATACAACAAAACAAGCAAGCAAACCTGTCTCCCAAGAGCTAATTATATATGAAGTGATTCCCAGGCAAAGCGCAGCAGAATGGATTTGTCTGCAGCAGCTGGTGGGACAACTTGCTGCCAGGAAGTCACTGCAGATGGTGAGGCTGTGAAGTTGGACTGCACAGCGGGGAAAAGGGGACCTGGATCAAGATTTCTTTGTTTTTCTGTCTGTTGAGGCCAGTTTCTTCTGGAAGGTGGGCATCCACCTGCCAGTGAGTGCCAGGGTCTCCATAGTAATCACAAGAAGGCAAGTGATGCAGGCTCCTGCACTGGGTTTGTTACCAGTCATGCATGTCTAAGAGCTCAGATAATCTTAGTCAAATATTTAACTATGGTGCAGTTTACCCCCTGAGCCATCTGCTGCGTGCCTACTGCCAGACTGAGAGCAGCCCTTCTTACAGACACACAGACATTAACAATGACTCACTGTTTCAAGACCCCTTTAAAAACACTCCCAAGTCATAAAAATCACACACCCTACTTTCCCTTTATGCTAATAACGCCCAGGAAATTACTCATCTGGCAGAAGATGGGGGCTACAATGGGATGTCTAGGTTAGAAGGGCAAGGAGCAAGGTACCAAGTTGGAAGAAAGACTGCTAGGACAGAGAGGTTCCTATAGCAGAAGGTTTTGATATTGGGACCAACCTCAATTAAAAATGTAACTACTGAACCTCTCCAGAAGAAACTGGGTGTATTTAGAAACTGCTACTAGCACAGAGGTGGGATGCATCCCTCCTGCAGAAGGGGACCAAAAATAAGGTCTTCAAAGTTCAAATAAACAAGCCAGGTCCAGCTCCTAAGCACGGGTGAAAAAAAGGAGGAGGGTTGTCACATTGAAGAATATAGACAATTCTCACATACCTAGGAAATTGGCACCAAAATCTTAGCTGGAGACTAACCACATGAAAATGGCAGAAAGAATAAGACCAAGACACATAAAACATTTATGGCTTACAAGATGGCTCTGCAGTGAGCCTATGAATGATACCACCATGATCCCAAGATGTATTCAGCAGCATATTTCCAGCAGAGAGAGAAGATTAAATACTTGGTAATGGTGATCTGTTCTTTACACTGTGGCACAGAATTCTGTAACACACATTTTTAAGAACAAAAAACCTGAAAGTGGAACATGTGCAGAAAAACCAAGGCCATTAGGGTAACAGAGGGAAATTGGAGACCCTGCCATAAAAGAAGTGATTGAAAGATCATGGTTTGCTTGCACTAGCAGGCTGGAGGCTGAGCTAGGATATGATTTCACTAAAATAAACACAGCTGAGGATGACAAAAGGAGAGACGACTTTGAGATGAACACACAATATTGTACAACTGAATTACAGTAACTCTCAGTACACTGAGGGTGAGCAGCAGAAAACCCTGTGGCAGGACGTGGAATTTTAGAATTGTCAGGGCTGGAAGGGACCCCAAGAATCATTTAGTTCCAAACCTTCTGCCATGGGCAGGGATACCTCATTGGGTTGCTCAGGGCCTTATCCAGCCTGGCTTTAAAGACCTTGAGGGATGGGGATTCCACCACCTCCCTGGGAAACCTGTTCCAATGTCTCATCACCCTCATGGTGATGAACTTCTTCTTAATGTCTAATCTAAATCTCCCCTCCTCTAGCTTGGATCCATTCCCCTAGTCCTCAACCCAACACCCTGAAGTCACTCATCAGCTTTCCTCTAGGCCCCCTTCAGATACTGGAAGGCAACAATAAGGTCTCCTTGAAGCCTTCTCTTCTCCAGACTGAGCAGATCCAACTCTTTCAGTCTGTCTTCACAGGAGAAGAGCTGCAGCCCTCTGATCACCCTCATGGGTGATCAGCATGGGATATGGATGGGACTCCAGCACATCCATATCTTTCTTGTAACAGTGGCTCAAGAACTGGACACAGTACTCATACATAAGCCAAGACTTCTGCTGAGAGCAAAAGGGGATGCAGATGCCAGCCTAGGAGTCCTTCCAGCTCTGCTTTTGTAGAAATTACATTACCTGGCACAAGCAGGAGAGAAGTCATGTCCTTCAGGTTTGCAGGAACCCCCTGACAGAGATTTTGTAACACAGGACTACTGCTGACAGAGACTGAGCTATTGCCAGTTACACAAAAATACCAAACCAGACTGTTCAGGGACAGCTCTGCCAATGCAGATATGCAGGTAGGATTGCTTGTTTGCAAAGGGCTTGGGGCCAACTGCTCCCTGGGTGGCAGGCTCCTGTGTCAGGGAACTGCACTGAGCCTGACCTGGATCCAGACCAAAGCCTTTAATATTTATCCAGCAAAAAGTCTCCTCCAGGTTAAATACAAGAGAGAGCCCCCAGCAGAGTGCCTCAGGCAGTGCAGATTAAAAGGAGACAACTTTGTCTTTTTGATTCCTCCTGCATGTGTTTAGAAGGCATGCAGGACACTGAAGTAAACTCTCCCATTAGGACCTGTCTGTAGACTGTGCAAGTGCTAAAGTTCTGGTGTAGAGATGGGGTTTGAGCATGGAGTGGAAAACACCTGTGCTTCTTCTGGCTCATAGACCCAGTGAGGAAAGCAAACATCTCTCTGCTCTGCAGAAACACACATTTCCTACTGCCCTGTCATACATTTTCATGTGTTAGGCTTTGCCTGTGTTTGGTTTTATACCCTGCCACAGCCAGATCAAAGCAAGTCCTTTTTGCAAACAGAAGTCAGCATCACCAACATGCACCAGCATGCTAGAAGTGACCTCAAAAGATCATCTACTCCAAGCCCCCTGCCAGAGCAGGATCAATTTTTTTTCCCCACAGTCCAGTTTTCATATTTATTATTTTTTACTCTCCCTTCTCTCCCATCTTCCTCCTTTCCTCTTCATCTCCTTCCTTTTCCCCCATCTTCCTCTTTTAATTTCCATCCTTTTCCTCTTTATCCTCACGCTTTCAGCACCACCTCCCCTTTTCCACCATATCTGCCCCTTTCCCACTCCACACTGCATTTCCCCCCCAAATCCAGAGCACCTGACTGCTGTTGCAGTCTCCTCCCACCCACTTTGTTCTTCGTGCCCACTCCCCTTTTTAATCAACCCCAGGAAAAGCAAAAGCCTTCCGCTTGCCCAACTGGGCTGAGGGATTGTCTTATCACTGGTGAGTCCCCATGGTGTACACCAAGTGACTAGGAAGGGGATCAAAGGCTGGGGGGGGCTGGTGGACCCCTGGTTAGGCAGGATAGAGAATTGATGGTCACTCTAACATCAGCCATGGGTGCTGGTTGGGCCTCCTTAGTCCATGGTTAGCTGCTGCTTTCTGCTCACTCATGATGTACTTGGTGGAACTGGAAGGTCATGGGGGAGTAGTATTGTGTTGTCATAGAATTGTTTTGGTTGGAAAAGCCCTCCAAGATCACCAAGCCCAGCCTTCAGCCCAACACCACCATGGCCATTAAACCATGTCTCAACGTGTCATGGCCACATGTTGCTTGAACACCTCCAAGGATGGTGACCCCACCAGCTCCCTGTGCAGCCTGTTCCAATGCCTGACTGCTCTTGCAGCAAAGAATCACAGAATGTTGGGGGCTGGAAGGGACCTCAAAGGATCATCCAGTCCAACCCCCCTGCCAGAGTAGGATCACCTACACCAGATCACATAGGAATGCATCCAGGTGAGTTTTGAATGTCTCCAGAGAGGGAGACTCCACAACTTAAGTCCCTGTATCCTTAGCAGCTTCACAGTCTGAAAATGCACTTCCCTTGTCTGTAAAACATCTCTCCCTGCTTCCACTTAGCAGTGAAAATCACTAAGCAGAGACACCTGACAAGGTGCCTGATACAGACCTATGAGGACATCTTGGTTCTCAGGAACCTAAATTACCTGCAGTACTACAATTTTTCCCACCTACTGTGTTTCTGTCTGTACTTAGAATGGGAAAAACCTTGGAAGAGGTACTTTTTAATGGCTTTACCATGCTTCACCATGCAGTTAATTTGTCATCTTTTGTTGCAGAAGGACATGAAGTCTTTTTCCAGCTACACTCCTAAGATGTCTTTCTGTGTCAGGTGCTGGCAATTCCAGTTCATTGCTAACCTAAAAGAGCACCGAGTTGCAAAGCAAGAGCTCTTACTTAAAGCAAGTTTGTGTCCTGATGAAATGCCTCCAAGCATGATGAAGACAGTAAGGGGGCAGTGCCCAGCTGTGCTTTTTTGTGCTGATGGCCTTCCATAGGGCAGGCTGTTGAGGGTGTGCTGCTCACCCAGGGTGCTCTGCAGCCACCTATTGCAAACCGTGTCTCTGGCAGCTCAGTGCAGCCAAACTGATGTTTCAAAATGGAGAATTAATTACACTGAGGTGGGTCTGGTAGAAGGAGAGCGGTAGCAGTACACCAAAAACATCCTCTTCCTGCTCACCACACATCCCAGTATCTTGGGAAGCAGATAAAGCCCTGTCTGCTGTCTCTTCCTTCATCACCGAGTGCTGTGGTAACCTATAAATCGGCAGGCTTTATGTGCTCTAATTCCCCTGTCTGCATGGTGATGTTCTTCAATAAAGATGATCATTTTACACTGTAAATTATTTGCCTCAACTGTCCCAGTCCAAATTCATATCCTCAGGCCATAGAAAGTCAGGCAAGGTATTGAAAAATCATATTCTTGTAACATTACATTCCCACAGGGTTTGCCTGTGACAACCAGGAGGGGGAAACGTGTCTCTAGGGACTTTTGGTAAATCCCAATATCCTAAAAGGATACATGAGGCAGGATCAGAGGTACAGAAAGAAGCTGCAAAAATTGAAACGTTGGACAGCAGAATGGTCCTCAAAACCACAAAGTCAGCTGCTGTTCAAGACATAGCTGCTCTTCACCATCTGTTTTCAAAGATACCCCACTTAGTGCCATTTCACGTTTGCTGCTGTTGCTTTAAGCGATGCAACATTTCATTACAAGTAATGCCCAAACAAATTACAAGCACTCCCTGATTTCTTAAGGACTGTGACAGAAGGATGAGAACATCTTACCCAGGGGCTCTAGGACTGTTTACAGAGGCAGTGGATGACACTGGTGTAGCTGTTGAACACAGGAATTTGATCACGGACCTGCAAATAGAAGAAAGAAGGGAGAAAATACATGGAAAGCTATGGCAGGCAACCAGAACAGCACCATTCTGCCAAGCAAGGGCATGATAAATGGACCACAACTGATCTATATGAGATTGAGGAGATTAGTGGAATACTGATCATCCCTGGGGGGCTGGAACTAGATGATCTTTAAGATGTTCCCTTCCGACCCAAACCATTCTAGGATTCCTAAATTTTTTCACTGCTGTGGTGGTAGAGCTCCTTCCATGCAGATCAGCCTCCACACGTGCTACCAAGTGCTTTCGCTCAAAGGAGTACTGTATCCCAAGAACAGAGAATTCACAGTTTCAAGATGCCTGCACTAGAGCTCAAAACCTCTTGCAACGAGCACTGTAGATGTGGCTGCAAGGGTGACTCATGTGTTAGGGAGACCTAAGCTAATAGCGCTTCATGCCAGGCAGCTGGCCATGCTGGAACACCACAACTATCACCGGAGGACACTGACCACGTGCTTCCTGGCACAGGGGTGGTGGGATGCTTATCTGGAGTGGGTACCCTCGCACTTGCATGAGCAAGAGGAGCACTCTGAGTGCCCACTGGGAATGAGTCCTCCCTTCCCCTTGCCATAGGAGTGCAAGATGGTATCAGCCCTGCTCTCCTCCCCTTCCTCTTACGCAATTCAGCATGCAGGGGAGTGACTGTTCCTTTTTTTTTCTTC
This sequence comes from Tricholaema leucomelas, assembly GCA_013400475.1. NCBI lineage: Eukaryota > Metazoa > Chordata > Aves > Piciformes > Lybiidae > Tricholaema lacrymosa > Tricholaema leucomelas. The sequence goes on along the minus strand of WAAF01012567.1, from coordinate 225,022 downwards.
CCTCTCCCAGGTAGTTGGTTTTCACTTCCTGCACTTTCCGAGCCTTTGTCTCCGCTGGACGCCGCTGAAGGCACACCCGAGGCTGAGTGTGCAGGGGGCCCAGCGGGACACCCCGCTCCCAGCACCGCCTTCACCGGAGACCGCTCAGGTGGGGGACTGAGGAGGCAATGCCTGGGGATGAGTTGAAGAGTGGGGGAACACACTGACCACCCTAGGGCGAGTGGGGACCCGAGGTGGCACGCACCTGGATGCGGTCCCTCGTAGCTTCACCTGTCTTCTCTTTTCCTTTAGGAAAGGATCCGGATCTCCAGGTGAGGAGGATCAGGGCGCCAAGATGGCTAGAGGGAGTCCAGGTCCGTGGTTTGTGCTCTGGGTCTGCTTGCTTCTGGCGGTGGACTTCAGCAAAGGGCAGGAGCAAAAACCCTTTGGTGAAACGTGCCTGGAGGACTTCACAGCAGGGATGCCTGATTTCGTGCTGGATACGGACGCCTCTGTCCAGAATGGAGCCACCTTCTTATCATCCCCCATGGTCCATCGGAGCAGGGACTGCATGCGAGCCTGCTGTAAGGACCCCGCTTGTAACCTAGCTCTTGTGGAGCAGGTCCCCGGTACAGAAGATGACCACATTCAGGGTTGTTTTCTCCTCAACTGCCTCTACGAGCAAGCTTTCGTCTGCAGGTTTGCCAGGAAGATCGGCTTCGTGAACTTCTTGAGGAAGGACGTGTATGATTCCTACCAGACAATGCAGAGTCACGGATCCAGCGGTAAGGTGCCAGTGACCGACCTGTACAAACCGGGGCTGGGGGAGCACTAATGGACACGGGTGTCAGGCTCCTCCAGCCATCATTCGCGCAGCTGTGCTGCCAGCAGTTGGCAGAGTGGTGTGAAGGAAGAGGTTTCTGTGTGTCTCTCAGCTGCAAAGGTGCTCCCTAACGTTGATGAACTCACCTGAGATCTGTGCCTCAGTTTACCTATCAGTAAACAGAGAGGGAACAATTCTTTAACCTGCTGGAAGCGGGTGGAGCGGGTGTTTACGAAATGCAGGCTGTGTTTCGATACCTGACAATGTAGAGAAAAAGGGATTGTTTTTCTTCTCCCTTCCCCCCGGGCCTTTAAGGCTGGAAAGTGAAACCCTCTGAAAATCCATACATCACCACGTTTTAAAGGGCTGCATTAATCTCTTAATTGTTCAGGGACTGCAGGCAGGACGCAATTCACTCACCTTTCATTTTGCCACAGCCTGAATCTTCTGAGCAGCAGTTTGGACGGGATGAGGTGTCTCAGTATCGCTGTGCTTGTTGGGACTCGTCTTTGCTGCTGGGGGAGGGATGGGGAGCGGCTGGGGGAGGCTGATTAGAAACCCCCCCGCTTTGGGGGTGGGATTTTCTTCCCCAGTACGTGGTTCCCTGCTCTGAAAGGTTGCACCTGGATGCAGGAAACCAGATGGAAAACAAACTAATGTGGAGCTGGCTGCTTGCCAGGCAGGTTTGCCGTCTCCAAAGAAATGCAGAACGTTCAGAAACACGTCAGACCTGGTGATTCCTCCTGCCTCTGTCTCCCTTGTTTCTGAGGAAGCCTCCAGAGGCTAGGGTGTTTGTAGCCTGGGTCTTTGGCAACCATGAGCAATTGTCTGTGTTTATGTATTGGCAGGGCTCTTAGGGGATGCCTCTATGGGTAACCATGTCTGCTCCCAGCCTGCCTGTGTGGGGATGGAAACGATTTGTGAAGATGGCAAAAGGGGCAGCCTGGTGGGGTGCATGGGCTTAGGTGACACCGTGTGAGCTGAATAGGTCTTTGATCTCCTGCTGGGATGTGCCAGTCTGTGAGGTGGCTTGTTGGCAATGGCACCAAAACCCACACTAGCTACTTTGTCCATCTGAAGTATCAGTGCAAGGATTTTGGAGGAGGGCACAGCTCCTCTGGAGCAGCCCTTGATTGTCAGTGGTTTGAGCAAGGATGTGGCAGAAGTGGTTCTTATGTCCTCTGTCCTTGCTAGTCGCTTCCCACCCCACTTTAGGGACTTCTGGTAAACCTCCATCTCATTATTGCGGTAGTTGTCCAGCCTCTCCATTCCAGGGACATCCTTTCTGCAAGAGCCGAAGTTAGTGAGGACCTGAAGCCCACATTTCCGGGACTGGAGGTGACATGCTGGCAGTTGCCTGAACTCTTACATGCTTTGTTGTAGGAGGAAAGGGGAATGCACCATCTGCAGTACACCCTGATTTCACAAGATTAGATTCAAATGCAGTGTACTGTTGAGCAATTCAGTCTCTTCACCTATGTGGACCCATACAAAGAGACTGCAGCCCCCTTCCTCACTGGACTGGTCTCAGGGACTGGCATCACATGTGCGTGAGTCTTTGGAAAGTGTCCCTGGGTCACAGAGCCATCTGTGCCACCAGCGGTGCTGTCTTTACCGCTCCATGGCACCTAGCTGGAGCATCTCAGCCACCGATAGGCAGGTGCTGCCTTGCAAACAATCCCTGTTGCTCGTTTCACAGGTGCTGGGGTAGGCTGGCCGTGGTGGAGCAGGAAGACCCAGAAAGGCTTATTGGTGAGAAGTGCAAGACATGCCAGAAATGCAGTTAGGGGCACTCTGCCTGCTGAGGCAAGCCTGCCCCTCCTCCCTCACCTGGGGCTTGCGCCACCATACCGCTGCGGATGTAGGAGGGGCTGAGTCCCTCCTACACCCCATGCTTGCACACTTGCAGGGTGTTGGGATCGGGCTGCAATGTTCATGCTGTGCTTCCATGGGAAACCTTTTTCCCTCCTACCCTGATATTTTTAGGCATTGTCTTTGAGTGATACCAAAAGCTTCCTGGATGACCCTGAATGACACTGGAGAACTGGCAGGAGGAGATGAAAGGTTATTACTGTTTATGAACCCAGATCAGAAAAGTACCTTGCATTTTAATCTAAGCTTGTGAAACCAAAATGTGCTTTACTGGAGAAAGAGCAAATAACAGCAGGGGCTAAGTCACACCATACGAGCAGGGCCCTCCTCCCCACAGCTGCTGACACTTAAAAGTGCAGGTCTCAATTTTGTTTCAGATCCAAACAAACAAACCCCAATCAAATCCCCAAGCCTCTCCAGCTGTGCTGCTGGAGCTGGGTCCATGCAGGAGGAATAGCTTGTCTAAGCCAGAAGGCAGGTGCCCACCTGCCACCGAGGGGGATTGGGGAAAGGTGCAAAGGTGCAGGAGGCCAAATGAAGAAGCCCCTGGGCACTGAGCCTATCCACCTGGCAGCAGAAGGAAGCTCTGCAACATTTTTTGCTTCCAGACCTTTTGAGGATGCCTGAAGAGATCAGGTGAAACAAATGCTAAGGAAGCTGTTTTCAGCATGTCAGGTTTTCCTCCCAGGTGTTTATAGGCAGCCTAGGTTTTGGGCTGAAGACAAAACTGTCATCTTCCTGCTGCCGTGCCTTCTCACTGTTAAAATATGAAGTTCTGTGGCTGCTCTGGAACTCAGGTTATTGTCAGACCACTGAGATGGACTCTAAAGATCTGCAGGAAGCTTATATGCTGCTTTATCACCCATCCTTTTCCCTTATGTGCTGCTAGGTGTCCTAGGAGCCTTGAGGGTATTGCCCATGTGGAAATCTTCAGCCATCCTCTGCAGTTATGAGGATTAAAAGCATGGTTGCTGCAGTGAATAGTGACGTAGATATTTAGTGATCCCAGTGGGTGACATGGAACATTAAAAGGCACACATTACAAGACCCACATTACTACTACAGGGGGCAGATCTGTTGAATTAAGAGGTTTATGCATGTTCAGGAGAAGACTAGGTAACACTTGAAAGAGAGCACAGCTAGAGGCTGCAGAGTAGGCAAATTTAACCGTGGAGTGTTTCCAGAGCCTGCTGGAAGTAGCTGAAAGCTGGGAGAGTGTCAGAGGGGATGCACTGTGTATGCTGGCCCAGCTCTTGCACTTGCTTGAGCATCAACAGTGAGACTGCTGGCTACTGAACACAGGGACAGGGACACCCTTGCCATAACCTCCTGTGGCCTCTCTTATGGTGTCAGGACTTCACAAGAATCTATGGGTACAGGCAACAATGAATACAGATGAAGCCTATGTTCTGCTTATCGTCAGAGTATGTTTTCGGTATTTGTAAACCAAGAGCTTCTGAGTCTTTTGTAAGCTGGTGGCAACAGTCTCTTGCTTGTTTCAGCTAATGTACAGCCCAAAGTCTCTGCTGCTGTTGTTAAAAGGCACTATCCTCTTCAATGATTCTCCAGCCTGAACTTTGGTGCGAGTTTTCTGCCTGGCTCATGCGGGAGGGGCAGGTTCACCATGCACTTTATTGGTAATAATGGAGCCCAGTGTTTAAGTAACCACCTCGAGCTCACTCTGGTCTAGGCAAACCAGTTCTGGGTGTGAAACTGGAAAATAACCTCTCTGAACCTTTGTCCGTTTCTTGAACTGAACCTTTTGTGATGGTTGTAAAATGCCCAGTGACACTGTCCTCCTCCTGATCAATACAGGGTCTGTGAGTGGCAGATGTGAGGCTTTGGGGAACCTCAGCCTTCAGGATATGGCTGCTCCTGCCTCATCGTGGAGGGAGATTTGCGAGTTACAGCTTAAGTAATGCATTGAAAAAGTAGAGCTCTCCAACTTTGAAGCTCATTTCTCTTCAGATGTTTGGTCCCACATTGGTTCCTGCTCCATGGGCACAGCACAACTAAAATGAGCAGTGCTAGGATCCTAGCTGGGGCTGAGGTGGTTCTGGTCACTGAACTCCCCATGGCTGATGCTGCTCAGCCCTGAGGCAGCTGCTCATCTGTCCCAGTTTGGGCCACGAGCTTATCTGGTTCTGGAGGGCAGAAATTACTCTTACCCCTTTCCAGGAGTACGAATGAGGATACCACACACTGATTGGAAGTTCAGAGAGGAAATTCTGTTTGCAAGAGCCTATATGCACAAGGCAATCAGCTAGAATAAGTAGCAAATCCACTGGGCCCAAACTGGCCTTCTAGAATCCTCCACCCCTTCCACCCTCAGTCGGCCCAAAGGTAGGCCGAAAGTGCCCCCCGAGCTGGGCCGACAAGGCCTCAGCGGCTCGATTCCTGCCAGCCTGCTCCCCTGTGAACCATGACACAAGCGTGTCTGCTGCTCAGAGAGAATAGAACAGAATCAACCAGGTTGGAAAAGACCTCCAAGATCATCCAGTCCAACCTAGCACCCAGCCCTATCCAGTCAACTAGACCATGGCACTAAGCGCCTCATCCAGGCTTTTCCTGAACACCCCCAGGGACAGTGACTCCACCACCTCCCTGGGCAGCCCATTCCAATGCCAATCACTCTCTCTGTGAAGAACTTCCTCCTAACATCCAGCCTATACTTCCCCTGGCACAACTTGAGGCTGTGTCCCCTTGTCCTGTTGCTGGTTGCCTGGGAGAAGAGACCAACCCCCACCTGGCTACAGCCTCCCTTCAGGTAGTTGTAGACAGCAATGAGGTCTGCCCTGAGCCTCCTCTTCTCCAGGCTAAACAACTCCAGCTCCCTCAGCCTCTCCTCATAGGGTTTCTGTTCCAGGCCCCTCACCAGCCTTGTTGCCCTTCTCTGGACACGTTCCAGCACCTCAACATCTCTCTTGAATTGAGGAGCCCAGAACTGGACACAGCACTCAAGGTGTGGCCTGACCAGTGTTGAGTACAGGGGAAGAATAACCTCCCTTGTCCTACTGGCCACACTGTTCCTGATATAGGCCAGGATGCCATTAGCAAGAGAGGCAGGGGAGAGATCAAGTCAGGCACTATCTTTTAAACTGTGACACCAGAAAGAGAACAGAATAACAGTATTACAGTATCCTGGGGTGAGCAGGCCTGTCCCCCTGGGATGGGCCTCCGTCCCTATGGTTTTGTTTAAGGGGGACTGAGGACCCCTCAAACTTCAGCACTCAGCTCAGTCCAGGCTTGGGGAAATTACATGTTCAGTACCTACATCACAGATTCAGAGGCCAATGATCAGCTGGTCCAGCTCCCCTCTCTGAGCTGGAAGCACTCACTGTGAAGCTACTGCCAGTCATGAATTTACTGATGTTGTGGCTACCTTGCATCACAGCTCCAGAGCTGTCTAGGGAGTAACAAACTCCTAGAATGGCACAAAGACCTGCAAGAGGCTGTTTGCCTCTGCTCACTAAAGTAAATCAGACTGGTTTCCTACACCATAAGGAAGTATGGAAGGAGCCTGCAGCAGCAGCAGACTGCATCGATCCAAAATCGCAATCCCTTCAATGTGCTCTGTTGTTTTAGAGAGGTTAAACTGACCTGTGCTTTGCACCTCTCACAAACCACTATAGAAACCTCTAGAAATTAATGTGGAGAGCTGCTTAGCTCAGCACGAGTTGTCCAAAAACTGTAAGGCTTTACTGGGGCTGCATTTTGCCAGGGTGAATCCCTGCAGAAAGAGCCTGTGCTTCTCTTTTCCAGGCAGTGTGCCTCGTTGCCCTGTTCTCTTTTCCTCCTCCTCAGTCAAATTAACACTGGCAGCAGCAGCCTTCCCTGCCTTTGGCTGGAGAGCTTTCTAGTGTCGGTGGGCAAGATTTTAATTAATCCTCCTTGAAGGCTGTTCACTGTTGATGACTTCCCTGAAAGCAAGGTCAGAGCAGAGTTTCAGCTTCTGCTGGGAGAGCCAGACTGCTGTCTGCCCCTGCCCATCTGTTTATGCACCAGGCAAACTCTTTTACTGACACCTGAAATCACCAAGGTTGTTGTTTTATGGATGTTTTCAGTGTCCCCAGCACAAGCCACACTCTTTACAAACCGGTGCTCCTTACAAACAGGTGGTGACTGACAAAACTTTCCAAGCTCTTTCTGCTTACAGCCTCAAGTCTGTCTGAGGTATCTTCAAGCATTGCTTTATAGTCTCATGTACTCAGGGTGTATCTCCTTGAGCACTGGAATGAAGGAAATCTGGTTTTCTGTGAATTTATGTCTGGAGGGCAAATCCTGATACCTGAGCTCCAAAAGAGCTCAGACTGGGAGCTTTGCAAGTGCTTTCTGCTGTGGAATTTCAATAGTGACTTCATGTTCAGATAGCCAGATCCCTAGTGGGGTCTCTCCCCCCCACCTAGATGCTTACTTTTGCAGCCCTTGTGGGAACTGAACATCTTCTACAGAATCACAGAAACATCCAGGTTGGAAAAGCCCCTCAGGATCACCAAGTCTAACCTATAACTCTACTCAACAAATTCACCTTAAACCATATCCCTAAGCACCACATCCAAATGACCCTTAAACACATCCAGGGTTGGTGACTCAACTGCCTCCCTGGGCAGCTCATTCCAGTGCCTGATCACTCTCTCCGTGAAAAACTTTTCCCTAATGTCCAATCTAAACCTATCCCATTTCAGCTTGAGGCCATATTTAGATTCCTGTTCCACATCAGCTTTGGTTCAGGTTTACTCATTGTTAAGAGATGAAGCTAGACAAACCACTGTATAAACCTTGGAAGAAAATTAAATCTGTGAAAAAGCAAAAAAAAACACCCAGGGACTGAGGCTAAACACAAATTTGATTGTTTGCTTGTTTGCTGTCTCAACCTTTTTTCTGGGATCATAAAGAAAAAAATATATTTCACTTTCTGATGTGTTTTGTAAATGGAAGTGGAAGTTGTCACTTAATGACATGATTCCAGGAGCATGTGTCCCACAGTAAAGGACACAACACAGAGCAGCATCATAAAGCTTTAATCTCCCTGTTAATTACAGAGTTTTACAGCAGAAACTTTCCATAGTCTGAAGAGAATTGCAGCAGAAGTCACTTTCATTTTTCAAACAGATTTTCAGAGCAAACCAAATTGAATGCAGATTTGCCTTACTACCAGCTGCTTTGTGATGTTCCCTCTGGATCAGGCAGCATTTGGTTGTGAAGCTCAGGTGGAGAACAGCCAGGTTGCCACTGAAAGCTTCATATAGTCAGAAATACCCCAAAGACACTGAGTTTTCCGATGTCCTAAGGAGAAAAGAGAAAGACTTGGAAATGGAGTCCTTAGTTTCTAGTGAGAGTTCTTCCTTAGCAGCCAGCACAGGCAAGCAAATTCTCTGACTGTTTTTCTGGAGGTGAGGAGGTATTTGGCTAATCAGAGATGGGATCCAGAAAAGTTGCTGACCCACGTTCCATTGATCAGAACCAAGATTTTACTTCACTATGTAGTCCACAACCCAAAGTAACTAAAAGGACCTGTGGAGAAATGTTTAGCCTACCATTTTTAATTTTTTTTTTTTTATATGCTTCAAACTGTCAAGGAAAAGTATGCTTTGGAGTTGTCACTTAATGGTCAGTCTCTGTGTTGCTGAAGAACTGGTCTTTCCCTTGCTCACCATGTCAGAAGGGTATCAGGGAGCAGGCTGCATTTCTCCCTGGCAGACTCATGGCATTTGCCTGGCAGGAATGGCAGGAACGTGCTCCCTTTCCAGAGCTTGTAGTGCAGGTGGCGCTGCTTTCCCCTGCTCAGTTTGGAAGGTTTTGCCAGCTCCAGTCATGGCTTTCACTCATGAATGTTCTTATGGCAAGACCACTTGAAAATAAAGCCCCATCTATTTGCTCTGCTGGATCTGCTCAAAAGTGAGAAGCACCAGTCTCTCCAGGTCCTGCTTAGTGTCCTTCAGAAGTCTTTGTCTCAACTGGACAGGACCCATCACTGACATGCAGCTCTAAGGCAGTAGTGGCAGGAAGGTGTCTAACCCAAAGGTGAGAGGACACCAGAGTGAACATCTCTGCATGTCTTCCTGGACACATTCAGTCTGTCTGAGACTCCTCTGCCTGTTAAGGTGACTGGATCAAGCTCAGCAATATGAACTTGATGCCATTTGGTTCCCACCCAACATAGATAAAACGATGGAATAAAAGACACAACCAGTGACGGACTGCAGAGAGCACACAAAGTGGAGTGAAAAATGTAACTAGGAATCCTGCAGCTAGAAGTGGTCAGCCTCCTCTCATACAGCAAAACTGCTGCCCCATCTGCTCAGTGATGAGGGTGGTAAGCTGCAGGGGCAACCTCAGAGAGCTGGCACACACATACCCTCCCATTTCTGCAGCCTAGCAGGCTGAGTACAGTGTTTGAATGTGTAAACAAGGGAAAGTTTGTTCCCTCTGTGACTTCCTGGTAGCAGCAGCATTTTCAAGACCATGACACAATGAATTTCATTGAATCATAGAATTATTTGGGTTGGAAGAGACATACAGAAGTTATTTAGTCCAAACCTCTGCAGTAAGGAGGGACATAATTCAATTAGATCAGATTGCTCATAGCCCTATCCAATCTGACCTTGAATATTTCCAGGGATGATGCTTCTACTACCTCTCTGAGCCACCTGTGTCAGTGCTTCATCACCCTCAGGGTAAATATTTATTCCTTACAGCTAGGCTAAATGTCTCCTGTTTCGTTTAAAACCATCACCCCTTGTCCAGTCACAACACGCCCTGCTAAAGAGTCTGTCCCCATCTCTTTAACAGGTCTCTAAGTACTGGAAGGCTGCAGTAAGATCTCCAGGGAGCCTTCTCTTCTCCAGCCTCAACAACTACAACTCTCAGCTGGCTCATGTCCAGCTTTTCATCCACCAGTACCCTCGAGTTTTTAGTGTAAGACACTAGAAAATAGAAGATTCTGGGCTGAGTTGTGGTTCCTGGTCTGGAACATGTGTCTCAAAGCCCTCTACCCTACTGAATTTAGTGGTGAAAAAACTAAAAAGCAGCTTGTTTGGAGCAGCTGGTTTGTTTATATACCTTGTATTAAAGGTCCCTTTGTTGGGCTCTAGCAAGAGTCAGCACGGGGACCTGAATCCAGAGACACTCAAACTGAAACTTAGGAGTGAGTCTACAACAGTGAAAACAATTAGCTGATTGAGCAGTTTTCTCAGGGGGTTGGGCACTAATCCTCTTTTCCAGTCACAGTTAGTATGGCTGAGTAGTGACTGATTTTTATCTTATTTATAAATGCCTTTACGAAAGACTTAGGTTGAACTTGAACATGGAGTCTTGGACTTGGTACAGGCGCTGCCAGGCGGAGTTTTATGGGCTGAGTTACGCAGGAAGCCTGTGATCAGAGATGTTCAGACCAAAAGGAGGTCTGAGTCAGGCTCAGTGGTGTCATTGTGTAGGCTGTTCTTGCTGGTTTTCATTTGATGTGTAAGCTCTTACAGCCTGGAAAAGCATGTAATGGATTGCAGAGGATGCATGCAATGGCACAAAAATAATGATCTCATGCATGGCATCTCTGTGCTTTTTGTTTAAGATATTCATGTCAGAGACTGGGGTGGAAGTTAAAGTGGAGGAGAGATATTTCATATCCAAATCCCACATAGCACAGCACTGGTTCTGTAGGTTAACACAGTGCTTAGATGTGGCTGTGGGAGTGATGAGAGCCAGTTCCACATTCTTCAGCACCCACACTGGGTCATCTCCCTAAGTGAGGGTTGGAAATTGCTCTGTGCTCCTTTGTGAGGATGTGGCCCGGTGGTTGGAAGCACAATGGCAGTAGCCACAGGGACCCCACTTTAGTAGTTCCTGTGGGCAGAAGTGGCCAGGGAGCCAACTGGCTCAAAGGCACTGCCGTGTTGGGCAGCAGTTACTAAATTAGTAAGGCCAGCAATAGCAGCTGCAAGAAGCACAGCCCTATAAAAGTGTCTCAGATCTGATTTAGCCTTGGAGAATCTTTGCCTTCCTGTAATGGAGATAAGGACTGGACACCTCCAGCCTCTTACCCAAGCCTGGTTCTACATTTCTTCTGCAGATGACCATCCTCCAGTCGCCCGCACTGGCATGGACATGAGGGTGCAGCCTGGGGAGCCAGTGATGCTGAGAGGCACGGAGAGCACAGATGACCGAGGCATAGTCAGATACGACTGGAAACAGATCCTTGGTGACACCTCTGTGGAGATGAAGGTAGGGAGCTGCAGGAAGGAAGCAGCTTGCTCAGTATCACCTCTGATCTGCACTGGTTTGCTGTCACAGCCAATGACTTGCAGGTCACTTTGTCCTTCCTCGAGCCGATCCAGCCACAAGCCTGTTCCCAAAAGCTAGGAGCGCTCCTGCTGTTTGGTGTCACCCTTTCACACACTACTAGGAGGTGGTGTTTTTTGGCCTCATCAGGTCTCAGGCTCCCTACACCACGATTCCATCTCAAACCTTCCTGGAAAACATCTGGTCTGCCTGGGTGGGAGGCACCTGAGAGGGCAGCAGCTTCAGTGCAAGAGCTGCCTCTGCTTCCAAGCTTCTGCAGTTCACTGAGAGGTCTGCCTCTAGTTTTGCTCTGCTCCGTTGCGGTGCTTTTCCTCTGACTCTGAGCAATGCAGTCAGTCCTGGGGCTTTTCCTGGACTTTATCTCTCTTCACAGCACAGGTTCCTCCTCCTATCTAAACTGGAGCAGGATTCGTTTCTCCTGACTGGCTCCAAGATCTCTGGGGTGTGAACATTGCCTATCTGATAGAAACTAAATGTGAATTGTGGCTTTAAAAGAGCAAATGATCACTGATAAACGTCTGCAAAATGCTCTGGAGAGCCTTGGAGGTCATATGGAGCTTTCATGACACCTTTTGGAAGAGTGCATCAGGCCCACAGCTGATTTTGAATACCAGCAATGACTGGGTGCTAAGGGGCCTGTAGAAATCTGCAAGTGCTGCTTGCTTTTCCCTTCCCCCCAGCCCAACCAAAGTATGATTGTGGGGTTTTTTTTTGCCGGGGGGTGGGGAGGGAGCAGGCAAAGGAAAGAGTCCTTTACTATTAAACTAACTACACTAAGATCACATATGGGAGCACTACATTCTCTTGAAACCTAACCAAAAAGGCAGACAGCAAGGAAATGGTGGGCAAATTCTTCGGGAAAATATAAGGAGAAAAAAGTCTGTGTCAATTTGTCACAGCTTTCTACTCTGACAAAATGATTCAGTCTTTCAGAAACCTCTCAGCAGGCAAAGAAATAGGAACTCATTTCCATCTTGGCAGTGAAATACACTTGTCCTAGTCACAATGAAATCGTTTGTTTCTTAAATGCACCCAGCTCATGCCCATAGGCACTAAGTAAATGATTCACAACAGGCTTCCTTCTTTAAAAATTAAAATACATGCTACAGGTATTTAAGCCCTCTCCAATGATTTTTATTTCCTCTTGTGCCTTCACAGTGCACCAAAATATGAACTGGCTGATGATGCTGGTGGTACTCTTCCACTCTGCCATTCCAACTTGCTACTAGCCCATGAGCCTGGGAGGATTGTATAGCACTGAAATGTTTTCCATGCCAGGCATCTGCTTGTGTGTTTCCCACCAAGCTCCTTTCCTCTTAATGCAGGAACACAGGCCTTGCATGGCTTCACTCACTCACTCTTTAGAGGTACCTTCTTCTGCATAGACCTTTCTTTTGTATTCTCAGAATCACAAAGAAGATGAGGTAGAAATCTCCAACCTACAGCCAGGGACTTACGTCTTCCAGCTTACTGTCACGGACACTGCACAACAGCAAGACTTTACCAACATCACTGTCATGGTGCTGAGTTCTGAGCAGACTGAAGGTGAGCCTCAGCCCATGGATGTCTAGCTGGAGTCCCCAAGCCTGGGTGCTGCTCTTGCATTACCTGTGCTGTTCTTGATGGGGTAGATGAGAAATGAGCACAACCTAGAGACTGGAGTTGCACGTCAGCTTTTCCCAGTAAAAGCCTGCACCTGACCAGTAGTGGAAGGTTTCCTCATCCATAAAGCTTTTGTGTCCTTTTGCAGAAGAAATGTCTTACATTAGCTCCATCCTTTCTGCATGTCATTGCCCTCTGCTGGGTGACACCAGCGTACCTGAAGCCTGGGGTGCAACCGAGGGTGTAGGGCAGAAGAACCTGAAAGGCTTTGTCGACTCTCATGTTTTTCCTGTGAAGGCTCCAATTCTCTTAGGCTACAGGATAAGTGGAGCCATCTGCATGACTTTCAAAGTGTCCCTGGCTTTATTTGTATGTTTAATGACCCTGTTTAATGATCAAAATGTTTAGCATTACAAGTGCATTAGAAGCAAGGTGTTCTTGGACAAACAGGTTGACTAGTAGCTTAGTGGGGAATTTGTACTCCTACCATAGATACCATAAAAACCTAGGAACATACCTGTCAAGTGATGCTTAATGGCCTGTCCGAAATCCAGAACTGTGTCCAACAGTGTCCAGAGGTTAACACTTTAGAAAGAGTACAAGAACATAACAGGCTGTCAGTAAGCCTCTACTATACTTGGCTAGTGTCCAAGGAATATGCAACAGGGAGATGTTTTTTAAGCAGAAGATGGTATCTTTGTGTTTAGTAGCCATGGATGAATCCCTTTTCAACCTCTGTAGTCTCTGCACAGCAGCAGCATCCTGAAGCAAAGAGTTTCATAGCTTAACTATGTGCTGTGTGAAGAAGCAACTCCTTTTGTTTTATGGATGTGGCACCTTCCAATTTGATTTTGTGACCCTGCCTTTCATGTAGGAAAATATACACTTAGATTCCCTACTCACCTTCTCCGTGCCACTTAAGCTTTTATAAATCCTTCAGACAAGTGTCCATACTCTTCACAAACTTACATTGGGAAGGTTTTCTTCTTTGTGTACTGAAGGCAAAGGAAGCTAATTAGAGTCTTTTATGTTAACCTTCTTATAGAGCACTGTTTGACCCCTAAGAAGGTGGGCTGGTGCCGAGGATCTTTTCCACGTTGGTTTTACAACCCAAGCCTTCAGCAGTGTGAGGAGTTCATTTTTGGTGGCTGCAAGCCCAACAAGAATAACTACTTACGAGAAGAGGAGTGTAAACTTGCCTGCAAGAATGTTAGAGGTGAGTCTTCTTCGAAAATCAGCCCACTCTTTCTCATAATACTGGGATGATGGTGTGGGCAGGTCATGCAGCTTGTTGGCCAGCAGCTAGTTAGAGCTCAGAGAACTCAGGATACTGGGTTAATTATGGATAGGGAGTCTTAGTCTTACACTGCCAGCACATCTGACCCAGCTCCTGGAACACTGCTCTCCTGGACAGTGTCCCTGGCTGCAAAAACCCTCACCAAAGCTTCATGTTACATCTGAAGCCTAAATTCAGAGAGTAGAGTTGTGCTGTGGAGGAGCCAGAAGTGCTTCACCCCCAAAATAAAAGTAATCTTCCTCCTTAGCACCCTCTTAGCCAAGTCTCCACAATGACTCAAATAAACGGGCTGAGCCTCTGCTAAGCCCTTTGTGGTAAACAGCTTAAGGAGGAGGCAAAAGCTGTGGAAAAGAAAGACCTTTTGGTCTTTCTAGTGGTAGGAAGCTCCCCTGTCCCTCCTCCAGGCCTGCTTTACATGGGTGCTACTCATCTGGGCTCTGTGGGTGGTGGGGATCTGTGTTTCCCCACCCTAGCTCTTAGAGGTCTTGCTGCCAGAAAATATGCACTTCTTAGGTGAGATATGAAGGCAAAATAAAGCTGATCTTCAGGTGACAAAATGATGTGGTGATAATTTTATTTTATTTTCCCCTTTGTCTCTTCAGGCTCTGTTGGTGGACGACAAGAGCCAGGTGAGCCTCCTGTACTCCTCTGTAATCCTGTTGTGAGCTCAGGCTCAGTGTCTCACATCCATTCCTGTGGCTTTTGATTAGCACTCAGAGTGGAAGTGAAGCACTGGAGACTAATTCCTTCACTGAGCCTTTCATTTTCATGTCACAGTGTAATTCATGTTGGGGATTACCTCTAGAGGTCAGATGGTCCAGCCCACTACTCAAAGCAGGACCAGCTTTGGGTTGCTTAGGACTGCATTCAGTCCAATTTTGGGTATCTCCGATGAAGAGGTCAAATTGTGCCAATGTTTGGTGACCCTTGTTAACATTTTCCTCTCTTATTATTGAATCACTTTCCCTTGTCACAACTCATGTCTCTTGCTGCTCATTCTATTTCTGTGCATCTCCAAAATGAGTCTATCTCTGTCTTTTCCCTAACCTCACAATAGAACCTGTGCTCCAGCCTCCTGCTGAGTCTCCACTGGACCCACTCCAGTATACAAATGTCTTTTGTGTACCGTGGAGCTCAGAACTGGGCACAGTACTCAGCACTTGGGACCACCTCTGGTGCAGAAGAAGATAACTGCTCTCTTCCATTGGCTCTCACAGCCCAGCGTGCAGGTTTCAGTTTGGCTTTCCTAATGTAATCCCCCTCATGCTTGCTTGGGCAACATCTCTACATTCTTCCTGAGTAGCTCATTCTTTCTTCTGTGCTTCTTCTCTGAGAGAGGAAGCATGGCTGTTCCTAGACCAATGCTCCATTTATAAGGTATTGCTTTTTTTTTTTCTTTTTGGGGTCTAGGGTGTCACTGAAGAGAGGCTGTAACCTTTTTTGTTTTGCCAGCCCTGTCAGAGGCTTTCAAGTCATTTGTAAAGCATCTGTGTGGCAAGAAGCCCTGAATTTTAATGAGCTATCTGAACTGTTTCTGATGCAGTGTGCAATGGAAACTGTCAGTCCCCCTTCTTCAGATGCAAGGATGGCTGCTGCATTGATGCC
This sequence comes from Tricholaema leucomelas, assembly GCA_013400475.1. Lineage (NCBI taxonomy): Eukaryota > Metazoa > Chordata > Aves > Piciformes > Lybiidae > Tricholaema lacrymosa > Tricholaema leucomelas. Next base: position 209,546 of record WAAF01012567.1, on the reverse strand, counting down.
TATCTGGAGTGTGATGAAACTCTTGACTGTGCTGACGGCTCAGACGAGATGTATTGTGAGCAATGTAAGTGCTTCAAATTTTGGCTTAGACAGCTTAGTGTCTGCCCAGGGATGGGTGCAGTGTAAGTTGCAGGTGTTGTCTCAGTGCTTTCTGGTGCCTTCTCTTCTTACCTCTTTCCACAGCATTATATCTGCAGGTTCTGCCATTTTCCGTAGCTCTGCTGACTGCCACAAGTGATCTTCCTTCTGAGATGTTTCCTGCTCTTTAAATACTTTCAACTCTCTTCTCTGCACCTGTCAGTAAGACTTCAGAGCCTGTCCTCCCTTCCCCTTCCAATATTCTTTTCACTGAATGACTTAACCGTCTCTTCTAGAGTTGGGAGACAGGAAATGAAACTATGATTTCTCTCAATCTATCAAGTGCCACAGTCCCCTTAACATCCTCACCTTATGCTAATGTAAATGCACAGTGGCAAGCTGTCCAAGTTCTCAATACCCCCTTCCTCCTCCCTGCTCTCTTCTGACAGAATCTGCATAACCTCTTTACTATGTGAGAGTGTTTTGTTGCTTTTTTATGTTGCAAGCATACAATTTAAGTCTCTCTTCCCCTCTCATATCCTACACTAGTGTTTTTTCATACCTCTTAACCTTGGAGTGATAGCAGTTCCCCCATACTTCCTGGTGGAAAACAAACAAACAAACAAAACCCACAAAGAAGCAGACTTTGTTTTCCTTATTTTTGTCTCTGTGGACAGGAAATTTGGAATACTTTCTTGTTGTTACATTTTATTTTTCCCATGTTTCTCTGACAGCTTTGAGATGTTTCAGAACCTCGAAGTGTACCTCACTTCTCCTAGCATCTGATAGCCAAGCAATGAGCAGGAAAGCCCTGCCTGCCTATGTCTGCGTGGACAGAGACATTGCTTCTGTATTCAGCTGGTGACAGAAGTTTTAACGTGAAATGTTTCTCTTGCAGATGCTCGTGAGTTCAGCAGACTGCAGAGAATCAATGCCACACATAAGCAAGGTATGTACTGCTCAGAGAGCCTAGGCTAACATCTACCAGCTTTGGGTTTTTTTCTTGTCTGTTGTTTTGTGGTAAAACTGCTTCCCTCTGTAATTCCAAAACCAGGTGGTTTGGGATCTGAGTAGCATCTGGATGGTCCCCATACTGAAAATGAGTAAGGGTCTGTTCTCTGGTTGTGAGGACAGCTGTTTAAAGCAGGTCTCTAACAATAGCATCACACAAGTTACCATATTCCTGTGCTTGATCCCATATCTTTGGTTTGTGCTGGTGTAGGCAATGACACTGTCACTGAGCTAAGAGAGCATATCCCCAAGCAGCTTAAATGCAGCTTTCTGCTAGCAGACACCTGAGACAAACTCTGCTTTTTGTGTGTCTGGGCTCTTCATGTCTCCTTCTGCCTGCCCAGGAGGACAGATCATTTCTGCAGGGCGTTGAATCCAAGGTCTAGCATCACTGCACATTCTGATATTTCTTTTTCCTCCTTGCTAGTTTGGCTTATGAGCAGATGGTAGCTCACCTTGGCAATGCCAGCTTGAGCAGCTGGAAACTGGGCAGTGGGGACATGAGAGCCACTGCTCTGGCCATGGATTCCCTTTGCCATAAGTGCCTGTGCTTTTCTCTCAGGAGCAGAAGATGTTGCTTGCATTAGAACACCTCTCCTTTGCCTTGCCAGGTCACTGTGTGGACTTGCCTGACAGCGGGCAGTGCACTGACAGCATCCCCCGCTGGTACTATAACCCATTCTCTGAGAAATGTGACCCCTTCACCTATGGGGGCTGTGGTGGCAACCACAACAACTTCCAAGAGGAGGAAGAGTGTATGAAATCATGTTCGGGCATCACAAGTAAGCAGACATAGTGCAAGCTGGAATTTTATTGGAGTTTTTATCACTCCAGGTGAAGTCCTGTGGTCCCAAAGAGACAGTGATTTGAGGGCTTTCAGTCAAAGCAGCTCTGCTGTCAGTCCCTGGCCATGCATCACAGCATTCTTCAGCGTGGCCGATGACTTACAGTGTGTATCTACAGCCTCTTTCTGCAATGCAGCCTGTCATTGTTTAGAGGTGGAGAACATTTTGGGTGCTGATGTTGCAAAAGGGACAGAGAAGAATAGCAAAACAACTGGGGATACTGTGTGGCCTGTCTGAAGTGAATCTAACTTTCCTGCTTGCCTCCAGCTCTCTCCAAGTGGAAGGGGAGCAAGGAAGAAAATTCTCAACAGCACACATGGGGCAGAAGTTTTAAAGAAACAGGAGGGAAAGGTCTACACTGTAGAGTTTTATGTGTATTGCTGTGGAGTCCAGCAGCTGAAACAGGAGGAATTCTGCCAAACTTGTGTCTCTTAGGAGGCAAACCATTGCTGCTTTTCTGAAATGCTGCCCTCAGCTCCACTCTATCTCACAGCCTGTCCTGACAACTCAGTACCATGGCTGTTAAGAGGGATGCTCTGTCTATTCAGTTACTTTAGAGCACCAGAAATGTGCTCCCTAGAAGCCTGTCATATCTCTTGTTCCCAGCCTCCTTTGTAACAATTTTTTTTCTCCCTCTGTGCTCCCAATTCAGAAGCAGATGTCATTGGCCGGAGATGGGAATCGTTTGAACCCCAAAGTGATACCCTAAGTAAGTAACAGTTTTGTTTTGTTTTTTTTCCTATGGACCTTGCTTGTTGCTTTCACCCAGTCCTGAAAAAATATTTGGTCTTTCTTTGCAAATAAGAGGTTTAACTCCCTCCCTGTTTTTGATTCTGAGGGAGTGGTGCAGGATTTGTGGCATGCTGGAGGTGCTTCTGTGGTCCAGTTTCTCCTTTGTCTGTGACTCAGTGGTCACGGGGGTGTTGGGCAGAAGGTTGAACTTGATGACCTTAGAGGTCTTTTCCAGCCTTCATGACTCTATGACTCAACAGCTCCTGATTTTTCTTCCATCGACTTGCATGTTCAACATCAAAAAAAGGCAGGTAAAAATCTTCCTAAAGGCCAAGTTCACATGGACCACTCACTTCTATGAGGACGAAAGCCCAGATCGCTATGGGAATAAAGTTGGGTGCTAGACTGTGGGGTAATCTGATGACCCTAAACATCCTCATTCTGCAACCCTAGAGACTGATTTAAGCCTCAGATTCACAAGAGCTCTCAGATGCATCATGTGTGACTGTCTCTGCTGATGATGCAGCTGTAGAAGACGAAGTGCTCACGGCACTGCTACAAGCTCCTTCCCCACAGCCTGCCCAGCACAGCTCACTCTGACAGCATTATGCCGAAGAAGAGGTGGTTTCTGAGACCACCCCTTGGTAGCTTCCCTGTTGATGTAAGAAGCAAGGCCACAGGATTGCAGAAGAACTTCGTATTCCTAGAGGTGTCCGATGTCCAAGCCTGCCGAAGTCACCACATAGCCTTTAGAGGGCGTGGTACATCTGGGAAATGCTTAGAACCACCAGTGGGGAGACACAGGCTGGCTGTGCCCTAGCTGTGCCTTCATGCCATGCAGCTGCCTTCTTCTTCGCCCACGCAGATGACTGGGGGACTTGAGCATCTCCCCTGTGAAGACAGACTGAGAAACCTGGGGCTGTTTAGTCTGGAGAAGAGAAGACTGAGAGGAGATCTGATCAATGTGTACAAATACATGAGGGGTGGGTGTCAAGTGGAGGGAGTCAATCTCTTTTCGCTGGTCAGCAACAATAAGACAAGGAGCAACAGCTACAAACTGGATCACAGAAGATTTCACCTACACATGAGCACAAAACTTCTTTACAGTGAGGGTGACAGAGCACTGGAACAGGCTGCCCAGAGAGGTTGTGGAGTCTCCTCTGGAGATTTTCAAAACCTGCCTGGATGCATTCCTGTGTGAACTACCCTAGGGGATCCTGCCTTGGCAGGGAGGTAAGACTCAATGATCTCTGGAGGTCCCTTCCAACCTCTAAAGGTCTGTGATTCTGCAGCAGCTTTTGTGCTTGCTTTTTCCTGACTGCTCCTGCTGCATCAGAGCTGGTGGAGCAGCCCTTCTAACGTGTTCATGTATCCTCCACAGGTGCCTTTGAGGTGGTGATTGCTGTGCTTCTCGGGATCTGCATCATGGTGGTCCTGGTGATCATTGGATACTTCTTCCTGAAGAAGAGGAAGAAGAACAGCCGCCGCCGTCAGCCAGCCACTGCTACCAACTCAACCCTCTCCACCACTGAGGACACTGAGCATCTGTTTTACAGCAGTGCTACCAAACCAGTCTGACCTGCAGCCTCTCTCTCTCTCTCCAGCCCAGCACTGGGGCATTCCCTAGAACTTCTAGAGTGCTGTTTTTAGACATGGGCCTGTGCCTGAAGGATTGTTTCTCTTTGAAGACATTTGTAGCAACAGGCCAAGATCTAGCTGTGATTTGGCAGTACTGCTCTGGGAAATGAGGTTCTGGGAGCATTTTGATGCTCTCTGATGCTATCCCTTTCTAACCCCAAACCATCCAGTGGAACTGAATTACATCTTTCTTCCTGTTCAAACCCAGAGCACAACTCCAGTCAACTTACTGAAGGACCCTGGGACTGGATCTGTGTCACATTCACAGTGATGAATGGTGCGAGCTCACCAGAGGCAACATTTTTTTGTTGGCAGTGCCACTTTCTTACACTCAACCTTGTATTTTCTTCCCTTTCCTCAGTCCTCTGCTAGGTGACCCTGCCCTCCAGCATTCCTCCTGGCCGTGGTGAACCTCTTGAGGGCTGTGAGATGCACATAACCATCTAGACCTGTTCCAAGGGCTCTGTGACACTCTCCAGTGGTTCCTGTTTTCAAGATGGAAGAGAACAGAAATACCTGCTTTAATCACTAGGCTCTGCTTTTTAACAGAAAAGCACACCTAGGATTTTTTCTGCCTGGATGGCATGTTATAGCCTCCTACGTGTGGTACATGTCCACCATTTTCTGTCTGTGAGCTGCTCTGATCGCTTTTCTGGTAATCAATCTGAACTCAGACACACTGAGAAAATAACTATTTATTCTCACATGAAAGGAAAGGAAATGTCCCTACTTCTCCTGCTAATGAGAGGCAGAGGGTGGAAGGACTCAGCTCCCTTGCAATTGGAGTGTTGCTGCAGCTTTGATTTTACTGTGCTCTCCAAGAACACAGCCTGACCTGAGTGTGTGGCAGCTCCCAGAGCACATGACTGAGCTAATGTTCTGGGGCTTCCTTGCTTCTGCTGGCCTGTCCCTCCCAGTGCAAGATGAGCCCAGCCCTGTGAGGTGCTGGCCCTATGGCAAGGTGTGACATCCCCACTTCAGCAAGGTTCCCCCATAGGCTGCTTGCAGTGAAGTGCTTCTCATGCTCGTACTGCTGCATCTCTGTGGTCCAGGCTTTACCCCCAGGGAGCTGTGGACTTCTGTTTTGGGCAGAAGCTGCTATTTCTGAAGTGCATGGTACACTTTGTTGGCTGTAGGGTTGGCACTAATCCCCAGATTTCCAGTGCCTGCTGCTCTTGGAAAAACTTCAACTGTGAAGAGACCAGGGCATGTGTGTTTGCATATGTGTGTGTGTGTGTGTGTGTGTTTTTATGTGTAAGAAGCATAAACCTATGTACAGACTTCAGTTTAAATGCTTGGGCCCTTTCAGGCCCAAGAGCAAAGAGGCTCTGGAAGGCTCTGGCAAAGCCATGCCCAGCTCAGGGCATGGTTCTCAAGTGCCAGAAGAGCTGCCTTATTGGGCTGATGTCTGGGATGGAAGGGAAGAAACCACTGCCCACAGCCTGCTGGCAATCTGACTGCACACTTCTCCCCATCATGGGCATCTGCCTCAGTGACCCTGGGGCTGGTCAGATTCCTCCATGGCTTTTCATAGAGTTGTTTAGGTTGGAAAAGACTTTTAAGATCATTGAGTCCAACCATCATAATCTGTTTCGTATCATTTCTTCCATCTCTGTTTTTGCCACAGCCTATCATGGTCTATGCAATAAACCTAACATGTTGATTTATGTTTTTGTGTGCTCACTCTGATAATAAAAGAGGAATTGTTTATCTTATCTGACTTGGGAGTGGTGTCTGAGAAGCAATGACCTGCAGAGGAGGTAGGTACAGTTCCCATGCCTGCTATCTCGCACCCTTTCATCTGCCCAGACTCTGGTAGCTCAGGGAAAAGCACTTGGATGTTGCAGTCCCATGGCTTGAGAAGGTCTGGAAGTGGGGGATGTAACATTTGTGGATGCCTGCAGAGGTGGATACCTTGTGCAGTGTGCTAGGAGTGCGATCATTACTCACTAAATCACCCAGAGAGCAGGACAGGGTGTAACCTGAAACTGGGTTCCAGCTGGTCAGACTGGTTTGGGGTTTGGGTCTGAAACCAAAAGCAGACACTGTTCTTCAAACAGGAGTTGCTCTAGCTGTGTCTCCAGGCTAGTGATGGCTCAGGCACCTCAATGTAAAGTTAGCTAAATGTAAATGTGGCTAATCAGCAATGGATATGGATGGGAACCAGGTGGACCAACCCCAGCACCACCAATTTAGCAGTGCTGGCCCTTCTAGTGCTGCTCCGTAGCTGGAAGGCTTTCTCCCCTCTGCTCTGCTGGGCTTGCTCTTCATTGCTACCTTTACACCAGCTCTCACTGATTTGTTTCCAGCTATTTACACCTATGTTATCCCCCATGTGCCCTGAAAATCTGCCCCAAGAGCAGCTTTGCTTATGGGGTGGCTGATCTCCAGCATGGCACAGGTAACCCCTGGTGTGAGGCTGCTTCTCTTGATAGTCTCCAAAAAGAAAAGGCTACCTGTATTGGTCTCTTTCACCTGGAGCACATCTTTGTGTCTCCTGGTGTTGGATATGGCCCTGGTAGAGTCTGCATGTGCAGCCTGTGCCAGTTCCTTTGTTTTGCAGCTTGCAAAGCCCTTTGTCCTTCTGTCCAAAAAAGCCAGAGGGCAGTGAGAGGGGACACAGCTGCAAGTAAAGGGGTCAGATCCCATCAGGCCCCCTCTGCTCAAAGGTGAGCTGCTGCTCTGGTGCTCTGCCTGGGCACATGGGGATGAGTGCCACCATTTTGACACAAGGAGACACAGGGAGGCTCAGACTCTCAGCTGGCACCAGGGCCAGGCAGTGATGCTATGCTGCATGCCCACAGACTCCGGGTGTCAGCATTCCCCAGGTTCTGCCATGTGGTATCATTCAGGCTGTGCCAGCAGCTCCTGGTGAGGTGGCTGGGAAAAGGCTCTGCAAGCCCAGGTCTCCCACCTCCATTCCAGGCCAGAAACCAGGCTTTCTGCTCTCCAGGAAATCTCAGGTCTTTAAAATGACTTTGTTCTTCAGGTGGCAACAGGAGTGCAGATTTTGAAACTTCCTCGCAGACTGAAGATCCTGCTCCTGACAAACCAGAACTGCCTCGCTGACAGCTGATCAAGGAGTGCTTGTCAGTGCAGATTGCACTGTCTGGTTTCACTCTGCCTGACAGGGAGCAAGTCCTTACTGCTGCCCCAGCTGTGGCCAGAAGCGAGCATTTACATGAAGTGTTGGTCACTTCCAGGCAGAGCTGCTCCTCCTGGTGCGGATCTCCCCGGTGTGTGTCCTCTGAGCCCGCTGTCCCAGTGCAGCCTCTCTGCAGTACAGGAGGCTCCCAGGAGTCTAGGGTTGGCTCCTTGTCCTTGCAGCAGGTGCTGGCAATGTTTTTCCTACCCAGGCCAGTGTTTTCAAGGGGGTTGTTTGCAGAGCTTGCAGAGCCAGGCTCCTGCTAAGCCTGGGAAATGCTGCCTACTGAGATGCTCCAGTGAAAGAAACCTGCTGCATCTTCACAAGTGTCCAATCTGACTTGTTGGTAACATGCACCTCTGCAGAAGGAAGACCATCGAGTTTCATGTCCATTCCTGACCAGCAAAACTCTGACCTACAGCTTGCTTCAACCATCAGGAAGAAGGGCTTGCCCAAGATCTTGGCTGAATTAATCTCAGCAGGCCAGAGGGGACTTTCTCAGGATTTGTGTGGCTGCTGGGCTGGATGCAGGAAGCATTTTCTCACGGCTTAATATTGGGTGTCTCCAGCTTCCCCATGGCACAATGGCTCTGCAAATAAACACAGCAGCTGCTCCAGCATGACAAAGGATGGCTTCACAGTGGCAGGCCAGAATACTGTCCCCTGCACAAAAGCTGTGGTGATGTGATATTTCCTGATAAGTTAGTTTAGCCTTCCCGCCTAATTCATTGCTTAGGGCAGAAATTGTTTTGCCTTGAGGTCAAACAGTTCATTCAGGTTAAAAAGAAAGCTCTAAGGCTGGGGGAGGAGGAATGGGGGTTGTTGGCAAGTTCTGCAGAATGAAAGAGAAATCCTGAAGGCAGCTGTTCCTGCCCCTTACCTGACTTGCTTCGACTGAAGTGTGCTTTGAGCTCCTAGACAGAACAGATGCAGATCTGAAGTGCCACAGCTAGACCAGAATGTGGTAAGAAAACATTGCTCACTAAAGTAGTACCTGTGTGGGAAACAGCCTGGTTAATCTTCCCAGACACTCTTGGGGTTGTTTTGTTTTGTTGGGGTTTTATGTTTGTTTGTTTTATTGTTTTTTTTTTTTTTGTGTGTGTGTGTGTGTGTGTGCTTGTGTGTTTGATTGTTTGCTTTCTATCCTTGAAGAAATAGAGAGGCATTGGAAATGTCTTCCCCTGGTCATCAAGTACAGAACTGCATGTTCCTGTGGTAGCTCATAATGTGGAGAACTAGTGTCAGCTATAGAAATTGCAGCAGATCTATCTTCTGTGGCACGTAGAAGGCCATGGAGGAACCTTTCTGCCAGGCAGCTTGGCTGACCGGTGTCACAGGGAAGTGAGTGTTTCCTGGGCAAGGTGCCACCCCACACACGACAGAATTTCTGTCACCCTTAGTCAGCGGTCGCCTCTCCGAGATGTCCTCATCTCCAGCTGTGTCAGGAGCTTTGAAACTCGCCGTTGGTTCCTGTAACAGCTCTAGGAGATTTCACAGAGAGCAGGCTCGACATTTAATTACCATCCCCTCTGTGTTGCCCAGAGCCAGCCTACATGAGAGGATATACAAATAGCAATGAGCAGTTGAGGGGAGCTGCAGAGGCCAGGAGCCCGTCTGGAGCCAGCCAGGTGCTCCGGCAAGAAGCGGAGGAATTTTCCACAAGACAAAGTGTCTGTGTCTTTGTTCTCTGCCCTGACACACCTGCCCCAGATGCTGGCTGCTTCAAGATTCTTCACAAGTATTTGCGACAAGCCTCCCAAGTGAAGCACCGGCCCAGGAATTTGAGCTGCTGGGACTCCCCCAGCCAGAAACTCTTCTTTAAATGAGACGATAGTGTCCCTCTCACGTAGGCATCCTGGGAGCTCTTTCCTCAACAACCCCCACTCTCAGGAGGGACCCAAGCTCTGCTGCCTGCCTGCTGCCTGTGCCTCCACTGCTGGCTTTGGGCTGCATCGCTCCAGTTTTCATTTGTTAAGGAGTTATTGCTGCTGTACCTGAGGGAGAAAATACGGTGAGGGACCGTATCAGGGAGTGCAGTGACAGGATGAGGGGTTACCGTGTCAAACCAAAAGAAGATAGGTTTAGATTCAATACTAGGAAGAAATTCTTTACTGTGAGGGTGATGAGGCACTGGAACAAGTTGCCCAGAGAAGATGTGGATGTTCCCCCCTGGAAGTGAGGGCCAGGTCAGATGGGGCTTTGAGCAACCTGGAATAGTTGAAGATGTCCCTGACCATGGCAAGAGGTTTGGAACTAGACGATCTTGAAGATGCGTTCCAATCCAAGGTGTTCTATGATTCACACTCAGCCAGAGCAGCTTCTTCGAGACGTCCACAAGAGGGGGCAGCAACATCCTAATATCGCAGCTGGTGTCACCTTGTTCACTCTCCTGTCAAGCAGGCAGGGACGTTGCGCACTGCTGGGGCTGGATGCTAAGATGTGACATGCTCCAGGCTTCTACGAGGTCCATAAAGTGCAAGGTCCTGTTGCCTTCAGCCCCGTTTATGGCAATATTGCGCTCCACATTACCATGCTCCCCCCTGCTCTCAAAGCCTCATAGTCACCTGAGAGGCAGGGGAGAGCTGACATGGCCTTCAGAAGAGCAGAAAATTGATCTTGCATTTCTCAAGCCTCTTATGGGTCCTCTGTGCCCTGGATCTTCATTCCCCTGGTTTTGTACGGGTTATATGGACCCAGCTCCAGCTTCCGGGGTCAGCAGTCCAGGAACAAAAACTTGCCAGTGAGACTTAAAAAAAAAAAGAAGAAGAATCCGCGTGCTTCTTCCTCTTGGGGTTTGTTTTTTTCCCTATATGGATCAGTTTGCCTTTTTTTTTTTTTTCCTGGCATCTACTCCTCTCTCCAACACACACACACACTTTATTTTGAAAGAAGGAAGAGATTTCACACACTGCTCCGTAATCAGAGGTCTTTAGGCAGCAAAGACTTCATTAAGTCTGCCCTTTTGCAGAGTATCATCAAATTCTGAAGCTGGTGGCTGTGTCTTCCAAGCCTCACCACGCAACCCTTTTCTTTCAGAGGCGGCAGCAAATCTACATCAGAGGATGAAGGGGCAGTTGGAGAGGCTAAGTGACAGAGGCAGATACTCTGGGGAGCTCTGGGGTTGCTGCATGGACCAGCTGAGCAGATGGGAGCTGCTGTTGAAGATGCAACAGTCTTATACTAATGTCCTCGCTTGAAGTTTTTGGTGCACAAAGTTTCTGTTAAACCAGTTTGAACTGGTTCTCTCTCATACTTAGAAACTGTCCCTGCCTATGCTACAGAATTGCACACTGTCAACAAATCTTCCTTTCCCTCTGGTCTTCAGTGCTCTGGAAGAGGGAGAGGTCTTTTTTCCCTTTCCCCAAGCCTGGGCTAATCTATTATAAACGAAGAAGATATTTTATCAGGAATGGCCTCTTGCCTGACTGATCTGCTAAGTGATGCTTTCACCATCCCTCTGCTTCTCAGCAACGAAAAGTTCCATCTCCTCTTTCCCTTCAGCGGCTAAGAGACCCATCAAGGACAGGATCTGCTCAGAACACAATCCCTAGACAAAGCAGGGAAGAGGTGGCACAACTGTGTGTGGCCAATATAATTCTTCCCATCACCTCCTGTAGCCAATGTACGCACATTCTCAGCCACTAAGGCTTTATGGTCTTCCTTTTCGTTGCATTCCCATCACATTACTGTCTTAAGCACACAAGGCTGTAAAACCCATGCAAATACCTGGCCATCAAGAAAATGAGTAAGCCTATGAAGGCTCTTGCTTGGAAATAGTGGAGGAAGGCAAATACTGCCATTTGAATACGAAAAGCATTGTGTAGTGAGGAAACTTCCACTGTTGGCCAACCTCTGGGCAATGGGGTGAGGTTCAGAAGGAAGCCCAAGTACTAAGAAAATAGCTACTTGGTTTTATCAGTACTTTTTCACCTTTAGGCTTTTCTTCCTCCACGTGGCCCTGGATGCAAGGAACTGACCTAAGATTTTGCATGCAGTACATCGCAGCTGATGTTTCACAATGCACTTCAGCTTCTCCCAGACTGCCAAACGTGTTTGCCTCCATGCACTGGGGGCGAGCTTGGCTCCTGCGTGTGGGCGCTGGTCCTCCAGTCACCAAACGCCAGCCAGGTCTCCCTGGTGGGGCAGGCTGGAAGAGAACTTCTAATTCTCTGCTGGCTGAGCTTTCAGCTGGGCTGCTTTTCTGTTAATGGATGCAAGGCAGGGCAGGACCCCTGTATGAGCAGCAGCCTGAAGAGCTGACGATGAAAGTCAAGATCTAGGGAGCAGCTCAGCATTACAAGGCAGCCTGCCCCACAGCTAGCCTGGCTTGCTTTCCTCACATTAGCACTGTCCCACTTGAAACATCCTGGCAAAAACCTACTCGCTTTTCAGGGATTTTTTTTCTGCTAGTGCAGATATTTGAACCAACTCCTCAGGGCACCAGCTAAGCACCAGCGCTGGCAGGAGAAAACCTACAGGAGCAGGCCTTGTGGAGAGCATCTTTGAGAGAAGCTAGCCTAGAAATGCCAAACCGTACCCATCAGTCCTGACATCTGCCCTAGCCCTCTATGCCCCGGCCACGCAGCACTGAATTGAGGCTCTAGAAATCAGCGTCCAGCTTCTGCCTGTTGTCCCACCAGTCACACCACTGCTCCGTGTTTCTCTTCACTGGCGGTAAGGCTGCCATCTCATCTCTCGCCCCTCCCTGTGGCTCAGGGACCTTCCACCTGCAGCATTTGCAGAGGGGCTGGTGTCCGGGGCTGACAGCTCACAGGCTGCCCTGCCTTGACCCGTGCCGCTGGAGCCAAGGAGGCCAGGAGCGCTGCCCCAAACTGCCCTCATCCGCCCTGTCGCAACCTCACGAAAGGCTCCTGCTTTCCCATGCCTGCAGGCTCTCAGCAAATCGCCTCCCCCGGCTGCTGAGAAGAGGGGGCTTTCCCAGCTTTCATTCGTTCCCCACCGAGCTCGGCTTTATGTTAATTGGGCGTGATTAATCGGCTGTGGGCTGGAAACTCTTCTGACAGCCTGTTCCAAGGAGGCCGGGAGGGAAGAGCCAGGAAAAGGTGGTGGTGAAACTCACATGGTGGTAAAACTGCTCGAGTTTCTCCCTTAAGCCTGGATTTTGGCAGCAGGAGGAGCCGGCTGCGACAGCCGGGGAGCATAGCCTCCAGCAGGAGCTGCGTCTGGGGCAGAAACGGACGCTCGTTTTGTGTAAGTCATCTGAGACGGCAGACCGAGGACTGCCTGGCAGGGTGGCTGTGTGCGTGACCATCAGTGGGTCTCCCTCAGTCAGGAAGGGGTGCCCTGAGCCCCAGCTCACAGGGTCTGCATCCCTGGAAACACGTGCCCTGATGTTTTGTCCACAGAGACATTGCATCATCCCTCAAGTGGGTGCAAAAGGCCATAGGGTCAGCATTTCCTTCTGGGTCAAAACAAAACAAAAAACAGGTGATGGTAGCAATTAATTTTTTTTCTTCGGTAGCTCTGAAGAGCTGGGCAGGTTTCTAGGCTGGAGGGAATCAAACCTGGTGTTCCTGCTCCGCTCCCTGAACTCCAGTGATGTTTCTTCTGGAGGTTTTTGTAGCTGAGATGCTCACAAGTCTCAGATGACCTGCAGAGCAGGTCTCCTTTTGCTTGTTCTCTTCACCAAGAGCAAAGCAGAAATACACAGCTGGTGTCTCCAGACCTTGAGAAGTAACTGGGGAAATGAGGATGGTGGGAAGCACTGGATGCTTGTTCTTCCCCAGGAGGTAACTGTCTTATATGACTCCATCCATCTAATGCCCTTTCTGCTCCATAGCTTCTAATGACTTTTCCTCCAGGGATGACCTAAGTGATGCATAGTTAATAAAATCCAGAACAGTTAAACCCAGCCTGCAGTTGGCTTCGGAGCTTCTGTTTCAAACTGGAGAAGTGCTTGTGTGCCCAAGTGTTTGCTATTGCAGTTGAATGCTGCAACTTCTCACCAAGCTCAGAGCTTGGCCAGGCCTTTATACTCTGTATGATGGGAGGAAGGCAGATATTCTGGAGAGGGGTGGTTGCTCCTCTTCTATAAAGAGAAGATGATGCTAAACTGCAATTATTCATGAATACACCTGGTCCTGTCACCAGGGCCTCCTCTGCCACCTCTTTTGGCAACCTGCAGAGATCACCTCTTTGGTCACTGTCCCATAATCAGTTGCTTCCCAAGCTCTGCAACAGAGATGTCACGCAGAGATGTCCTCTCCAGAGGCACTTCTGGGGCCTTTGGCAAAGCTGCCAGCTGCCACACCCATGGCAAGGTGTCCCAGCTACCTCCCCTCCTTAGAAACACCACCAGCAAACAAACCCTGCTCGCTCGGTGCTGCTCCGCGCCCCAGTTCCCACTGCAGTCACTGGGCAGACTGGGCTGTGGTCAGGTGGTGGGCAGGTAGAACCGGTACCTGAGGCATGACCGGGCTTGTTCAAAGTCTGACTTCCTATTGCTCTTGTTTGCCCCCCTCCCCTTCACTTTCCCATAAACTCTACCTTTGTTTGACTCCCAGCACACCCTTCTTTCCTGTCTTCTTTTTCCCCCTTCCTTTATTGACTTCTGACACGCATTGCAAGATGTCTGGAACCACCAGACCGTGGCATAATCCAAATATTACAGCATCAGGCAGCAGATAGCATCTTTCACCAGCCACAGAAGCACCACATCTCTCTGTGTGTTCCTGGGACCCTGTAGACTTTGTGCACCAGATGGAATGGTGTCAGGAAAGGAAGAGGTTTGGTTTTTTTTCCAGTTTGACCCACTGAGGAGACTTTTGTGGAAAGCACTCCAACAGCAGTCTGCATGGGATGCTTGCAAACCTTGCAGAATGCACCACAGGAACACCTAGGATTGAGAATGTGCCTTGGCTGCAACAAACAGTGCCTCTGACTCCAAGAGAGCCAACCTCAGTTGCGTGCTCTACAGCAAAATTCAAGATAAGGAAATGCTCACCTCAGCGTATCTACATGAGACCCACAGCCCAGCTCCCATCCATGAGGGACCTCCAGCAGCTGTGTGGAAGTGAAAACAACCTGGCTGTCTTCTCATCTGGCTTAATGGTGCTTTCGGGCAAAACTGAACTAAAACCTCCTCTCTGGTCTGTCTTTCATCTCTTTGGAGAGGAAGAATAAAACAACTCCTCCTCAATACGGCCAAAGCTTGACTGATCACCTCCTCATGACAAGACTGCAGCCTCTGTGCATAGGGATGTCTGCTCCCATCCCCACTGCCTTGGGGACCCACACGACCCTGCACTTTGGCTCTCCAGCTCCTAAAGCTGTGGATGGCAGGCGGTGGCAGAGTCGTTGTCCCAGCTCAGTCAGAGATGAAATCAGCTCTTTTCCCAGTTGTTCCAAGGAGAAAAAAATGATGGTTGGGAGGCCAGGCTCCTGCCTAAGGACTCTGCTCTGGGGGAAGCACCAATACATGAGTGCTTCCTCAAAGTGGCCACTGGGAGCAATGAGACACACCGTGCTCAGCTCCTGACCAAGCCTACGCTTGCCTGTGCTGCAATAAGAGTGGAGCAATACATGTTGCACACAGTATGGTCCAAAATTTTCAGAGAGATGAGTGTTGTGGAACTGGGCAATGCTTGGGAGCCATCCTCGGTGTGATGGTAATTGTGAGGTACGTCAGTCCTTTGAAACTGCTTTTGAAGGCAGGGCTGGAAAGGGCCTCCTGACTCACGTCCACTTACCTTCTATTTCAGACAACTTTTTCATCTAGTAGTTTTCACAAACAAGACATGCTCAGTCTTCAAGGGGAGGGTTTGTTCTCACACTCCCTGGGTTTTGTGACCAAAAAGCTCATCTTCTACTTTCCAACCTCTCTTGGATCTTGTCCAGTTTGCACTCATTTAAATCGTGTCCAAAGCTGACATTTTGCTTTAAAAGTGCATCTCCTATCCCTAATATGAGCAAGCTGAGCATATCCTGAGGAGGATGGTCAGTGGCTATGTCTCAGCCTTTCCTTGTGGTTCTTCCCAAACTGCAATAATTCACATATCTGATGGATACAGCACTGGATCTTCTAGCTCCATAAGATTATCAATAAGTCTCACAAAACAGGAGAGATTTCAGAACTCCTTGGGGTATCTGAGGAAGCTGAGACTTTCTGATTCAGCACAGGACAAATCAGAAGGATTGCCCTGCTGCCCAGACATCCCTGCTCCTTCCAAGAAAGGGCAGGTGTCAAAGAAGATCCTGCCATGGTTTGAGACTAAGTTTTCCAGCAGTACTTAGCAAAAGTTTAGACATGGTGAGAGGAAAGGAAAAAAATGTGTTTTCATGGCAAAGTCTGTTTTAGCATAGAAACCTGTTTGTTCAGTTAGTTTTAAAGACCCCTTGTTTTCAGCCTCTTGAAGCTGCTAGCAAACACCCCTGCACCTTTGTGATGCTTCTCCAGTCCCCAAGCCTGAATGCCTCATTCGTTGTCCTTGCTGAATTGAACCAGCTATATAAATCAGTGGTGGGGACTCCCTTCATGCTGTCTGCTTCACAGATACAAAAGAAAGAGTTCATCCCAGCTCCGAGGAGCTTGTTAGCTGATGTAAGCATGACCCCATGCCTTCTAAACCTCCTGGAAGCAAGTCAGACTGATGCTCCACTGATAAACATATCAGCAGCTGAGGAGCTGTGCACAGTACAGCTCCCATAATTACTAACTCTGGTTCAAAGGCTTTTATGCAAAGGAACAATGGGCACCAAAACAGTGTTGCAGCCTGTTTTGCACCGCAGTGCTTTGCAGTGATGGAAGGGCTTGCCCTGTCAGATAAGCCTGCTTTTCATGTCTCTGTCCTCTTCACAACATCAACTTAATTCCTACCAGTAAGGACCCAACTGTCCACCGTTTAGGAATAGGAGCAAAGGATGCACAAGCTGGTTTAGAAGATGGAAGAGACTGTAGTAAAAACTGAAGTGTCAGGCAAAAAAAAGAAGGGCTGTTTTCCTCACTGGAAACCTGTCCCCAGCATCAGAAAATTTTCCTGTCACTGGCAGTGCTCGAGATGGAAGTGACAGCTCATTTGTTTTGCCCTCACTGCCAGCAGTTGAGCACATCTGTGCACGTCACGAAGGAGCACACAGAAGGCAGCAACATTTTTGCCTCCTCTCCATTTTCCCTTTTCCCACTGTGTCGAGGTTTGGCCTTTGAAAATAAGCCTGTGTTAAGCACTGCCTGTGGGACATGAGCTGCCACCCAACCATTTCAGGGTGCTCAGTGAGACACTCTCACCAGCTTCAGAACCAGCTTCGCCTTGTGCAGCTTTGCAACCAGCAATGCGTATTACTGCCAGGCAGGTTCCTTGCAGCCAGAGGGGTGTTTGTTTCACAGGGGAATGCCTTGAGCAAAGCACTTCGTGTCCTCCCTGCTCAGTCAGCACCTGGGAGGCTGGGCTCTGAGGGCAGTGCTCCACATGTGGGGTGAATCCCCCTCAGCAGCTTCCCAGCCCTTGTGAGAGGCAAGCCCTTTTCCAGCTCCCTGCGTTTTCAAGGGCTCCAGTTCTTCTGCACAGAACTAGCTTATCCCTCAGTCACTTCTTCCATATGTTGACTGAGATGTAGTTTGTTTTCAGCCAGTTGCTTTCTTTCCTGCTCGTTTTGACTCCCCAACCTCAGAACACCAATCCACTGTACCTGAACAGCAGTGTCACAAATCCAGATCTCCAGACAGTGCAGCCAAATGTCTACAGAACAGCAGAAATCTCTCCTAGCTTGTGGGATGTTTGGAGGGGAAGGAAAGAACCAGGAGAGCAGACTTAGCCCTGCAGGCTCCCACCGCTGGCACTTCTTCAACCTCATTTCATAGGATGGCAAGTGCAATGTGAAATGCTCTGCCTCCTGACCAGCCACAGAGGTCTGCTGGAAGTTTAGGCCTTTTTAAACCATCAGATTTCTTTTGCTCTCCAGCAAATGCTTCCTTGGAGCACTGGGAGTATGTGCAGGTTGGTGAGCCAAGGCCACCTGAGTACTTATTTGCAGGGTCAGAGGAAGTTCTTCACAGAGAGAGTGAGTTGCCACTGGAATGGGCTGCCCAGGGAGGTGGTGGAGTCACCGTCCCTGGAGGTGTTCAAGAAAAGCCTGGATGAGGCACTTAGTGCCATGGTCTAGTTGATTGGATGGGGCTGGGTGACAGGTTGGACTGGATGATCTTGGATGTCTCTTCCAACCTGGTTGATTCTATGATTCTATGTTGATGAGGGCTTCGGTGGGAAGGGTCTACGGACAGGACTCACAGAGGGTCTGTGTTGGCTGTAGGCTGAATTTAATAACAAGAACGTTTATGAATAGGTTCTAATGATTTTAGTGATAACAGAGCATGTCCTTCATATTGTCCATGATATCAATTTGATTTTATGCTCTTTTCAAGTGCTACAGCCTGCTGAAACTCCATTTTTTTCTCTGGGGCATGTGTTTCTACCAGGTTTGGATTATTTCTGGCAAATGTTTCAAAGCAGATTTTTGTTATGACCTGCACCGAATCCTGGGATTTTGGTAGGACAAAAGAAAAATTGCCTTTTGGGAAACCATGAGTCCCTTCTGTCCTAAATGAAAGAAGTGCCATGGTCTGTCCAACTCTGAGGGATCTCCCTTCCCACACAGCCACCAGATCTCACAATGCAACTCCTTCCAGCCAGGGCTCTCAGAGCATCAGAGCTGCAAAGAGTGATGCTGTGAGTCATCTATTCTCAGCAGGAGGGTGGGAATCTTGGAGATGTCCATGCAAGGAGTGGTCTGTGTGGCTTTGTTGCTTCAGGGTTCCATCTAAACACACTGCAGAGAACAGGGCTGCGGTCCAGCAGCCCTGGCTGCATTGATAGGATTATTCCACCCAAGAATCCATGGGAAAAAGCTAATCTATCAAAGTGTGAACACTCTGGTTAGATAATTCCTGGCCAGCCTGTAACCCTCTTATCAGCTCCATCAAGTGAGGTAAAAAGACAAAGATGTGGAGTACACAGAGATGGATAGTAGTTGGGGTTTGCTCCTTGCCAGGAGAGTTTCCCAAGCATGGCATGGGCAAAGGAGATGTCTGGAAGAACCTTGCAGGGGGAAGTGAACTTGAGATGAGTCACTCCAGGCTCAGGACTGATATCCCTGCCTAAAGTGGCAGAGGTAATTGCCTCTGATTAATGCTGGCAAACCTCTGTGAACTCCAGAGAGGATATGAAAGGACTGCCATTCCTCTTTCCCAAGTGTGGGAAGAAAATTACGCTGAAGTGTAGTTTTTAATTACCAATAAAGCCATGCTGTAGGACGGAGGGCTGGGAGCAGAACGCGGTCTCTTCCTACTCTTTTATGCTCCCTGACGTATGGAAAGGTGTTCAGGGAAGAGCAACCAGTGCAACATTTAAAAGCTTGTGTTGCTGCCTCTGGCTGGCAGGCTGTAGTTCTTTAGACCACAGATGTGGCCAGGGATTTCCATCTAGTGCCAATAAAACATGGAAGGGCAACATCAGATAGGCTAGCACTGCTAACACCTCAGGTGTTCAGCAGCCCCATTCTAGTCTCACCTCTGGAAGAGGGAGGGGGAAATGGCCCAACATATTCCTGACAGCAAGTGGCAGCAGGAGGCTTTCAAGCCCTTCAGATGCATCTTGTGGCATCTGAAAATCTGTCTGTAACTTGGTTAGGAAACACAATCAGAGCTTGGTGGTGATGAGATAGCATCATCCAGTCGTGTTGGGTACCTTGAGAGCCCAGCTGCCTGGACTTCAGCAAGGGTTTGGATGTGCCTGTCTGGGCCATCAGGTGCTTACCCAGAGAGCTGGCTTTGGAAACATATGCTGCTCCTGTCTGGCTGACCTTCTCTACTAAACTATGCAGAAGTGTCTCAATAGTCAGGACACATTCTCCTCCTCTCCCCAGCCTACAACATGATGGACTCAGGGTGCGGTACTGTTTCTCCACCCATAAGTAAAGTTAGTTCTAAGTCCTGTTAACAAATGGTTCCTGCTGCTGCTGGGCTTCCAGAGCCTTTCCGTGTTGGCCTCTCATCCACCTGGGCTGTGGCTGTGCTCAGAGAATTCTGGCTGTGCTGCAAGCAGTGGAAGCAGTAGATCCAGACACAGATGTCTCCCATTCTACTTTTTGGATCCATCTCTTAATTTTTCTTTGGAGACTTTATAATGCTAGCTAGATGATGACACCAAGTTTCATTCTTTCTCCTCTCCCACCACATCACCGAGGTAGTGTAGGTACCATTTAAGTAGCAATATGTACAGAGTCGCCTTTTAATCATCAGTGTTTCCCAGATCATGCGGTTTCATATTTCCTTCAGCAGCTCTGAAAGTTAGAAACATTTGGTCTAAATTAATATTGAATCTCTCCCTTAACTGCCTCAACCCCAGAACTGGAGCTATAATCAGAGTTTGGTTTTTCCAGGTCTCTCTGGAAATGCACAGAAGAAAATAATGAAGACAATAACGTGTCTGGACACATCTGAGAGCTATTGTCCCATTTTGAGAACCAAGAGGGTAAGCTCTGTGATACTCCTGGCAATAATCTACTAACAAGTGATAGGACTAGAGGAAATGGCCTCAAGTTGCAGCAGAGGAGGTTTAGATTGGCTATTAGGAGAAACTTCTTCATTGAAAGGGTTCTCATAAGAATAAGCTCCCCAGGGAGGTGATTGAATCTCCATCCATGGAGGTGTTTAAAAAGACACAGAAATGTGATGCTGAGGGGCATGGTCTAGCACCAGACTTGGAGGAGTTAGATAATGGTTGGGCTTGATGACACTGAAGGTTTTTTCCAATCAAAACAATTCTATCATTCTGTAAAAACCCTTCTCCTGCCATGACACCCTGTGAATCCCAGCTCATAAATGAGCATCACACCCCATGGAGGCAAGGGAGCTCTCTTTTGCAGATGGAAAAAGGAAAGTCATTATGTTGAAGCCTGGGTTAGCACTTCCAGGTTTCTGGTCACTCAAACTGTATATAGACCTACTCTCTTTTCCAGCACCTAATGCAGTGTCTTCATCATTTGAAAAGAGATGTTTGGAGATAGTAAGTGCACTGCATGTAAAGGTTGGATGTCCTGTTCCTCCCAAGGTACGGTTGTATTTTATTGCTTAGCACAAGCCCCCATGTTTCAGGCTTAGCATCCTCTGAGAGGAGTCTTGTACATCTTTACTGTTGGATGTTTATAACTGTTGTTATTCTACAGACCTATTTGGCTTACAAAAAGTAAACCAAATCATCCTACAGCAGCTATCACAGAGTTAGATATCTTCTCCCACCTTCCCTTCAGTTTACACACTGCTGCCTAGATAATATTCCAGGGTGGCTGACATCTTTCATCTGCTCCATGTTATGAAAACCCCTTTGCAGGAGGAATGAATATTCATCAGAGCTATATATAGCACCATGTGTGCTACTCTCCAAAGCTGGGAGTGCAGCTCAGCTCCCTACGCTGGGATCTCCACTGTTTGGTTCTTGCAAGCCTTCTTTTTCTTTGTGGCCACCGAGTCTGTGGCTGGCTGGTGGTGGCATTGGCACTCTGCGAGGAGTCTGCCACTCTTCTTCCTTGGCAGAGGTTTCAGAGTTTCAAAGCCTCCCTCCAGTGCGGTTATTAAAGGCTTTTGTTTATCTTGTGAAATCTGCCCTGCGAATGCTGACACCAAGTGAAGCGCTGGGAGAGTTTCCCTGACTCTTCCTCCCGCGGTCTCTCACGGGTCTATTCCCATGAAAATGATCTCAGGTGTGCCATGCGTCAGCAGCCCGCCCCAGGCACTCTCTGCCTCACTGGCAGGGAAGATGAATGCGCACTTTCTGCAGCTCTGGGTGCTCCTCCTGCCTCCCAGCCTGCCCCGCTGCTTCAGAGAGCCGTCCCAGCCATCTCCGCAGCTCCAGCAGCGATGGGCACCAGCCGTCCTCAGGCGCACGCTGCTCCCCAGGCGGGCAGCACAGCAATGGGCTCTGCGGTTCTGCCCATGCCCCATTTTCACTGCCCAGGCAGCTGCTTCCCAGCCTCTCTCCTGTCCAGCCTCACAGAGATACAGCCTCGTGGGAGAACCAAATCCTCCCATGACAGGCCCACTGTAGCGTGTGATGCTGACTTACCCCTTTGGACGAGAAACCACCTTCGTCTGCAGGGCTGACATGCTGATGCTCACAAGCAAAGAGACCCCAGCTAGATCCTTGGCTTCCCCCTGTGCCCTTGTGGCCATCAAGCTATGTAACCAGTTGTTACCTGGAGAAGCAGAGGGTCTAGCCCAGTGGTGGAACAAGACACTCGCAGGCATGATGGAGGAAGGGCAGGACCATGACCTGAGTGCTCCCGTTCCTCAGTTTAACAGTGGTGATGACACCAGCACAAGTATTCACATATGGGTGGCTGCTTAGAAATCATCAGCACTATCCCCAGCAGCAAGGTCCACCAGCACACAGATGCTGGGATGCTGTGGGAAGAAGGGAGATTTGCTGCCTGTGCTTGACTTGCACAGTCCTCTGCAGGACCGTGGATGTTCCTCCATGAGAGGCTGAGCTCTTCCACTCTCATCGTTCTATGGGTGGGCTCCTGCTGCCAAGTGGGGCTGGAGGGAGCAGTGGGTACCAACCCCCCGCCAGAAAGTCAGGCTTGGCTTCAAGGCTGTCACTGCAGCCTTGGGAAGGTCTCAGCGGTGTCTGGCTGACTTTGTGAGAGAACAAGGAAAGAGAGCTTTACCCTGAGCCCTGGGAAGCCCGTGTATTTTCATTGTATTTTAATTTTAAGAGATTGTCTGCCCCGCCCAAGATTATCTCATGGGAAAGAAAAGCCTGGCTCAGTGACTCGTGGTGAAACTTGTCCCTGAGCCAAATTTCCCTGCACCTGATCTTCCTCCATAGCAGCAGAAACCAGAGTATTTCAGTTCACAACACTGCCTCAGGGCCAGCGCTGAGGATATGGGGATGGAGGGGGAGGATGGGACCCACATCTCCTCCTGCTCTTCCAGAACAAGTCTGGCAAGTTCGGGTGCCGAGCAGCTCAGTCCGGGAGCTGGAAAGGGCACGGTGTCACCCTGGGAACGGGGATCACGTGGGGCTGCAGCAGAGGGAACCTGTCTCAGGGACCCGTTGAAACATACCCTGCTCTCTTGTGCAATAGGTCTTTGCAAGTACAATGCTGTATTTATACGGTGGGAACTGAGAGCCCAGGGCTGGACTCCACAGAGACATGAGTAAGCAGCTTCCAGGAGGCCCAGGTGTTGGCTGAGCCAGCTCTTTGATTTCTCTCCTGGGAACAGATGCAGAATGGGAGCTGGATCTTGACCAGCATCCTCCAGTACAGTGAGGACAGCCTTGGAGCTGTAGTGTAAAATTCGAGCGGTTTCTTTGTGTGGACATTTTACCTCCCAGGCCCACTACAGCATGACTTAGCACGGCTCCAAGAGAGGCAGCCATGCAAAGGGGAGCGAAGATGTTCAAGCAGACCAAGAGAGCCAAGGACAGCCTCCTGAGCACAGGGAGAGCAGCAGTCTGATTGAAACAGGCTGCGAGGGGACAAATATTTCTGGTGATGCCAGTGCCTGTCTGAGCAGTGCCTCTGCTCACTCCTGGTACTCCAGTTCTCCCATGCCACTCTTTGCAAGGTCCAATCTATTCCAAGCCAGGAGCAAGAAGGCATTAGTATCAAAGTGGAAGAAGACACCTGAGAAAAGTCAAATCAGACCCTGCTTCCAGGCTGGAAATGGTTACCTAATTGATAACCAGCAATAAACTTGGAGCAATCTGAAGCAAAATGCCTGTTAGCACCTGAGGATTCAACTGGAGGTTGTTAGGAAAGTGATAAGGTTGTTAAGGTGATCATAGCCCTCTCAGGAAATCAGGAAGATGCCATTTCCAGCTAATCGATTTCATCAGGGTTTTGCCACAGCTGTGTTCCTGGTGCAGGGCTCGGGTGGGCTCCTGACCTGGTAATAATTCAGCCTGTCCCTTTAAAGTAAATAGGACATAATCTACAGGGCATAAGTTGTCCTGGTGGGACCTTTCAGACTTGCCCTTCTGGAACTGGAAAGAGGCTGTGTTGAGTCAGACGAAACTCGGTATTATTTTGGGGATTAACTCCCCGTCAGGGTTCAGTGAAATGCATTGCCAGCTGGGTTCAGTGGGAGCTCGGGAAACTGTTGCCATCTGGGAACCTTCTTGGCACAGCTAAGCCCATCTAGGGTGTGCTCCCAACACAGAAAGGACTTTCTATATGTTGCAAGCATCGCTGACCCTTGAGCTCAGCTCCTTCAGAGACGGCAGCTGAGTGGCAGCTAGCACAGCAGCTTCATGCACCATTACACGACATGCTGTGTGCCTGTACTGAAGCGCTTGCGGTGGTGTTTCTGCTGGTGGAAAGCCCTGGTGAGTTATTCTCCTGGATGCAGGACTATGAAAGCAGTTTGTTGACCAAGATCCAACCTGAGCAAGAGAGAAGGTAGTGGAGTTTTACCCTCTAGGCACTGTTGGGTTTTTTTTTGCTTTTGATGCTGAGCTTTGCACTAAGGAGCAAGTCAGATCAACTAATCACAAAGATTCTTTTTGGCATTAAAGTGGCTCTCATGTGAAATTGTGCTGGCCTGGTAATGGCTAGCTTCATCCAGCCTGGTGGGGTGGTTTGTGTTAGCAACAGTCTCCCAGGAACTCTCCTGTGCTCTCAGCACCATCTGAAAATACAGGTTGGTCAGGCAGCACTGAAATGCAGACACAAGCCCAAACTGTACCAGAGCCAGGTAGTAGCACAGGTCCAGCCCTACACTACAGATGGGACTAGAGCAAGACTTAAAAATAGTGTCTCAGGTAGCTTTGGTAGGACACTCCATTTAGATAGATGGGAGACAGACCCACCCCCAGGAGCTCTGCTTTGTTCACAAGTTTCAGGGAGTTTTAGGGTGGCTATTGTGCACATGACAGGATATGGCTCAGTGGGGTGACTCACTCCCCGTAAAGTTAATTCACACTTTGCTGCTATTTCCATTCACAGGTTCTTCTCTAAGTTTTAATGCTGGGAAGCTGCAAAGCTGGCAGCTGCCTCCAAATAATCTCACCGGTTGCTTTACACCTAGCAAACTGTGGGAGGACAGTGTGGGCTCAGGCTTTCTCAAAAGTCACTCCCCAGTTTCCCAAATCATGTTTTCTTGGCAGTAATTTCCTCTTCCTTTATTGTTTCTGAATCACATTTTGTCATTACCTCTGCTACACTGTGATGTTTGTCCATTTTATTTCCTACCTCTCTGCTGAACATCCCCAGCAGCCTCACTTCTGCTTTTGGAGCGGCCACGGGGTCCCAGACAGACAGACAGGAGCCATGACCTACCTGTGATGAAGATGATAAGGCCAAAAAGAAAAGGCTGATACCTGTGAGCTTTTTGTGTCCTGGGTAGTATGGCCAAAGATTTTTCAGCACTTGAGCAGTGTTTAGCTACCCAGGTAACTAAAGCTGGTCACTAAATTACCCACCAGCCTAATGACAGAGCAGCGTGCAGTTATTAAGGCTTCAATTGCAAGTCCTACCTGGGCTTGTCTCAGTGAATGTTGGGAGGGCCTCCTGACTAGTCCCTGGATGGCAGCTTCTGGGGAAAGGCACAGAAAGTCTTGCATGTTTGCTAGTCCATCCCCCTCAGCAGCTGCATCAAACCTGAGCAGCTGCTGAGGCAGAGGAAAGTTAATTGAGGCAACAGAGAGATCTTGGAAGATTTAATCTCTGAGGTTTTGGGTTTTTACCTTTGATAATGTGGGGAATTAGGATGTGGAGGGAGAATTGAGGGAATTTCTCTCTTGTGCTACTGTCAATGAAACTCCTCCTCCTCCTTAAAAGCCCAGCTTAGTGTGCACTGACAAAAATACAAACACAAACTGCAGACGTAACATTTTATTTGAACAAATATTAGACACAATCACAGAGGAAGGAAGCAGTTCTCAGCACAGTTTCTTTTCCAGAATGAAAGAATCCCTGTTTCATACCAAGCTACTGCAGGACAAGCCTCACTGTCATCAGCAGGAAGGAGACAGTGTTCTTTCCACCTGTGGATGTGCTCCATGGGGGTATGGTGCGCTGCTTGGCAGGTCACACCACAGCCCTCAGTCTCACAGGCTGAAGAAAAGCATAAAGACCCAACAGACAAACTGAACTCGTGGTACAGCAACGGTGCCTGCACAGGTAGGAAATACACACACAGATGCACTGCTGTGTGAGAACTTTGCTCAGGAAGTGGTGTCCTGCCCAGAGGTAGGTAGGACATGTCACTTCTAGCTATCACCTCTGTACTCTCCATCTCTTAGGACTCCTCACTGGACACAGATAACATTTTGGCTGGGGGGAGTGCTTTTGATATTTAGCCCATTTTGACATGCTGTCCTTTTCAGGTCTCTAAGCCTTACCCTACAAGCAGCTCCAAGGCTTTGGGCCACATCTCTTTGCAAGAAGATCTGCCTACCATCTTTCGTACTGAGATACCGCCCAGGGAGACAGCAGCTTTGTCCCACATGAGCTGCACCACAAGGAGAGATGGTTGTGAGAGATGTTTGCTTGGAGCCAGAGCCATGCTGCAGAACTTGCACTGGGGTTTTATAGACCTGCTAGCTCAGGTATGCTTGCTTCTGATGCAGGGCAAACACCTGTCACATTACTCCAGTGTCCTCAGAGTGATGGGCTCTGGCCCAATGATGCAGAGAACCCCCTGAGTATTCAAAGTGTTGCTTGACAGTCCTGTCCTGCTCTCTGCTACATAAACCTGAATGAAATGTCTCTGTGAAAGAAGTCTTGGAAATTGATGCGAGTTTTGTAATAAAACGTTAATTCCCTGACAGGTGAGAAGGGCACAGAGCAGATATAGTGAATGCTTTTGTCTGGCAAGGACTGCATGGATTTCTTCTGCTTTTGATTTCAGCAGATCAAGCAGTGACTTAAGGAAGCACAACAGAAAGAAGCCCTGAGCCATCTGTTCCTGTTCTGCAGCCTCAGAAAGAACAGGAAAAGGTCAGTTCCTTTCTTCTGTGTAGATCTGAAATGGAGGATTTTGCTGACTGCGAGGAACAGTCTCCTTCTCTCTCTCTTTCACTGTGATGCCCTTTTGATTCAGAACTTAAGGTGTGGACAATATTACACTCTTTGAAATAGAGATCACCAGTAAATCTTCCAAGTCCTTAGAAGATTGCCTAAATATTGGCATCTCAACTAAGCAGAATCACAGCTTTCATTTAACAATATTCATTCCTCTTTGCTTGCCTATCTCCTTTTTTTCCTTCCATCTCTCTTTTTCCTTTTTATTCCCTGTCTTTTTTTCTCTCCTTCTCTCTTCTCCTTTCATTACATGCATGGCTCTCCACCCACATTTCACCCCTTGGTACTGTTACAAACTCTTCACTCACAGTTTTGTCTCCGACAGTAAGATGAAGCCACTCATCACTGTTCCTCACTTGTTCCTTCTCTCAAAACACCACACACAATAAAGGCCTTTCAAAATAGGTTCCTAGGTTCACAACTACCTCTTAAGACAGGACTAAGCACTGTAACCCACTGGACTATGGAGCCCTCTCAGAGAACATTATGACTGAAGAGCTACTCTAGCTCCCAGTGTATTTTTCTATTCAGCCTGCTAATAGCCTTTACTTAGGAAGAAAATCTTTTCAAGGGTACTCAAGAGACAGAGCCTTTAAAGAGTCAGAATCAGAGGGAACCCAAGTGTCATGCTACAAACCCTGCAGCCCATGTCTGACCACATTGCAGTCACCTGTGACTGCCCCTGCCTGCTCTCTGCCAAACCTGCCAATCAGCCAGACGTAGGCAGACTTCAGAAGTCCCCTGCATTTACTGTGCTGTGTCAGGACTCAACATGTGTTAGCTTGAGACAGAAACCTGCTCGTTTTGAGCAATGTAAGGAACCTGCCTGCTCTAGAGTCTGGGTGTGTTAAAGGCTCCCATTAGTCTGGGATGCTACAGACGTGTCCAGCAGATACTCAGAGCTGCCTGGACCATTCCACATCCTGGGACAATGGAAATCCAGTTCATGTCTCCTAGGCATCTGATACTGTAACCCAGCAAGAGCCAGGTTTCCAAGCCCAGCAGCTTATCATGCCCTCCTCACTGGGGCCATAGGAGCAGTCACTCCAAGAAGGTGTACAGCCATTACTGGCATTTGGGGTTTCCTTTTGTCCCTTCTCAAAGTAGCTTCAGACAAAGCAAAAGAACTTCTTCCAGCGGCATTTGGAGAGAGTTTTGATGCCTTTGGCAGTCATCTTCTTTTCCTGCCGTGCTTTGTGCTCAACACCACTGACAATGGCCATGTCGAAAACTTCTTTGAGGTTCTTCTGGGTCAGTGCTGAGCATTCCAGGTAGGCCTCAGCCCGGATTTTGTCAGCTAGACCTTCTGCCTGAGGCCGAGGCACAGGCTTCACGTGGTAGCGATCCAGGCTGATGAGGACATTAACATCGTCCCGCAAGTCTGCCTGTGTCCCCACTAGCAGCACTGGTGCCCGGGGGTTGTGAGTTCGTATCTCAGGGATCCATTTCTCAGTAATGTTCTGGAAGGAGCTTGGGTTTACCACACTGAAGCAGACAAGGAAGACGTCAGTGTCGGGGTAACAAAGCGAGCGCAAACAGTCAAAGTCCTCCTGCAGAAAATTGACGGGGCGGGGAAAAAAAAGCCTTCACTGGAGTGATCTCCTGACAACAGGATGCCACAGTGGCTTTTTCACACATTAGCTAGGACACCAACACCCTCAGAGACAGGACACTGTCCTGACTTTGTGGTCATGCCATGGTTCAGGCACAAGTTTCAGAGCTGAGTGAGTCTGTCATTCACCTCTCTGACTGCCACATAAGCAAAAGGCTTATGTGGAATAATGCATTTCCTTCCTTCCCAGTTAAACACTGCCTTCCTCAAAAGCTTGTAGACAGCTCCTTTCCCACAGGACTAGAGCTGACAGCTGCTTTGATAGAGCTTACCTGTCCCGCAGTGTCCCACAGCTGGATCCGGACCGGGGCTCCGTCCACCAGGACCTGCACTGTTCAAGAAGGAAAATAAGGATATGTCTAAGGCAGTTGTCCAGCATGCACAGGTACACTCACACAGGCTTTTCCTCACAGCACTCTGGTTTGTATCCCACTGAACAGACTCACTGAAGTCACTCAAGTGTATTCTCCTTGCTGAGCAATCTCCCAAATCCTACTGAAACAGCTGAAGTTTGCACTGGGAACATTAAGAGACCTGTAATAGGCTTTCTGATTTGGTTAGCCCTCAGGTGGTTTGGGCTCTTCTCCAGCGATTTGAAAGTATAGTTCCGTATTACTGGACAACTGCTTCTCAAGGGAAGAAGAGTCCTTAGTCAAATGGCACCCTGAGAACAACTCATAGCTCTTCTCCCACAACTTGAGAAAGCAGATAAGGATAAACATGAACTGAGCACTTCAGCAACTTGCTCCTAGTTTCCTGGCCAAGGATGGAAGTTCAAATCTGTCTCTATTGAGCTTGCTGTTGGAGATTGTATCCATTTGGGCCAGAAATTAGGCCTTAAGCATTTCTGTGAGTGTCCTAGCTAAAAAAAAAGCAAAGACCTACCCCCAGCTTTGTAATGAAGATGCTATTAAGGAAACAGTGATGAGTGAAATCCCCTTCAGACACTATCCACATGCTGAAAAATTGCTGAGTTACACATGTAAGGTCTGATCCCACTTCACTCCCTAATCACAGTAAGCCTTCATGTGGTATCAGCTGACTCAGACTGAGGGCTGGCAGGACCTCTGATGGAAATCTGGAATGAAACTGTTAGATGTCTAAATGCAGACATCAAGGAGACTGGCAAGGAACCAAGGAAAAGGAGAAAGGGTTTAGGGGAGCTAGAAATCACTTAAAAGTCTTTACAACATAGAGGGGCTGTGCTCTGGTGAATAGAGGCAGACATCCTGGCTAAGGTGACAATGGCTGGCACTTGACAGAAGCTAACTAAATGCCCTCCCTGTGCCCAGGAGCAGGCTTTGTTGTCCTTTTTGCTAAAAGCAAATCAAAACACACAACAAACCAACTCCCAAAACAGAAGCAGGATCCATCTTTTGTGAATCTTGCAGTAATTAAGCAGGTGGGAAAAGTGATAGAAACAACTGACTTGGAGAGTTTAAGACAAGCTGGTGGAGAACAGCACTCCTCCTCTCTGAAAGCAGTCTAGGGAGAAAGAGGCAGTCACAGACAAAAGGTGAACTGGAGTTTGGTGAGAGAGTTGAGACTGAAGGAAAAATGAAGGGGTGGGAATGTTCCCACCACAGTGCCACTCCTCGCAGCATAGCTAGAAGTCATTGCTTCCTTGTGACTGGGAAAGATTGGGTTGTTACCATATCTTTGCCCCAAAGGAGGAAGAGAAACCTGTTCCTGATCAAAGAACCTGCCAGATCCTGACTTGATCTTCAAGGCACTGGGCATTTGCCTTTCTAGTATCTGGTTTCTTCTGTCTTCTAAGTGCCTTGAGAGAAGGAATTAGCATCTTCGAGATGTTTTACAGTCTTCAGAAGAAAGGCACCACATCTATTACCTGCTGCTCCAGTGCTTGCACAAGGGTATTTTCTGTAGCTGCTGCTAGCCTAAGCAAAGCTAGCAACTCTGCGACAGCCCTCCCAACACCGCCCTCACAAGGTCCACACCCTCGGGATGAGGCTGGATTTCTTTACAATAGCAAAGGGGCTGGCAGAACAGGATAGCCTGGTGGAGAAAGGTCACAGGGTACACATTTCACTCATGGCTGCTCTACGTGGCAGTGACACCCAACAGGAGGTAAGCATCATGTGGCTGGGTCACAGTCCCAGAGCTCCCCCCCCCCCGGTAACTCAACGCTTCCACCTATCTTGTTATTGCCATTACAGCCCATGGACCAGAGTTAGGGGGTAAGCTGTGAAGCTCAGCTGTGCTGGCAGGTTCAACTGCAAGTGTTACCCAAGAGGGGAGAGAATTTGATGGACTGTGCTTCATGAATCCAGGGAGGAGGAACTTTCTTCAAATTTATCCAGGCCAACAGTAAGGGTGGGAAGGAAAACTTCTCTATTCTCACATTTCCTCTCAATCAGCAGAAAGTGAAGTTTGGAAGACCCATTTTAATGCTTTTTATTTCCCTCAGCTGCAAATGCTACCCACTTCTACAAGTCAGACTTGGTACTTGGACACCCAGAATGGGGCTAAACCCACATGCAGCTATCTTTTGATAGCTCTGCTCTCTGCTGACCAGAGAGTCTCTGAATTCATGCTGACTTCAGCTTTCTGGATCATTTTACTATGGGTTTGCTAGCTTCCACATTTTTTGAAAAGGCAAGTGGTAATCTCAAGCTTCTCTTAGTCCAAAGTGTACACATGCCTGTAAAGGGAGCAGAGAGAGCAGTAAGCTTTCCTTTGCAGGACTGGAGGGCTCCTTACATCTGTTCCCAAACAAAGGGCTGCTGGAACCTGAACAGCAACATGTTCCCAGTTCATTTCCTTCAAGTGACAGTGCAAGAGCCTGTAGAGGGTCAAGGCAAATCAGCAATTCCCAGCATAAAAGTGTGCAACTGGTGGGACTTTCAGACAGACAAAACATTCCCTCTAAGAACCCCTGAGACAATGACACATTAGAAGTCTCATTCCTGGTCTGACTTGAGCCCATCTCTAATCTACCATCGTATACTGTCACGTACTGTTGTGTTTCTTCACATTAGATGAAGATCAGAAATCTTTCAAAGGGCTTTGTAATTTCCTGGGGATGATATTAGAAACCGGAGCCCAGGAGAACAAGAGTAGAGAACAAGAACAAAGATAGCATTTACAAAAGGGGAAATTAATGAGGGCTCATCAGCTGATGGGGGAGGCAATTCCAGCCAGGCTTGTAAAGCTCTGCAACTTTTCCACTGCTCAGTCCTATCCTCAGCAGACATGTGAGGAAAAGGACATCTTTGATGAGTGTGGCTTGAACCAACAGGACAATGCTGTGACGTTCAGCTGAAACTAAGACCCACCATCAACACCACAAAATTAACCCCCCTTCTATCCAATTATAACAACACCACAAAAGCAGGAAGATGCCCAATTTTAACAAAATGGTCTAGTGGAGGTGTCCCTGCCCGTGGCAGGGGGGCTGGAACCAGATGATCTTTAAGATCCCTTCCAACTCAAGCCATTCTGTGATTGATAGAACTCGCAAGCCAACCCGAGCCATGTCTTGCTGACACACAGAGCTGCAAAAAGCAGGAAGGACTTCTACTTGTCTCACTAACCGCCCGAGGGACTCGCCCCCAGCTGCACAAAACTCCCCGGGGCTCCGTGCCGCCGGCAGCGCTCACCCACACCCGCAAAGCCCCCCGGCAGCGCAGCCTCCTCACCCAGCGGGCAGGCTGCTGCGCCGCGCCGGCCAGCTGCCCGGGAACACTGCCCCGTGGGAACACCATCGCCCCGGGAACACCGCGTCCCCAGGAGGGGCTGACCACGCCGCCCCCCTCATCCCCGCCGGCTAGGGCATCGCGGAGCCCGGGCGGACGCCTACCGGAGAAGGTGTCGAGGGCGGTGGGTTGGTACTCGTCGGGGTACCCGTTGGTGGTGTAGCTGACGACCAGGCTGGTCTTGCCCACGGCGCCATCGCCCACCAACACGCACTTGATACCCAGCTCTGGGCCGCTGCCGCGAGTTGGGCTATGTCTCCGCAGGGCGGGCGTGTAGTCCAGGAGCTCCTGGGGAGGCATGGCACCGGCACCAGGGGCTCGGCAGAGCTCAGCGCTGGGCCGCTGCCATGCCCGGACGGGCAAGCTGCTGTCGGGACTGCGCGCTGCCGTGCGGGGCCACCCTCTACGGCCCGCCTCGCACAGTTCCTCATCGCTACACCTGCCGCCCGGTGCCCAAAACCAGCCCCTATTTCCCTAGGCCCGCCCCGGGCCCGCCTATCCCCGCCCGGCACGGCACGGCCCAGCCCGGCCGCCTCCTCCCGCAGTGGAGCCCGGGCAGCGCCTGCTCGCCGGGTTTGGGAAGCACCCGGGTGCCTCGGAGGACTCCATCTTTCACAGACAGAGGGGAAAGTCGCGGTGCCCACACGCAGCGCCTTGTCTTTTCAAAAGAAGCCGCGCTGATGCTTTTATTTGCATCCACCAGCTGCTCCACCTGGACCATCTGGGATTCCTGGCGTGACAGGGATAAAATCAGCATTGCTGGCCAGAGTGCTCAGGGTCACAGGATGTCAGGGGTCGGAAGGGATCCAAAGAGATCACGGAGTCCAACCTCCCTGCCAGAGCAGGACCATACAATCTGGCTCAGATCACAGAGGAACGCATCCAGATGGGCACTGAGAGTCTCCAGAGGAGACTCCACAACCTCTCTGGGGAGACTGTCCCAGTGGTCTGTGACCCTCACAGTAAAGAAGTTTCCCCTTGTGTTGAGGTGGAACCTCTTGTGCTGCAGCTTACATCCGTTGCTCCTTGTCCTATCACAGGGAGCAAGTGAGCAGAGCCTGTCCCCCCTCCCTGACACTCAGCCCTCAGATATTTATAAACATTTATTAAATCCCCTCTCAGTCTTCTCCAGACTAAAAAGCCCCAGGTCTCTCAGCCTCTCCTCATCAGGCAGTGCTCCAGTCCCCTAATCATCCTTGTAGGCCTTTGCTGGACCTTCTCCAGCTTAACTCTGTCCCTCTTAAACTGGGGAGCTCCATCTGTTAGCTACATGGCCGTCACTACTGAGTTCCTTTAGCCCAGCCAAGCTGTTGCTACATGCTGGCAAAAAGCCAGAGTGTGTTTTCCCAGCAGAGGGATTCCCAGGCAGCTCTCTTTCTCCATATGCACCTCCAGTAGCTCACAGACTACACTGTGCCCTGGACAGCTGGCAAGATGCCTCCATCCCTGCCCTTGTGAGCTTACTGTCTAAAGAACCACAACTATGAAACAGGAAGAGTAGGAAGGAGCACACCACTTGAGAAATGTGGCCATGCTATGGCAGCAACTGTTGCACCTCAGTATAACACCACCAAGTGACTGAAAACATGGAGGGATGGTGTTAATGCATGTGATATCTAGTATTGCTACATCAGTTTTGAAAGCGGAGCTGATTCCTCCTCGATGAATTTAGTTGTGCTGTAGTTCATTATACTCTCAGCATGGGAGACCTGTCTGCACTGGACATGTTCCTGCCTCAAGGAGACACTGGTGAGTAGTTCCTGGGCTTATACCTCATTGCGTTTTGCATCCTCAATGAGAAGTTACCCAGGGTTTTCACCTGTAGCGATGTTAAACTTGAGAAGACACCTCAAAGTCAGGCACAGTCTAAAATGCATTTCCCCATGGCTGACAGAAGGTCACAGGCACTGCAGCCCCTCAGGTTCAAGAGCTTTTGCTGGACTAAGAACATCTGCTCTTTGGAGATATTCCTCAAGCTTTCTGAGTGTTTTCTCTGCAGTTTTCCCTAGTAGTTTGCTTTAATCAACCTCTTCAGTGTTTTTAATGGCACAGCCTTGAATTTCTATAGCTACAAAAAATATGGATGGTGTTATAAAGCAGGCTGCAGCTAAAAGGTGTACCAGATAGCAGCGAGTGGCTGCTAACTGCAGTGACTGGCTTGCATTAGGCTGGCTTTTTCCAGTAGCATTCTCTTCAGTGCTAACTTAGAGCCAGATGACAGCTAAACTGCTCCAGGAGAGGCAGAATGCACTGGGACAGGCATAACATGAGCGCTATAGCTGCTGCCTCCAACGGGACGGGCAAGGACATGCTACGGCACAGCCAGGGCAAGCGGCATGGCCAGTGAAGGTCCTGCAGAGGCTTTGTAGTGCAGTTCAGGAACGGGCTTATATTCTGTGAACAGAAGTGGCAGCCGTAGAAGGGAAAGTGATGCAGTTCTGGCAGCTCTTGTTCTCTCTATGTTCTTTACTTAGGAATGGATGTCCCTTAAGATAGATTATTGCTTTGCTCCAAGGATTGAATCTCTTTTTCTCTCACTCCCTTTCTAAAACCTCTTCCTTCTGTGGCTAAGTTCTTTTTTTTTCCTTGCAGTTTCTTGCAGCCGTTGGTTGACACACTCACTTAACTGGTGGATGAGCTTAAGTGATTTTTAATCTATATTTAAACTAAGAGATTAAGCAAGCAAACAGGGCAGCTCCCACGGCTTCACTTCTCAGGTCTTGCCTTGCTCCTGACAGCTAACAGAAGACACAGGTTTAGTTTCACAACACAGTGAGGAGTCAGACAGTTTAGTTTTGCAAGATTTTTGTACAGTTTTGTTTTTTTTTGCAGTGAAAGTCAGTCCCATTCCCAGAGCTGCTGAATTGACAGCCGTGGGGACAGGCTCTGCACCCGTCACTAGCAGGGACGGCCAGAGAGCCCCATTGTGTGCTGACTCCTTGATGTGCTCCTTGGCCAAGTCCAGCTCTATTCCTGAGTGGGAAATACCAGTCTGCAAGGCCATGTTTGGCCTCTCTCCCAGAAATTATAATTGGTGCCAATTATGGTGGTATTCCTCATGATGAGAATTCCCATTCACTGAGAATTACATGCAGAAGATCAAACTCTTTCCAAGCAGACCAAATATAGCTCTCAGGTACTCTTAGTGTTCAGCTGTTACCCAGCTGGGCTCCACTATCATCTGTAGTCCCTTAAATAAAACAGAGAAGCTGCACACAGGACTTGATGATTTTGGAGATCTATTGGAGAGATTGGTGCTAGTCTCTTTTGAGAGGTAATTAGTGATGGAACAAGAGGGAACTACCTCAAGCTGCCACTGTGTAGGTTTAGACTAGATATTAGGAAAAAAAACATTCACAGCAAGAGTGGTCAGGCATTGGAATGGGTTGCCCAGAGAGGGGTTGAGTCACCAACCCTGCATGTGTTAAAAAGTCCTTTGGATGTGGTGCTTGGGGATATGGTTTAGGGTGAATCTTGTAGAGTAGGGATATTGGCTGCACTTGGTGATCTTGAGGGTCTTTCTAACCTGAATGTTCCTGTGATTCTGTGATTCCAGCATTAATAATTCTGTGGTTACAGTGGAAATCAATGTATATATTTAGGCAGTTGAGTGTCGCCACCAAACAACTTTATACATTTGTAGAATTACAGCAAGAGAAGTCCAGGGACTAAGTTAAAACCCAGTAACTGAGCCAATTTGGATGAAGAAGCAGCTGGGGCTTGCCTCTTGTGGTGGGGGCAAAGCCATGGATCAGCTCAAAACATTCCATAAAACTTCCCCTCTGAGCCACAGTGTTACAGTATTGGGAAATCATGATGCTGGGATGTTTTGCAGCTAGTGGTCCTGACTTTCACTGTCTCATGAGCAATACAGAGTCTCTGACAGCATCATTTTCTACCCCTTTGTCTGAATCTCATTTGGTTGTGCATAATTATGTGTGGCCATAGACCAATTTTCTGGAAAGTCACAGGGTGGGAGCCACTGTTGTAATCTTCAGCAAAGCTTTTCAAACTATTCACATTGTTTCAAAAAAAGAGAAAAACAACCAAAAGCAACCAACCAAAACCACACACACACAAAAACATCCCAAAACCAAACCAAAAACCCCAAAAGACAAAAAACAAACATTGCAAGTTATGGGAGCTGGCAGACCTCCTCAGTTTTAAAAGTAGCTGGGCTCCCTTCTTATCAGGGCAGAGAGAAAAAGTTATCAGGCACTATTAACATGCTCCTGAGCAAACCTGGCTTCAGCTTTATCTGCGTTTGTACAAGTGGGCCGCGTGTGTCCATACCCTTTGCAAACGATGCCCTTGGACCACATTCCTGAATCCCTTCACAGTGCTACGTGTGAGGAAACACGGAACAATGAGAAACGGGAGGATGATGAGAACAGGCGACAATGTCATCACGCACAGGGGCAGGTGGGTGGGGATCTGGATCGAGAAGGGGACTAAACTGAGGTGCAGGTGCCAGAGCAAACCAGAGCCTGTCTGTGATGCCAAAAGACACACTGAAGAAGTCGAGATGCCCGGCTGAGATGCTCGGCTGGTGCCTTCATAATCACAATGAGACAAGCAGGCCTGAGTCACCCGGCGTTTTGTCATGCACCAGAGTGTGCATCCTCCCTGGGAAAAATCAAGTGTAATTACCACTTGAAAGAAGTGACAGACAAAAGGGTGAAGACAAGAGCCTGAGTCTGATTTTCCCTTGCGGTGTGCCTTGTCTAGTCACTGCAACCTGTAGGAAGTGATGTCAAATGCTTCTTCGTATCATTTTCTATCAGCC
Source organism: Tricholaema leucomelas (assembly GCA_013400475.1). NCBI lineage: Eukaryota > Metazoa > Chordata > Aves > Piciformes > Lybiidae > Tricholaema lacrymosa > Tricholaema leucomelas. Next base: position 172,942 of record WAAF01012567.1, on the reverse strand, counting down.
TTGCAGGGCAGAAATAGCCTCAGTGCACGAGTCAGTGGGAAAATTACTACAGCTGAAATCAAAAGGAAGAAGGATCCTAGAATTTGCCCTTGGTTGATGGCAGTTCTGCAGTTTCTGAGTCCACAGAGCAATGAAAATACCTTATGATCTAGAGCAGCTAATGGGTATTTCTGGCGTGCAGTGGAGACAGGTGCTTTTGAAATGCCTTTTAGGAAGATTGAACAAAAAACCGAGAGATATAGTGTGAGAATGCAGCTCCCACTATCCCTGCCTCTGAACTGCTTTAGTGCTCTTTCGAAATGATAGCAATGCTGCGGAGGATGGACAGAGGGACGATGGACAGAGGGACGATGGACAGGTGTCCGGATTCAGCTGTTCACTGCCCCTCTGGCTATACAGAGAGGCAGAGTGAAAACAACACCGACCTACATTCGAAGAGTATAGAATAATAACTTTAAACGCGAGGACAACGCCACTAGCTTCAAAAACATTTTCTTCGAAGTTCAAGAGAAATGTACCTATATTGTACTCGGCTCTTCTCTCAAAGACTAATTCATCTCCTGTAAGACTTGCACAGGAACGAGTCCTACCTCTCAGATGGTCTAGAACCACTTCAGAAGCACGTTGCCATCTGCTGGAGAAAGCAGCCGATACGTGTGAAAAAAGCGAGCAAGGTTAAGGCACTCAAAACCCTGCCTTTGAATCTGAAATAGCAGCAGCAAACTTCAGAGTAAGGACAGGCTGGGAGGCAACGCTCTGGGTTAATTGCGTTATGTTAATCAGACAGGCACTTTACTCGAAAAGAGGTGTTAACGCTTAACTGGGAGTGTGAGGGAGTGAGCAGGAGGAAGGTGATCAGGTTCATATCCTCCATGTGAAAGGGGGAGAGGCAGGCAGTTAACAGCGAACAGTGAGGGGCTGGGCTGAAGAACGATCGCCAGGAAAACCATAAAATGCTGCAGGATCAGTGACTGACAATCTGCCAGCTTCACTTCTCAAGATTACCTTTTATAGATCTGTCTTGAGGATTTGAAGTGAGATTAGCCACAGGCGATGGGAAAAAGCTTTTTGCACCTTAAAAGCATCTTCCTGTGCTTTCTCTCTGGTTCTTGTGTGCTTATTCTAAGCCTGGTAGTTTCAATGAGGGCACGCTGTGTGCTTACATGTAGGGATAGCTCACTTTGTGGGAAAACCTCTTAAGGTGTCAGAGGAACTGTGGTAAGCAGGTCTGTGATTGCTGCTCTGGCACAGCGCAGTTCCACCCAGCATCTGCTGGTCTGCAAAACGTCTGCTTCTGATGATGAGTTTGGTGAGCTTGGGAGGTTGGTTAATGGTTAGGGGTGAGCTCTGGTAAACTCATTTTGAGCTTTGGTCTCTTCCAGTGCAAATGATAATTGTATGGCTTCCCATGCAGGTTCCAGTTCAGGTTCTCATGGGTTACGGTGATACCTGCGGGTACACAGCCACATCACCTTCTTTTACTGAGGCAAATTTGTACATAAAAATTCAAGCAGTCACTCAAAGACACTGCCTGTCATTGGGGAAGGTCACCCCTGGGAGAAGATCTCTTGGTTATGTGGGGGACATGGGTGTCTGCAGCACTCTCTTCAAAGCAGGCAGAGAGATGTCTGTATACTACACCTCTGCTGGGGTGTTCTGGAGGGTGTTGCACTTGGGAGAATGCAGCTCTCTGCCCAAGGCTTTTATGAATGCAGTGTCTTCTTTACGTTGATCATGGTGAAGATCAACATAAAGATATTAGCTCTGTATACGGTGAGGTGGAGTGATGATCATGTCTGCAGTGGAAATCTGTGAGGAAGGTGAGGGTTGAATTCAAATTGTAACTGTGTCAGTAGGTTACCTCGGGGACAGATCAAGTAATTTAAACCTGACCTGCCTTAGTTCTGCCCTGACCTCTTCCCACAGCTATGTCTTCCTGCCCTCTCTTCTGCACCAGCACTCATGATTAGATGGTGGCTCACACGGTCATCTGCTGCAGGGCAATAACCTGGCTTCCTCTGCAGTCATGCACACACCAATCCTGGCCCAAGGTGTGGGCTGGACAGGGCAGCTGGAATGACAGAGACAGTGTTGTGGAAGCCCAGGTTTAGACAGCCTTAATCTGATGGGAATCTGCACCTTGGACACAGTACATGTTTGTTATTGCCATTATCTAGAATCTGTTCCTCAAGGCAGCTGAATTGCTTAGCATGTCACATAGCATCTAGATGTCAGTAGCTCTGTCCATAGCTTGGAGAAAACGCTGTTTAAGCCAAAATTACTGTAAGTGTGACCACAGCCGTACAGAAACTAAGACTAGAATTTCAGTTTCCAATCCAAACATCTCACCAAAAGCACTACTTCTCTCCTTTGTATAGGCTGACACCACCATTAATCATCTAAATCTCCATGCATTCCTGGCGATTTAAAGAGCTGATAAACCTTTCGCCTGCAACCCTTCTTTTCAGAATATCAAGTCTGTGAACACAGGGATGTCATCATTGCACAGGTTTGCAAATTAAACAGTGGCAGCAGATGATAGTGCAGACGGACAGAGCAGGCCTGTGGGCCCGGATTAGCCACAGGCTGATGTCTCATTTCCAAATAAGGTGAGAATCTGGCCTCCACTGTAACCACACTCAAATCAGACACAGGTTTCTCAGGAGGCATCACACCTAGCTGGCAATTGTATCTGCCAGAATGAGAAAAGAAGTCCCTTCCAATTCTGTACTTGACCAAGGTGGGGAGAGTAAGACTGTAATGGTATGTCCTGGTTTGGGCTTTGAATGGAAACACCTCACAGAGCTGGACACTGAGAAGTTTGTGCACAAATTCCAACTTAGTTTCCTAAAGCTAATCTCCAAAACTAATTCTACAATTAATTTACAGATATATTTCAAGACACTTTATTCCCCTCTTTCCAAACAACACTTCAGTCTTCTACTGATAAAAATGTGACTATAAAGAGAAGAAGTATAAATACTGCTCTTGAAGGCAACAAGGGGAGACCTCACCCGAAATGAGGTCATGAACGTGATGAACTCAACCAATATAGAGAACTACTCAGATGTTTCAGGAAACTAACTGCCTCCTCTTTCCTAAGAGGAGAAAAGCAGGATCTTCTTGGTTTGGTGAATTCTGGATTTGGCACATATTAAATGAAGGCTATGATTGGTGATGAGTTTTGCAAAGGAAATTAACACTACAAAATGTCCCGTGCTGTAAAGGACAGTGTTTGAACATGAACTAAAGGATTCAGACCAGCCACAGCTTAGATTAGACTGGGAATTGAAGCTTGAAATCGTGAGAATAATCAGCATGTGGGGCCCGAGCAGTCAGAGGGGAAAATACCCACGCTTCCAGACAGAGCTTGATAGGAATACAGAAAGGACTGTATGATGTGGTATCTACAAGAGTGGGAGAATGGAGCTGATAGTCCAACAAGTCCCTTCCCACCTCATTGCCCTAAACCTAATGCAATTTGTGTGTGCCGTTTGAGAAGCTGAAAGAGATCTGTTGATGTTTATGATGATCACGATGATCGGAGAGCAAAGGAATGTGGTGGTGTTGTTTTGGCTCAGAGCTGCCACTGAAAGAGGGTAAACAGCAGAGGCTGGGGCTGGGTCTCAGTTCCTGCCAGCACTTGCAGGCAAGCTGAGTCAGGAAGATCCAGGTTATGTTTTTAGCAAAACAGGCAGAGGTGACCCCCATGGAGGTGTGCTGTGGGAACCTTCAGGACCCAGCTGGCAGGGGACCTGCATATCTTGTGCAGTGCTGGGGAGAAGGCCTTGGGCTGAGAGATGCAAACTGGAGCCCTAGTTTGTGGGGGCTAGTTGTCAAGTAAAACGGCAGAGAAAAGGATGTAGCATTGTTTATGCAAAGGCATCTGTGTGCCACTGCTGTAGGTGGTCCCTCAGTGCCACCTGAGGTGTGAGCTGAGTTTGGAAAGACCTCCTCTGTCTTGTAATGGATCCCTCTGCATTGCAAACACTGTGGAACAACACTTGTCTGTTCTTTCCAGAAAGGTGGTCCAAAAATGTGTTTGGAAAGATGTCCAAACCTCTTGTCATGGATCCCTCTGTGTTGCAAACTGTCCCATACCCTGTGGAACAACACTGTGGTGCTCTCTCAGTCTGGAGAAAAAGAGGCTCTGAGGTGACCTCATTGTGGCCTTTCACTAGCTGAAAGAGGCCTACAAAAAAGCTGAGGAGGGACATTTTAGGCTATCAGGGAGTGACAGGACTAGGGGGAATGGAGCAAAGCTGGGCATGGGTAGGTTCAGACTGGACGTGAGAAGGAAGTTCTTCACCATGAGAGTGATGAGACCCAGGAATGGGTTGCCCAGAGAGGTGGCTGAGGCCCCATTCCTGGAGGTGTCTAAGACCAGGCTGGATGAGGCTGTGGGCAGCCTGATCTAGGGTAGGGTGTCCCTGCCCATGGCAGGGGGGTTGGAAGTAGATGATCTTTGTAATCCCTTCCAACCCTGACTGATTCTATGATTGTATAATTTGTTCTTTCCAGAAAGGTGATCCAAAAATGTGTAGCCACAGCACTTCTGGACATGGTTTAATTGCCATGGTAGTGTTAGGTTGACAGTTGGACTTGATGGTCTTAGAGATCTTTTCCAACTGGAAGAATTCTATGATTATATAGGCAACATATAGCATACACATAGTATACAGTATACATATAGTATGCCCATGTACCTAGGTACTCATTTTATATATGATGAAACTGAAAATTGTTATACAAGAGATTAGTCTTTACGTTAATGCCATCATTATGAATTCTACTTGTTTAAGACAGAGGATAAAGCTGTAAATAACAATTGTTAGCATATCAGAAGACAAGGAAACCCTGGGGTTTAAGCACTATTTAGTCACACAGAAGCTGGGTTCAACACACTTAGTCTAGAAATCTGGGATAAACCTGCAAAGCAAATCTAGCACAGCCTAATCCAAAGTAAATCTAGCACAGTCCAAAGACAGCCTTATGCTGAATCTCCCATATGCCATGCCACAATGACAATCTTAGCAATAAAGCAAGCATTTTACCACTCAAGTGAGACACAGCACAGGAGCTTTCACAGGAGCACTTAAAAACAGCCCATTTCTGGTTGCAGTCAGCAGAGTCACTGGAAAAACTGTATTTGCTGAACTAGCACAAATAAACGATCCCAGAGTCACCAAAACCGGGAATCAGACTCCTTAATGCTGTGTTTTGCATTAACGAGCAGGCATTTCTTTGTTAGTAAAGAATGTGGGTGCTAGGGGGATTCCCATGCATCTGGCTCACCAGCTAAAATTCATGGTGGACATTCATACCCCTTATGTCAACACCTAGTAACTATCCATTGGTCAGTTTCTTATTTGCTCCACCTTAAAGGTCCAGCTTCTCTTAACTTCACTACACACACCCAGAGGGCAAGAGGTTTATTGTGGGCAGGGGTCTTCCAGCTAGATGTCAGCAGGGCCTCTGATAGTGTTTCAGGCTTGAACTTTGCTTATAAACTTTTGAATTCCTTTTCATTGTAGAGTCAGAAGTTAGATCATGGTTTGCCAGGTCCTGGACCATATGAATTGGTTTCCTCTGGTTTTGAAGGACACTTTGTTAGTTAAGGATAGATGTATGTGGAGACACCTGACATAATGTGAAGAGCCCATGGAGGAGTGGAGATTGGAACTGGGTGATCTTTGTGGTCTCTTCCGGCACTTATCGTTCTGTGCTTCTGTGACTTCGGACATTAGGATGCAAGGACTCTTGCTGGTTACAGGCAGTAAGGATGTGATTAAATGGCAGAGTTGGCACAAGCTGCCCAAGGTAATTAAAACTGGTAAACGTTTTCCAACGCCAGCACAGCACGATGATGTGCTCACCAGGCAAGTACACGGCTGCAAACAGGAGGGCAGCGGCGTGGGGGGCACACAAGTGCGCTAAACCTACGAGACTTGCCCCGTTTGCGCACAGCCCAAGGTCTGGAAGCAGGGGTAGATGCGGATTAGCCATGTTCAGAGCACGGCTAGGAACAGGACGGTCCGCGCCGCGGCCAGCAGCGCCACCAGGGCCAGCAGCGTCACCAGGACCAGCAGCGCCACCAGGGCCAGCAGCGCCACCAGGGCCAGCAGCGCCCCCACGCCGAAGCGCAGCCGCCGCTGCCCGCGGGCGGGGCCCGGCGCAGGCGCAGTGCGCTGCCGTGCGGCCACGTGACGCGGGTCAGCTGAGCGCTGGCGGAAGCGGCGGGCGCAGGCCTGCGGCGCCGGTGAGCGTGAGCGGCCATGGCCTCCATCCTGGACGAGTACGAGGATTCCCTGTACCGCTCCGCCTCCGTGCAGCAGAGCCGCGCCAGCGTGGGCATCCCACACTCCGGTAGGTGTGCGGCGGCGCCCCCCCCCACACCCCTCTGCCCGGCCTGGTTCAGCCCCCGAGCGCAGCGCGGCGCTGCGGTTACAGCACGTCGTGACCCTCATAGTGGAGGGCTAGGCCTGGTGTCTGTCTTTCTAGTGGCCTGCCAGCACCTTTAGCTCCTTGGCGGGGCCTCCGGCGTATGGGGAGTCCCTCTGTGTATTTTTCTGCTGAGAGGGGGGAGGCAAGGTGGTAGCTTGTTAGTTTGGGGAGGTGTGGGGAGCAGGCCACGTCAGGCTGTGGGGAGTGCTTCCAGGAAAAGGTGTATCGTTGGGTCGGTGACGCTCAACTGCGGTTTGCTTCTCTATTTGCTGGGTGAAATGTTTTGACACAGGGGGCACTCAATTCCTGATGAAACTCAGAGGTGATGCAGGTCGTCTTAGCAAAGTTTAAGTGCTGGTTGTCTGTGGAAGGGCTTCATAAGGCCGTAGCCCCAGTGCCGTGAGTGGTGTGTGGTGGAAACACGTGTACATGAAATGGTATGCCTATGTAGTCACAAATTACAACCACACCTCAGTACTATTCGATTCAGGGCTGTGACAGTTGTCTTGAGAACATCTCAGCAGCTTGCTTCCCTTCTCTCCCTCATCTCTAGAGAACCCAACTGTTAAGAGTATACTTCCTGGCTGTGGGCAGCTGTACCTCCGTGGGGTTAGTTTCCTAAACCAGAGACCGTTCTTAGAGTGATTCCCTTGGGTTGGCTACATGATGGCAAGGTTAGTGCTGAAGGAGGTTACCAGGAAGGCAGTCTGTATCACTATTAAACTTGCCTGCAGAGACCTGTGAAGCTTTGTTATACTTTACTATTCAGAGAAGTGCAGAATCAATGGAAAGTAACGGTGGGTGTAATGACCAGTCAGTTGCTTCATTCATGTAAGGGAAAGCAAACAAATGGCAGGTATGTTCCATAATAAATTAAACATTCAATCCAATAACTGTTCCCTGTTAGGTGTCACCTCGCAACACTTGTTGAGTGTGGCAAGGAAATGTAGGTTATGAGAGGATTCTGCTCTACCTGGCATTGTGGTGGCAGCACCAGCTGGGATTCTGCTCCACCTGGCATTGTGGTGGCAGCACCAGCCGGGATTCTGCTCCACCTGGCGTTGTGGTGGCAGCACCAGCCGCTCTGCAGAGCTGACATTTTAGTTACAAGTTTGGAAATGCATAGACACATTCTTTCAAGCCTTTTCTATGTGTAATGTTGCACATTTTTAAGCTTTAGGGAAGCCAGGTGTTGTTGTTTATGTGTGTTGTAAGAACTGATGAATTGTGTCACACTAAGTGTATTTTTGAGTATAAACACAGACAGAATTACCCTGTGTTTGTTTTAATGTGCATAGTCATTTTGATGTGTAATGTTAGATAAAGTGTCCTGAATGGGTGTTGGGAAAATCCATGTTGCTGAGAATAAATTTTGAAGGGCTCAGCTTTTCTTTTTCATTGCTGCAACACTGTCTCCAGTCATAACTGTCTTGGAGTTGAGAAATTTGCTGGTGAAGGAAGTTTGGAAAACTGCTTAATTGCAAAAGCACAGCTCAGTCACAATTCTAATTACTCTGAAATCAGACCCCATTGGTGATTTTGACTCTGTCCCACATGACATCCTGGTCACCAAACAGGAAAAACATGGACTTGATGGGTGCACCACTCACTGGATAAGGAATTGACTGGATGATCACACGCAGAGAGTGGTGATCAAGGGCACAATGTCCACCTGGAGAGCAGTGACAAGTGGCGTTCCTCAGGGGTCAGTGCTGGCACCAGTGCTGTTTAACATCTTTGTCAGTGATATGGACAGAGGAATCGAGTGCACCTTCAGCAAATTTGCAGATGACACCAAGCTGTCTAGCACCAAGCTGACTTGCTAGAGGGCAGGGATGCCATCCAGAGGGACCTGGACAGGCTGGAGAGGTGGGCCCAGGCCAACCACATGAAGTTCAACAGAGCCAAGTGTAAGGTCCTGCACCTGGGTTGGCACAATCCCAAGCACAAATCCAGGCTGGGTGGTGAATGGCTGGGGAGCAGCTCTGAGGAAAAGGACCTGGGGGTCTGGGTTGATGAAAAGCTTAACATGATCTGGCAGTGTGCACATGCAACCCAGACAGCAACCATGTCCTGGGCTGCATCAAGAGAAGTGTGGCCAGCAGGGCAAGGGAGGAGATTCTCCCCTTTTAGTCTACTCTCGTTAGACCCCACCTGGAGTACTGTGTGCAGTTCTGGAGCCCCCAACACAAGAAGGACATGGAACTGTTAGAGCAAGTCCAGAGGAGAGCCACGAAGATGCTCAGAGGGCTGGAGCAGCTCTCCTATGAGGACAGGCTACAGGAGTTGGGGCTCTTCAGTCTGGAGAAGAGAAGGCTTGGCTTCAAGGAGACCTTGTAGTAGCATTCCAGTATCTGAAGGGGGCCTACAGGAGGGCTGGGGAGGGACTATTTACAAGGTCTTGTAATGACAGGATGAGGAGTAATGGGTTTAAACTCACAGAGGGGAGATTTAAACTAGATGTTAGGAAGAAGTTCTTTACAGTGAGGGTGGTGAGACACTGGAACAGGTTGCCCAGGGAGGTTGTGGATGCTCCCTCTCTGAAGGTATTCAAGACCAGGTTGGATAAAGCCTTGAGCAACCTGTTCTAGTGGGAGGTGTCCCTGCCTATGGCAGGGGGGTGGAAGTAGATGAACTTCTAACCTGAACTGTTCTATGATTTTGAACAAAACATGGGCTGGTAGAATTTGTGGGCAATCTGAAGTTTAAGCAAATTGATTTTGGAAAGGAACTGTTAATTTCCTGAAAGCAGTCCTTAAGGTTTGATTGGAAAATTCTCCATTACAGTTAGTTGTTCCTTGTACTTGTTAAATTGCAGGTAGTGTTTCTGAGAGGTGTAGATAACCAAGCAGTGTCTTTGTGGCCAGCCTAAAGTACTGCTGCATTGTAAACTTCAAGCACTGCAGTCCCAGCATGAAAAAACCTTTGGCCCACTGGACTTGACTGATGTTGATGAGCTTAGATCTTTTTGGGCAGATTAAAAGCAGATTTGCCCAGAACTCAGGGTGGGAAATACTTCAGTAGAATCTCACCTGAACAGAAGGAGGAACACTGGGGTCAGGGTGAAGGAGGGAAGTGTTTGCAAGGAATGCATGTTATAAAATAGGCATCTCCTTTGCATAGAATACTGTAAGTTATATGAAGTTCATCCTTCTGTGATGGATGCTAATTAAAATCCTCATGTTGGTGTATATGATCCTACAATTATAATTGTTAAAGAGTCCAGAATGCTGGAGTCCAATCCACTGGCTTGAACTATGACTGAATTAAAACAAACAAAAACCCCAACATGAAACAGCCCATCCCAACTCTTACTCCCTGTGTACAGGCATCAGCTGTTCCCTTTCCTTCCTGCCTTTAGGTGTCATGGAGGCAGGGAATTAACGTGGCCAAGTCAGGAAATATAAAAAAAACAGAATTATTTTATTTCCTGAACACTCTGCCCCCAAACTATGTACAGAAATTAGTTTAAGGTTTATTTACAAACTCAATTCGATCGGGAATTTCTTCAAAGAGGATATTATAGGTAAATGTAGAGATTTAGGAAGTCAGAAAATGGAAAAGGCTAAGCTATAAACACATCTTTAGCCCATTACCAATCTGGCTGAGCAGAAGGTTAAGGAAACAGCGAGTCTTATTCATGGAGGTGAGATAGGTATTTGACAGTGATCCTTGCCGGACCTTCTGCCACTGCAGGCAATATCCAGTAGCGTATGTCCACATGGCAGAATCCTAAAGCAAGTGGCAGAGCTGCCAAACTCAGAAATGTCTTGAGCATTTCTTCCACGAGTGGGATGACTGTGGAACAATGCTGCCTCAACAGTAGCAGGGGAGAGCCAAATTATTAGCATCTTCCCAGCTCAGAAGGCAGTCAGGAAGTCGGCTGCTGATATGGTCCGAGAGCAGCCGTTCAGGTGTCACCAGCAGCTCTCTCAAAGGACCCCAGGGCTTGCCAAGCCTGCAAGTTTGCACAGAGTGGTGCAAAAGTGGGGAGAACTGTCTAGAAGCAGGGAGGGTGCAAAATCAAAAGCTGTGCAAAAAGGTTGGAGCCGTTCAAAAGTGGGGATGGTCAAAAACGGCAATTCTGTCACAGCAGGAACCTGTCCTGTCAGGCACTCTGTCAAGGTGGGAGCTCTTTCAAGGTGAGGGACTCTCAAGGCGGGAACTTCTTCCTGTTCTCCCTTGCTCTGTTTATCCTTTTGTAGACAAAGTGTCCATCTACCATTTTATACTGGGTGCAAAAACACAGCCAATCACCAGACCAATCCAGTGCAGACATCCACTTGGGTCAGCCCACATGCAGAAAGGCACCTTCTGCTGTTCCTCCTTCAAGCCTGCAGGGCGGGGGCGGGAAGCAGTTTTCACACTGCCTTCTCCCATTCAAAAATGTCGGGGGTTGGAGGGAGAAGAAAGGAATTTGGAGTACTCCAGAAAATTGGGTTTTCTTGCTGTCTCTGTCATCCTTGTTTTGCCTGGTGGCAACCTGAAAAAAAATTAACATAGCCTGAATGGATGTGACTTGGCCATCCAGTGGTGTGAGGGTTGTTCCCATCAAGAGTAATCCTTTCTCACTCTCTGTATAAATGTGTATTTGCATTTATTGGTTAGCTGAGACATCATGTGAATTTGCAGCTTGGGAGCTTTGTCTGTGTGTATTGAACCACAGTGCATACCAGCACATTTAAACTGTGGCATTGCAGCTCCCTAATCTGAATGAAGAACATCTGTTTTGCTTAACTGGGAATAAAGGGACACACATTTGCATAAATGGAGAATGTTTAAGATGTGGATCAATGTGTAAGAAAATGTGCTGAGCAAAAGGCTGCCTACTCAGACTGTGGTTGCTTTGTCTGTTCTAGCTTGTGCATCTTTCCTCTAAAACATCCTTCAAAGTTCCTGCAGCAGATCTAGTGGTGAGGCAGATGCATGGAGAAGGCTTTGGTGGAACAGGCAATTAAAGGATTTGTAGTGTTAGCAGACTGCTTCCCAATACTGCAGTGGCTTTTTCAGCAGCAACAGGACTGAAATTAGTTTTCCCAGGTAATTTGCAAGAGGTTCTAGGTACTGAGTGTGCTTTGAAGTGGTCTAGAGTGCAGGGTCTATGCTCTTTAGGATGGAAGCAGTCTTTTGCCACTGAGATACAATCTTCAAGTTTATTTTTACTTTATGTTTGTATACTCCTAGTTAGCTACTTTGACCATGAGTGCCCTTAACTTTCTATCTCCTTTGGTTTTAATATTCCTGTCCAGGCTGTTGCATGGATCTGCTTGCTTTAGAAATCCTTCACTTGTGTATGGACAGAGGCAGACGGGCTACCCTGACAGTGTATCAACCTGTCTTGCTTTCTAGCTTGAGGTGATGTGATTAAACTGAGATTGTCTGCTCTTTTCTTTGTCAGAGGGTTGTGTAGCACTTCATGCATATGGGGAGTTGAGCCACTGGGAAAACTTGTCTCGTGGGACAGATATGGATGAAAGTTTGTGATAGATGTATTTGTGGATGCACATGTGGATGCAAGTATCATCACTTGGTTTGGGGTTTACATGAATGCCTCCTTATTTTGCAGCTCACTGCTGTATCTCAGTTCTTTACCTTTTTGTTTCCTCATAGGAGAAGCACATGGGTACTCTTCACATTTAAGAATAGAATGGCATGATCTCTGCAAGTCTCATGTGTTTGTTTGCAGAGGTCTGCACATCTTCAATAAAAACTAAATCTGCCATGGTGCTTCTCTGTGCTGCACATCGTGTCACAGGTTCACCTCTCTTAAAAATTTGCTGACTGCTGGCCAGTGGCTGGGCTTTTGTCTTTGTCATAGCCAAAGGGAGGAGTTTGAACTGCATCTTGTGCTTTGCCCATCTGCATTCAAGATCATGAAGTTTTTAAAATGATAGATTTCTAAATTTTAGTTATTTTAACATATTTCTCCAGAAGTATGTCACTTGCCTCAAGTCAGGCCTTACCTTTCCATTCTTTTCCTTTCCCACCTAGATTTCCTTCCTAAATAGTCCCTCAACATGGCTTTCTGTGGATGCTACATTTCCCAGGCTGGCTGTGACTAGATTGACTAGCTGAATATTTAATTATAGTCACTTGCTCTCTCTTTCAGTTCACTGATTTGTCAGATTTATTTGATTTGCTTAAGATCATAGCATGTGTCCGGTAAGGTGGCCATGCCTTGTCAAACTTCAGCCATCAGACTCTTAACTAGGCATTTCTTAGTATTCAGGCATGGCTTGTGAAAGAATCTGAGGATTAGGGTAATCTGGACCCATCCTGGAATGTGCCATGAAGCAGTAAACTGATCATTTCTTTTGGCTCAGGAAACAATTTATGCTGAGATTGGTGACTGCTGAACCAACTCCAGGTCCTAGTGGCTGTTTGGGCTCTAATAAGTAGTTCATGTGCCTTACAGTGACAGCTGGAAACTTGCAGTTGGGAGTGTTATGGTTGGTGGAACAGGGTTATGGTGGAAACATCACTGTGATGTCAGCTATGTTTCCTGCAGCAAATAGTCTAATAGACTTCTTTCAAAGATGAAATCTGCTATGTGGACGCAGAAAAACCCACTATGGCTTTAGCTTGTGAATGATGGATATCAAGTATGGTAGCTCATTCAATCCCAGCATGGAATAAGAGATAGTTTTTAATTAAAAGCACAGTGGTCACTTGGGTAGCTTGTATGGGAATGTCAAACCAGAGCCCTCTTTGTGTCTTATGTGATGCCAGCCATTCTTTTCTGTCTTGAACTAACCAACCAAGGAAAAAAAATACTTCGTAATTCTACTGAAATTTACAGCTTTTCATGCACTTTGTGTGACAGTTTTGTGGCTTCCCCTGTAATTCTGTGTGCCTTTGAATTCTTGTGACAGGTATTCAGTTCTGTGGTAAAACAGTAAAGCGTATTTGCTGCTCATCTTCCCTGCTGTACAAATCTACAAGTGCTGCTCTCTGTATTCATGTTACATAGAGCATACTCCCTTTTCAGTTACACTCAGAGCAGACAGCACTCCTAGGTTTTTAGGTTAGATCTTGTTTTAGTGTGGGGTGGTTGTTGTGGGATTCTGTCTCCTATGGGCTTTAAATATTTGTGTTCTTCCACCAGGATATGTAAATGCACGGCTGGAGAAGGAAACACCAATATTTAACAAGCAAAGGATTGATTTTGCTCCTCCTGAGAAAATTAACAGCTTGGTGGTCTCCTCTAACCAGCTCTGTATGAGCCTTGGGAAAGACACTCTTCTCAGGTAATGTTGCCAGAGGCCTTCAAGTTATTGCTTGCTTTCTCCTGCCTTTTTTTTAAGTTGTCAAAGAACTTACAGTTCCAAATGGATAAGAAGTCATGAACTCAGCATGGAAAACAGAAAGCAATTACGCCTACATGAACTTGTTGGAAGCATGCTTTCATGGTTTCTCTTTGCAGGATTGATCTTGGGAAGCCAGATGAACCTAATCAGGTGGAGCTGGGACGCAAAGATGAAGCCAAAGTCTACAAGATGTTTTTGGACCACACAGGTGAGGCAGCGGAGTACCTTTATTTACAGAGTGCTTGGCAGCAGATGCAATTGAATGTGCATAACAAGCACTGGTGAGGGAGTGCTCTTCCTCTGCTGTGAATAAGAAGTGGTGGTTCTTTAGTGGGCAGGACTCCATTGCCCAAGGTCCCTGCCTGCTAATTTGTGCCTGTGCTGTAAGAAAAACACTGGCTTGGTGTCTGTATATTGCTGCTTCTGAACTGTATGAGGCTTGTTGTGTGCATGCTGCTGCTTCTGAACTGTCTGAAATGAACGTGTGCAGCTGGGCTGTTCAGAGCAAGGCTGCTCAGACCAGCAGAAGGGCATATTTGCAGTCAGCTTCTGCTGTGTGTGTTTATATAAGAATTTGTACAATGGACCCTAAAACACCTGCAGCTCACTGCAGGCTTGGCTGATTTTAAGAAATGACACAAATGTTTGGGAAGAGATGCTCATACCTGTCACCAGCTGCCAGGACTAGGAGAGAGCTCTGGGAACTGTTTATCCTTAGAACACTCATTAAAACAGAGTAGTAGCTGCTTGCTGGAGCATCTGGGTCTAGTCATTTAGATTTGCAACCTGTGGACTGCTGTCTTAATCCAGTGGGGAAATCCCTCACATTCCTATGAGTGCCTGGGAAAGTCTTGGGTTAAGTATGTTGATATCAGAGCTTATCAAATGTGAAGATTAGAAACCTCAGGAACTTGGCTTGCTTAGACACAGGCTTAATTTGTTCTCTCTTTCTTCCCATGCCCCTCTCCTGCTGGCAGGCTCTCACCTCCTGATTGCTCTGAACACCAGCGAATGCCTTTACCTGAACAGAAGTGTTCAGAAAGTGCGAGCACTCTCCCGCTGGAAAGGCCACCTGATAGAAAGTGTGGGCTGGAACAAATTCCTCGGCTCAGAGACCAACACTGGGCCTATTCTGGTGGGGACAGCCCAGGGGCAGATCTATGAGGCTGAAATCTCTGTCAGTGAGGGAAGTCTCTTCAGCACTAATCCCGACCAGTACTTCCGACAGGTCTACACTCTGGAGGAGGAATCGGGACCGGCCCCGGTCTGCTGCTTGGAGATTGAACGGGGGCTAGAAGGGAAATTTTTTATTATAGCCACCACTCGAAAGAGACTCTTCCAGTTTGTGGGCAAAGTACCTGAAGGGACTGAGCAGCAAGGCTTCAGCTCCATCTTTGCTATGCACGCTGACCATCTGCCCAGCTTCCGGGAGTTTCCGGCTAACTTGGGTTTCAGTGAGATAGCCTTTTACACCCCAAAACTGCGCTCCAATCCCCGCTCCTTTGCCTGGATGATGGGGAATGGCGTTTTGTATGGTACCTTGGATTATAGCCGACCCGATTCGATTCTGAGCGATGAACGAGTCTGGGTTTACCCTTCGGATATTGACATAACTGTGAACAAGCCAATATCCATTGTGCTTACTCAGTTCCACTTCCTCTTGCTGCTGCCTGACCGGGTGAAGGCTGTGTGCACTCTGAATGGGCAGGTTGTTTTCCAAGATCTGTTTCTGGAGAAGTTTGGCTTGCTGACACGCATGATCAAAGATCCCACGGTCCAGCAGATATGGATCCACACCGAGAAAGTAGTGTTCCGCTACCACGTGCAGCGGGAGTCTAGAGATGTGTGGAAGATGTATATGAACATGAACAAATTTGATTTAGCCAAAGAGTATTGTAAAGACCGTCCAGACTGCCTAGATATTGTACTGGCAAAGGAGGCAGAGCACTGCTTCCAGAACAAGAGGTATCTAGACAGTGCCAAATGTTACGCGTTGACCCAGAACTACTTTGAAGAAATTGCTCTTAAGTTCATTGAAGCCAAGCAAGAAGAGGCCCTGATGGAGTTTCTGCTTAAGAAGCTAAGTAACCTAAAGCCTTCTGAGAAGACACAGACCACGTTGCTGACCACGTGGTTAACGGAGCTGTACCTGAACTGGCTAGGTGTACTGGAAGGAGATCCCTCGCAGCGAAACCTCTACCTGGATACACGGGAGAAGTTCCGCACCTTCCTGAGCAGTCCTAAGAACAAAGACTGTCTGTTTAACAACCGGGCATCTATCTATGAGCTGTTGGCAAGCCATGGGGATACCGAACACATGGTCTACTTTGCAGTCATCATGCAGGACTATGAGCGTGTAGTAGCTCATCACTGCCAGCACGATGAGTATGACGAAGCTCTAAATGTGCTGTCCAGGCACAGAGATGAGAAACTGTTCTACAAGTTCTCTCCGGTCCTTATCCAGCATATTCCCAAGAAGGTAGTTGATGCTTGGATTTCTATGGGTTCTAGACTGGATGCCAGGAACCTCATTCCAGCCCTTGTTAACTATAGCCAGAGTGCCAGCACACAGCAGATCAATGAGGCCATTAGGTATATGGAGTTCTGTGTCTATCAGTTGGAGGAGACCCAGGAAGCCATTCACAACTACCTGTTGTCTCTCTACGCTTTGTGTCGTCCGGACTCGTTGCTCTCATACCTGGAGCAGGCAGGAACCAACCCAAACCGGATCCACTATGACCTGAAGTACGCCTTGCGGCTGTGCGCGGAGCATGGCCACCACCACGCCTGTGTCCACATTTACAAAGTGATGGAACTGTATGAGGAGGCTGTGGATCTTGCCTTGCAGGTATGTGTGTGTGTGTCCCTGCCTGTGTGCAACCATTTATAGGGAGTCTGGTTTGTTCAAATTAGCCCGAACAGCTGAGCACTGAGCTGGACAGACTCCTCAGTACAGGAGCTGTGCAGCTGAGTCTGGGGAGAAAGAATTGTCTCACTTAAAACAACTGCGAAAGCACAGAAGCATGTTAAGTAGAGAGCTGAGTGTGACAAACCATAATTGAGGGTAGGGGCATGGAGATACAAGGACAAGTGCCGTCTGTCTAAGCCTGGTCTCTAACATAGAATACCTTTAACATATCTGCATTTATGTGTAGCCGTTTTTCAAGATTCTTAATTCCTGTCCCTAGCTGTGATAATTACCAGAGAATGCCTTTGTCAGCTTAATCTGACCCTCAAGGAGATGTTGGTTTTATTTTTCTCTTGCATGGCTGTGTCTTTGCTGAAATGTGTGGCCAGAAAAGGTACTGTAACATGGATTTGCCCTTATTGCAGTGCTGAACTTCGTCGTTCTGTTCGGGTCACAAACAAGTCTTTGGGGAGGAATACCAGAGGAGAGGTGTTTGATGTGTAAACAAGGAGCAGGGCAGTAGTGCTGCCCTAGGCAATGAGGTGGCAAGAGAGGCCTTCTATTGCTGTCTTCTGTAATGGACAGGAGGTTCTGAAGTTGAATGGTGGATAACCAGAGAGGGAAGCTTAACTCGGTTTCCATGTCTTTCCAACTTGTAGGTGGATGTTGATCTTGCAAAGTCCTGTGCAGATCTCCCTGAAGATGATGAGGAGCTGCGGAAGAAGCTGTGGTTGAAGATTGCTCGCCATGTTGTTCAGGAAGAGAAAGATGTGAAGAAGGCAATGGCCTGCCTCTCCAGCTGTGCCCTGCTGAAGATCGAAGATGTTCTCCCCTTCTTTCCAGACTTTGTCACTATTGACCATTTCAAGGAGGCAATCTGTAATTCCCTGGAGGACTACAACAAACATATTGAGGAGCTGAAAAGGGAGATGGAGGAAGCCACACAGAGTGCCAAGAGAATCCGAGAGGACATCCAGGAGATGAGAAATAAGTATGGCTCTGTGGAGCCTCAGGAGAAATGCGCTGCTTGCGATTTTCCACTTCTAAACCGCCCTTTTTACCTTTTCCTCTGTGGGCACATGTTTCACTATGACTGCCTTCTCCAAGCAGTTTTCCCAAACCTCCCTGCCTATAAGCAGGCAAAACTTGAAGATCTTCAGAAGAAGCTGGCAGTTACCAGTCAGCCTTCCAAGAGCCACCATCGTCCCAAGGACGCGGATACCATTAGCTTGGGGAAGGGGCAGCAGAGCCGGGAACAGCTCAAAGCTGACATTGATGACATTGTGGCAGCCGAGTGTGTGTACTGTGGTGAGCTGATGATCCGGTCCATTGACAAACCCTTTATTGACCCTCAGAAATACGAAGAGGAGATGCAAAGCTGGCTGTAATTTTCCAAAGCTGCAGCTGCCAGTGCACCACAGTGGTTTTGTTCACAACTGGTGAAGCTTCTGTGGTGGGAATATAACCTCCAAAAGCAGGAACACAGTAGCTTCTGTCAAACTAAGGAAAGAGTAGCAGGGTCTTGTTACCAGGATGACAGTGAAACTAGTCTTGAAAAACGAGGAGATACAGCTATGGCTGGCTAAGAATTTGAGCAATAGTTAGAGCTAACCTACTGGAACCCTTTCAGCAGATGTTTGCTGCTTGCAGTTCTGAGGTTCTCTCTGTGAAGCTAATGGTGTGCCTTGTGGTCCAGAAGGAATTTGGAACAGCCTGCGATTTGTCTGCCTTGTTGTGTGGTATTTGTTTTGGTTAAGACAAGCTCAAAGGGTAAGGTAGTGAGAAACGCTAAGCGGTGTAACCTTCATTCATCACTTTCAAAGCTAGAATTGCCTTCTGTTTCCTTTTGGCTGAGAGTCTTCAACCAGGTACATGGAGAGAACATAGAAGATCAAATGCTCTTACATATCTATTTTGTAAACGTGATGTTTCACAAATACATGCTCCTATACAGTGTAACACAAGAATGTGTATCATTCTCAAGCAGGAGTGTCTCATAATATGCTGAAGTCATTTGCCTGCACTTCAAGGTGTATAATTCTTTCCCCCAAGCTTTACGGACAAGCCTGTACATCTGAATTCTCTCTAAGTACTGTTTCTGGCAGTGCTTCCCAGCCTGTTCACCCCTTCCTCCTGCTCTCCGTCCTGTTTCTACCATGGCTTTGTATAGTTAAGTCTTGGTTTCGCCCTCACCTCAAACCAAAACTGATACATGTAGTCATAAGGTTTTGTCTGATACTCTGCAAGCAGGAGCAGAGCCTGTTTATGTTGTCCTGCTGTGGTCCTCTTGAAGCTGCACTTAAGTACTAGGCTAGAGATCTACTCATAGGTTCTCTCAAGGGTAGACTACAGAAAAGCTCGTTTGGTGTGAGATCTGCTTTGACGTCTGAAGGCAGTACCTTGTGAGCAGGCAGCCTTTGCCTTGCTGACAGTATGTGGTACTTTCTGGAGGAGGCTGCAGGTCAGTGCTTCTGTCTGTTACTCTGGCTTGGAAAATTCTTCCCAGAAGGTGGCAGTTGCTACATTGTGACTGTGGGAATAAATAAAGTACTTCTGCAGTTTAGCAAGGCTTCCTTGCTTTGTTTATGAAGAAACTGAAATTTTAATGCAGTTCTGCTGTTTGAGGTTGAGTCTCAGAGGTAATTGGCAGAAGAATGGAATGATCTAAATGAAAAAGTAGGATTCTTGTACTTAAGGCAACAGAAGATACTGGCTTCTGAAAAGCATTTTCAGTTCTTTCACGTGAATGTTCCTGCTTGTCTTGAGTACCTCTCAATCTGCTAGTCACTTAGTTCTTCCTAGGATTGTAGAAATTGATCTTCACATCCATTGAAAGGAAATACAAATTAGCTTCCTTAAGGAGCTGACCTAAGAATTTTGATAACCATTGAGAGCTCCAAAGAAACACTTCGTTTTGTTGGGAGCCTAGAAGGAATGAGGTTTATCTTGTGTAAAGTGACAGGAGTAATAAAAAAAACAGAGCTGACAGCAGGAAGAATTGAGGCATTGAAATCCTTGTTTCATTAATGGAAGCATGGGGCCAGCAGTCTCATTACCACCTGGGAGTGTTTGTTGCAGGCTTATCAGAAACCACTGTTTCCATTAAGCAGTGGTTCAGAACCCCACGTGCTGTAAGTTTTCTTTGGCTCTGGAGAGCCTTTTGCTTTGATTCAGAGTCGATGATTCTGCCAGAAGAATTTGTGATGAAAACTAAACATGCTGTCTTTTGAAGTTCAGCGTTAAACTTGTTCTGACTGGCCATTCCTGAATCATCTTCATGTAAGCAGTGTGACATTTAAGGTTGTTTGTGTCATCATAAAGCAACAGTGCTGGGCTGCTCTCCATCATCTCTGAAAGGTCCTGGAGAACAGGCAGAGTGTGTGAAGGCTGAGTCTGGAGGAAAGCCAGTGTCACTCTAGTCTTCCAAAAGGGCAAGACAGAAGTCCCAGAAAACTGCAGGCCAACCAGTCTCATCTCCATCCCTGGAAAGGTCTTGGCTGTTAATACCTGTCTTGGTTAACAAAACTACAACTAGGTTGGTTTTTTTTTTTAATGACAAGTATGCAGCATTCTCTGAGGGCTGCAGTCTGGTGCACCAGATACACCACCATTGGCTGAAAAATCTTTCAGGTTCTTTGCTCTAAGGGCTCTGGAGGATGTTAATGCTTGCAGAGACTCCAGCAGTGGTTATGTGCCTAGTGCTAGTAGTACAGGAGGCTACGTAAAGATCTTCTGAACTTTCCTTGTGTTGTCATATGCTTCAGAAGTTTCAGCAGCCACTCACATGTACTTCTTGGCAGTTTTTCAGGTACCAGTCAAAAAGGTAAGAGGGTGTTTTGGGGTGGGTGGGTTGTGTGGAGGGAAGTGAACTGCTTACTGTTCTGCTGTAAATCTAATGGGTAAGATCTCTTCCTCTTTGCTTTCAGAATAGCATTTTTATCTTTTCTCCTTGTGATTTCAGCACAGATAGGTTTTAGAAATCACAGTCCTTTGTGTTTTGTTTTGTTGGGTTTTTTTTCAGCCCTGAATGGACCTTGCACCAGCTGTTACTAATGATGTTGCCTTGGGTCTTGTCCTTGTCTGTGTGAGTAACCACTACAGTTTAGGTTAATGCAGCTGGAGAATGGTATAACCAAAAGGCTGGGTGGGAGCCCCAGCCCAGGGTAACCAGAATGAGTACCTGTAGGTATATTTATGCTGGAATATCCAGGTTTCAGCTGGTCAGACTCACAATGTGAAGAAGTTTAGTTGTGCAAGTAATGCCAAAAAGCAAACTTGTGCCTACTACTTCTCCTAGATCCCCAGCAAGGGACTGGGGAACTGCTGTGAGCAGGTGGAGGTGACAGTGAGTTTGAAGAGAATTTCAAATGTAGCTGGAAACAGCAAACCAGGATAGACATTCAGGAGGGCAAACTCTCACCGAGCCACTAGATGTCATTGCTGTCCATTTGAACTCTTGAGGTTTGCTGCTAAGGGTGTTCAGTAGCAGGAGAAAGAACGGCATGGAACAGTGAGGAACTGAAGCAGATTTTCAGTTGCCTTTGGAGGGGGGAAGGGTAGAGACAGACCTGCAAGGTAGTTACTGGAGGCAGAGATGCTAGCAATATTGTCTGTTAACTAAAAGGCAGTTCTGGTTCACAGATCCCTTGTTTTTCAGCTTTAGCATATCAAACGCTGGAGTAACTCTGTTATTTAACAAATTAGTATTGGCAAATTGTTTAATTGCATTTGAGTTTAAGTTCCTACAGACCTGGATGACTTAGTAACCTGTAAAGAGATCATCCCTGGGCTTGGGAATGCAAAATGTGGTGGGCTCAAATCTGGACATCTGCTTTCTTTTTCCTTACCCTGTCCCAGTGTCAGAAGTGAATGTAAGACAACTTCTTAGTTGTCAGAGTTGACATCCAGTGTTGTGGTGGGTTAGGAAGTTGTTTCCCACCCTCTTCCCCAAATTAAAATTTGCCAGACCAGCTCAGATGGCTTGGAAGTAAGATTTTACAGCAAAGTTAATTTCACAAGCATATGTACACAATATATTTACATGTGTTTACAATTATATACAATTTAGAAAGGATACAGGAATCAAATCTTCCTCCCCTGGACAAAGAAAGCTCAGGAGCCAACCCCACCCTCCCTCTCCCCAGGAAGGCAACAACCAGCAAAGCTCATGTGTGATCTGGTCAGTCAAGGTGAGTGGGGGAGTTAGAGAGAAGGCAAGAAAAAGCAAACAGATCCAGTGCTCAAGAGCTAAGAAGAAAGAATTGTTTAAACTTTGGCTTTTTATACCTCTTAGCAAACCAATGAATGATACAGACTTTATCATTATTCTTTTACAACCAACGCCTTGCTTGTTCAGATTCTGCACTGAACTTTCAGGGAAGAACGAGTTTCTCTTAATAGAATGTTCCAATGAGCCTTAAACTACCACAAGTGGCTTTTGTTAAAAGCCTGGTTTGCAGTATGACACTGGACACCAACTTGCACGAACAAAGATTTGCTGTTGCCTCCAAGCTGTGGGGGCATCATCCCAAAAAGAGGGCAAGCAGGAGTAGGAACGCCTCATGCTCTATCCAAATGAGATGGAGTTTGACTCAGAGTGTAGTCATGTATTAGCATGGAGTTCTTGGAATGGGTGGCTCCTGCTGACAGCTGCCCTCTCACTGTCGGTGTGCAGACTGTCTGTGTTTACCAGGGTGCACACATAACTTCTAGTTATGATTTCAGGGAGTGTCTCTTGTTCCTTGCGTCACTTCCTCCCAACAACCCTGCACTGAGCTGTGGGCAAGCAGTCTGAAAATGGGCCTCTTCCTTGCAACAAGTGTGCTGAGCTGACGTTTGAAATAGACAAGACGTGGGCATTAAGAAATGGTTTGGTTATTATGATGGTGATTGTTGTTGTTGTTGTTCAGACAGATGAAAGCTTTTTCTCTGGACTAAATGGAGCGCCATGTGGCTGGGATTTATGAGAGAATCTTGTGGCACCATCACA
This sequence comes from Tricholaema leucomelas, assembly GCA_013400475.1. NCBI lineage: Eukaryota > Metazoa > Chordata > Aves > Piciformes > Lybiidae > Tricholaema lacrymosa > Tricholaema leucomelas. The sequence continues at coordinate 150,294 of WAAF01012567.1, read as the reverse complement.
GCAGAGAGAGCCTGGCCAAGACCTCCTACACTTTTTGGATGTGGAGGATGGCAATGCCTTAGGAAGGAGAGAGAATGGTGGTTTCTGTAAATTTGGCCCAACTTTCTGTATCTGACTTCAGAGAAGCTTCCCCAGAAGTGCGCTCCTGGTTGATCTGTACTTTTCTCAGTGGGATGCTGCAGAAGATAAAGCTCATTTCCTCTGGAACAGGAATTCTGGTGAAATTTAAGAGCTTAGGGTTTGAAAGTGAGACATGACAGGGGTGCCTTAAGTTTTCAGTGGTTTTTGTATGGCTCTAGCTCCTAAACTGTCTCTGGTAGTGCCCAGTCCAGATTTCGCACCTTGTGAGCTCTCTAAAATTTGAGCTTCCTGCCCTTGCTGTCATTTTGGAGCCTCGTGACACTTCCCCCTCAACTCGGTGTTTGGGTTTTCTCACTCCCAGATCTTTTGGATAGGCATCAAGCTACTTCTTTGGTGCATAAGCTTTAAATCAGCCTGGCCCGCAGCTGGCTTCAGGTGGAAGGAGGGGAGAAAGATTAAACAAACTTGTTAGAGCTACCTGTTGAAACCGGTTGGGATGGAGAGAAAAGGGGCTAAGGCATTTCCTCTAATCGCCAGAGGTGTTGGAGTCAGCTTGTTTAAGACTGGTTGCTTAGGAACTAGCAAGCTGCAGGAGCACTCTAAGGTTACAGGCAAAGCTACAACTGATCCTGCAGACTCTCTTTGTCATTGTGGGGCAGCTCAGCAGAGGACAGTTTCCAACTTGCAGCAAGTCGGTATTGGGTTCAGACTTGCTGCAGTGCTTCATGGCCCCTTTGATAATGGTTGTAGAGCTGTTTTGATTCAGCACTTCAGCTGCAGAGCTTGGTTGGCATTGGGATATGAAGAGATGAGGCATCTGCACAACTTCAGGCTATCTCACTGCACAGAGGTTTCCAGCACACACTTCCTAACACCACATAAACACCCTTGTCTTATGAAGGGATGTACAGGCTCTACCTGTTGGGTGGGAATTTTGGCATTTCACTGCTTTTCTGAGTTTCATGTATTCCAGCTATGCTCCTGTGTTTGCCATAGGCTGGGTTGCTCTCAGAAGAGGATGTGATCTGCCCTTTTGTTTAACATGTAGTTTGCTGTATCTGGAAATGCTACTGGTAGAGGTTTGTGCAATGAAGGCATTCAGGAGAAGCTGAACCACAGCCCTACCCCTCCTTTCATGGTCCATATTGAATTGCTGATAGCAGGTGCTGGCTGACATGGAAAGGTTGGGTAACCAAAAGCACGTATGCTCTGCTTGGTGCAATAGAAATCCACTGGCTGGTCACTTGGTGTGGAATGTGATGTCTGGAACACAGCCTGAACCCTAAACAGACATCTGTGTTTTCCACTTAGTCATTCAACAGTCTTTTTTTCATCTCTGAAATGGGTTTTCTAATAAATGATTACTGTGGGGCAGAATTCATAAAAAATCTGGGGTTTATCTCTAGATTCTCCTTTGTTTCCCCACATTTCTGGAAAGCAAGGTGCACAGAGTGATCTCTGGGAGCAGATCTGGTGTGTTTTGATATCTAATCTCACACAATTCATGCTTTGGTTTAAGTAAAGAATCATAGAATGTCAAGTGCTGGAAGGGACCTCGAAAGCTCATTTGGTCCAACCTCCCTGCCAGAGCAGGAACACCTAGACCAGATCACACAGTTCTTGACTATCTCCAGAGAAGGAGACTCCACAACCCCCCCGGGCAGCCTGTTCCAGTGCTCTGTCACCCTCACAGGGCAAAAAAAAAAAATTCTTCCTCAGGTTCACATGGAACCTCCTATGCCTCTTGTCCTGTCACTGGGCATCACCGAGCAGAGCCTAGCTCCGTTCTCCTGGCACTCACCCCTTACAGATTTATAAACGTGAATGAGGTCACCCCTTAGTCTCATCCTTTCCAAGCTAAAAAGCCCCAGCTCCCTCAGTCTGTCCTCAAAAGGAAGATGTTCAACTTCCTTAATCATTGTTGTGGCTCTAAAAATGATAAATGTTCAAACTCTGTTCCTCTTTTCTCACACAGGAGTTGTGCGTATCAGGCCAGTGCCTTAAGAATTTAGGAATGTCACAGACCAAGAGGAAGGTGAAGGCTGCTAGATTAGTTTGTTTAGGACTTTTCAGTCTCCACATGACAGTTCTTACCAGCTGCCCCAGCTGGTTGTGATGGTTGCTTCATGGTTTTCACCATGTGAACAAGATAATTGTTCTCTGGTCAGAGCCTGTGAAAGTAAGGGTAGTCAAAAATCATTGGTCTTTGGCTACTCAGCATGGTTCTACAAAATAGCAGTTGTCCAATTCTCCTCATAGTGGCTCTCAGGATAACAATGATGCAAGTATCTGATCTAAATGAAATACTATTCCACATGTAGCTGAATCATTCCAGTTCTGGGCCACTCAATTGAAGAGAGATGTTGAGGTGCTGGAACATGTCCAGAGAATGGCGATGAAGCTGGTGAAAGGCCTGGAACACAAACCCTATGAGGAAAGGCTGAGGGAGCTGGGGTTGTTTAGCCTGGAGGAGGCTCAGGAGTGACCTCATTGCTGTCTACAACTACCTGAAGGGAGGCTGTAGCCAGGTGGGAGTTGGTCTCTTCTCCCAGGCAACCAGCAACAGAACAAGGGGACACAGCCTCAAGTTGTGCCAGGGGAAGTCTAGGCTGGATGTTAGGAGGAAGTTCTTCCCAGGGAGAGTGATTTGCATTGGAATGGGCTGCCCAGGGAGGTGGTGGAGTCACCGTCCCTGGGGGTGTTCAAGAAAAGACTGGATGAGGCACTTAGTGCCATGGTCTAGTTGATTGGACAGGGCTGTGTGCTAGGTTGGACTGGATGATCTTGGAGCTCTCTTCCAACCTGGTGGATTCTATGATTCATGTGTTGCCATTCTTGATAACGAGGCCAGAAACTTAGGTCAGGTCATGCTGTTGGCAAGAACTGAGCAGAACATTGCTGGGTGAGGAGGGAACAGGGTTGAGGCTTACTTTCATAGATGTCCCAATTCCTTCTTTGATATTTGCTTGTGTGACACAGCCTGAGTGTCTCAGAGCAACAGCTGTGTTTGGGTTGCAGTGGTGCATTCTGCTGAGCAGCCTTTGTGGGAGAAGAGCACTTCTGTACATTCTGCAGTCAATTTCACACATCTGCCTGCCTGCCCAGTTAATGGAACAGCTGAGGCCATGTAGTCTCTCTGCTTTTCTGAAGGGTTGCTTTTGGTAATCCTCAGAGTGTGCTTCAAAGACTTGCAGTGACAGGTTCTCCAGAGGCGGGGGGAAAGTATTTAATTACAGGAAACATCTAATGAAAGCAGAACATACCAAAACCCATTCCAGAGTAAGTCAGAGTTTGTTTTCATTCTCCTGAGAATTCATAGTTAGTATAAACTGTAAAGTAACATTTGTTGGTTTTTATTTGTTCTTACTTCTCAAGAAACACATGAAGCACAGAAAACGTCCTCTTCTGGAAGCTTTGGTGGGTGTACATCTGATAATGTGGACTTTGCTGTTTATGAGTAGCATCATCTTGGATTCGTTATTGGCTGTTGACTGAGAAATGTCTTTGATTCTTGATCTACCTAATATGTGTGTCCACAGCCACTTTCAGGAGACTCTGAAATAGAACAATGTGTAGCAGCATTCGGCAGTGAGCAAGCCTCAACTCTGGCAATTGTTCCTTTGCTGGTGTAGAATCAGAGTTTGCTGCGTGAAAGCTGTAACCATGCTACAGAGGGAAAACAGAAGCAGTAGGGAGTTTTCAGAAGAATCTTGAGTGGCCCTTTATGTCCTTCTGGAGAGGTACCTGGAACTGAGTGATTCAATACCATGTTTCAGCAGCTTTGAGTTACAGCAAGTTGCTCACTTGGCACCTGAGCCAACAGTAAAGGTGTGGATTATTTGCCTGCCAGGCATCTTGTGCTGCCCTGAGTTATGCTCTGAAGAAAATCAACAACTTGGCAAGTGCAGGCTGAATTTAGGCTTACGTGAGGAAGTAGCAAGAATTTCTGCAGACAACATAGGTGTCTACTACTTCAACACATCTGCATAATGCTAGGCGAGAGCAAGCTTGCTGGGTGCTTTCCATAAGTCAGCCAAAATCTGGAGGTAGTGCCTTGGGCAGAAGTTGAAAGTACTCTCTTATCTCATTCCTCAGAAGTCAGAACACTTCTGGAGCTGACTGTCTCTTTGTGAGACCTTGAATCAATAGTGGTGGTGAAACCATTTCTTTGTCATGCATGACATAATGTACCTTTTTTTCCCCCCAGTTATTCTTCTGTTGTGGGCCAGGCACCAACTCAGCAGACACCTCTGTTTCCTACTCACCTCTTTCTCCTTCTCTGGTCACTGCTCTAGCAAAGAACCATCTGATTCTGGCATAAATACAGAGAGGGTTAATAGAAGGTGAACAATGAAAATCCCTACCACTAAGCTTGAGAACTATCAACGAAAGAAAGAAAGAGAACTCTGTGGAGAGGGTAACAAGAGGCCCACTGGCTTCCAGATTCCAGTAAGATGAAACATGGGACACAGACCAAAGCTGTGACAAAGCAGTGTGACAAATGTAGCTTGCAGTCTTTTTTCCAGGACAGGAAAATCAGTGCAGGCTGTGAAAATTCTTGCTTCTGCCCAGTCTCTTTCCTGAAGGATATGCTACTGTTCTCAGAATTGGTGACAAGAGAAGGTTGTGAGGGGAAAGGTGTCCCAGGTACTACAGACAACAGACAGATGATCTACAAACCTCCTGTACAGGTGGAACAAGTAGGAGTTAGAGTAAGACAGAACTTACTTGGAGTCAAGAATGCTGGTGATACAGAAACAACTTTCCTAGGTGCTGCTGAGTGTTATCTCTGGCTAAACTAATCTGTCTGTATATTGAAATACTGAGGATCCTTCAAATGCTCCTCCATGCTCACACTACTAAGGTGTCAGCAGGACAATTGTCATGCCTTTGAATCAATGCCACCTCTCACTTGCCCAGTGTAGCTATCCAGAGTGGTCTAAGCAGTGAAGCAATAGGAACTAGAGTTGGAGATTAAAATCTAAAGAGATTGCCTACAGTAGCATGGTCATGTTGAAGAACTGAGACTCATTTGTTTGTTTCCCATTGCATTTTTGGTACCACAAATGACATCTGAAGCAGATTTGGCTTTTCACTGTGTTCCTTTATTTCTGGCTAATACCATTCCCGAGTACGGAAGGTTCAAGGTGGCTGGAGAAAACATTCTTTTCACTGACAAACGTCTCTCCAGTCTTGCATAGAAGAGACTGAGTACTTCTTCCCCTTTCAAGGTGGAGATCACACAACATCCCCGCTTCAAAACAAAGCCAACCCCCAAAAAGGCAGTGTGACAAATCTCTCTCTTCCCACTCTATTTCTGCTCCCTCTCCGAAAGGTCTAAGATGTCTAATTTATGGAACCCTTGGTTTTTCCTAGCAGTCCAAGTTGGTAGCCTACAAAAAGTTGTTGTGTCTGTGGGGATGTGCAAGGGACTAAGCCAGCATGCTGCAGGCTGTCAGACGGAGATTGCAGCAATGCCCCTGAGATGCTGAATTGAGGAAAAAAATCCTGCAACTGATTGTTCTTTTTTTTAAAATAAGTGGGGGTGTTTCTCTCTGCCCTCATGCAATCCACTACATATCAAAATCACCCTGTTCCTTTAATAGCAGGAAGGAAATAAGATCTGTATCTCTTGGGAACATACTTATAAACCCAACTCTCAGTTGCGTTCCTCAGTCTCCTCAGTCCCTTTGAACAGTAAAGATTCTCACTTTTGAGTCGCAGCAGCCTGGATATTAGATCACTTGAGGATGTTGTTTTTCTGCCACAACCTCATTAACATCTTAGCTTGGGTGTTGGTGCTCCTCTCCCTTGTTCGGGTGCCTAATGTTCTTATCGCCCAAAACCAGTTACTTTGGCTCCCGGCCTGGCATGTGTGGGCATTGGCAGCATTTGGATATTTATAGGAATTTCTACTTCCTTCTTTTCTTTGGGCCACTTCTTACTACAAGAATTCCTTGTTCCTTCCACGGTTCAACAAATGCAACACTCCCAGGGTGGTGTCTGGGCAACAGCCTTTATGTATGTACCTTGCCAGCTGCTGGGGCCAGTGCAAACAGGTATAATAGAGCAAGGCACAGGGAAAACAACAGCAAAGCCACTGCCTTTCTTGCCCCCTGCCATCTAGTTAGCCTTGTTGATTTGTTGTGTCACTGGTAAAGTCAACTATCCTGACACCTTGAGCACCACCATTACGTGATTAAAAAGGCTCAAATGCTCTGAATGTTTTTCTGGTTGAAATTTTCCTCTGGGCCTATACAGAGTGGCAGGAGGGCAGGCAGCGCAGACGGACTCTTTCAAAAACACTGCAGTGCTGGGTTTATAGAATCATAGAATGGGCTGAGTTGGAAGAAACCCTCAAAGGTCATCTAGTCCTTAACTACATTAGGTTGCCCAGAGTCTTGTCAAGCCTCACCTTGAATATCTCCAGGCATGGGGCTGCGACTACCTCCCTGGGCAACCTGTTCCAGTGTTCCACTACCCTGATGGTAAAGAACTTGTTCTCAATATCCAATTTAAACCTACTATTCTCCAGTTTGAAACCACTGCCCCTTGTCCTATCAACTTTACAAACAGTCTCACACCTTCTTGTAGGCTGTGTTTGAGCACTGGAAGGCCACTATCAGTTCTTCCCAGAGCCTCCTCTCCTCCAGGCCGAACAACCCCAGCTCCCTCAGCCTATCCTCGTAGCAGAGGTGCTCCAGCCCCCTGATCGTTTTTGTGGCCCTCCTCTACACCCACTCCACTAAGTCCAAGTCCTTCCTGTCTTGAGGGCTCCAGAGCTGGACACAATATTTCAGGTGGGGTCTCCCCAGATCAAAGTGGCAGAATCCCCTCTCTGGCTCTGCTGGCAGTGCTGCTTTTGATGCAGCCTCGGGTGCAAGCGGCCTTTATTTTGATTCGTTCTTTGAGGGGTGAAACAAAGTCTGACTCTTACAGAGGTGTCTTTACAATGCCCACTTAAACTTCCATCTGTTACTCTCTCTCTACTCATGGCAGAGAAGGACAACAGCAGTGAAAGTCTGTCCTGGAGCCTGTATACCCCAAAATTCTTCTCCCTCTGTGGTTTGAATGGGAGAGGAAAAGGCGCGAAAAGACCTGTCCATCCCGTCCCGTCTGCCCCCGCGCCCTGCAGCCGTGAAGCGGGCGAGCAAGGGACCCTTCCGGCGCCAGGGGTGCCCTGCGCCGGGCTTGCGCTGGACTCGGCTGGGGGCTGGCTGTGTTCTTCGCGCCTAGGAAGTGCTAACTCAGCCCTTTATCAGGGAAGGGCATAAATATAGGGGGGACTTCCCGCCTGGGGGTTCGTTCCCGCCTTGGAGTTCGCCCCCACCTGCATAGCTTCTGCAGAAGGAGCCCCTGACGCTGGGAAAGACAAGCTCCTGAGGGACAGGGCTGTCTCCGCTTTAACGGCTTCACCTTAAGCACCTCCTTTATGGAGCTTTATAGCTCTTAACGACCCTCGGAGGCTTCTGAAAGACCCGAAGGGACAAGCGTCTGAACTGCAAGCCATCCATTCTTCTGTAAGTAACTTTGTCTCAGCCTTATCTTGATATTGGGGACGCTATATATATATATTTAATAGCTCAAGCCTTTTCGAACTTATGACTTCCAAAATAGTCAAGTCCACCTGTGGTATCCGTGTAGATTTTCTCAACCAACTGAACCTGCTACTTAAAGCTAAATTAATTTCTGTATGTAGTTTTGGGGAAAATAAAATAACTATTTTTCTATAAATTCCTGACTTGGCCACATTAATTCCCTGCCTCCGTAACAGAGTCTCCTGACAGCTCCCTGTGTGCAGAGCAGCTCGAAGCGTTTCTGTCTGACCAGCAGGCCTACGACGGGAACGCAGGGCCACAAATTCCCCTCTGCCTTCCCTTAGCGGAGGCCCTGGCTGGCTTTCTGTGTACTACCCAACTGCTGTTTTCCTTGAAACATGCAGTAACTTTGAGACTCTTTCACTCTGAAATTCAGCTGAAATCTGTCATTATGTCTCTGCTGGGAGCTCAGCACCAGTAAGTGTGATTTTTAACCCACTTTTGTTTCTTTCGGAAGCCAGAGGAATAACACAAATGTTTAATCTAAGCTGCTGCAATCAAGACTTGGAAGGGGTGTGTGGGATGGAGCAGGACCCTGAATGCATGTCTGGAGAGAGAAAAGACTGCAGGGGACATATTTTGATCGTTCCTTATCAGAAGGCACTAAATGACTAGATTAGGAGCCATCACTTAAGAGTCGGCAGCATCCTCTGCGTCTCATTAACAGATGGTTCTGAGAGGCAACCCTGGAAATGCAAACTCATTCATGTTTGTGCTTGCTCTGTGCTGTGCCTCTCCTGGCAGCACTCGCTGGCAGAATCTGTTGGAAATTGACGTTTTGATTGAGGTATTGTTACAGAGGCTGATAGAATTCATCCCATTGCCTCAGACAGCTCTGTGTGTCATCCCCCCCCCCCTTCCCAACAAGAAGGAATTCTGTCAAAACGGCAGGAGAAACGCCGAGTGTAGGATCTCACACTCGTGACAGGCAAACTTTCTTCTCCCGTTGTAAGTTTTTTTTGTGCTTTCATTGCCAGGATTGTCCACACAATCCTCTACCCCAATTACCCATTGATTAGGGCTCCTCTGGTAATCTGCCAGATGCAGGTTTGTTACCAACAGATGGCAGAAAGCATTCGAGGTAATGAGAGAAAGGATAACGATTGCTGATCTGCATAATAATCAGCTTGTGAACAGGTTTCATGGCTTGTTCTGTTTCCACTGGCTCAAAGATTGCACTGTCAGGCAACCAGGCACCTTCTCTTGAGTTAAAGGAATAGTAATGGCAGAACCCATTCCTTCCAGCCGCAGCTAAGATTTCTGAAGACACACATACTCTCCACCCCTGACAGAGGTACAGATTGTGCCCAGAGTGCTACGATTGAACCTTAAATCCTCTTCTGGTCAAGACCTCTAACCAACCAGTGTGCTCAGAAATACTTTCCCTTCTCTCTTTTCCGAGCCAATCTTCCCCTAGTTCTACTGCAAGGCAGGAAGATCCTTGGCTTCCGAGGTCCAGCATCACCTTTGTGATGTCTAAGAATTCATCTGGAAAAAAAACTCCTTTCCACTTCCATGTGTTTGGGAGTTCTTCAACACATCTCTTCTGCTTTGCTTATTGAGACATCCACATACAAGTGTCTATCTAAAATTGTGTCTGAATCCTTGCAGGAAGAAGTCTTCTCAGGCATACTCTAGGGCAGTGTTACTGGAATTGTATGTTTCATAACTCACTGTTTTGCTATGCTGTGCAAGATCTGTACTATGGGGTTTTGCTGTTTGCATTTAGACTATTAGGAGCTGTCCCTGTATGAAGCAAGCCATGTAACACTCACCCCAAAATTGTCTTTGTACAAAGGATCTTGTGTTGAATGACTTTCTCAAAGAGTAGCCTCGCACATGTGCTGTTGGTACTCCTATTGGGCTGTTCTCCAACTGTTCCATAGGTGGGCTGGTAGATGTGGTGGAGGAGTTTCCACCAAACCCCTTTACTTTGTGAGTCCCTTTGTTCAAGATCTAGATGAGTGTGTGTGTTTGCTGGGGGTTGTGGTTGATTGGTTAGTTTTCTTTCTCAAATTTGAGCTTGATTCCACAGACAAGTAAATGCAGATGATTTCTCTGAGAATTATTTCTTTTCACCCTGGGTGCTGGTAATACAGCAGCCCCTTGCTGCTTCTCTGGAGGGATCACGGCTGCCACAACCTCATCTGTGTCTTGCAGAGCCATACACTTGTTGCTGGTAATTTTAGCTTCTGAACCTCACAAGGCGAGTGCTGTTTACTCCTGTCAGTGTGCTGCAGCTGTATCATCTGGAGCAAAGGGAGTATTTCTGGTTTTGAGCTTATACTGTAAAGCACAGAGCTTTACTATTAAATCTTGATGCTCTGCTACAGACATTGCTGTTGGTTACAGGATTTTCCTGTCCTTCGTCTGGTTTCTAAGGAAACAAGGCCTGAGCATCTGAGCTCATGCACATTTGTTTTACCTCTTTTAGTTTTTCCTCCCTCCTCCCTGTGTCTGTATTTTCCCTCTACAATTTGTAACTCTGTTTGCCAAGTGTGATTTTTATTTGACACTTACATTGTAAAGATATTGGCTTCCTGTAAGTTCACTGAAAATGGGTGATGGGGAGTGACTGTTGTTTGTGGCTGTACAGACAGCCATGCTGTACGCTCAAAGGCTGGGGTACCAGAGAATCCCTGCGAAAGAAAGAGTGCAGAAGGCTGTAACCAGGACAGAAACTCACCTGGTGCTGGGGCCCCTTAGATACATGTGGGTGCAAAGGCTGATTGATGTAAGAGCTGTCTTCTCTCATCTGACAACTGTTTGTGAAAGCTTATCACAGTAGTTACGGGACACCCTCCCAAGCTCCTTGTCTTCAGAAACTGCCCGTGACTGTCCTGATTTAGCACCAATACCTCTTTACTTATCCTTGTAGGTGTCTGCGAGATGCTTAGTGAGGCAAACGGCTGGACCTTTTGCCGTGCTGGTGAAACTGATGTTTCTAAAAGAGAGAAGGGAGCTTTTAGCCATTCTGTTGAACAGGTGACCCCTGATTGACTTGGGTTGTGCCCAGAAGCCTTGCAGAGAGGGAGGAAAGCTTGAGGCAGAGATTTCACCTGCGCCTGAGCTGGCATTCGTTTCTTCTGGCTTGTGGATGACACCAGCAGGCAATAAGACCTGACAAGGAGTGTGTGGGGAGGGAAGAGGAGGGAACAGAGAGAAGGACTTTCATCTTTTGGTGATGGCAAGGTATTTGCTGCAGAGAGCTTGGATATGTAAAGAGGACACGTATTCCTAAGGCAGGATCTCTCTTGGTGGAAACAATAATCATGACAAATGGGAGTCAACTGCGAGACTGTGTGTATCCTGACGGCAGCACGCTGGGTGGAAAAACAGACTTCTTGGAACTGAGCAGAGTGTAAGTACAAACAAGTGTGCAGGGGGGGTGGAGGGGTTTGGGGTTTACATTTTCTCCCAAAGAGCACTGTCTGTTAATACTTTCTTCCTGCTTTGCTGTTACGCAGCCACCTAATGCCTGCTGTTAACTGCTTCTGGGTGATCAGCGGACTCCAAGGTGCAGCGTTACTGTGGGGTTAACAATGCTCTGCCCTGGGAAATTGGGGCACCCTGCAGCAGGACTGTACAGGCCACCTGGGACATGGCAACAGCACAGGCTGCTTGTAAAGGCCAGAGCAGAGATTAGGGAGAGGTACTTCTGGTTCTCAAAGGGAAACTCTGTAACGGGGTTAGGTTGTGTGAGTGGAAGGAAGGCTTTTTTTGAGGATAAGAGCTGGAATCTGGACTGTGTCCTTCTTCCCCCATCCTTCCAAAAGACAGACTTATTAGCTGGTAGAGCTGAGGAACTTGGCTACTGGTAGAGGATAAAGCTACCAAACTTGGTTCCTGCTGAGGGAGGTTGAGCAGGACAGCTTCTGCCACTGAACTCTCAGGGACCATGTGTCTGTCCCTCTAGTTGCAGTGCTTCCTATGACGGACTGGAGCTTCTACATCAGTTTTTTAAGTCAAGGAAAGGAGAGTGAGGGTTTATTCAGGAGGCAAGAGAACTGCCTCTAGCCTAAAGACACAAGAGCAGAGGGCTTTAAATGTCTTTAGGCACATCCTTCTCCATAAGTTTCCTTGGAAGTTCTCAAGGCTACTGTGCAGTGTAATGTCACTTCAAGCCCATACAAGAGTTAAAATGCTGCTCTTTAGCAGGTGAAACAGATGCTCAAATGAATGAGGCTGTATTGCTTAAGGCAGCATCTTCAGTGAAGCAGTATCCAGAACCTTTCCTGCTGGCAAAAGCGAGGCTAAGCTTAGAAGCCACTGAGCTGCTGTTAATAGCTTATCACAGTTATTTTCTCTCTGCTGTTATCCTGGCTTTGTCTCCTGGCTTTGATCCACCTGGTAATACCATGCACCTCCTGTGAAAGATGTCCTGTGCAGTCTGGCTCCCAAGACAGCACAGAGGTGCAGGGGCTTATGTTCGATAGCAATTATTTGTTATTGATTGCAGTACACCTAAACACTTTCTCTGGCCTTTGTCTCTTTCAAATGACCATAGAGAGTAGAAGGGAGAGGGCTCAGAAAACAGGTAAGGCACATTTCTACGTGTCCCTGTCTGATCCTTATTTGCCTCATGCTTACCCAGAGTGCTACTGAACGCTTGTGTTTGCTGCTGCTGAAGTTGGTGCTCAGCACTCTTCAGAAAGAAATTGCAGAGTTTTCATTCTTTGTCCAGAAATAACCGGCAGAGCTTTCACTCTTTATCCAATACACCTGTTTCCACTTTCTTTCTTCCCTCCTTCTGCAGAAACCCTCAGCAATGCCATTTTTATGGCTCCAGAGAGTCAAACTACAGCAAAAGCATTGCCAGTGACTTCACAGAAAATAGTGGCTGGCACATGGCATCTCTAATTCCTTGTACTGCTTAATTAGTCTGAGAATGCTGAGCTATTCATTAGCACACATAACAACAGTACTGTGTGGTACTTCAAAGAGTGAATTTAAACTCCAACAGTCCTACTGAGATATTTTATTGCCTTTGGCTTGAGGCATTTCATTCCTAGTGAAGATGTCTGGCTTCATAGGTGCAGATTGTTTTATTTACAGATGGTAGGCTTTTAATTCCTCTCGAAAGGCACCCTTTCACAGAAGCCCCAGTTCTAGAGTGAGCCTGAGTGTCTCTGGTGTGCGATGTGGTGGGTAATGCTGAGCAGACTTGATACTTGTAGAGCCAAATCTTTCTCTTTGGTAAGAGTTGAAAAGCACTGCAACTACAAATGGTAAGGTTTTGGGTTCTGAATGAAGTATTTCACTCTGAAGAGGTTGTGGTGAGGCAGGACACTTTTTAAGCCTCTCAGTGCTCAGCAGCTCTGTCTAGGTAAGTGCAAAGGGCTGTGGAACAGGGATGATGCAGCTAGCGTATAGGCAGCAGATTGAGGTGGCTGCACTGATGAGGATTGTCAGCTGCTCTGTCCCTTCACAACGTTGCTGAATTGCAGTGGTGTTGGCTGCTGAGGATCTGAGTAGATGAGACAAATCAAAGTTCAAACTCTTAGAGGACAGTTTTTAATCTCTTCTTGAGCCAGGCCAAATGCCTCTGCTAAGCAGGAGAGAGGATGTGGTGGTGAGAAACATGTTTTCTCATGGTAGTTTATCAGAGATACCAAAAAACAACCCCATGAAGTTAACTTTGATACATGATGGTGGTAAAGGAGCTGCTATGCCTCTTTATCAGCTGATCCTGCAATGAGGATGCTGCTCCCCACTTAAGGGAAACATGATGGATTGCTGCAGGCAGGAGAGGGGGATTGCTTTGTAACTACCACAGTTTAATCTGCCAGCATATGAAAAATGCCACCATTCTGATTTTCTTCAGCAGGGCTCTGTTTCCTGCCCTTAGTCACTGCTCTGACCAAAGGGAAGGTTAGGGCTCTCTTTTTAAGTGAGTATTGATGATTTGCTTTTGTTTTGCCATCCTTCTCTCTGAATTTTAAGTTGTGACACTGAGCAAAGGACTCTGCATGCAGTCAACACCTTTTCCTCAGAACTGATGCAAACCAAACTGAAACAGGTCATGAAAAGTGGCTATTGGCTTAATGCTTTCATTCTTTGAAGGTGTGAAACAACTGAATACATCTTGGTTCTGATGCTTGCCTACTCTGTGGCCTTTGAGTCATAGAAGCACAGAATGACTTAGATTAGAAGGGACCTCAGAGATTGACTCCAACCTCCCTGCCATGGGCAGGGATGCCTCACAACTAGACTCAGCTGCTCAAGGCTTCATCCAATCTGGCCTTGAACACCTGCAGGGAGGAGGCATCCACAACATCCCTGAGCAGCCTATTCCAGACTCCCACCACTCTCATACTGAACAACTTCCTAATCTTCAGTCTAAACCTACTCTCCCCCATCTTAAAGCCATTCGCTCTTGTCCTGTTGCTAGACACCTCTCCAGCCTTCCTGCAGGATCTCTTGAAGTATTGGAAGGCAGCTATAGGGTCTCCCAAGAGCCTTCCCTAACCCTAGCTCCCTCAGTCTATCCTCATAGCAGAAATGTTCCAGCCCTTGGGTCATCTTTGTGGCTCTCCTCTGGACTCACTCCAACAGCTCTGTGTCCTACTTATGATGGAGACTTCTGAACTGGACGCAGTATAGAATCATAGAATGTGCTAAGTTGGAAGGGACCTCTAGAAATCATCTAGTCCAACCCCCCCTGAAATAAGCAGGGACATCCCCAACTAATCCAGTTGCTCAGAGCCCACCTTAAATGTCTTCAGAGAGGGGGTCTCCACCACCCTCAATAGTAAAGAACTTCTTCCTAATGTCCAATCTAAACCTAGCCTACTCTGGTTTAAAACCATTGCCATTTGTCCTAGCACTGCATGCCCTTTTAAACACTTTCTCCGTGGCTTTCCTGTAGGTCCCCTTTGGGTGTTGGAAGGCTGGTATAAAGTCCCCCTCAAAGCTTTCTCTTTGCCAGGCTGAACAGACCCAACTCTCTCAGCCCATGTTCACAGGAGAGATGTTCCAGCTCTCTGATCGTTTCTGTGGTCCTCCTCTGGACCCTCTCCACCAGGTCTATGTCCTTCATCTCTGTGGCCCTCAACACAAGAACACAGTACTGTGGGTGGGGTTTCACCAGAGCAAAGTGGCAGAATCACTTCTCTCAATCTGATGGCCATGCTTCTTTTGATGCAGCCTAGGGTGCAATTTACCTTCTGGGCTGCAAGCCATTGTAATGGATATATGTGATAAACTGGGGAGAATGATACCTGTGGCAGGTGGCTGTGGGACTATTTCAGGCTCTCAGAGGAAACAGGAATATAAGGCAGGCCTATTTCTGAGTCAGAAAAAGTTCTGCCATTGAGTATATGAAGGGTGTGAGGAAAGGAAGGCTCCCAAAGGAAGTGTTGAATGTTTTCTGTCCTCAGCCTGGATTGCTGCCAGAGCTGGTGATGGAATGAGTGCTGTGAGAGATTAAAGTTACACTAATCCAGATCATCCAGAAATGTGAGATCCCCAATCATGCACGGAGAGGCCAGAAAATTAGACTGTTGCCAGTCTAAACAAGAAAATACACTTTCCTACTGTTCCATGGGGACTATCATGTTGCAATCCAGTCACCTTATTGTGAGCACCTTGGTGTTTTCTTGCCACTCTTGCTTCAGCTCATCATTCCTCAGGTTCTGAGGCATCCTTTAAAGGCTGCAATCTCAGAGCAACTCAGCTGTTCAGTGCCTGATGGCTTAGTGCTGCTGCTCCCTTAGGTCCGTGGCATGTTTGGATCTTGATCACTATGTGCTTAAGTCTTTGAAGTTTACTATTTATAAAAGCAGCACCTGCAGTGATTATTGAAATGATCTCAGCTATGGACTTGGAAGTGCAGAGTGGAGATACATTGCTTGAGTATAATCAAACAGAAATTGCTGTTGTACAGCCTCACCAGGGCCTGCTCCTACACAGTGTCTGTAAGGAAGGCAGAGCTTGCATGAAGAGCTTCGTTTCATCACTTACAGTGTGTTGTAATTGCAATAACATTGGTCTGTACCAAAAGGCCACACCAGCCCTGCTCCCTTTCCTTGCCCAGGATACAAGCTTGTGGTTATTTTTTGCTGCTCCTCTGTTCACTTTATCCTCTCCTTGGGATGTTTTCCCATTTTATGGCATGACATCACCTCGCATACTCTGAGACATCTCATGACTGCCTTTTCTTCTCTCTTCTTTCTTTTAAGCTGCCCAGTAGACCTATTTTCTCTGGCACACACAACACTTTGTGCTTTAGTGTGGGCTGATGCTATAGGTGAAAAGCAATTGTAGTGACTCAAAATAGATGAAGAAGAGATTGGGACCAAACAAGAAACAGCACATACAAGAAATAGCACCGAGTGCACTACTTGCAGTTGTGTTGGTTTCTTTGGCATTCTGCTCCTGGTTCCTTTTGTTATAAAAAGTAGGAAATGTTGTTCCACCAAAAAAATCTGTGCACAGATGTCTTTCATCTGACTTGGCTACAAACAAGAGCAACATGAGGAAGACCATGAAAGGAGAGCATAGCGAGGTGGGCATTAATCTCTTCTCCCTGGCACCAAGTGATAGACCAAGAGGAAATCACAGAATCACATAATGTTACAGGTTGGAAGGGACCTTGGAAGGTCATCCACTCCAGCTCCCAAAATGACCTCAAACTGTGCCAGAAGAGGTTTAGATTGGGTATTAAGAAGAATTTCTTAATTGCAAGAGTGGTCAAGCATTGGAACAGGCTGCCCAGGGAAGTGGTGGAATCACCATCCCTAGAGGTGTCAAAAAAACCGTGTAGACACCGTGCTACATGGTTTGGTAGGCATGGTGGTGGTATTAGGCTGATGACTGGACATCATGATCTTATAGGTCTTTTCCAATCAAAACCATTCTATGATTCTATTTACAAGGCCTTGTAATGACAGGACAAGGGGTAATGGGTTTAAACTGGCAGAGAGGAGATTCAGACTAGGTGTTAGGAAAAGGTTCTTTATAGTGAGGGTGGTGAGACACTGGCACAGGTTGCCCAGGGAGGTTGTGGATGCTCCCTCCCTGGAAGTGTTCAACCCAGGTTGGATGAGACCTTGAGTGACCTGTTCTAGTGGGAGGTGTCCCTGCCTATGGCAGGGGGTTGGAACTGGATGATCTTTGAGGTCCCTTCCAACCTAAACCATTCTATGATTCCATGATCACTGTGGACACTAGCTTATAGATTTTCCCCTGGGAAGACAGCAGCCTCCATAGAAAGGCAGACAGACTCGGCACTTCTCTTGCTAGTTCTCATAAAACTCTAAGGGCCCAAATTGTAGGAAAGCCATAAAAGAATGGGATGTTCCTGCGTGTGCTTTCAGGTGTTGTACCTCAGCTACAAAAGCCCCTGAGGCAGACAGCCTCAAAGCCTTCAAGCACTCAGAGAAGAGGCCTCTAACACCATGAGACCAGGAAATCTGAACACTTAAAAAAAAATAGGTTCTTTGACATCTGCTTTTGGCCTTTAATACCTGTCACACTTTCTTTTATAGCAGAGAAGGGCAGCCAGCGACTTGGAAAACACAAGTGTTCCATCGTGGTCTGCTTACTGGGGTTGGGCTCTGGAAAAGGGACAAAAAATAAAAGGAAAAGATTAAAAGAAAGATGAGAGAGTGAGGAGAGAGTGATAGTGACAGCAGCTGTTCCATCTTGCTCTAGCAAGCGTTTCTGTCCTGTGAGGAGAGACAGCTCTGATGTAAAAGTGGAGTCAGCCTGCACAGCCGCAAGTGTGCCATGTGGCACGGCTGCACCTATGGTACACCATGGTGCCGTGTGGCTCAGGTCCCTCAGGCTTTACCTATGGGAGCCCTCAACACTCCATGCCTGTTTCTGTGTAATTGATAACCTCTGCCTCTTGCAAGAGGAAAAGTGAATGTCATTCCCTGACTAAAGCAGTGCCACTTCCCCCTCTAGAGAGCCCCTGCCAAACACTGTATCTGAAAAGAATCTTTATTGTGTGCAAACTTTCTTCTGCAGTTTACAAGCTGATTGATCCCCTGTGGGACAAGGGGAGAGTGCCAGGGAAGGGAAGTGTTTGCTTCTGCCTGTTCAAAACTAATCCTGAGACACAAGTGATCGCATGCTGGAAAGTGTTTCTGAGAATTACAAACGTAATCCAGTACAGCTGTTGTGCTAGCATGTCCCTTCCTCTCCTCTGGCAACTTCTTGGGCCCTCGGATTTTGAAGACCTGAGCAGGAAACATCCACACCTGGTTGTACAAACTGTTTCTGCTCATAATGAAACTCGAGCCAGCAGGACCCAATGCTCTGCATTTGTGTTACTGCCCTTGTGCTGTGGAGTGGTCTGTCAAAACTCTGGGCGAGTGCAGGGCACTCAGTTTGGCTTCCCCTGAAGGGCAGCGAGGTAGGAGGTGGTGCTTAGAAAAAAGGAGCTTCACCTGTTTTGTTGGAGGCTTCTCAGCCTTTCTCTGGCGTCAGGATGGTGCTAGAATCGAGTGGTGTTCTGTCTGCTGTAGACTTTGTCCTGAACGAGATTGATCTGCAAAAGGCAATGAGGGTGGGTGGGAGTGTGTGTGTGGGGAATAATCTGGTGCAAACACAAATAATCTCTGTGTGCTTTTGCACCAGGATGCGTTTGCCACAGTTCTGGGGGAATTTCTTCTTCCCTTCCTGAAAGAGAGGAAGGAGGGGGAAGAAGATATCCACTGTTTCCCATTAATTTAGCCACGTTTTTTAAATTAAAAGAGAGATTTGGAAAGCCTAACTGCTTTTGCAACCCCCACTACAACAATCCAAGCTGCTCACAAAGCTTGCAGGCTCTACCTCTCCAGTGCTGTTTTTCCAGTGATGGAGAAATCTATAGTTCTGGGCCCCTGGCATTTTTTACAGGCAGTAGGGATGTTAATGCCAGAATCTTGGCAACTTTCCAACCACAGTAATTACATTCTGCCGACCTGAAATTCTTCCTGCTTCTACACAAGGTCACTTTAGGCACTGATGGAGCTGGGGCTACAACCCCATGCCCTGCTTTGCCCTCCACTCCGTCCCCTTGGTCTACCCTCCGGTCACCTTCTCCTCGAAGGAGCAGAGGGCCCCTCGATCACTTGACGGTACCCAGGTCCTCCTAAAAAATCAAGCTACGGAAACGGGGCCTGAGCAAATCCCTTCAACTGCTGCCACTGGGTTTTGAAGTGTGACCTGAGATCCCTCTGTCCTTTGATAAGCCAGGGCTGGTATTTTTACCAGACAGTGGCTCTTTTCTTGTTCTCCCTTTGACCCCATTTGGAGCCAGCGTGACACAGCTAATTCGTGGAGGAAATTACATTTATTACTTTTCCTAGCAAATGCGCCCTCTCTGCAGCGCTGTTTCGTGCGGTGCAGGGCAGATGCAAGTCAGCCAGCCCATTTTCCTAATTTCATTTGGAAGGATCAGGAGACACCATGCTGGTCTCGCAGGCTGGGGGCTCAGGCGAGAAAGAAAAGGGCGCAGCAGGCTCCCGCATTGATGGAATCTATGGCATCGCCCCAAATGTTGGTTGTCCAACAACAAAAAAAACAAACCACGCCATAATAATCTCAAGGACAAAGTGTATCCTTCAAAACCAAAACAAACTGCCCTGACAAAACCAAACCAGCCTTTGTGACAGCCCTGGCTGGGAGGAAAGGATCTGGTGCTGGGGCAGTAACTCAGCTGCTTCAGTGTAGATCTGCTTGTGCTGCTTTTGTGACAGCCCTGTCTGGGAGCAAAGGATCTGGTGCTGGGGCAGTAACTCAGCTGCTTTAGTGTAGATCTGCTAGTGCTGCTCTTGCCTTCCCGTTCTGCAAGGCAAAGCTGACAAAAGGCTCGACCAGGAAACTCTGATATTCAGGGCAAACCTTTCTGCATGCCGTGTCTGCAGTCTTCTCTGTGACTGTGCTCAGACCTAAATCTCCAGCCACTAATCCCACAGGTTCTTATGTATTAATTCCTTACGGTGCCTCTGTGCTGGCTTTTCTCTTATGCCTAGGCTGTCTTTGATGTCCCAGCTTGCAGGTTTTTAAAATGACACAACCTAGGAAGGATTATGGGGGGATAAAACCTGTGGGAGAGACATGCTGGCCAGCAATGGGACTATATTTGTTGTAAGAACGCTTTGAGTCAAAATTGCAGAGTTATCCTGATCTACAATCTCTGTTTTCCTCTTGCCTCTCATGTTTTGTCCATTTGTTTTTCTTGTGGAGGAGGTGCTGGAAAGAGGCATAAGAATCACATCTGATGTAATTATACAAAGGTGGTTTGGGCAGACATCAGGATGCACTTTTAAGCTGTCTGAATTCAGCAGTGCTGTCAAAACAAATGTTGCAGAACTTGGGTTCAGATTTGTCCTTTTCAAGGGGACACAGTCTTAAGTTGTGCCAGGGGAGGTATAGGCTGGATGTTAGGAGGAAGTTCTTCACAGAGAGAGTGAGTTGCCATTGGAATGGGCTGCCCAGGGAGGTGGTGGAGTCCCTGGAGGTGTTGAAGAAAAGACTGGATGAGGCACTTAGTGCCATGGTCTAGTTGATTGGACAGGGCTGGGTGATAGGTTGGACTGGATGATCTTGGAGGTCTCTTCCAACCTGGTTGATTCTATGATTCTAAGTGAAGCATCATTCATAACAAACATCCACATGACCTCCACCCCTAACTGAGTTAAACACCTGTATGGGTTTGAAAATGTCGGGTGAAGAGTCAGGCAGAGAAAATGTAACTGCATTTCTACTTGAATCAGACCTAATTCAGCCCTCTGTGAAGGTTTAATCTCTGCAGTGGATGGTGCTGTGTCTTGAAGCACCTAACACAGAAGTGCTGGGGCGAAGTCAGATCTGCAAATAACTGTGAAATCGCATGAATGGGATACAGCTAAAAGCAGCATAGCTGAAGGTTAAGAAGACTAATCTGACAGGGAAGGCAGATGACCGCCTAGTGTTAGAGCTGGCTTTTAAAGTGTATTAACCCAATTTTCTAACCTTGCAATCAGCTGCCTCAAAATACTACTGCCTTTGGCTTTGAGCCAAAGCATCGCCGTGCTCCATGGAATTACAATGGCCTAAAAAATAGACAGATTTTAAAAACAAAAGAAAAAGAGAACTCAGCAAATGTGACACCCTTGCTTATGAGCTTTTGCTGTTGTGTTCAATGCAGTGCAGTCCACTGTAAGCCAAGGCAGTGAAAAATGGCATCGTGCATTCTGATTGCGTGGTTCTGGGGCATGCAGGTGTGCCCAGCTGTGCCACTGCGTTGCTGGTCAGAAGTGGGACATGAATGGGCTTTGGCACATGGTCATGCTGGCCACTCGCTGCAGCGTTCAGTCCTTCCTGCCACGATGGCACCAGGCTCCGGCAGACAATTTGCTTGATTCAAAAGCACCGGTTTAGGAAGCGGTGGGGAGGCTGCAAGACTGAGTAGGTAAAGAGAGTGCATGTTTGCTGACAGGCAAGAAAGCAAGGCAAGGAATAGGGCGAAGCCTGCAGATGGGAGAATTAGTGCCTGCTGTTTGTGGGGCAAGGGCAGAAGGAGCTGCCTGCCAGAAATCTGGTGCTGACAGAGGGGTGCACACGCGCAGGCACATGGAAGGAAGCGTGTGCGTGTCCGTGAGTGCATATGGCCCTGCCCATGTGCTTAGACATGTGGCATGTTTGTGCAGATCCTCTATATGTATAAACACACCAGGAAGAGGTCTGCCTCTTCAGAAGGCACGCACAGTTTGGGGTGAGCTAACACGTTGCTTCCGTGCAGCTTGCTTTATTAGGAAGCGCTGAGTCCCTTCTGCCCTGCAATTGCAACGCTCCGAGGAGCGCGCAGCAGATAACCTTGGGAAGATGCTGGGGCTGGTGGCCCTGCGGGAGGGAGCAGAGGCGGGGACCGCGGTCCCGCTGCGTATGGGGAGGGCGATGTGACGCTGAAGCCGACACTGTCACCGCATCCACGCTGAATTTTAAGAGCAGCCTCAAGGCTGGGCTTGAGGCCAAATTTGCCGACTGTCCACAGGCGGGACTGGGCTGAGGGTGAAGCAGGCAGCGCATTCAGGAAGAGCGCCTTGAATGAGCTCTGTATATTTACTCGCCGCACAGGCAGGTCCCTGCGTGCCTTGCCTGCCCCATCTGCTCTTGTGGCGATGGCACATGACTGACAGGCACACAAAATACCCCAGGCTCTGCCTCAGTTGTCACCTGCTGCAGGGGCAGCTGGGATTATAGATCCTCTGCAGCTCAAGACTGGTCCTGCTTCAATCCTCCTCCCTGGTTTGCCCTGCTCAGGTGAATGTTTTGCAGCCGTGTCATGGTAGGAAATCCTTCACCCCTTTTGTAGCTCATTCACCCTCTCCTAAACCAAGTTGCTGGTGGCTACCTGCCACTGCTGGGACCTTTGAGGTTCCCAAGTGGAGAATCTAGGTGGGACATAGCTTTGTGTTTGGTGTCACTGCACTGAGCTGTACCTAGGCATGCATGTGGTGCAGTACTTGAAAGGCACTGGACATGCAGAAAATCTCTGTGCAGATCTGGTATAAAGTTTTTAAGCGACCCAGTAGAGAAGTTTCTTGTGCTGAACTAAGCATAGAAGCATAAGCAAAAGATAATTTACACAAAATATGCATGAACTGGAAAATTTGCATGTCAGCCAACTCTCCTCTGGCATAAGCTGATGTACTGCATCAGCAAATTGCGAAATGAGTGGGTCTTATTTTCCTCTAAAAATCAGTTTACTTTGAAGAAATAGGCAACATATTTCTGGCTGTGGTTACATTATTAAGAGCACAGCAAAACACAGACATGGATTTTTTATTTTAGTTGCTTGGCCTCAGACATAATGGCTTGTTTAAGTTTCCTACCTCTCTCTCTCTCTCTCTCTATTCCCTCTCTCCCCCTCACACACTTCTAAAACTTTGAATCTCTAAATGCCAAAGAAGCAGTCAAAACCTGTGTGTCTTTTGGATAATGTCATATTAAAATGTTTTGCTGGACAAGGTCCTGTCCAGGAGCAATTTGCTATGGCCTCACTTGAAGTCTGTTGGTGAACTAGAGCTGAGTCCATGTCCCAGAGATGTCTCTAGGCTTTTCTTACTGATGGATTTGTCAAGGGAAAGAGGAAGCCTTGGAGTCAATCAAAGAGCACAGGGAAAGGTGGCAGGTTAAAAAACACAGATTTGAGCAACGCATTGCTTAAAAGCAACATCAGCAGCAGTTAAGCACCTGTGAGGTAGATAGCAGTAGGCAAGGGCAGCATACAAGTGTATGAAATGTCTCTTTCCAGCCCTGGGATGCATTCTCTTGCTTTTCTCATGCCTAAACTGAAGCTTTGTCACTTGTCAAGGATCCAAGGAGTTTCTGTGTTCTGCTGACAGTTACATTGAACCTGCACAGAGGCATCTGCATAACCTGCCTTTTACTGCTGCAAAGACTTCCAAGATCTGGTGGAGTCACCATTCCTGAAGGTGTTCAAGAAAAGATTGGATGAGGCACTTAGCACCATGGTCTAGTTGACTGGCTAGGGCTGGACAATAGAGTGGACTGGATGATCTTAAATGTCTCTTCCAACTTGTTTGATTCTATGATCTGAGTGTTCATTTATAAAAACGGCTACCACCACTGGAGGTTCAAGCTGCTGCCTAGAGCAAAACTTGAGGCTACAAACTCTGCTTGCTTGTCAACATGGAGAACACAACAGCAGTTTGCCAGGTGTGAAAAGGTGCTAGGTGAGATGGGAAGCCCTTAGCATGTGTTGGGTGGTTCCTGGTTCACAGAGTCACAGAATCTACTTGGTGAGAAGAGACCTTCAAGATCATCTAGTCCAGCCTTCAATCCAACACAGCAGGGTCAACACTAAACCACGTCCCTAAGCCATTTAGGTCCTCATGCCATTTAGACACTTTCAGGGATGGTGACTCCACTACAGCCCTGGGCAGACCACTCCAGTGTTTGAAAACCCTTTCAGTGAAGAAATATTTCCTAATATCCATCCTGAACCTCCCCTGGTGCAACTTTTAATCATTTCTTCTAGTTCTGTTCCTGCCACCAGGGAGAAGAGACCAACTCCCACCTCACGCCAACCTCCTTTCAGGGAGTTGTAGAGAGCAATGAGGTCTCCCCTCAGCCTCCCCTTCTCCAGACTGCACAACTCCAGCTTCCTCAGTTGCTTCTCATAGGACATGCATTCTAGACCCTTGATGAGCTTCATAGCCCTCAGTTAAATTTGCCACAGGACCCTCCGCTTTGTGGGTCATTCCAGTGTAGAGGACTACATATGCTAAAGCAGTGCTGGGATGACTTGCAGCAGTATCTGGGTGATACCATAGGCTTGGAGGAAATTCTGCAGAGCAGTAAGCTGGGAGTGCTGTACAAACTGTAAGGGATATTGCAACCCACTAGGCAATGTGCAGAGTCCAGTTGCTGTTTCTGGCACCTGTCAAAACAAGACAGAGGCTTTTTTGGAGAAGCCAAGTCCTTCCCTCCAAACTTTTTGCAGGCTGCTTTCAGGTTTCAGCAAACAGCTCTACACTGCATTTCTTGGCAGGCCTGCTCCCCAGTGAAGAATGAATTAGGTGAGCAGAGCTTAGGAGGGGCAGCAAACAGTGCCACTATGGGTTGGATAGATTTCTCCCTTGGATACATAGGCATTAAAAGCCAATTTGTGGTAAGACGGGATAAAAATCCCTAAACAACCCAAAACCCACAAAACAACCCAAGAAAGTGTTACAAAACAACTACCAGAGAAAACATCTTGGCTGTATTTAAACAGGGAGGAGAGGGCAGACCCTAACCTGGCACAGAGGAAGATATCAAACATGCAGGAAGCAGTGGGAGGGTAAGCAAACTGCAATGGTCAGCGGGTTGGAGGGAGTGCTCCCAGCATCCCTGGGGAAAGGGGCTTTCAGGGAGTGGTGCAGCCTTCCCTGGGAAAGGCGCAGGCTGCCGAGGGAGGTAGGTGAGTCACCACTCCTGGATGTGTTTGAAAGCCCCGTAGGTGTGGTGCTTGGGGATGTGGCTTAGTGGTGGACTTGAGAGAGTAGGCTAAATGATGGGACTTGGTTATCTTGAAGATCTTTTCCAACCTAAATGATTCTGTATTTCTGTGGGCTGAATTTCAGGGAAGAGGGGGCAGAATGGACTGTTGCTGGCAGTGTTTGTTCCTGCCTTTGAGCACATCAGTGGAAAGCCACCAGAGTCAGTCTCTGATCAGCCTCAAGTCAAACCTGTAACAAGATGTTTTAGTACCAAAGGTATGTGTCATGCATTCATTCTCCCATCAGTTCTCCCTCTTCTTTTGCTAGGCTCCTTCCAGCTGCTGCTATTTACTTCTAGTCGCCCTTCATGAACCTCTTCTGGTACCGGCAGATACGCTGGAGCAGCTGACAGGTTGTTCCTTGCTTGAACTGGCCCACAGTGGAGGGTGGGCTGCACCTGATGGTGATGTTTTTTGGTGATGTTTTTGGACATCACCAAAAAGTGAGACACTTCCACTCTGTGTAATTCCTCTCCTATCCAAAGGGAGGAATGAAAGGCCATTTTAATAAGTATGCCCCACACAGTATGTCCACAAGTCTCCACCTGGCACCCTCCCTCCCAGCACAACACACATGTAAGCTACTTCCAGATTGCAAACATAGATGTTTAACTGTGATCTTTATTTGTTTGGCCTAAGAGTTAAGTGTCTGAACAGAACCTTCAGCAGAATTGAGAGCTCAGTTTAGCTTGTGAGCCCAGATAGTTCTGATCTCCTCTCCCACCTAGCCGATTTTTTTCCCCTTAAAAACAAATAAGTCATCTTCCCAGAAAAAGCTTCATTCTGATTGTGCTGAACGATTTAGTACCTGCCTTGCTCAGAGCTCCAACAACCCATTCCCAGGTGCGTACTTGCTGGAGAAGAGACACAGGATGCTGGGGAGTAGTTTTGATGGCTTCTGTTTAAAGCATTTCAGTGTGTGGGAAAGAATTCAATAGCCACTGTGTTAGAAGATGAGTGCAAGAGGGATCTCTTCGGCAGCCCAGACCCCCTCCTCTGCTGAGATGCCTTCCTGAGTGCGAAGAGTACACTTCTCCTCTAGCCAGTCTGGTAGATGTCATTTACTTCTGCAAGGTGGAGCAACCTCAAGAGGAGACTCAACTTGCCTGTGGATCAGGACTCCAACCTGGGTGCTGGGCATCAGGGAGTTAGATGTGGCTGTGCTGCACTCTGTCCCCTAGCCTCTTTCAGACAGGCTTAAAACCCCTTACACCTGGTGCAGTGTGTACACCAGTGTATATCCTGGGGGCATCTAAGCTCTTTATTATTACACAGGTAATAAAAAAGCCCAAATATTCCCCCATCCATCTTTCCCTGAACTACTGATACATAAGACCTTCACCTTTCTTCTGGCTTTGTCAGCTTCCCTGCTTTGTCTCCTTAATAAACCCCTCCTCCTCTTTAAAGTACTTTGTGACAAGAGTTACTGAGCTCTTCCAAACTCTTTCCTCAGAGTCTTGCAAGAGTATTCACAATGTTTGTAGTGACTTTCTCGTTTTTTTGGGATGTATCTTGCTGGAGCCACCAGACCCTCTTCCTATCTCTAAATAGTCTAGCCCTGAATATTTCATGTCAGCTGGACAAGAAGAGGCTCAGGGGAGTCCTTATTGCTCTCTACAACTACCTGAAAGGAGGTTGTAGCCAGGTGGAGGTTGGCCTCTTCTCCCAGGCACCCAGTGACAGAACAAGAGGACACAGCCTCAAGCTGCACCAGGGCAGTTTTAGGATGGATGTTAGGAAGAAGTTCTTCAGAGGAGTAGTGATTGGCTTTGGAATGGACTGCCCAGGGAGGTGGTGGAGTCACCATCCCAGGAGGTGTTTAAAAGGAGACTGGATGTGGCACTTGGTGCCATGGTTTATTTGATTAGAAGGTGTTGGGTGATAGATTGGGCTCGATGATCTCAAAGGTCTTTTCCAACCTGGTTAATTCTGTGATTCTGCAAAGCAGGCATTCAACTCCATCAGATGAATTTGTGCATTATACAGGTCAGTTTCTGGCATTTGCCCATGGTGCAGCCAAGCAAGACCACTGACCTCATCTGCAACAGGCTGAATCTGATCCAGAGTGCTGAGCCATGAGGACAACCCAGGTAATTTTGCCCACCTTTTCACTTTCCCCAGGGGAATCTGCCTCACCTCGTCCCTCATGGTTTAGTCATGTCCTGAGCCATTTTGCTAGAGCTTTGTCTTATGTTTGTCTGTCCTAGAATGTGTTTGTGTGGTACAGCAGCAGCACTGTGTGCAACATCAGGGTTTGAGGCTGCCCCTGTGTCAGAGTGCAGGCCAGCATTTCAAAGCAGCAGGAGATCATCCAGGCCACTTTGATTGAAGTAATTCAGACTCCCAGAGGGAGGCTGCACAGATTGGTGCTGTTGGATTTCATGGGAACCAATGTGTCCAAATATAGAAAAAAGAAACCACAACTGAAGAGAAAAATATTTGTGAATCTACTAAGGCCACAAGGATGTAGTTCAGTCCAAGGTGAAACCTGGAGGAAGGAAATACAGCACTGGTGAAATATGAGAAGTGCTTTTAAATTCTCACAAACAAAGATACCTCTTGTGACCATGGCCCTTCCTTCTGCTGTATCAACACTTTGGCGGCAGCAGCTTGGGAGTCTGAAATCAGTTTCTAAACCCTTGACCTCTTAGTGTGAAAAAGCAGCAGCAGGAGGAGGTGGATTTGCTGAGGATAAAGCTCTTATCCACAAACTGTTTATTGTTTAATATCAATCTAGGGACAAAGATAGGCATAAACCCACGGGAAGCACCTATATTCTGTGTCCGTTCTAATGCCGCACAGGACGCGTGCCAGGCCAGCGGGCCGTGGGGTGGCTGGGCTCATACTCTGAAGCTTGCCAGAAAACTGGGTAAATTACAATTAGACACAGAGTCTTTGAGCAGGTGCTGTTACATTTGTGTTTATCTGGAGCAGTGCAGCTCCTTCTTAATTCTAAATTATTTCATTGTTTTGTTGTGGTTTTTTTTTTTAATTAGTTTTTGCTCCCAAAATCGGTACCCAAAAGGCAAAGCTGGCGTAAAGTGAAATTAAATGGTTTGGTGGATGGGGCTTTTCCTGCCTTTGTTCATACTTTCTCCACTCTGAGATGTCCTATTTGCAAATACAATAAGAAGAGACTTTCTTTCTGGGTTTAAAAGGATAGAGATAGGATGAAGAACTGGCAAGGTGAAGAACATCAAGAGATTGCTTTTCTATCTGGTGCTGAGTAACTGAGTGTTTACCCTGATCTGTGTGGCATCCTAGAATATATCCCAAGGCAGGAACTTGGCTCATTTTTCCTCCTGGGCTGTCCACAGAAACAGTTTTAGGGGATGCAAACCCAGGTCTGATCATTTTCTCCAAAATGTCAATCTCCTCTTTCTTGGACACCGACAGCTAACTGCACAATATCCACCTCTAGCCTTCACAGGCTGTTCTTTCTCCTGGGAAGCCTGCCTGCCCATTTCTGGTGGTCTCTCTAGCAATATCAACTACTTCACAGCTCTGAGCCCTGCGACAGAGTCTGGAGAGCTGCTCAGTCTCATGGCTGCATGCCTGTGCTCGGTGGGAAGTTATATGCCAGAGAGCAGTGGCCTGGCACTAGTGGTTAGGTGGTGCTTATGGCATGGCAACAGAAACGTATCTGGAGGCTCAAAGGGGGATAAATGTTTTTAAATGTCAGTAGTTGACAGCTGACTGCAGCAAAGGTTCCTTCAATGCATGAAAGTAACAAGTTCAGTAACAGTCTCTAGCCTGTTCCCTGTCCAAAGCTCTATCACAGTGACCACCTTGGGTTTTGGTGGCAGGAAATCTGAGCCTTGGGTGCTCCTTGAAGCCTGCTCTGGCCTTGCTCAGTCATCTCTTTTCTTCCCCTCCCGAGTATATAAGTGTGTTACAAAGGAAATCTGCTAGGCAGAGTATCAGTGCTTTTCTATGCCAAGGCAGGGTCATTACTGCCTCTGATGATTTTGGCACTGGCAGAACGATGTCATAGCAGCATGGATGTCTGCTCTGATCTTGTGTCTCTTGACATTTCTTCCAGGGCACTTCTCTGCCTCGATGGAGTATGCAGAGACAAAGAGCTGCTCTTATAGTGCCTTGTCTCAAAAAAAACTGCTCTAAAGTTTGGAGAAGGACATGCTGCCCATCCAAGGAAAATTTGTGGACTCCTCCTACTGCTGTCTGCCACAAGTGGCAAAAATCCTCCAACTCTTCCATGACACCTGCCAACTTGTTTCTGGTCCACACTGTGCTCCTCTAATGGCATTTCACCAGCTCCTCATGCCCTGTGACCAAATGTACCCCTTCACCAAATACACCACGTGAACTGTGACCTGCCTAGGGCTGTGTACATTCAGTGTTCCACAGGCCCTGAAGGCTTTTGTCTCACTCTGTCTTCTCTGAGAAGCAGCACAGGTTCTTCAGTCTTAGACTGCCCTGGCTGTTGCTCTTTCTTGTCCTAGGCTCACCCCTTCCCTGCAGGACTTCAGATGACCCCAAACATCTGGGGCATCTGGCACACACATCAGCAAGAAAGGACAGTCCTGAGCTCTCCAAGCTGAGCATGTTCCTGACTCCTTGCTGCCTAGGAAGCATGGGGCTGGGCTGCCGAACGGCTGCCGAACGGCGTCTGCAATGCAAGCAGCATCTCCCCCTCCCCACCCCCAGACAGACCCAGATGCCAGGGTCGGCAAGTGAGGGCACCACGAGGGGACCTGCCAGCTCTGCCACTGCAGCTGCTCCCTCTGTTGCTGGCAGCTGGGCTTGAATATTCATGGCAACAAAAGATTAGCACTGTGTGTGCTTGGCACTGGAGGCAGATAAACTTTCTTGAGGTGCCGGTGGCTCTGTTCTCATCCCATTCAAAGAGCTCACTCCCTCTCCCCCACTCCACTTGTCTGCTTCATCCACCAGCTGATTCTCTTGCTGTACAAATGGCCTCTGTTGGGTGAGGGAGGCGAGCAGCTTGATTAAGCATTCAGCAAAGTGGTTCGGAGTCCAGACAAACTAGGTGGATCTTGCCAACACTTGCACTCAATTGGCACCCAGGAAAGCCAGGGGAAAAAAGCTCATTTTAAAAATAGGCAACATTTTGCAAGGCATCAGAGTGGGCTTGTGAACTGCTGTCCCCTGCTCAAGTGATGTAAACATTTAAGACCATCACTCCTTCCGACTTCCACTGAGATTTAGAGGTTTGGGTGTCTTAACTTAGGCCTTCCAGTTACTTACAAACTTTTCAGTCACCTCACAACATCACTGATGAGTTTAAAATGCTGTCTGCTCCCTCCTTGCTCTGAATTGCCCTGGAAACAGAAGAAAAACACAGTCTCAAATTAACGGTTGTTATCAATTATTGGTGCTGGTCAGAAGTGGAAGAGGAGAAGTCTGTGGCTTTCCTGCTTTTGCCACTAGGTTGTTATTTGTGAGAGGAGCCTGGATTTGTGACAAGTTTGTAACCTAGATGAAGCTGAGAGCACAGGATGGATGACAGCTTTGAAAACTGCCTCAGGTGAAGGGATGGCCAACCTGAGCAGACAGAAAATGTGAGGTGCCAGAGTGATGTGAATTGCTCCTATGACAGTCTAGGAGTCAGTCTTACTTGTATTGCAGCCCTAACTTTTGCCTGGGCTGACAGGGCTGGGTCATATTTAGCCCAGAACTGATGGTTGCTTATGCTTGGAAGAGTAACAGGGAAACAGTGGCTGGAGGGTGAAGAAGGATTGGTTATAAATGACCAAGCAAAACCATCAGCATGACAGCAGTAGCTTTCCAATGTATTCAGAAGCAGGCAGAAGTAGTTGGGCTATCAGACTATCTTCCTCTCTCACCCAGTACAGCTTCCTTTTCCCACTCAGGCAAGGCTGGGGGCAGGGTGAGAACTGTAACCAGCTGAGCTGCTTCGTTTCTTCAAAGGCCCTGCTCAGGCTGTGCTGCTGCAGCTCTCCCTCAGCAAGTCTGTTGCTCTAGCCATGTGCTGTGCTGGGAGTCGAGGTGTCCAACCCAGGCTTGTCAGCTTCTCCTTCAGGACTTGTCTTTAGAAGCTAGACTTCGTGACTCCCAGATGAGTGCTTTGTCAGAGTTAGTCCTTGGTAGACAGAGCAAACTCATCCACCCAATTGTAAGAGCAGGTCTCTTTCCAGTCAACAAAGCAAATCATCTGAGCTGTTCCAACTCTCTGCTTTTGAGTGGGATGAACCACAGCTCAGAAGTGTCTTTATCCTTTCAGTTGCTAGAAGAGAGCGTAGACAACCCGATCAAATGTAGGTATCCACTGTGGGTAGGTCAAGTGGCTGAACTATCTCCCCAGAGCAGCACCCCAAAGAACACCAACACCTCCAAAACTGTCTGAAGTCAGAGTAGTGAACCACACTCAGCCTCTGAAGAACCGTAAGTGCGTTTGGCACCATATAATACAGCCTTGTGCTGACAGTGAGGGGAGAGCAGTTCTCTAGCAGTTTTCCCCAAGACATCATGTAATGAGGCTTTGGAGGCCCAGCAGGAAGCAAACACCACAGAAGGCTACCTGATGGGGTCTGCTCAAAAGTAGCCAAATAATTATCTTGCTTTGGCAAACCACACAGATCTTCAAATCAGGGTCATAGTAACAGTTTATTATGTGCTGCTGTGTGGGAAATGAGAATAATTCAGAGTTTTCAATAATTTGCTAAAAAATCGACTTCTAATGCCAAAAGCAAGGCTGCTGCATTGCTAACCGTTCTCCAAGGATGACAGTGGGGGAAGGAAAGAGCTTAGGGGCATGGCCACCTGCTCCTTCTCCATCTGACACTGCCACAGTCACGGTCTGCCCAGATTTGGCTTGACAGGTCTCTGTGAGGACAACTGAAACAACCTCATTAGAAAGACGAGTAAACCTGCTCAGAAATGAAAGGTAAAACTTGCTTCTGCCAGTTACTTCCACGGGTCTGTAGGGAAACTTCACTGGGTGTGAAGTTACATTGTAAGGCCCCAGTCTAGGACAGTCCACAGGTCTTCTGTGAGGAGAAATTGTCAACATGCTTAGTTGGACAGCTCTGTTCAAAGCTAATGTTTCTCCTCACAATTTAGTTTCCCTTGGGCTGTTAGGTGGCTGCCATGGGCTGGGAAGCCAGATCAGGCCTCTCAGCTACCCATTGCTCACTTGCTTTGAGGGTTCACCTGCAGAGATGTGCCACAGCATTGTGCTGGTTCGTTCCCAAGCACCAGCAGAACTTTTCTCACCTCTTTAATATTCCTTTTTGTTTCTCTCTCAAGCCTCAAGTAGGATCTCAAGAGTCTTCCTTCAGCAGATCATCATTTCCTTCCTCCTTTCACTGGTTGTAACAGAGCTGATCTACTTGGGGATGCCCCTGCTTATTGCAGAGGGGATTGGACTAGATGACCTTTGGAGGTTCTTTCCAACCCAGGTCATGCTGTGATTCTCCATTTGCAAACAGGGAGCATTTACCACCCTGGGCATTAGCTGACGCCTCCCCTAGGCCGCATTACCACACACAATGCAGCATTTGTCACTGTCGCATTCTGGGTCACGGAAATGCTGCTTACCTCTTCCACGCTGTGTGTCACCAGCAGCTCTGCCTCCTTCACTCCCCTCACAGAGGAAAAGGAAAGCCATCATTCAGCACAACGACTTTTATCGGATCCAGGCACATGGAGACGCAGGCTGGAATGAAACTTTCTCACACACACACACACAGAGCAGACTGACACTTATTCATGGCTTTCAGCCTCTCCTGAGCTATCTCTCTGGGGTCATTGCACTGACCTGCCCAGACAAGACTGCCTTTGCTCGCACCAGAACCACCAGTGTGGCCAAGCTGTTGATTGCGACATCTCAGGTGCTGTGTGATGTCATCCAGTTGTGTGCTGCAGCTTATTTGCTGCCAGTTTCTCTGGAGGAACAGAAATAACAAAGCATCTTCTTCATGGCAGCAGTGGGACGAGGCAGCTTTTCCCCAAGGAGCAGCCTCTGGGGCAGCCCTGCCTCACTCCTAGACATAACCATGGCAGCAAGGGTGATTCATGTGGAGAGCAAGGCCACCTCAGCCTGACTCATCTGGCCCAGGATATTAGGCCTTCACCTGCTGTTATCATTCTAAATAAAAAACTTGACTAAATAGGGGGGAAATCCTTTCCTAATGTAGACTGAGTGTCTGGGAAGGTCCTTAACTACTTATCAGCATGGGAAGTGTCTATCCAGGCGCAAGGCCTCATCTTAAAGCGTGGCCTTTCTGCTGGCATTGGAAAAATGGATGCAGGGCAGAGCTGAAGTTCAGGACTCCCTGCTCTGAACTCTGCTCTGGGAGGCTCCTTTCTAAGAGCAAGCCCTGCTGCTCCTCACTTCACTGCCATTTACAATCCAGATGCTCCAAGATATAGGTGCTTAATAGTTATTGCAATCAGTGGGCCATCCTGGAGGCCACCACCCTAGGTGTTCTTAGAGATACTGCCTACTTATCAGTACATTTAGCATCTGAACTTTAACCCTGGGAGCTCTTACTGTTGCTCAGAGTGACTTCTCCTGCCTAAAAACCTGTACTGGCAGCTACAGCCAGCACTCTGACCCCACTGCTGCTGGTTGGCTGGCCTGCCACTGGAGAAGTACAAGGGGACTTGTGTCTCAGGACACCCATGGCAGCAGTCTTTATCCAGCGCCAGAGGAGAACTCCTTTAAGATATGTTTATTGATAACATTGCATTTTTTTAAACTTACCTCCTGCACAGAAGTTGCACAAGTGCAGGGCTAAGGAGATGCTGGAAAAATGAGGAGGATCTGCAAAAGGAGGCCTTTTCTGTACATTAACTCTCAGTGCTAACAGACTTTCGGTGAGTCTGAGAAATGCCGTGAGGCTCTTCCAGTTCAGAAGAGCTACAAGAAAATGAGGCCGCTAATCATTTCCTAAGCACAAGTGTGATTTAGAGGGCCAGAGATAAGAGCTGTGCTAGAAAATCAAAAGACAAAAGGAACCAAAGAAAGGTGGAGAAACAGACTTGCCAGATCCCCAGGCATCTGACTGCAGGATTTTAAATAACTTTAAAAGAGTTTTTAAATAAGGCAACCTGGCAGCATTCAGCTTGCAGAAATCAGAGGCAGAGACTAATTTGGAGCCTTTAAACTAAAGAAATGTATCTAATGAATTTTCCAAGACAGTGTTCCACCACAGTCTGATCAACAACAGAGAGACTGTTCAGTCCATAGAAACGGCCCAGTTGTGAAAAAAAACAAACAAGCAAACAAAATCCCCTCGCAGTTTGCATGGAGATTGCAGAGATAAGGCTCTGAGTACAAAAGGAAGCTCTGAGCTGCCAGCAGACCTCCTCCTATAAGGAATCTTGGAAGAGCTTTAAAGAGGCAGAGTGTTGGGACAGGGAGGGGAAATAAGAAACAAACAGGAACCTCACACAGGACCAACTGACTTCTGCAGTCTGTGATGCTGCCTTTCCTCATGCAGTGCACGGAGGCAAGGATGCCTCACTCTTCAGGTGTCAGTGTTGAGGACAGCAGGCCAAGCCTGACAGTAGCAAACTGTGGGGTCTGACAACACTTCTCTCCACTTACCCTTCCTGTTTCTTTGCCACTGTACTGGTTTGAGGCTAATTGGGATACTTTAATGAGAGAAATTAGATCACTGGTTGTGAAAAGGAAATGATGACGACGTCTGTGTCATTCATTGATTTGCTGAGAGGGATGAAAAGCTGAAATGTCAACAATTTGTCTCAGTTCTGCGATGCTGCTCCTATTTGCTTCCTCTTCTCTCTGCTCTAATCTCTCCACTAACACACAACATAAGCTTTGCTGGTAGGTTTTGTTTGTCTGTCCGGGAAAGCAGAGGGAGAAAGAGAGGGTAGCTTTGAGCCCCTTCTGGGCAGTTTTCTTTGTCCTGGAGGGAGTCTGGATTTCTGTATTATTTCTCATTTGCATGTAATTGTAAATGCTTGTAAATATGTTGCATGTATATATGCTTGTGAATTTTGCTTTGCTCTAAATACAGCTTCATCTCACTTCCAAGCTGTCTGACCTACTCTGGTAGATTTCAATAGTGTGTGGGGGGAAAGTTCCTAACCCACCACAGCCACGAATCAATTATCATCTGTACCTTGGTCCTACCAGGAAAGAGCTGATGGTTTTCCTGCATGTGAACACATCTGTGGGTTATAGGACTCCATTTTCTTCAGGGTGAGCACAGAGCTTTCCTGGTGACGCTGTCAGGCACAAGTGCTTATGGTCCATGAGGACAGGGACACGTATTGAATGTGCAGTCCAGCATCAGGATGTAAAGTTAGATGTTGTCTCTAGAACTGGAATATAATTGACTGGGATGAATTTCAAATACCTGCTTACCTGGTGAGGATATTAAGTTGCATGTCCACCTCAACATGAAGAAAAATTCTTTTACTGTGAGAGTGCTGGAGCACTGGAACAGGCTGTCCAGACAGCCTCTGGAGTCGCCTTCTCTGGTGATATTCCAGACCCACCTGGACACAGAATCACAAAGAATCACAGGATGTTAGGGACTGGAAGGGACATTGAACGATCATTGAGGCCAACCCCCCCTGACAGAGCAGGATCACCTACAGCAGGTCACATAGGAATGCACCCAGGCTGGTTTTGAGTGTCTCCAGAGAAGGACACACCACAGCCTCTCTGGGCAGCCCATTCCAGAGTTTTGTCACCCTTACAGTGAAACATGGCTTTCCTTATGTTCATGTGGAACTTTATATGCTCCAGCTTGCACCCATTGCCCCTTGTCCTATCATTGGACATCACTGAGAAGAGCCTGGCTCTGTCTTCCTGACATTTTCCCCTCACAATGTCATAAAGATTCATGAGGTCACCTCTCAGTCTGCTCTTCTCCAAGCTAAAGAGACCAAACTTCCTCAGCCTTTCCTCATAAGGGAGGTGTTCCACTCCCTTCAGCCTCTTTGTGGCTCTATGTAACCTGCCATAGGTGATCCTGCTTTGTCAGGCGTTTTGGACTCCGTGATCTTGAGGGTCTCCTCTAACTCCCACCATTCTATTATTCTATGATATGTGTGAGTCAGGGAGAAACTGAATGATAGAGTCTTGCACCTGGGAAAGAACAACCCCAGGCATCAGTATAGGCTGGGGACTGACCTGCTGGAAGGCAGCAAAGGGGAAAAGGATCTGGGGGTCCTAGTTCATGGGAGGTTGACCATGAGCCAGCAATGTGCTCTTGTGGCCAGGAGGGGCAATCCCATTTTGAGGTGAATTAAAAGGAGTTGTGGTTAGTATGTCAAGAAAGGCTCTCCTGCCCTCTACTCTGCCCTGGTGAGGCCACATCTGGAGTACTGTGTCCAGTTCTGGGACTCCCAGGTCAAGAAGGACTTAGAACTGCTTGAGAGAGTCCAGTGCAGAGCAACAAAAATGATGAAGGGAATGGAACATCTCAGTTATGAGTAGAGACTGAGGGAGCTGGGGCTGTGTTGCTTGGAGGAGACCGAAGGGTGGCCTCATCAATGCTTATAAATATGTCTGCCCTGCTCCAGTCTCAGAAGTGACCAAACTCTCACCATTAACCATACCTGCTTCTGCACATGAAACGTTCCTTCTTAGCTTAACCCACCCGCTGACAGCCTAGGGAGCTGGAGAGGAGTTATGGCTCTGTGTTAACCAATGGGGTCTGCAGCAGAGGAACCAGAGCCTGAAGGCACGGGCAGCTAAAGTTTCCCTTGGACATAGCCATGCACCAGGCCCAATTATAAATCCCTATGTTGAGTCCTGAAGCTGAAGCTTAAAGTGAGGAAAATCCAGCTATAGCTAGTCTTTCTTGGCTTTCTAATGGCAACAGTAATGCTTAAGCCTGAAAGAATGTCTAAAAATATATAGAGGTAATGAGTTTATTTGGTACAGCCTCATGCTGGGCATGCTGCTGGCACTCAGGTGTTACTGTCTGGTCCAGCCCATACTGGCTTTAATCGGCTTGATGTGAATGCTCTCAGGAACAAAGTTGCAGAATTCAGGTGGCAGACCTTGCAGTGGAAAACATGAAGTCCAGACAGCAGCAGCTCCACAATTCTCCACAATTAAGCTGACACTTAAAGGAAAGGAAAAAAGTATTAAAAAATATTTATCCAAATTACCCAACTCCTCTTGGTGAAAAAAAACCCAACTACTCTACCCTCTACCTTACAGTTTCTGTCATGGCACCTCTCACTGGCTGCTGTAAGGGAGAGTATCTTACAGAATCATCAAATCACAGAATTGTTTCCATTGGAAAAGGCCTCTAAGACCACCAAGTCCAACTGTCAACATAACACCAGCATGGCCATCAAACCACGTCCTGAAGTGTCATGTCTACATGGTTCTTGAGCACCCCTCCAGGGATGGTGACTCCAGCACCTCTCTAGGCAGCCTGTTCCAATGCCTGACCACTCTTGCAGAAAAGAAACTGTTCCTAATAGCCAGTCTAAACCTCTTCTGGCACGACTTGAGGCCACCATCTCTCATTCTATCACTTGATACAAGGGAGAAGAGACCATCCCTTCCCTCACTGCAACCTCCTTTCAGGTTGTGGTAGAGTGCAATGAGGCATGCCCTCAGCCTCCTCTTTTCCAGGTTAAACATTCCCAGTTTCCTCAGCAACTCCCCATAAGACTTGTTCTCTAGACCAGCTTTGTTGCCCGTCTCTGGACATGACGGAGCACCTCAAGGTCTCTCTTGTACCGAGAGGCCCAAAACTGAACTCAGCACTTGAGATGCAGCAAATTTCTTGCCCGTCAGTCAGCTGGATTTCCAGGCGTGCTGGTGTGAGGTGATGACTTGTCATCTTCTTAGCACTGATGAATGTTTCGTAGCCACAGGAGCACTTCCGAGTTAACTAAGTGACTGCAGGCCGCATGAATGGAAGCAGTTTGAGTCAAAGGAATTCTTCATTAGTATCTCAGAGGACAGCCTAGCATTTTAGGACCTCAGAGGAGCAGGGTAGGGGATGTCTGTGCCCACCACTCAGCAAACTGTCAGCGCAGCCCACTAACAGATTCATCAGAGCTGCCCTTAAACAAACCATTGGGAAGCCAAGTGATTAATAGGTTGATCTGTTGAAACTTAAGTTTCCTAAAAGCATGACTGAGCAGACTCATTGCTTACGGTACAAGGAGCTGTTATTAACATGCCAATAGCTGGTTTTCGTTAAAGACAGCTGTGACTTAGAGCTGTGAAAGCCCTGTTTGGTTTTGCATTTGTGTCTTAAATAAGCGAAGTGCTGTGTTTGTATAGCCAGCACATGTTTCCTTTAAGGGGTTTGCTTTCAGAGCAGCCAAAGCAGAACACATTGCCTTGTGGCAGAAGCAGCTGATGGGGTACCACTTTGTGGCTGGTGGGTTTTCATCTTCTGTGAGGACAACGTGACCTGGGGAGCCTTTGGGTTCCTTCATGCAATGTTCCTTTTCTGGGCCAAGACACTACTCTGCTTTCACACAGTGTGTGGAACCCAGGCATTTGGGAGCTTGCTTTTTGGCAGCCCTATTTCTAATGTGCCAGTACTGCAGAAGAATTTCTCTCTCTCCACCCACAATGCCACGTATGGGCTTCATGCTTATACCTCTTTCTCCAGCTGTAACTGCCAGTAAGCTCTGCCTCAACATAAGAAGTGATTTTTTTGAATCTGTCAGCAGCCTAGGAAAGATTATGAAATAAGAAATGGGGCAAACAAACAGGATGGTGTCGTGGTTAAAGACCCACTTAACCTGAGCAACCTGAGTTTGGCAAACTGGTTAGTCACTAGGCTTGGGTCCACAACGGGACTTGGGCCGTCAAGGCTGAATTGTGTGGTTGAAACCCTGCTCAGCCAATGTTGTAGCCATGTTGCCGATGTCCTGTGGGCACTGGACATTCTGATGTGTTTGTAAAATATACAGTTGTCACGCAAGGACCACTGCTTAAGTATAGTATCAGACTCTCAAACCATCCATCTCTTTCCACCCAAGATCACTGGCTGGATTGCAGCCAAGGGCTCCTGTCACCTGCTCTCTCTGGTGCTCAGTCATTTGGTCAGCAGGACCAGCTGGAGGAGGTTCTCCTTCCTGAACCTGCATCTCTTAGGCAAATGCCCCACCTTGCATACGAGTTTGAAGAGAAAGGGCAGTCTTAAGCTGTTAGGCTGAAACTCTTCCCCATGCAGAAGTAGCCAGGGACAGTGACAAGCAGCAGCACCACACAAAAATATGGGTTCTCCTTCTTCAGAGGAATGGGGCTTGGAAGGGGTTTGGCTACTGAATCCCCTTCTCCCAGGAATCTGAAATCTTAGATTGCAAATACAAGTGACAGTGCAAGAAACAACTCAAAATGACAACACAGCCTGGAACTCTACCAAAAAGGAGCCCTCAGGACCTCACACCACGGTCATGAGAGCTCAGAGATCCTCACAGACATCTTTGGGCAGAAGAGCTGCCTCCTGCTCGGGCTGCAGGAATAAAACCCATTCAGTGTGCCTCACAGCCTGATTCTGCGTGGGAGAAAGTAGGAAAGCTTTTGGGGGGGACTCTTTGTGTTTGAGAAATTACTGTCACTTTACAAGAAATTGTGTCACCCTGCCCTGTGTTCAGGGAAACTCTTGTTGAAGATAAGAGTTTGGGACCCTCCAAGTTTTGTTATATCAGGGCCTCTATATACACACTTCAGGAGTATACAAACTGCACAGCACAATGTTAATCCATTGCTGGGGTCAAAAGGGGGAGAGCAGTAGCAGACAGAATAAATTTCTTGCAGTGCTGGGGCAAGATGTGGATGGGAAGCTGTTCTCCTGCTATGGGAAGATGTTTTTATTGAAACAGATGAGACTGCCTTGGATTTTCAGTTACCAGTAAACTGGACAATCTCCTCAGCAGATGGGATGTCTCGCTTCATACTCATTTTTATTACATCAATATTCAGACCTCACTTAGTGCTTTTCTGGTGAATCATGTTTGTAAACTGTACGGTTGAGCCGTTCAGATGTTGGGCAAGGCCTTGTCAGTTTATGCTGGCAGCCTGGAAGCTATTAAAACAATCTGAGACTATTTTATAACCTGCAAATCCCACTAATATCTTCTGGGTTGATCTGCCATCATTCCTACTTCCCTGGGGGCAGACTCAGATCGTGGAGCAAAATGTTCCCAGTGATCAGCACAGCCTAGGAGGTACCACATGTGCTAGCTAGAAAGTGCTGCAGCATGTTTCCGTGCTGTTACTCTGAGTCAGGCAATGCCTATGTAGCTCTCTCCTTCCATGCTTTCAGCTGACTGAAAGCTGTAAATGTGATGGACGTGACATTGGGGCTGCCTGAAGGAGAAGACCCACAGCTCAGGTTTGGCAATCCTATTCTATGCTCATTGCTGCACTAGCCAGATTCCTGCTCTTAACAACCACATCAAGGCGGGGGGGGAGGAATAAAGAGAGATTGTTGCTCACAGAGGACCACGCCATGATGCTCTCATCCAACATCCT
Source organism: Tricholaema leucomelas (assembly GCA_013400475.1). NCBI lineage: Eukaryota > Metazoa > Chordata > Aves > Piciformes > Lybiidae > Tricholaema lacrymosa > Tricholaema leucomelas. The sequence goes on along the minus strand of WAAF01012567.1, from coordinate 110,195 downwards.
TCCCATGCATCAGCTCTGGCCCACATGCTAGTTGTGAAGCACACACTCCACAAACTAAGTAGCCTCTGTTTGAAGTAGAAGAGCCTGATTCTTGTCTTTACTCACAGCAGATGGAGGAGAAAAAATCTACCAGCCAAGGCCTCAATGTAAACGGAGCTGGCAGCGCTTTCCTGAGCCAGCAGACAGCTTAAAACAATGGCTGTGAGGAGCGCGTCCTGCCTTCATTCATCGCACCAGGAGACCTGCCACCGAGTCCCACAGAAACAATGCGAACCGCCATATTCAGGGGTTCACTGCTGATTATTTTAGCAGACAGGATGGGGACAGGGTAGGAGTGAGACCCATATGGGAAGTGGGAATTGCATGGTAGGAAGTAGGGAGACAACACAGAAGAAAAAAATCGGGGAAGGGAGAAAGAAACAAAGACAGGAGGGAGTGAAAGAATGAACCCTCAAGGGCAGACATGATGGTGATAATAAGGTACTGGCTCTTTATCTTTGAGTGACACTGGACACAGCATGGCAGGAACAGGGCTAACAGGATGAAGATAACCAGGTCATTTCTTCCTTGTCGCACGTTTCACTTGTCTGCTGCCACCCTATCATTTAGGGAGAATTGTTCTCCGGCTAGAGGACACAAACTGCCCTTTCTGCATACCCCAGGCCATTGACCGTGAGAAAACATCTTTCAGCCAGGCTGAGATTAGGCACCCAGCATGGGTCAGAGCACCTGGGCTCTGCCAGAGATGGGCACTGCCAGGGGGAATTTATTAGCTGTTGGTGTCTTGGGATGGAAGGAACAATCTCCTGGAGGTGTCTGTCCTTCTCCACTCCCCTGCAGGAAGCCAGACTTCAAACTCTTCACAGGGGAGGTGAATCCCACCCCAAGGATGGGTAGAAAGGAGTACATGTGCCCCATGATGGGTGTACCTGTGCTCCTCAGTGGTGTGTCAGAGTCCCTGCTATGCTAAACTTAAAGGTGAGCCACCTTCCTTCCAGGTGTCAGATGCTTAGGATAAGCACAGCTCTGTGTTTCTGTCTTCCAAGAGACAACAAATTACCACTCTGGTAAGGCCATACAGTACATTTGTAGTGGTAAATCAAACTACCTTGGGCTTTTCTTGGACACTGAGGCCAGCTAACATTGAATCACTCGTGTTCAGGCTGGATGTGCTAATTCCTGTACCATGCCTGGGGCTGTGCACTGGCTAGCTCAGGACAAAACTAGGCAAGACACCACTTTGACAGGGTAGGAAATATATCCACTGCCTGGCTCTTCTAGTGCTAGACACATCAGCTTCTTACTGGAGCCTCACTGATACTGCCCTGCCCTGCCATTCCCAAAGCACCTCTGGCTCCTACTGAGTCTGGAGCAAAGCAAAGAGTGGAAACATCTTGGCACTATGCAAGAGGATTCAAGCAGCATTTCTTCACCCAGTCCACGTTTTTGTCTCATGAGCTCTGAAATCAGAAGAGATTGCTCAGCTGTGCAAGGTGAGTGGCTCCAGTTGTTCTTGTCAAGAGAAAGGAGAACTTCAGGTTTGTGTCTAAAGCAGTTGGGATTGACAGCTGCCTGCTATTGCACAATGGGGAAGCATCTTTGGCACCACAAGCAGGCAGGATGTTTACTACTGGGGATTCACAGAAACTATCAGAAAGGGTTGTGATAAGTGGATCTGATACATTCTGCAACCCTTCAGGGCCTTTTCCCAATTTGCCATGTGACTTATCAACCTGTTATTGTCCTCTAGTGTTTTCCACATATTGATGGCACTGACCTTGAAAAGCCCATGGCCTAATATGCTGAGTGATATCATTGTGTGTGGAAAGACAGCAGAATTCTAGGTCAGAGACTGGAGGGGGAATGTGAATGTGGAGGCTGAACAAGCTGGAGATTATTTCCAAGTGCCAGTTTGTGCAGGCCAAGCTCTCAGAGGGATTCAGTAAGTGATCCTGAGACTCTGGTGCTTCCACCACTGCAAGCCAAGAGAAGCAACTGATCCTTCTTCTCTCCTGGGCCACACAAGGCTTGCTGCTGCCACATTGGCAGCATAATGCAAGCGGCATCTAGTTAAGTGACGCTGGGGTCTTGTAAAATCATGTTTTGCAGAGAGGGAATTGGGAAGGATGCTCAGTAAAGTTGTACAAGATTGCAGAGCATACCAACAGCAGAAAGAAACGCCAATTCCCCAAGCTCCTGCTTTTGCTGCTGCCATTTCAGGTGGAGTTCTCCAAACAGGGAGATTTAAGAGAGGTTCCCACTGTAGCGGAGGCACACCCCTGAGGTCATCTCTCTGCTTAGGGAGTCCTCCTTGATTTCTTACCACCAATGCAATAAATATCGAACCAAGATGTCTCTTTCCCTCCTGCTCACAGTCAGTGCGACTGAGGATATGTCTTTATACATACCTCAGTTACATATACTTGTCTGGTAAGTATTAATTTGCCATTCCAGCTGCAGTTGCTGGGTGAAATGCAAGCAATGGGCAGGTCAGGGGGCAGGTCTCCATGTGCTACCAACAGGACACTCAGCTTAAGTCACTTCAAACTAAGACTAAATATGGCCTGGATTCATCAGATCCAGAAGTAGAACGTAGAGAAGCATTTACTCTGGACTTCTGCAACTAGAAAATTCTCCTTCAGAACTGAGGAGCTGCTAGTTGGTTTATACTGCCTCAGCACAGAGGATGTAGTCTCTTTTCACAGGTAAATCATGATAAAGCAAGAGGGAATGGCCTCAAATTGCAACTGGGTAGGTTTAGACTGGACATTAAGAAAACAAAAATCACAGACAGAATGAATGGCCAGGCACTGGAATGGGCTGCCCACAGGGAGGTGGTTGAGTCATCAACCTTGGATGTGTTTAGAAGTTGTTTGGATGTGGTGCCTGGAGATACGGTTTAGGGTGAACCTTGTAGCGTAGGGATATCAGTTGGACTTGATGATCCTGAGGGCCTTTTCCAACCTGATTCTGTGATATTGAATACAGGTCAGGAATTAAAATGAGACTCAGCACTGGTCTTTGCTCCAAACAAAATGCAAAGTAAACCTTGCCCCAATCCCAGTTTCAGACAAGTCCAGTCCCATCACAGTTGCACAAATCTACTTTCTCATTGTCATTAGGGGTCTCCAGTCTGACCCTTGATTGCATCTCTGGTTTGTTTTCAACCACAGAACAAGAAGCAGGGAAGAGGACCTGTTTTCTCACTCTTCTGATGAAGGTTTGCTGCAAAACCAAATGCTAATTAGAGTCAAGAGGTGGTAAATGAGTGTTAATGCAGAGACTGACCCAGGCACCAACTTTGCTCAGGCAGATGCATGCTCTGCTGCGGAAAACAGAACAGTAGCTCCAGCAGCACAGCTTTTGTAAGCCCTCCAGCACACCTCACAAAATGGCCAAGGAGATGATGGATGAAATGTCCCTGTATGGAAAGGTTAGAGTCTGGGCCATCTGGGAGAGGTGGCATAAAGGAGGTTGAAATAGTCGCTGATCTCCTCACAGCAAGAGACAGTGAGGAGACACTTAGCGGTTTGCTACTCCTTGAGAAGCTGGCAGGATGTTACAGCATCCGAGGAGCTTGTCAGGGGTGCGAAACACCTATGCAGTCCCAGAGCTGGGGTTAGTGGTGGGTATGCAGCTGTTACCATGCACTGTAGTGAAAGTCTGAGTCCTGCTACAGGTCCTGGTGTGACCAGGGGAGGCTTCTGTGAGCTAGATAGAGCCCATGCTCCAAACCTAGGGCTTTTCCAGCTCCTCACCCACACCAAGCCAGCAGCTAGGAGTAGGGCAGGACCTGTGACAAGATTAAGGTCATTCAGACTTGGTGACAGCCTAACTAAGCTGTAATGTACAACACCTGAGCCACAGCTCTGTGATCCAAACAGGGGGTTGTTTTCTTGGGCTCCTGCAGGCTCAGGAGTCTGCCTGTGCTTCCTCAAGGGAGCTTATCATGTTTCCAGTGCCTGGTGCACTGCCAGATTCTGCTCCTGTCAAGTATCTGTCAGGTATCCTGTCAGATGCCTGCTCCCAGGCAGGTATCTCTGCTCTGAGACCATGTCATTCCCCTTCTAAGTCTGACCCAAAGCCTTGTCTTCATCATCACAAGTTATAATCCACCTTCTACTATATGCCTGAATGCAGCCCAGTGCAACCTGCTCTAGATGACCCTGCTATTATCAGGGAGGTTAGACTAGACGATCTCCAGAGATCCCTTCCAACCCCCACCATTCTGTGATTCTGTGATTCCTCCTCTTTGCTCTGCCCTGGCCACTTAGAGCCAGGTCTGGGCTGGCTTTGCCCAGCATTATCCCCATCACCTGGATGCAACATCTGATATCTAAAGGGATTTTCAGCATGAGCAGGAATGTCACTGAGCTTGTCAAAAAGTGCTTCGTCTCTGACTGAAAACGCAAGATCCTTTTGAGAGCACACGGCACCTAGAGAGCTTTAGACTGGAAACTACCTGCCATTCCCTCTCCTCAGTGGCGCTGACTGATGAACCAGAAGACCGCACCCCGGCTCCGCAGCTGCGGGTGTCCTGCCGCTTGCAGGCTCGGAGCAGAGAGGCGGATGCGGGCAGGACAGCGGCGTCTCCTCTGTCCCCACGCACCCGCGGGGCCCCGATGGGCCGAGAGCAGCCGGCGAAAGCCCCGGCTCGGGCAGCTGCCCCGAGGCCGGCGCGCCGGCCGCTAGGTGGGTACCGAGGGCAGGCGGCGGGCCGGGCCGGGCCGGGCCGGGCCGGCGGAACTCGGGGGCCGGCGGGCGCGCTGCCCCCGCCCCGCTGCTCCGACGTCTTCTCCTAGCCGGGTGCAGAGGGAGGCTTCAGGGACGTTTCCTTTCACTAGGCCCGCAGCCCCCGGTGCTCCGTGGCCGCTGGCAGCCTTGTCGGGCTGCTGCCCCCGGCCGAGCCCCCGGCGGAGGAGCGGTGCCCGAGGGGCCGCGAAGTGCTCGGGGCTCTGGGCGCAGCCAGAGGCACCAGGTGGCCTGGTGCTAAGGAAGTACGGGACCAAACAGGGCTGAGCCGTGCCAGCAGCCTTCATTTCCTCAGGAAGCACCGGGAACCTGTGAGCAGCCCGCAGCCAAAACCTCCCTCAGAGTTAGACCTTTCCCTAGGAAATGCAGCCTGGGATTCCCTGGCACCTCCGCAGGGAGCACTGGGACTAATTTAGGCAGCGGTGGATAGTGGTGCTCCTCCGTGCCAGCCTGGCAGAGGGGCCGCTGGCCGGAGAACCTGGGGCAGGACTCACCCTGCATGTCGCCTGCGATTTTTGTAGGTGCACGATGGTTCCCGTCGGTGTCTGCAAGAGGATGAAGACACCTGAAAAGAAGTGTCTGTAAGTCCACAGCACCTGGAGGGGAAGCGACCCTGTTCATTCCCTCCTGAAAAGCAATTGCCTGGGCACCTCTGACTGGCATTTGGGGAGCACTGGACAGAATCTCTCCCAGAAGGAAAATGCCTTCTGGGATGTCATCAGAAACCAGTGTAGTGGGGGACTTCTTGCAAAACTATATCTACTGAAATGATCTTCTGCCAAAGAGATCAACGTGATAGATCAGGAAATTTTCAGTTTGACAAAGACAGCTTTGCTGAAGCCTTGCATAATCTGATACTCCAGTTGTGCTCTGTGGACAGCACATGTATCCCAGACAGCATCCAGATGTACGCACTTTGTAAGGGTTGGCTTAAGACAAGCGAACCAGAACCCAGGTGGAACCCCCAAATCTACCTTCCTGCAAGGTTTAATGCCAGCACATAGTCCCTGAGGTTTCTTTACATGGAGACATGCTAACCCACCTCTGTCAGGAGGACAGGCTTCCAGAAATCAATCTGAAGTGGCAGTCCCCAAGGAGAAGAGTCTGTTTTTGCACTGGTGATGCTGCTTTTTCTGGCAGTGCTGGAGAAATTCCTCTCGCCAGCATTGTCCACCTGTGCAAGACAATAATAGCTGATGAGTCAGGGCTGTGCAGCACTTCCATCTCTCACAGTTGACTCACCGGCCGGGATGGGATGGGCCCAGCTGGGAAAGCAATGTGCAGGATGTGTCTCAAGTACACAGCCAAAGCAGACAGGTCCTTTTCATACGCCTGCCTGTGGGACCATAGGCAAATAAGAGTGGTTGACAGAAGACAGACTAACTGCAGGGCCTCAGAAGGGCTGTGTCTTCTTCCTTGATCCTCTGCATGCCTGGCTTCAGGGTAGTGCACCAGCAGCTTTGGGCTTCTTGAGGAGGAGAACCCAGGAATGAAAGCAAAGCAGCAGGCAAAGCAGCGGGGGACCATGTCTCCTTGTCATCTCCTTGTCCTCCTTCAGTCCTGCACTGTGACTAGAGGCCACAGCATCTGCACAGGAGATGAGCAGATGCACTTGGCAGCACATTTACTAGTGCAAGAAAGGGCAATCGTGGTTGCCAGCACTTTGGTGATCCTATTGCCCAGCAATGGCTCTAGGAAGTGCAGTTAAGACTACACTGTAGTCTTAGTTGTAGTTAAGAATAATGGTATCAGAGTGTTTGCAATTTATACTTATGCAAGACTCATTTTTTTTCCTTTAGAAAATTCCTAATTGTCTACTTCTTTCTTACTTCTTCCTGTTTAAACATTATTTTAGGGCAGCGTTGAAGATGTATACTGTCCCAAGAGTGCACTTGGAGTTCTTTTATAGTTTTTTAACTTCAAAATTTGGGCATTTCTAGTGTTATGAGTGTGGATTTTTTTAGTTATCTCCTTTCATATTTGTTGTCAAGTTTGCTTTTGTGTAACTCTAATCTTGCTTTTTCATCTAGCAATTATGCAGTGGAAAAAATGCACTTCAGCATCACGTTATGCAAGTATAACAATTAACTCAACCTTTCCCTCCTTGAAGGAAAGCAGAAATTCTTCTAAGCATGTAGAAAGTCTGCTTTTACTTATCCTGACATCAGTCAGGAGCGACACCAACAGACTTCGGGGTGGAGAGCAATCCTGGAATTTCGTGTGTGTAAACGAGCACTTTTCAAAGCATTGATCCTTCAGAATATGTCCTCAGATAACCCAGGCTCTAGGATAGTGCTTGCAAAGTCAGCGTTGGGGGTAATGAAGAGCTGAGAGGGGGAGGGCTGTGGGATGAACACCCTTGGTTTAAATACAGGGCAAGATGAATACCTAGGACTGGTTGCACACTGAAACAACCCTGGTGGTGCCACCATGTGATGTAGATCTGCTGGCGGTGGGGGGCTGGCTTAGGCACCAGTAGCAGACGATTTGGAGCCACGTGGAGCTCAGCATGAGCTAACCTCCTGTGGACTTTTCCAGCTTATGAGCCAGCTTTATTAGACCACACTGAGCTGCATGCAGCTGCAGCTTGCTTGCTGTGGATGCCCACACCTTTGTCACCAATCTAAACAAAGTGATTGCCTCCTGGCTACAACACCCATGCTTGTAGGCAGCCTCATACAAGCTGAAGCAGCCCCCAGCCCCATAGTGGGTTATATCAGCAACAGGCCGTGGGTAGGATTTCAGCTGGGTAAACCTTCTCTGACTACTATTCTGAGTCTTGAATTAAAGAATCATAGAATCGTAGAATCATAGAATGGTTTAGGTTGGAAGGGACCTCAAGGATCATCCAGCTCCAACCCCCTGCCATAGGCAGGGACACCTCCCACTAGAGCAGGCTGTTCAAGGCCTCATCCAGCCTGGCTTTAAACGCCTCCAGGGAGGAAGCATCCACAACCTCCCTGGGCAACCCATTCCAGTGCCTTACCACCCTCACTGTAAAGAACTTCCTCCTAACATCCAGTCGGAATCTCCCCTCTTCCAGCTTAAACCCATTCCCCCTCGTCCTAACATTACTAGACCGTGTAAATAGTCCCTCCCCAGCTTTCCTGTAGGCTCCCTTCAGATACTGGAAAGCCACTATAAGGTCTCCTCGAAGCCTTCTCCTCTCCAGGCTGAAGAGCCCCAACTCTCTCAGCCTGTCCTCATAGCAGAGGTGCTCCAGCCCTCTGATCATCTTCGTGGCTCTCCTTTGGACCCGCTCCAGCAGTTCCATGTCCTTCTTGTATTGGGGGCTCCAGAACTGCACACAGTACTCCAGGTGGGGTCTGACGAGAGCAGAGTAAAGGGGGAGAATCACCTCCCTTGCCCTGCTGGCCACACTTCTCTTGATGCAGCCCAGCACTCGGTTGGCTGTCTGGGCTGCATGTGCACACTGCCGGCTCATGTTGAGCTTCTCGTCGACCCAGACCCCCAGGTCCTTCTCCTCAGGGCTGCTCTCCAGCCATTCATCACCCAGCCTGTATCTGTGCCTGGGATTGCACCGACCCAGGTGCAGGACCTTACACTTGGCCTTGTTAAACGTCATGAGGTTGGCCTGGGCCCACCTCTCCAGCCTGTCCAGGTCCCTCTGGATGGCATCCCTGCCCTCCAGCAAGTCAGCTGTGCCACACAGCTTGGTGTCATCTGCAAACTTGCTGAGGGTGCACTCAATTCCTCTGTCCATATCACTGACAAAGATGTTAAAGAGCACTGGTCCCAGCACTGACCCCTGAGCAACACCACTTGTCACCGGTCACCAGGTGGTGTTCAAATTTTGAGACTACCAACATGAGCATGAAAGTTCTTGGGAAAAAAAGGAAGTAGGGTCCAGCAACAGGAAGAGAGGTGACATCAATGCCAAGGGTGGCATGTATCAGCTGAGTGAGCACAACGCTTTCTCTGCCTTGTCCCGTGAAGAGTAAAACCCATTGCAATATTTTAGATACAGGAAATGAAGAGGAATCTCTTATGGTTCCTCAAGCAAATATGTGATTTTTCTGGCTTTCCTTGGTCCTTTGTATATGTGATTATTCTTTTACACAAATGGTTTCTATTCTGGTTTAATTTGCTCTTAGGCCGCTTTTGGGGAGTTTAAAAAACTCTTTTTGGATCTGACACAAATCTCTGATTTCAAGTGCCCCTGGGGTTAACCACATGAGGCAGCTGTCATTTTATCTGAATGGATGGGCCTGAACTGAAATGTAAACTTTGGACAGGCCAGCTCACTTCCCAGATGTTTCTATCCGTGGTTTTTCAGATGGCCCCACTTCCCAAAAGCAACTGGGGGATGGTCTCAGTGTCACAATGTGGCCAGGAAAATTTATGTAATCCCTTGCATGTGAAAAGGCAGGAGATGCCCTCCCAGCAGTTTTTATCAGCCATCCTCTGAGCAGTAGCTCTCCTAACTGCTGATAACTTGCATGCCACAAGCAAGGCTCGGCTCTTTTCTTATGGGATGAATGTGTTTATGTTTCTTCCCATGGCCGTGGCCGGAGAGACTGGCTGCCTACACTACAACATTCCCCATCTCTGCACTGTCAAATAGTTGCCTACACTTCTCAAGGCAATCCAAGGAAAAAAAGCCCCTTTTTCTGAGTTTGTCCCAGATTTTTCCTTGAAATGAAAAGGCACATATTTGGGGTTGTTGTTCTGGCAGGGTTCTGCTTCAGCAGAATAACAGCACTGAGTAATGATTAGAGATTAGCTTTAAAATGTCTTTTCTAAAGCAAAATTTTTATCTCTTTCCCCATGCTCTGGCCCCCAGCCTGGGCAGTTGTGCAGAGTTTGTGCCCAGACCTAGCTCAGACCTCCCCATGCTTCCCAGAAGCAAATTATAGCCCAGGTCTCTATGAGTGGAGAGGGACTCACCAGCTGCCTCACAGTTACAAACAGAAGATAGGGAAAGAAGTTTTCATGCTGCATTACTATAGAAAGAATAAAGCATGCACCTGAGATCACAAGCACTTCTCACAGAATCATAGAATCACAGAATAGTCTGGGCTGGAAGGGTTACCTAGACCAATCCCCTCTGCAGGAAGCAGAGGCATCCTCAACTAGATCAGAATGACTTCTTTTGCTAGAATCATCTCTGCCTGACAGAGCAGATCAGGCATGAGGACTGCTGAGAGCCTTTTCCAGCTTCTTCATCAACCTGTGATGGGACTTCAGGCTTGTCTCATGGTCTTTTTGGTCCATGTCTCCCAAAATAAAGAGGCAGAGAGGTGATACTTCCCTTCCCTGCCCTCCTCCACTGTCTCCCTTACTTGTTCACACAGCAGAGAGACCAAAGGCTCTGGGTGTAGGACACCAGAGCCGGCAGGGTGTGCAGTGCCTCCCTAAAACAATGTTTTTAGTGGAGGAGTCACAGAAGTCATTGCAGAACTGGGGCTGCTTTCCCCAGTCCACTGTGTTAGGAAGAATGTTTCTGTTACAGTGTAAGGAGCATCTTCAAGACCCTGGGGATATTCCTCCTTTCCAACCCATTTCCTGTGCCACCTAGGTCCACTGAGCCCACCACAGTGCTGGTACAGTCTCGTCACAGTATATTGCACTTTCTTTCTGCTAGCCTGTCAGGCCAATCATCCAGGCTGGGGACTAGAGAATAGAGGGGAGGGTGAATGACAATTTTTCTGCTTTTATCAATAGGGCAACTGAGAAACAATAGGAATGAGTGACATGCCCAGGTCTAGAAGGTTGTCACTTGCAGCCCCAAGCCCTGTGTCAGAGTGGCCAGAGTGACTATCCCCAAAAGATGCATCCCCAAACCACTGTCCTGCCACACCTCAGGAGCCTGGGAGGCCAAAGGTCTCAGAGATAGGGAGCCTGGGACTAACCTGTATAGAGGAGCTGACAGTATCTCCACAAGTCCCACTGCCCTCTTGCAGGATGAGTACAGGCTGCCTTGGCTATGGCAGCAAACAGGTCACTGTGTTTCAGACATGGTGGCTTGCTGATTCCCAGCCAACACTGTCATGTGTCCCCAGCAAAGGAGCTGCAAATGAACCCCTCCTCAACCAGAGAGAGCTCAAGAGCTGCTGTGTGGTGCGTATGTGAGGATGGGGCTGGCCAGGACATGAAGAACAGGTTCATTTTCAAGCCATGACTATTTTGCATGACCTGGACAAGCAGCTGTAAAACATTGACTCTGATTTTGCAGCCACTTTGCATCACAAGCAAACCAGAGCATAAGGCTTTGGCTGCAAAAGAAAAGCCCTGGTGTGAGGGCTAAACTGAACTTAGCTTGTTCAACTAATTAAAACACATATTTACCTTAGATTTAGATTTTTCTGAACTCAGTGATTACTTCAGTGTCTTCCTTGCTCTTTGAGCCAAAAGTATTAGAGCAGAATTAAGGGGCAGCTGCTTTAATATTTCCAGCCTGGCCAGGAATAGGAGGTATTGGACATTTTGCAAAGCTATTGTGATATTGCCAGCTTATTTTTAAGCCAGTGTGGTTCAGAGATGGTGCCCTGAGCATTCTGAGCAAATAGCAAGCAACACTGGTGGCTTTTCCAAGATGCAGTTTGGCAGGCCTGTGGGAGGGACTGAGCAGGAGTCTGGGCTGGATCAGGAAGGATTCAGGTGTCTCCAGACAAAACAAGGGTAACAAATCCACAGCAAATTTGGAACATGAGTGCTTCTTCGAAACCTCAGCATAACATCAGTTGATTTCTTGATGGTGATCACAAAGATCACCAGCTTGATGGTCACCAGAAAATGTTTGTGCCATCTTTCAGAGAGCAACGAGGCTCCTGCCTTTCCCCGCTGACAGTCATACCTGAGGCTAAAGTGCACTGGTGACACATAGGCATCAGGGGGACAATTTCCACTGGCTGAACCTCCTTACAGGAAACAAGTGTCTTTCCTTCAAATGCTCAGGCCTTTTTTTTCCCCCTTCCTTTTTACAGGAATGGTGTTAAAGTGCATTTGTCCTCTGCAAAGTGCTGTTGTATAAATAGGTCTTGCCAAATCTGGTCTCTGTGTGCACTCAGTCAGATCTGAAGACTCCAGGAGCAAAAACAGTCAAACTGCTTTCATACTGCTCTGATCTTTGCACAAGTAACCATGTGAAACTTGGGCTGCCTTTTCCCACCCTGGGCAGGCATCATCAACAGACTCGGGCATGACATGAACTTGACAGATGTCAACAAGAGAACTGGCCGGTCCCTGCCTCCTGCAAGCCAACTTTCTCAATCTCTTTCAGCGTGGGAATGAGTTGGACTCTGTCTGGATTCCAGCTCTGTTGCTGAGCCCAGTGAGCGCTGTAATGATGCTTGGCAGACTGATGGTGAGCCCTCCAAATTGCCAGCCACTCAGACTGGGGAGCCAATTACCCAAAGCCAGGGAGTGGGAAGAGAAGAGGAAAGGGGATGTTTGTGCTGCCGGCCTTAAGCCGTAGCACAGGTGCCCAGCAAAAGAGCACGGTCTTCCAGCCTCCTCCTTGGGCTCCGCAGATGACCCTGTATGCACACCGTGGGATCCAGAGTGCTGCCCGTGTGGAGGTATGTTTGTGTTTGTCGCCTCTGTGTCAGGATGACCAGAGGCATGCTCTGCTCCCCTCCCCCTCCGCTCGTATCCTGTTTTCCCTGTGAAGGAAATCTGGGCAAGCGGGGCGGAAAGCACCGGGGGGTCCCAGCAGCCACCGCAGGCTTTGGGCAGCAGCGGCAGGGCTCACTGCTGCACGCCTACCCCACAAGGCCAGTGCGACCCCTGGGTCTGCCAGTTGCCCATGTCCCCACTGCCACATAGCAGTAGCCCTTGACCAGGAAGCACCCACTGTCAGATAGTTTCACACCCAGGTGAGTGCAGGGACACCAGTGAGGGCTGCAGGGCATGGGAGGTGACATGGGCAGGAGAAGACTCAAAGAGCAAGCATCATCCCAGGCAGGTGGACTTTCCTCAACCCTGTATCTTGGCTCCCTTCCAGGTAATCTCTTCCCAACTCTATGTGGACATAAAAGTGATAAATGCTGGTGTAGTGAGGTCACCAGCTCCCTGTATGGCAACCAGAATTTGCAGAAAAGAACATTGTTGTGATGGGGAAAAGACAACAGATTAGTCGTCATGCTGTCACTCAGGCTAGGAAGGTGACCTCATGGCGTGCAAAGCAAGGGGCAGAGGTGGCATTGTTACCAGAGGAGGGAGCAGAGTTTCCAAAGAAAGCACATCATCCAGCATTTCCAGTTCTTGGTGTCCCCAGCAACCAGATCTGCCTCTGATGTGGCTCCTCTCAAACCCCAGTACTCGCCTGCACAACCTGATGGTGCAACTCCTTACAAGGTGCTGCCTGAGCTGGTTTCTCTCCACAGTGCAAGGACTCAGACTTTGCATCCACCCTCTCACTCACAAGTTCCCAGGCCAAGAGACAAAAAAGCCCTGCATATGATACACCTGGGTTTAGTTGACTGCACTGCTTTAATCAGGTGCTATGGGAGACTCTCCTGGGCTCTAGAAAGTTACCTGACTGGAAAGTTAGCAGACACAGACAAAGGAGACAGGTAAAGGAAGCCAAGTGTTAGCAACCCCTTCTGCATTAACACATCCTTTTGTAAAGGGACGTTTCTTATGACACATGACAAGGACTTGACCAAGACTGTGGTGGAAGTGCCCAAAGAGAGCAGTAGACAAGCATAGAAGAAGGAATGTGAAACCTGTTGTCAGCACCGAAGGGAATCATGATCTGTGTGACAACTAAGGTGGCAGAACATAGTGACAGCACACCTTGACTTCCAACACAGAATAGCGTAAGCAGAGCTCATCCAAGAGGGAAAGCAAAGTGGAATGTGTGAGCCTGAGATGCTATCAAACTGTGCTGCATGGGCAACAAAGGTATGGCAAGGAGGCAAGACAGAGAAAGATTTTGAAGAGGAAGTGGACATGATGAAACTACATGGGAAAGGTGGGATTGCATTTGGGGCCCTTCCTAAGCCTGAAGAAGTCTGTCTGAAGATACCTAAAGTCTTGCATGATCTGGGGATGCTGCTGGGGCTCATGGCAGGAGGAGGGATTTGGTACTTTCACCATTAAGATCTTGATAGGGAGAGGAGAGTAAGAGGAGAGGCCATCTAAGGGGAGAGAGGAGTAACCCATGCAGCCCTGACAAAGGTCTTGTCCAGGTCCTTTCAGAAGACGTTTACAGGCAACCCCCTAATGAGAGGTATAAAGAGAAACATCCAGCTCGCCGTCTGTTGAGACTGGGCTTCTGTATTTAAATCTGTGCTGCAGGCAGCCCAAACCTCAGCCGCGGTGAGCACGTGAGCCGTGAGCCACAGGCACCTCACGAGAGCTGGGTAGGCTGTCTGGAAGTTAGCTGAGTAAGTTCGAGGCAGGGAGGCACCGGTGCTGGAAATGCTGTAAGCCAAGGAGACAAAGCCCTTCATTTCAAAAGGATGGAATCTTGATCACAGCCCAGGGTTACTTGGGGTGCAGTTTGATTTCCAGAGGTGGTACAACCAATACAGTGATGAGATTCCTAACAGCTGTACCCCCCACCCCCAGCAGCTCTGTCTGTGTCTACATGGAAGTGGGTCCGGGATGCTGTACACAGATGAGTGTGTGCAGGAAGAGGGCTCTTCCACACAGGAAAGGTATTTTTATAAACAGGAAGTGTATTCTCCTACCAGATTTACTTCTGTGTCCAGTTCTGGTCAAGGGGAACTGATCAAGGAGAAGAAAACAAGGAGCTCATTCACAGGATTGCAGAACCAGTTATCGCATGATAGAAAAACACCCATCAGGATGTTGCTGTTCTCAGCACTGATTTCACAGAATCCCAGATTGTCAGGGGCTGGAAGGGACCTCAAAAGCTCACCCAGTCCAACCACCCTGCCAGAGCAGGATCACCTAGACCAAATCATACAGGAACGCGTCCAGGCAGGTTTGCATATCTCCAGAGAGGGAGACTCCATAACTCCCCTGGGCAGCCTGTTCCAGTGTTCTGTCGCCCTCACAGGGAAAAAAAATCCTCCTCATGTTTACATGAACCTTTCTATGCCTCAACTTCCACCTATTGCCTCTTGTCCTGTCATTGGGCATCACCCAGCAGAGCCTGGCTCCATCCTCTTGGAACTCACCTTTACATATTGATAAACATTGATGAGGTCACCTCTCAGTCTCCCATTCTCCAAGTTAAAGAGCCCAAACTCTCTCAGGCACTCCTCACAAGAGAGATGTTCCACTCCCTTAATCATGCAGTGACTCTGCACTGGACTCTCTCAAGCAGTTCTATGTCCCTCTTGAACAGAGGGCCTTGAACTGGACACAGTACTCCAGATGCGGCCTCACCAGGCCAGAGTAGAGGGGCAGGAGAACCTCTCTCAACCATACCCCTTGTAATACACTCCAGAATGGCATTGCCCCTCCTGGCCACAAGAGCACATTGCTGGCTCATGGTCAACCTCCCATCAACTAGTACCTCAGATCCTTTTCCCCTTTGCTGCCTTCCAGCAGGTCAGTCCCCAGCCTATACTGATGCCTGGGGCTGTTCTTTCCCAGGTGCAAGACTCTACACTTCATTAAATTTCTTCCTGCCCTGCCCTCCAGCCTGACCAAGTCTCACTGAATGGCAGCACAGCCTTCTGGTGTGGCAGCCACTCCACCCAGTTTGGTGTCATTAGCAAACTTGCTAATGCAAACTTGCACTCTGTGCCCTCATCCAGGTCATTGATGAATATATTGAACAGAACTGGTCCCAGTACTGGCGCCTGTGGGACGCCACTAGTTACAGGCCTCCAACTGGACTCTACCCCATTGACCACAACTCTGACTTCTTTCCTTCAACCAGTTCCCAATCCACCTAACTATCTGATGTTCCAGACCATTTCAGGGGGAAGTTCCACCAAGTTCAGTGAGTTCACTTGAGCTGCCCTTGGTAATAAAAAAAAAAAAAAACAACAGAAGGATGCTGCAGCTTGTAAAAGAAATGTCAGTATGAGTGACATCATAACACTGATGGCTTCCATGAGACCACCTCTGCCCTGATTCCACATGAGTTTGCAGGACTGAGGCCAGAAGAGGCTTCAACCAATGTGTGTGTACATCCCTCCTCTTCTTCCACTCTGTCATCCCCTTGAAAGATTTTGCCTTACTCAGCTTTTGGTCTGTGGCTTAACCTGGATTTTTTTAATTTGTTTTTCCTTTTATTTTTGAAAGTGCACATTTTGAGTGGATACAGGGAGGGGGTAGTGTGTGTAGGAGAAAGTGTGGGGAGCTGAGATTATGAGGACAACGTTTGGAAAGATAGTGCAGGGATGGGGAAGGTAGGGATCCTCCTTTAGAGGCCTGGAGATGAAAGCAAGGAAGGTTGGAGAACACCAAAGGGGAAGGCCATCCATGAGAGCATAGCAGAGGTGGACTGGAGTCTGGAGGACTGCTGTTCTCCAGGGCTGACTTTATCACTGCCTCAAACCTTTGATGTGTGTGAGAAGAGAGGAGAGTTGCAATCACACTCTCATCAGTGTGTCCATAGCCTGGCACACAACAGAGGCTGCTGGGGATGCCACCCAGGTAGTCACATGACCTGCCATGGCTCCTGACCTTGATGATACTACATGCAAGTTGAGGAACTTGAGGTGAAACATCACTGTGTGTTGCAAACAAGATTTACAAGGAGTCCTGCAGCAGTTCTGAGAGGTGTCCGCATATATCCACCCTCCCGCTGCACACAGCAGAGAGAAAGGAGTGAAGTATAGACTCCAGGGACAATTGATTCAGGTGAAAATCTCAGGAGAAGATGCTACAAATGTAAACAGGTGAGCACTGGGCATGGATAAGGGGGTCAATCTGCGTCCACCCAGCTGGCACTGCTTTAGTTTTCTTCGGTGCCACCAGCAGTGGGACTGCAAGAGGCAGGATCTCGATCCAAATGTCCTCTAGCACAAAGGAAGCTCAGCAAGGACTTCAGTTTAAAATCAGTCAAAAACTCTTCTGTTTAGTGGATCAAATCAGATCAGCAGATCTAAATCCTGCTCTTCCCTTCGACTTCAGAGATGACCAGAGGCAAATCTGGGCTTTACTTCACCTTTTTCCATCCCAAGAAGCCTGATCTCTACAATGAGAGGCAGGAATGCTCAGTAATGTAACACAATGCTTGTTGGTGCACATGCCCTGCATGCAGACAAGAATCAGATGTCAGGAGTGCACTGTAAATATTTTTTCTGAGTAGAACCCCCTGAGAAAGGTTGGACTGCTCTGCTGCTGCAGCACGCCTCTCCAGTGAAACGACAAGTGAAGTCCAGATGTGACTGCAATGGCAAATGGCTCTAGCCTATGGCATGACAGTGATTTCTTCCTCAAGCTGATTCTCAGGGCTACTGGTGATCTCCCCTTACCCACTCTGCCCACTCATCTCTAGCCCTGCAAGAGGCACATGTGATCTCCAGGCCATGAACCTTGCCAAGGATTCCTAGGCTGCTCTTCCAAAGCAGCTTCAAGTTTCAGCCTGTTTTGTCAGGCCAGTTTCTCTTTATCTGTTTATGTCTAGACCAGTTTATGACTAGATAACTTTTTTAGTGGGAAGAAGCACACATTTCATACATAGTTCTCCTGATTTCTCAGAATTTGAAGCCATTTTCCAGACACCTAATGACATTACAAAGTAAAGCATTTTTGCTGCATTCAAAACAAAACAGTAAATTAGTTTTCTTTAGCTTAGACCTGACAACTAAATCCTTTCTAGTTTGTCAGTACACTTCCAAGACATGCATTAAAGCTATTTGTTGGAGCAAGTCCAGAGGAGGGCCACAAAGATGATCTGAGGGCTAGAACACCTCTGCTGTGATGATAGACTGAGGAAATTGGATTGTTCAGCCTAGAGAAGAGACAATTTGGGGGAGGGGGAGTGTTCCTTATAGCTGGCTTCTAATGCCTGAAGGGATCCTACAGGAAGGCTGGAGAGGAACCTTCCATAAGGATATCTAGCAACAGGGGAATATCAAGCTGGGGGAGAGTAGGTTTAGACTGGAGATTAGGAAGAAGTTCTTCCATATGAGGGTGATGGGACTCTGGAATAGGGTACCCAGAGAGGTTGTGGATTCCCTCTCCCTAGGGCTGCTCAAGGCCAGATTGGATGAGACCTTGAAGAGCCGAGTCTAGTTGAAAGGTGTCCCTGCCTGTGGCAGGGAGGTTGGAGTAGATAATCTCTGAGGTCCTTTCCAACCTAAGTCATTCTGTGATTCCATGATTCTATGATTAAAGTTCCTTGTGGGGCTGGGCCATATCCTCAGCCGTCTCAATATCAGCAAGGTCCACGGGGCTGTGCTGGATTGCTCGTATCAGAAATGCAGAATTTGCTTCTGTCAGCAGAGCTGCCAAAAAGTCTGAGATCTTGGGACTTGTGAATTTTTGAAAAGCACCAAAATACATTAAAAAACAAAGCAGAAAGATTACTTGCTGAAATTTCATTCCCATGTTTGCATACTTATGCCCACCAAAGGTTAAAAAAGCTCACAAATTAATTCTGGGGTAAATTCTGCCCTTCTGTGCCTGTACAGTCCAATTCATCTGCAGTGCACAGCAAGAACTGCTCCAATTTTCTGCTAATGTGGCAGATCTGAGTATGGCTCTACAGGAACCAGTTGGATGTTATAACTGGAGTTGTTCTTTTAGTGCCTGAGGGAAGCTCTTTGGGGGAACAGACACTCCTAGGTGGGTTTAAGGAGGGGTGTGTGAGAGCAGTGCTCTCCCTGCCTGAGTCTCTGAGTCTGACTTTGCAGTGCACCTTTTTCCTCTCCAGTATGCGATGTGCCACCCCAGGACTGTAGGCCAAGCTGACAGTAGGAGGCTCAAAAGCATGATGAGCAACAGCTTGATGTCACAGTCTGTCCCCAGCCAAACCAGCATTTCCCCAGTCTAGATCTCACAGAAAACACAAACCAGCTCACTCCAGCACTTGGGCTTCCCCTCCTACGTCCTGATAACATTCAGAGACACCCAGCCCTGTACCTGGGACAGGAAACAGTCGCCAGCCACATCTCTCTCTTCTTTTGCTTTCCTGTTGCTAGCCATGCCAAATTCTTCCCTCACATACCAGGATCAGCCTGCATGGAGCCTGATTATTTCAGCGTCACACAAGTGGACCTGGGAGGAGATAACTGGAGGTGCTTGTGCCGGGGATACACCTCAGGTATCAGCTGTTTCAACAAAGAGACAGCTGAGATTTAAAGTACAATCTCCTCCTCTCGTATGCAGCAGGCAGCATTCATCACTCTGCCTGCCTAAGCTGTTACCAGGAGGTCATTCAGGGCTTTCACAGCTCTGCTTCTGTTGCTCTTCTACAGGGGTGTTTCCCGTGTCCCAGGCTTTTATCTCTGCAGTCCTCGAAACATAGTGAACCGTAGGTCTAGAGGCTGACCTTTTATCTGTGAAAGTTAGTGGTCACTGATGATTAAACCTCCTTTTCTTTAGCTGGCATTTGTCGCTAAATAAACAGTGTGCTTCCTCTTTCTCTCAATTAGATTAGTGCAAATCAAGAGCAATTCCGGCTCAGTGTCGGCTTAAAACAGAAACCGAAGGCCTGCGATGCTTTTTGTTTGTAAGGAGAAGTTCATGGAAGAGCAAGGTGCCAGATCAGCAGCCCAGGGGACCCTGGGCTGTCTTGAAAAATGGCCTAATTTCCAGCAAAGTCCCTGTGCCTAGTGCTTCCTATTGACTGGCCCTGCATCTCCCAAGGGCTCCCTGCCAATAGGAAACGCTCATCTCCTGCACCTAGGTAGGGCCTCAGGCACGAGCAGTGTGGCAAAGATTTCCAGAGCAGGTGCACGGGAGCTCGGTGCTCAGGAAACCCATGGCCTCAACTCGAGGAGAGATTGGTTCACCAAGCCCACCAGATAGCTGTTCCATTCACCAAGCCCACCAGATAGCTGTTCCCTTCGCCGTCATCATGGCCATAGACACCCCTCTGGCAGAAGCTGGCCTGAAGTCATCGGATCCCTTCCACAGCTCTCCCCCAAAAGGGACATGAAAAGAGACAATAACAACAACAAAGGATGTAGCTGATTCTCTGCTCTTATTATTCACGGAGGAAGGGCTGGGATTAATCACTCCCGCAGAAGCAGCTGTAAAGGATGGAAGTAGTTGATCAAAGTAGACTTTGTTATTCCTGATGTATCATTCTGCTGAGCAATGAGAACTAGTGTGGGGCATTAGAGCTTCAAAAGGACTTTAATGACTCCAAGGCTCGAACCAAGGACACTGTTGGAACTAATCGAGAAGGAAATCCAGGGCAAGGTGGAAATGATGGAAATGAGTGCTTTAGTCTGAGGAATTTTTCCACATCTTTCATTTCCCCTAATTCCATGCCTTTGAGGTAATAAAATTTACAGTGGCGGAAAAAAAATAGTAGGTCAATGGGAAATGTGCCTCTGTGGGATAGGTCTACGTGTGGCTTGGCCACACCTGATTGCTGCATCACTGCATGGGGGGGACAGAAGGCACAAGGATCCATGCTAGTTTGCACTCCCAAGCTCTGACAAAACTCCTCCTGTCCCAGAATAACCCCTCCTATTGCTGGGCAGTCACAGAACACTTCTGAGACCTAGCCAGGCTCCCTTTCCTCCTCACTGGCCAAACAGGTGCACAACAAGCACCTTCTGCATCCTTGGAATGTGTGGACTGCATGTGGCCCTTCTGTTAGCTGTGAGGCGAACACTATGTGCTGCTGCTGGGGACTGCAGCAGTAAGTCATGAGTGTGGAGGAGCTCCGAACATAGACTGGGAATGAGCCCTGGGGAACCCAATGCATCCACACTGAAACTGCACTGACTTGGTAAAGCTCTGCTGTATGTAAGCACAGTGCCATGTCTGCAAGGCAGCTCTCACCCTAAGCTGGAAAAGAAATACATGGTCTAAGAGGTAGCTCTGTTAGTGACACATCCACCATGTCCCTCTCTTCTCTTTGCTTCCTTCCTTGATTCCTTTCTTCCTTCCTTGTTTCTGTTTATAGAGTAAATGGATGCAAAAGATAATTTCCTACTAAGCAGTGCTGCCTACTCTGAGACAGGCAAGGACAGAAGTAGGCCTTTTCTCCTGCTAACAAAATATTGGTTCTGTCTTGAAAGAAAAGTCTTGAGCACATTCATATCCATATAGATTCTTTTGCAGCTCATCTTAGCAGCCTCACCGGGTAAACAACTTAGTGCTTTACATAAGTCTTCACTGTTGTGGAATCAGGATGGCATCTTGGGAGGGTTCAGATGGAAAGCTTTATCTATAGCCACAAACCCCTCTCAAAGCACTGCACTAAGACAGCAGCCCTGTAGAGCTGCAGTTTGCTCTACCCCTACTCCGACATGAGGAAAGGGTAAAGAGAGTGTCAGACTCCTGATAAGCTGCCTGGTAGGTGTCAGTGGGTCCTCAATCAATTATCTGATGGGGTGGATCCTTCTTTTTCTTGCAAAGACCATGGCATGAGTCTGTGTTCTAGGCAAGCACCTTTCTCGCCAGGAGATTCAGGCATATACTGAGTATGCTGAATAGAACTGCATCTCTCAAAGTTTAGAAACATTAGATATGCCGCTAAGCTTTCCACCAGCCTGGTCTTGCAGCAAAAAAGCTCAGATCTTCCAAGGCAGGGTACTAACACTTTGAGCTACAGCCAAGAAGATGGATAAAAAGCAAGAAGCCTACAGGTGCAGTGTGCTTCTGTCCACTTTTCTGTCTACTGCTAATCTCAACCTTTTTCTGCTCAGCTGAGTGGAGGGCAGCAGCACCTAGCCCTGCCTGATCCATTGCCTTCCCATGCTGCTGTTACCAGAAAACACCAGAGGCACACAAGCATCAGGGAGTATCCTCTCTGTCATTTTCGTCCTCTGCTACCAGCAAAGTCCTATGGCTCTGTTTCTTGTCACTTTTGTCAGGACAAATACAGTGCGCATTTTGTGGTTAGAAGTCAAAACTGAAAACATTTGCCTCCCTTCCCCTTCCCCAAATCCTGCAGCTGCTGAGTCAACTGTTTTGCTTTCTCAGCCTAAACATGCAGCAGCACATTCTGATGAGGGGCAAACAAACAAGGCTCTGGAGAAGACTGACAGAAGGAGAAATGGAGAACCCGGAACATGTGCCTCAAGAGGGAAGCTGACACCTTGCATCCTGGCCAAGGGACTTGCATCTCAACTCTTGTCACAGCATGTGCAGCTCCACCTGGACCTGGGTGCCCAGTGGGCCTTTCTAAGTGATGTTGTGCTGGTGTGTTACAGGCAGGCCAGGAGCTGCTTGGCAGGGAGAACTATATGCAGTTTTGGTGGAGGGGAAATACTGCAGGGAAATGCTGCACTGTACTTGATGCAGATGGGTCCC
Organism: Tricholaema leucomelas; assembly: GCA_013400475.1. Classification (NCBI taxonomy): domain Eukaryota; kingdom Metazoa; phylum Chordata; class Aves; order Piciformes; family Lybiidae; genus Tricholaema lacrymosa; species Tricholaema leucomelas. The sequence goes on along the minus strand of WAAF01012567.1, from coordinate 88,112 downwards.
CCTTGTAAGAGGTAGCTCTACATGCCTGCAGTTTTCATCGAAGGATGGAACCTTGTCCTGCACACAGCCCAGAGCCCTTCTGCAGCAGCAGCACTGCCCCATGACTCAGCCAGTGTGTTCAGAGTCCTGCTTCCTCCCTCTCAGTCTGCTTTTGCACTCTACAATGGGCAAGGTGGACCTGGCCTGTGTGCAGCTGTCTGCATCCCCAGGGATGTGACATTAGCTGGGACAGGGAACTGCCACGGCTGCATCCCCTTCCTGCCGCTGGTGAGATATTCCCAGGGGGAGCACCTGATTGGTGTTGCAAAAGCATCAGGACACGCTGAGCTTCTCCTCTGCTCTTGTGTTCAGGGAAGGGCTGAGAAAGGCAGGTGTCTCCAGCCACAGTGACCAGAGAAACCTAGTGCCTTCTGTTCCCTTTTCCTGACAGCAGGAAGGCTGTGAGGAAGGAGGATCCTGCTCAATCCCATCTTTGGAGCCCTTCTCTTCTCTGGTGTCACAGACATTAGACATTTTAACAACCCTCAAAATGTAGCCTTTTGCTGGCAGGAGCATGAAGCATATGTGCCAGCAACAAGGTCTGGCAGATAGTATCCTGCATTGGTGAGGCAGTGCTCCCTTCTGCAAAGCCCCTTGTTGGACTGCATGTTCCTTGGGTCAGACAGGGAGAGCTGAGACTCCAGGGATGAGTCGGAGGAAGCAGAGACCCACAGTCTCAGTAAGTGCAGCTGACTGAGTGGAGTGTGATGTGCTGACAGGGAGTTGCTTTTGTCATTTCAACACAAATTAATTCAGAAATTCATTTTCTGGTGATGTCCTGACCCATGGCCTCAGTGTCACCAGCACCTCTGCTGTGCCAAAACAAACACAGATGCCTGGCCAAAGAAAGAAAACGAGGCCATCCTCAGCAGAGGCCACAGGCTTGCACCCAGCTTAACACCCATGTCCTTCAGTCTCTGGTATCCAGGTATGTGCTGTGTTTAGACAAGCAGCTTGGACAAACAGTTCCATGCAGAGCAGCCAACTAACACAGGGAGCTTTGGAGTCTCTGTTCAACCCTCCACAGGCAGCCCGTCAGGTGAAAATGGAGGCAATGCAGCACAGGTGGAATTGGTGGACACTCAGCAAGGCTGGTACTGGTTCTCAGGAGGACATCTGGACTTTTAAAATGTCCATCCTGGTTGAGAACTGCACCAAGGGATGCAAGAGCATCTCTGTCTCTCAAAGCTGGGGGACCACAGAGCATCCTGAGGGCAGCAGCTTTCATAAATGCCTGAGGGTGCCCTGTCTGACACACATCCACCTGTACTTCTGTACATTTGGAAGGTGTGTAGAGCTGAGAAGGCTGATTTCTTGTTTCTCTTCCATATAAAATACAGTCAAATGTCTGACTGAAAGATAATTGTTTTCCTCTTGGCTTATTATAGGTTGATAAACATATTTGCCTGGAGTATATGCCACTTTAATTCAAGTTATGGAGACTGGGGACATACCTTCTTAGAAGTTTTATCTCAGAGTTAGGATTTAGTGACCTGATAATGTCATAGAGAAAAATGTAGATTAGATTTTGTCAGGCAGCTATTTCAAGGCTAGAAGCAGAGCTCCAAACTGGGCTTAAAAGTGTCATCACTCCTAGTAAATGGAAGAGAAATGAGCAGTGGAGCAGCATGACAAGAGACATTTGCTTGGATTTTGGAAACACCTTGCTGTGAGGTGTTCTTATTTTCTCTTTCCTTTTTTTTCCCTTTGCAGAGGGGAGAGCACAGCATGAGCCACATGAAAAAAAGCCAGCAGATCCCAGACAGAAGTTGGTGGAAAGAGAGAGAATGGTCAGTGAAGTAGATCTTATAGAGTGAGAGATAAAAGCAAGTATGGCCAAGGAAGTTAAAGTCAGTGACAAGTTAAGGTAAGATCAGATGGATCAGCTTAGCTATGTGTCCTAGGCTGAGAGTAATGGGAAATATTCGTTTGGGGATCAGTCTGACACAGGCCAGGCCTTATGCGAGTCCCTCAGTACACAGGAGACTGCAGCCCCTCCTCATCCCTTGGTCATCTTCTCACAACCTTGAGGTGATCCTTCAGGTATGCCCTCAGGGTTGGTTTTGCAGGTGCCTTTCACGCCTACGACCTCTTCTGGATTGCCAGGACAGAAGCAAGAAGGCTAGACATGGCTTCTTGGAGGCAGCAGTCATATGAAAACCTAGAGCAAGCTGTGGCTCTGCACACTCTCTTCTGCAGGCTGGCAGAAGGCACGTGCCTTCACCAGGGTCACCAGTGCAACCCAGCTCTTCTAACTCGACCTTCACTCTGGCCTGCCCTGAGCCACCCTGCGGCACTTGCTCCTGCAGTGACCCCACAGCCTTTCCAGCCATACTTAGTGAAGTTAATATTCATTTCCCACAGGGTAGTTGCTGAGTGCCAACATGCCACGTGATGAAAGCCCAGGTCAGGGCAGCTCTGACCCTGCCACTGGCCACCCAGAGCGCAGCCAGCAGAGAAGACCAAGCTTCCTGTGACTGCGCTAGTGACAGATCCTCATGCTCCAGTGCTGGGGGCTAAGGAGATGTGGCATTGTAAGACCACGTGTGTACTGTTCCTTGAGAGGCTGCTTCTTTGTCCAGAGAGAACAAGGCTGCTGCTGCTCACCTCAATACTGCCCGAGCAGATCAAAGGAGACTTAGGTGGTCAGCCCCAAAGTGAGGGTCCCCTGGCCCAGGGAGCAGGGGCTTGCAGCACCCTTGGCCTTCAGGATGCTGACAAAAGAGGCATCTCAGAAGTGCCTGGACACAACACACTGGGCTCAGAGTAATGCTGCTCAGCCAGCTGGTCCCACCTGGCTGCTCAGCCAGGAGGCAAAGAGAGAGCCTGCTGCTGCAGCAGGCATGATGATGTAGATCAGGCAGGGTCCTGCTGCAGAGAAAGAGAGTGTCACCTGCCGGGTTGTATTTCAGCACTGCACACTGGTTTAGTCTCTCCTCTCTCACTCTATGGCACACCCCCAGCACAAAGGATTTGACACCAGGTGATTATCTGAAACTAGAGACACACGATGTTGGTGCATCTCTGGTTACAGGTATTATGCTCAAGCCTTTGCTCACACCAATCATAAGCATGTTACCCCAAGGTTTGTTTTTTGTTAGCTCGCATAATTCATGTGGTGAAATGACCACACTGTCTGCATGACCGTGAGCATGTCTGATGCCCAAACATAACTAGCATTCCATTTGAAGGTAACAGTTGCGTGAGGCAGTCTTCACTTTGAATTATTCATGTCTTGAGCATGGCATAGTTGTGCACATCTACTTGAGGCTTCTCCAATTATCAGCTGTTGTCTCTTTCTGGACCTGAGGCTTGCCCCGAGGTTGGAGTAGGAATATTCACCAACTGCCTAAACTACACAGATGTTGCACGTCTGTTTGACAGTGTTTACTACTTGCAGAGCTGTTTCAAATAAACAGTGCTTTCAAATCTCAACTTTTGTCATCTTAGTCAAGATGGCTTCACCCAGCTTTGCTCCTATGGCAGGAGGAGAAAGGAAGAGGCAAAAGAGAAGAAAGTTGGTGAGAGGCAAGCAGGCAAGAAAGGAAGAAAGGTGGAGAGCTGGAGGCAAATGCAGCTCCATGCTATCGCACACTTTATTAACATTTGATTAGCATAATGAATATTCAGCCCTTTCATTATTTTATTGTTCCCATTTGCATATCATGTTATGTATGAAAAGTTTCTTCTGTGGGGTTTTTCATTGCAAATTTTGCCCTGGGAGAAATTATTTCTTCTTATCAAAAGAGTCTAAGACTAAGGATTAGGTGAGATTGAAAGGAAAAAAAGGAAAAGGAAAAGGAAAATCAGTTGCAGGACTGCTCCTTGCATGTCTCATAAAATCCAAAGCCAAAACAGTTCTAGCATAGGTCTACAACATCGAGGGGACTGCTGACCAGGCTGTGGTTTTAAAATATGTGTGTGCTCTGTGCCTGTCGTTATCTTTATATGGCAGTAGTGCTACATTTCAATGCCCCAGTATCTAACCCTCTGCTTAAACTTATTGTGAAGATTATTTAAGAGGTGGATGTCAAACTGAAACGACACTGTCTTGGAGTCAGGCCAGCTTCTGCGGCTGAAATGCAGATCAGCACCAGCCCCATGCCCCTCTCAGCCTCGAGATTTGTCCCTGAGGCAGATCTGGAAGGAGATGTGGGGAATTGATGCTGAAAGCTCCTGGCTCCCAGGGTGATGGCGGGATGCCATGCAACACCTCAGTGCAGCCAGGTGGGCTCTCCCCTGGTGCTGCCTGGGGGAGGCCCCTGGCATGGTTGCCCTGCAGCCAGGACCAGCCGTTGTTCAGTAAATCATCCAGAGTGTGGGAGGGAAGGAAGAGGAACCACAAGCCTTGATTTATTTTTTTAAAGCCCTGACACTCTGACTTAGGGCAGCCACAGCCCCACACAGAATCACAGAATCACAGAATCATCGAGTCCAACCCCCTTGCCAAGGCAGGATCACCTGGGGTAAATCGCACAGGAATGCATCCAGGCAGGTTTTGAAAGTCTCCGGAGAAGGAGCACTGCAACCTTTGGTCTGGGGAGGGCTGCAGCACACTCCTGTCACCCACAATGGGCGTCACCAGCCATCATTCCCCACTGCTGCACAGGGTCCTCACACAGCAGCTCGTTCTCTGTGGAGAGTGACTTGTTTGGTGATGGCCAAGTGTGTGACCAGTGCAACAGTGTTGTGTGGGATGGAAGGAGGTGCACCCGACGCCCCTCATCCCTGCTCTCCACCATTGCCCCAGGCAGGGGAAGCAGGGGGCAGGGCCGTGCCCTGGGAAGGTCTCTGCAGTTTTTTCTTCAGATCGGTGGACACACTCAAGAGGAAAAACAAACAAAAAAAAAAACAAGAGCAGAGACGCAGCTCACCAGTAGCAGCCAGAGGGGCCGCAGGAGCCTGCTGCCAAGGCAAACAAGGAAGCCACCTGATGTGACCAGGGTCAGATAAGAGAGCGTCACTTCAGGAGCAGGTGCTTCCTGCGCTGTGTGCCCAGCCCAGCCCTCTGCCTGCTGCCTGCCCGCTGCCCACTGCCCACCACAGGCAAGCGCCTGCATTTGCTGGGCTTGGCCCTGCATCTCCCCTGGGCAGAATGGGATCTCACATGGAGCAGATAGCCATATGCCTTTCACATCGCCAGAGACAGGGTGTGAGTGAAGAGTTGCTTTTGTGGGCATCGTCGGCCAGGGATGATGATCCTCCTGGTGTCACATAGGGATGGGGAGCATGACAATAGTTGCTGGAGGCACTCCAGGGAAGGAAACTGGTGGTTTGAAGGACATCTGGAGTGTCTCTCCACCCTAAACATGAACTTTGTAAGGTGCTGAGCCTGGGCTGTGATTGCCTAGGAATGGTTTTTGCACCTCCAGTTTCTAGGTAAAATCAGTTGAGGTCTTCAGGAGCTGGTTTCCCTCTTTATGTAGCTGAGGGCTGCACACCAGTGCAGGTGAGGACTTTGTCTGGAGGTGCCCCAGAGAGATCCAAGTGCATGAGGGGGCACCAAGGGCACCCAGACCCAGTTCTCCCAGCCTGGGACAGCCCACAAAGTCCCCTGCCCAAAGACAAGGCAAGGGCTGGCTGCCAGGAACTCCACAGCCAGGAAGAGGATCCACAGCAGAGTTACATGGTGCACTGTTTCCTGAGAGTATTCTCCTCTGTATGCAGCGATACAGATCATGTTAATGAGGAATTATGAGATCGGCACTTCTTTTGGGGTCCACATCTCAGCTGTACTTCAGTAGCCCTGCTCCCTGTTTGCTGCCATCTCTCTTTTTCACCCCCTGGTAAAGCATACTGAAATGTTTCCGCAGGCATGGCTGAAGATGAAAGGAGGAATCAAACAGGAAACCTAGAGGGTATTTTTGCTTTCCATGTGAACAGCTAAGATGAGAACAGTTCAAGTGGGAAGCTGAGGCCAGGTCAGGTTGGAAAGGTTGTACAACTACATGGTCACCTAGTACTATGATCTGTGGCACATGCCACACAAGGCAGCACAGACGTGGGACCACATGCCCCAACAGTCATGTCCTAACTCTTCCCTCTAAGAAGACCACAGCTGATAGAAGATATATGGGGATAGAGGAAGGGGTTTGGGAGTGTGTGCAGTGCAGCTCCCCCACGACTTGAGTATGTGATGTTGTCTTCAAAGACATAGAAGAGAAGCAGGCCACAAAGAACAGCAGGTGGCATCTACTGAGTTGTTCTTCTTCATGGGACACAAAATGCCTGATGACAGCCTTTTGTTTAACAAGTTAGCATTTTGCCATGCCACTTTCTAGTAACGAGAGAAGATCTGTAGTCTCCTAGAAGTAGGCAGAAGGGCTCTCAGGAGGTAAATCATCTGGTCCCACCCATGACTCAAGGTGGACTCCAGCCCGTAGAGGTTATGCTTGGCTTTGTGTGAAAAGGGGAGAAAGCATTTCCATGAAGAATGCATTTCCATGAAGAATGCTTACCAGCAGCTGCAGGAGCACTCAAGGTTTGAACACCATGCCTGGTCCCTGTCTCTGTCCCTGATTTTCCTAGCGAATCTGGATTTGCAAAAGAAGGAGGATAAGTTAGTAACTGCCAACCATAATATGGTGGTGCCAGGCTTCCCTGATCACTTAGACTCTGGCAGATAAATATGTGACTCTGAATGGGAGAGGCAAGTTCTTCATAAGTGAATAAGTTAATGCTAGAAAGCTCTCTGAGAGTCCCAAGTGATTAATTAGCAAGAAACAACATAGCAGAACAGGGCAGAGCTGAGAGGAGCTTTGTACCTGAGGGCGCTCCGTTGGCTGATGAGCAAGCAGATCAGAAAGGCCAGATGTAAGCGTTACAAACACGACTGTGCTTAGAATGTCAGCGATTTCCAAACCAGGCAGAAGGGCCATGGTGTTCCAAGTGAGGCTCAAATGCCACCTCACTCGGGAAGCCCTGCATGTGTTCCTCTGATCAGGCAGGCACATCAATGACATCTCTGCGGGCTCATGTTCCCTAAGGGTCTTCTTCAGCTCTAGAGCACACTCTTTGCCTTGGAGAGCCTTGGAAGGCCAGCAGTTTGCCCTCTCAAGCCATCAGTAATGTACGCTCGATGCATCTCTTCCTCGGGGTGGGCTAGCTAGTTCTGTGTCTCGATGCGCTCTTTGTTATCAAGTTCTGGTTGAAAGGCTTTCCCTCTGAAGGCATGCAAATTCAGTGACCTCTCTGCAACCAGCTTTAGGAGCATGACAGCACACCCTCTGCAGAAGAAAACTTCTAGAAGGCACCTAGTATAAGACAGCACAGGGCAGAGGCACCTAAGCAAGCTTCTAGTGTGTAAACGTTGGCCAAAAATGCAGTCTAAAGGAGAGAGCTTTTCTGTGATTCTGTGATATGGTTTAGGGGTGGACTTTGTAGAGTAGGGTTAGTGGTTGGACTTGATGATCCCAAGGGTCTTTTCCAACCTGAATGATTCTGTGATTCTGTGAGCATGGGACTGGCTCTGGGCAAACCGATTCACCCAGGATCAAAGCCTCAGTTTTCTCACTCTAGGCCTGAGGAGAACCTGTGCCACAGCCTTCTCCAGCCTAGCTTTCCATGCCCGTCCCTTGCTCCCAGCCTCTGATGCTTTGGTACCTGGATGGCCCTGGCTCTGCTATCTTCCCCTCACAGTCTCTCCTTTAAAGAGCTGCTCCTGTGTATTATCTGTGGTCGCTTCCTTTTTGCTCCGTTCCCAAACACCAGGTCTATTCTTGGAACGTCCGGCTAGAGCACTTGTATTGACGTCAAAATTACTCAACAGTTATTGTCAGGAAGGACTCGATTTGCATTTGAATAGGGTGCCTTTTTAATGTCTCAGAAATAAGATGCTGCTGGGGACAATGTCTGGAAAGATTCCCCAAGGTAAATGTAAGGAGGCAAAAGGCATGCATGTCTCTTTTTCTAAGGACTTCTCTGGTGGAGTGAGGATAGGGAGAAAAACAGCCCATGTGGAGTGGAACAGTATGGCTGCTTTCTCCAGAAACCCCCTTCTCACACTCCAAGCCTGGCAGGGAGAGCACAGTGCTGCTCCAGCTTCCTGCCAGGGAGGAACTGCAGAACTCACAGGCCCTTCTTGAAAATACTGTGGCAAATGTGAACCAGTCACTCCTGGATGTTCCCGAGAAGGAGGGGAAGCGGAGGTTTAATGAGGATTTTCCTGTTAAATAAGTGACCCGTGTCATTCTCTCTTTCGCCAGCAAGAGCTAGGGCTTGGATGCACCTTGTTTGGTCTATCTCCCAGAACGGTTGCTCAGCTAAAGGATGGGTTTGGAACCTGGAGGTCTTGACAACAGGACTGTTATATTGGCACTCGGAGCTGGGACTCAGCCTTTCACATGCCTGAGGGGTCAGTGCTATGTCCCTTGCTGTTTGCTGCGTGGCTGATGCCCTAGATGAAATCTAAACAGCACGGTCTTGTCTGTGCATGAGTGTGAAGGCAGCCAATTACCAACATGTTCTGTGAATCCGATGAATGCAAATCATAACTTGAAGCTTGCTAGCTAAAAGAGATCGCTGCAGGGAACACACTAACTCAGCTCACGGGACAGGATTTTAAGCTTTATGAGACCATGCCTAGGTTTTACTGCATTCATGTAGCTGGATGTCCAGGAGTTTTGTCTGTCTGATAGTAGGCAGAAAGTTTTTTACCATCTATGAACTGAGATGTCCCTTCTCCATCCACAGTAAGAAACCAGGTCCTCTTCCGCTCCTACTAGTTCTTTGTGAAGCAAGTTGCAGATATGCTCACATAAAGTGAAAGGAAGCATGAGGGCACACAGGACTACAGGAATTAACACCACCAAATATCCTAGCCTTTAGTCTCCCTAGTATTACAAGTTCCTGACATGCAGAACTCAAACGGATGAGGCTGCTCTTCTATGGGGAAAGATACATCCTGGGACTCATTCAGACAGCTCTGGTCCATGGCCTCCTCATCATGTCATCAAACACTGAGGCTTTGGCTCTGGCATGACTTGATCATGTTGTGCCTCATTTCCCCACCTGTGAGATGGGGTGACATTTCTGCCTGACTTCATGAGAAGAGAGGGACCAGTGAAGATTACATGGAACCACAAAGTGCCTGGCCTCAAAGTAGATGCCTTTGAAGTACCAATGGCCATCAGGAAGCCACTTCAGATAGCACCTGTGTGCAGCCAAAGCTATTACGGTAGTTTTTTCTGAGAAAACAAGCAGTAGCAAGGGTGCTGAGCAGCTCTTCAGAGCTGTCCTAAAGCTCTGCACCCTCCCTAGATGTCTGGCTTGAGGGTCTCCCTTGCTGGGACTGCCTGAATCACATGGTAGGGATAACCAGACTTGAAAATTAAAGCTCAGTTTTTCTGTTCCAGCTCTTCCCTCCTCCTCACCCAGCCCACTTCAGCAATGTACGTAGGGCAATGAGCCAAGGTCTTATTTTGTAGCATGCTGTTACCAAGAAGGACGTGAAGCTTTCCAAGCTCAGTCTGATTGCGTGTTTGTGCTGAACGTGCCACTGTTTACAGACAAAGAAGCCAGGGTCCCATTCGTGTGCTGTGTACAGAGCAGTGTGGGCTGGCCTGACCTCTCAGGTCTTCCTCTCACCCTCCTTTCCACTCCTGAGGGTATAGCTGTGTCTGTTTTCCCTTCTGAATGTCTCTGGGGAGGTGAACTTTAAGTCCTGCCTAAAATGTGCAAGACTTGCTGGCTCAGACACTGCCTTGGCCCATGGTCCAGCCAGACCCGCCAGGCTGTGTCTCTAGCCAGCACTGTCCATGAGGATGGTGCCCTTGGCAGAGGGAAGGCTGGTGCATTGCAGAGGTGCAGGACTTCCAACTGCAGATGCCAGTACAGACCCACGAGGGACATCAATATCAATGCTGCCATTCAATTAGCAAGCTCAGAACAGCTGCTCCTTTGGAAGCCACTCTGGCTCAGACAGCAGGCACAGGTGTCAGGGAGGCAAGTGGCAGGCAATGTTTGCACCACCAAAGGAGTGCTCCAAGAAAGGACCTTTCCTCTAGTGCCAGGAGACAGCTAATAGCTTGTATGCAACTAAGTACACTGAAGTGCTGTGAGAGTGAGGCTATCTCCAGCACTCTGAGTCACCCAGGTGACTTTGCTAGCCTTCCTTGCCATCCCTAAGTTGACTGCTACTTGACTAGATGCCTTCAAAGCAGCTTGAGGAGGGAAATCCCTGTGGTGGGGGAGTAAGAGCACATTCCCAGCTAAAAGCTCCATGCTCAGCCCACCTTGCAGGTGAATGATCCCAAACTGCTCACAGAGAACACATCTAACTGGCTAGACTCAGCTCCCACTTGCAGTATCCCTACCATCCTGTGGAAAATGCATACAGTTCACCAACCCATCCCACCTTTAATGTCTGTTTGGCTGATGCTTGCCATGTCAGCAGCTGCAAATACTGGGAGATGAGACATCCCATGTAACTGGGAAACATTCAGTGCTTGCTAAATCAAAGCCTCTTGATTTACTGCAAGCCAGAATGCCTCTCATCCCTAACCTCTTCCTGTCCTTTCCCTTCATAGCCATGTGTCACGTACATGCAGGCCATGCTGTCAGACAAACCACATGGAGAACGTCAGGAGGAGGCTTCATTTTGCTTCACCCTCTTCAGTAGTGAAACATAGCTCTGGCTCAGTTCTAGGCGTAGGAAGTGAGCGCACCCCAGACCAAAGCCAGAACGAGGCACACTTCACTCTTCCCCTCAATGGTGTGAGCACCCTGACTCATTTGGCGTGGGCATGGGAACTGAATGTAAATTTGGTTTCACTGACCCAGCTGGGGACTGATGAGGCTGATGTGACACTGCTGTGAGGAAGTTGCTGCCACTGGGTTATGCACCAGTCCAGATGCAGCGGTCTTGAGGGGAAGGTCTCATATGTGGTTTCCCAGCAAGGTCCAAAGGGACATTGCTGGGGAAAGTCCTGCTATAGCATGTGCTGGCACTGGCACCAATGGTGGGGACATTCTGCTGTGGCTGTGCTGGCACTGGCACCAATGGTGGGGATGTCCTGCTGTAGCCTGTGCTGGCAGTGGCATCAACAGTGGGGACATCCTGCTGTGGCTGTGCTGGCACTAGCACCAATGGTGGGGATGTCCTGCTGTAGCACTGGCGCCAACACAGTGGGGATGTCCAGGCAGCCAAAGTTTCCACTGCCACAGGCTGTGTCTTATGCACTGGCACAGCTGAAGAGCCTGTCAGAGTGAAAGCCAGTAGGATGCTGCAGGGACAGGTAACAGAAGTGAGCATCCAAGGAGGACCATGAGTGGCTGAGGGATGTTGGTTAACATTTCTCATAACTGGGGATAAGCCAGGAGATGCCTCAGTTCTGCTGCAGCTGATGATTCCCCACCCATTTCCCAAACCTTCCCAACTAGTATTGCAAATACGAGCTTGGGATTTGAGGTGTTTCATGCAACATGCCAAAGCAAGCAAACTCAGCAGATCCCAGAAAATAATTTGTTACACCTTTTTGCTTAGGAAGGTGAAAGTACCACCCTGGAGAGAGTTCCAGACACTGCATGATTATTTTTGGTCTATGCTTTGGCAGCCCAGTGTTGGCCAGATCATTTTCTTGTCAAAAGCCTAAGGCTATTGGCGAACCAGTGAAATTGTGTGTATCAATCCACCTGAAGATGTTGCCCACTTAAAGTCAGGATCTCAAAGCCTGGTTGCCCCAGTTTGGGGCCACAAGCTACCCAAGGACTGGAGGACAGAAGTGACTCTTCTTTTGAAGAGTAAAAATGAAGATTGGAAGTTTAAAGGAGATTCTCTTTACAGGTGCATATATGCAAAAGGCAGACAGGTAGAATGGATACATCCACAAGCTGGGCCAAGTCTATTGGACTAAAACCATCTAGAATCCTCCACTCCTTCCACCCTCAGCAGGCCTGAGAGTAGGCCATAACTGCCCTCCCCAGCAGGCCACATGAGGCAGCTCAAAATTCCCTGCCCACTAGAAGCCATCTCCCACACACAAACATGAGATAAGGAGGGACACACTCTGCCCGAGGAGAGAAGTGAGGGGAGGAAAGGCAGGGAGGCAAAGAGAAGAGAAGAGAAGAGAAGAGAAGAGAAGAGAAGAGAAGAGAAGAGAAGAGAAGAGAAGGGAAGAAGAGAGAAGAGAGAAGAGAGAAGAGAGAAGAGAGAGATATCAGCCAGGCACTGCCTTACAAGCTGTGATACCAGAAATCAGAACAGAATGACACTATTACAACATCCTGGGATGACCAGGTCCATCCCTTGGGATGGGTCTTCATCTCTGTAGTTTTCTTAACGGAATCTAGGACCCCCTCAAACTACCACACTGGTTATTTTCTTCCCAATTGCTAGTGTAAAACAGATGAACTGAGCTTACTTGAGTGATATGAATAATGGCTAAATGAAAGGAGATTCAGACATGAAGGAAAAGAAGGCTTATCTACTGTCCCTGCCATTCTATACCAGCTGAACACATTAACTCTTCACTCTGGAAGTGCAGGATAACTGCTCAATGTAATAATGAATTTCTTATAACTGTGGAGAGTAGTTTGTAGACTTTCAGATGTCTTCTGGGCACATTGCCAAAAAAAGCACAGACTGAAGATTGGATTCTTCAGAGGATGCCCAATATCTAAACTGGGCTTCAGGTGTTTGCACTGGTGGCTCTTCACCAGTGCTCTGTATTGTCATGTCCCAGGCCACTGCTTTTCCTTCTCCAGGCCATCTCCTTAGGGCTGGGATTTCCCTCAGATGGACTTTTTGTGTAACCAATGTCTTGGATCATGCTAGCATTTCGACTCTCCAAATCTATGAGGAAGGCTGGCAAACCCTTTCTTATGAGCAACAACAGTTAGTTATTTCCTCCATCTTGTGCTCTCTTTGATGAATGCTTTTAAAACTGTGGTCAGCCTCTAATCTTCTAGGTCAAAATCAGCCTGCTTTTCCTTTAACTTTTTCCCAGTCACTCCTTTGCTGCCCACAAGGAGCAGACTATGCAGAACTCCAAAAGGCAGCTGGACCTGTATTGCGTTTGGCCTTTTTGGGTTATGCAGACTGCAGCAGCGTTCTCCCAGGGTGCAGGAGTTTTCTCTAGCTGTGCTGGAAAGGTACAAATGCATTTGCTGGTCAGTCCACCATCGCAAACATTTAAGCAGACCTTCGGCTAGTGCATTTCACTCTACTTGCATCTTCTGCTTCTTTACTTACAGTGCAAGCCATTTTGCAGAGAGTAGTCCTTCTGCATTTGTATGCTTAGTGTCTCTTGTGTGCATTCTCCTCACCTCTTCTTCTGACCTTTTGGTATGATTAGTGTCTCTCCTTGTTCATTATTAGTGAGTCACGATAAACATTTCTGCTATAACCAATACTCTGCAAATATTCCTGGATACTCTGTGGGTTAGGTTGCTCAAATCCTTGTTGAAACCCAAAATCTACAGATGTAAAACCTGCGTCTGTTTGGCTTGAGTAGGAGCTGCTTTTTATGTTCCTGGGTCAATGCAGTCCAGGTGCCCTGGACTGTGTGACTCAATTGTCCCTGCCATGATCTGCTTTCAGTGGGACAGACAAGCTGGCCTATGTCCAGCTGTGCTCCTAGTTGCTCCCTGCAGCTGAGGGATATGGAGCGCAAGGCACTCTTTGGTTGCATCTAGACTTTGATTAGTAGGTGGGCTAGCAGCTGGCAGGTTGGTGCATTCAACAGAGGAACCTCATGCAAGGACATGAACCCAGATCTCAGTCCCACATACATACCTCTTCTCATCTTTGTGTTGAGGCAAGAGTAATGAAAGAAGGAACTGGATACTTTCTGATTGTGTTCTGCTGACACAAATAGGAAGAATATACTCTCCAGTATTTTCACAGGAATGTGAGCACCTGTGCTTTTGCCTGCATGCAGTCCACACCTTGCCAGTGGAAAAATTATATTGCCATCAACTTCCAATTTCTGTATACCATTATTTGTTAGGGTCTCTTGTCAGCTCTCCCAGTAGTGTTTACTCTTTCCTTTACCACTTAACCTCCAAATTTACCATACATAGGCTGCAGACATTTCTGATTGTGAGCTCTGATAACCTAGAGAACTGATGCAGACCTATTTCAATACATGAATGACCAGTCTGGGTCGTGCTTGCTCCGTCTTGAGAACTCCAGCATAACTCTGCTTTAGGGGAATATTTGGGGGAAATGATGCTTTACAGGCTGTGATGTTTCTTCCAGGAATACCTGTGTCATCTTTCCATGACTTGTGCCAGGTTGCTCTTACCATTGTCAGCTTTGTCATTTGTGTCTCTCTCAAGAAGCAGGTGTCATGAATAGGAATATTGTCATTCAGACTGTGTGTCAGGCTGTAGGGGTTAGTTTCTGAACCCATTCTCAGAGCAGGATCCCAGTGTGCCACAGTCAAAATAGCCATTTTCAGGAAACCTCTAGGAAATCTAGTTCAGAGCAACCAGATACAAGTTATCTGCCCGTGATCACCTGGGTGCCTTGGGATGTTGAAAGAATGTCAAGCCTTAGGTATGGTGACTGTCTTACCTCTCAGAAAATTATTATTTTTCATTTTATATCCCATTGAATTTAATTTGCTTCTGCAATATCAGTATCTTATGCTTTCACTTCTGAGTGCTAAATAAGGAAGATCTGAATGGGAATGGAGACCTTCCTCCCCTCAAAGTCCTCTCCATCCCTGGAGGATATTGTTGCAGGTAGGGGCTGAGCCCCACACTGTGGTCCTCGTTCTCCAGGAGGCAACACCACCAGAGGCCTTGCAAGAGCACAGTGTAATCAAAAACACACATGGAGAGAGAAAATCTGCTCGTGGTGCTGCTAATGCAATACCTTGGAGAATTCATCACCTCGATGGTTAACACTGAACATACAGTTCACAACCCTCTGGTGCCTTCCAAGTGTGGCTAATCACTCACAGCCCTCCCCAGCCCTCCTGCCATTGACCAGTCTCTTTATAGCTCTACTAGAGTGTGTTCAAGTTTCTGTCAGAACCAGAAACACGCCACACACTGCTTTAATCCCTTTAGCAGTGCACAAACTCAAGCAGCTCTCCAGTGAAAGGGTGAGTGCCACCCCTGAACTTCTCTAATTCGTCACAGTCAATAGGATTTTTTGCCCTCTTTTCACGGCACAGCAGTAACTTAACAAGGCTTTGATGCACTGGCTGCTCCCTGTCGCATCTACAGCCTGACAAAAGTGCTGAGGACAGCAGCGGACAAGGGATGCTCAGCTACAGAGTGAAAACAAGCTTCCTCGTAGCTGTCTCCATCTCACAGCACAGGGACAAAAAGAGGTGTGAGGAGGAAATCTTTCCCAATTTGCCTCATAGCATCCCTTCAGGCTCCCCCTAAACACAGGTTGGGTTCTTCTGCATTGTACAAGGCAAGAGGCCACCCACTTCCTTCAGTCTCCATCCTCTGGAAGCATGATTTGGAGCAAAGTGGCTACAGTCTACTTCTGTCATCCTGGCAAAGCAGCAGAGCCTGGGACTCCTCAGGTCATCCCTGTTAGGTTTACAGTTTGTAAGGACTTGGGCAGATGGGCCTGGCCAGTTGCACAGAAATGCTATACAGGATACAGAGGGGGCCCTGCTAAGCAGCATATTTTTTCCTCTGTGTCTTGCAAATCATGAGTACAACAGGGTTTGTTTTTCCTCCTGTGTTTAGGAAATCTCTCTGCCACAGCTGGTGAAGGAGGAAGAGCTGAGCATGCTTTGGGTGTTAGCATGAAGGTGTGTGCTCAGCTTGGAGCCTCTTCTCAGGCACATGAAATAACCTAGCTTGCAAGCACAACCCTCACCTTCAGGAAGGACAGAGGTCCCAACAGCTCCTTGAAAGCAGAAGGGGACTGTGGGCTCATTCTGCCCAAAGCCTAGCAGTGGGTCCCACCATTTGCATGTAGGTTTGAGGGAACACATGCCCATCAGATGTAATGGATGTGATGTCTTGGAGGCCAGCACTAGGTTTTATGAGGCCATGCTTGAAACCTCGTCTCTGCTACTTGCACAATTCTACCCTCACTGGCAGCCAGTCTTTGCTATCTCCTTTCTGCCTGTCACACCCTGCTGGCTTGTCTAACTCCCCTCACTTGCCTGTGAACTTCAGTGGCTTTAGGAAGAAGATAGAGTCATAAAATCATAGAATTATTTTGGTTGAAAAAGACACAAAGGACATAATCTTGTGTGTGTGTAGTTACATGAATTTGCTTAGCTCCGTCTGAGGTCTGTTGGCCAAGTGAGCATGTGACCAACATGTGCACTATTACAACATACGGCAGCATGTCCCTAACACGGCAGCATGTCCCTGTGGGGTGCCACTTTGATGCTCCTATCAATCAGTCCATGTTTACACATATGCACACACACTCCACTGCATCCACATGTGTCTGTGGCAGGTTTTGGCCCACACACACCAGGCCTCAGCTTGCCAGGCAGTCCTTCCAGGGGTATTTGGTGCTCTTGACAACTGACAGTAGTGACTGGGACCTCCTCTTGCTCTGAAAAGGCCACAGCCCTGCTCTTAGTGTGTGGGTTCATCTCTGTGTGTGCCTAGGTGTGTCAGAGGAGTGGTCAAGTGGTTGTGAGCCTGTTGTGGGGGGCATGGAGAGTCTGTGGTCAAGGGACCAGGAGCAAGGGTGACTTAGGAAACACACACTGGTCTCAGCAGCAACAATGCAAGTTCCACTTTTAAGCACTGTCAAGTCTTGTTTTAAGAGTCTAGAATAGGTTGTGCACACACACGCTATGTTTATGAAACACACATCCAGTCCAATACCAGTCAGGATGGCTCTTTTCCTTTCAGGATGGTGACCCTGTTCTAGGGAAACTGATGAAACTCTACAGGAGGGATATCTGAGTCATGAGAGCTTCTCATGGAAACTTACTTCCTGGCCTCCTTTTTGCTGTGCACTGAGAAAGAAGATGAGCTAAGGCATGGTGGAGGGAAGCTGCAATAGCATGAGCTCTCTGGAGCACGATAAGCAGTTTTCATTCCTATAAAACATGGGCTTTCAGTATCTGTAGCCTTTCCTGCTTCTTTTTTCTCCCCTTTGCCCTCCTCAGGATTTTTGGTCACACATCCATTCAGTAACTTGCAAGGTCCCATAATTTATAATTCTTAGACACACAAGCTGCCACTTTCACATACGGAAATTCCCAAAGGTCAGAGAAGGGAAANGGAAGCTTGAAAAGGAAAAGGTTTCTGAATCCAGCAGCTGGGAATGGAGGAATCCTGGAACTTTGTGCTGCAGAATCTCAGAGACAACAATAAAGGTTCTCCCCCACCCCATCCAAAGAGCAAGTGTGTGTATATATATATATATTAAAAAAAAAAAAAAAGGAGTTATCTCTTCAAACAAACACATGGGGGATGGGAAGGGTCAGAATCCCAGCAGTCAAGTGCTGAATTGGCTAAAGCTCTAGTAAGCAGAGGGAGGCCTGACTGTATCACAAGGCTAGCAGTATGGAAAAGTTAGGGAGAGGTCTAGCCAGGTGATGCTCACAGAAGCGCAGTTTGCATCTTGCTCATGTCTTGACACATTGCTGAAGGATATGAGTCCAAAACCCCACTTCTTTCAGATGCTAAGCAACGGGGATTAGACCTGAAGGCTGCATGCAGAGATGCTGCTCTCTTTGGAAGACAAGCCCCAGACACCAGCTTGCAGCCCCTTCAGGTGGGGAAATCGGGGTGACCAAAATTGAGGCTACCTTTGGATTTTTGCCAATCTGAGTAGGAAGATGAGGATGAGGATGAAGATGAGGATGATATGCTTAGAAACTACTAGAGTGCCTGCTGGGACTAACGGGAATCCAGACTCATGACCCAAGGGGTTTACTTGCTAATGGAAAACAGGAGGCTGTTAAAACAACCTTCCAGGAGCCTGCCACTGCAGAGCACATGCCTATGCTTTTGAGGCTGTGCTAGAGATTCTTGGAGATCCTTATGGAGGATGTTAGGATGCCACAAAGTTTCAATGAGTAATGTGAACAAATAATCATCCCAGAGGCAAAGATAACAAGCTCAGTCGCTCTGCACTGAGGATGAAAAACTGATTTTGGCAGGAATAAGGATTTGGAAAGTATCTTCCCACTTTCACTGCATGCAGCCCCAAATCAAGGGGTTTTGAGCCCAGTGGTCAAAAGGAGCTGCTAAAGTTCATTCCTGTGCCCTCTCTGTGAGCATCTACACACACTTGCCCATATGCAGTCAGCAGCACATTTCCCATGGGATATGGGACCAACCTACAACTTTACAGGAGTTCAGATGCTTTTGATGGAGTGTCTGCTGTGACAGCCCTGCTGCAGCACACAGCAAACCCAGGCATCGTGTCCCTTGAGCCAACTCTGTAATGGTCAGCTGTAGGCTTTATTTCAGATACTAGATTGAGGCACTCTCAGATTTTGTCACCTGCCACTAGAGTGGTGCAAGCAGGAACAATGGAGCCTGGTAGCTTTATCAGAACTAATTATTGCTAAAAAAACCTGTTCTACCCAAGCTCAAATGAGCACTGGCAGTTGTTACTTGGCAACAGGAGAGGCAGGGACTTTGTTTTTCACTTCTCTGCTGATCCCTTGAACAGTGTCACCACTCCATGAGGCTGTGGAGAGCTGAGGATTGCTGGGAGGAAAGAGATACCCAGACTGATGCTGTCCCACAGGCTGGAGGGCACAGCTCAACCCAAGCATTGCCTTCCTGTTCATAGTTCTTTGCTGTTTCACCTTTCAAGACCTCAGGAAAATAAGGAGTATGAAAACTACCCTTTTTCAGCCTTCATGAAGGGTACAGGAGCAAGCAGATGCATGCATCCATTACCACCAGCAGCACTTCAGTGCAGTGACCACTTAGTCCTGTCAACTGCAGAATCTTGCTGCTCCCACATTTATGGATGGCTTCCATAACTGGAGGTAGTAGCAACAGTAAATAAAAGCATGATCCAGTGGTTGGGTTATACCGTCCTTTCATAACCCTAAAGCCCCTTCCCAGAGACCCAAAGTCATGTTTACACTTGGCTTACGGTGAAATCCATCACTCTTCAGATATTTCCTCTGTTGAACTTTTGGGTATTGTCTCCTTTACAAATTAGAGGCTCACATCTGCATTATTCAAATGGCACTACTGCCAGGATGTGATCAAATGATCCCCTGCTGTGTACCAGGGGAGGCCACCCTGGACTCTTCTATAAGCCATAGCAGACAGCCCCAGTGCTACCCCTCCCGCTGCTGACAGAGTGAAAAGGGACATTGGCAGTGCCTGCTCCCCTCCAGCATGCCCCAACTGGGGTGGCACTGGGGACTGCAGCCAGATGGCATAGCTTAGAGCAATCCCACCCCAGCCCCAGGGCACTGCTGGCACCACATCAGCCAGGAATCAGACCACATCAAGCCCCTGCTCTACAAGACCTGTCAGGCTGGGAACTGGGAGCACATTTGGCCTGGCTGCAGATCCCCTCCATGCAGAAATGTCGGGGGGCACTTTCCCCACCACAGCCACTGTGCTGTTTACTTCTCTCCCTTGCACTAAACGCTGGCTGATGCGGAGCTGTGGTTACTGGGGCTGCCGCCTCTCCCAGCCCCTTGCCTGGTGCATTGTTCCACCAGCACTGGGTCCATCCATCCATCTGCAGGGTTAGGACCCACAAATCTTTGAGGGCAAGCAGCGTCCTGCTGTGTTTAAAGGGGAAGTAGTAAATGCTGCCTGAGTCATTGTTGATGTAAATACCACATCATATTTGACAACTGCTCTAAGGCAAGGCTTCATTAGTAGTATTTTGCCATCTGACTTCAGGGACTGCTTTCTGAAGTCCATCCCCCCCCTCCCNCCCCCACACACACTCTCTTGTTTGTAACATCCCCTTTGAACTTGTGACAATAAAATTTCCTTCCCCACTGATTTCAGTCGTTTTCCACTTGGCACGCATGGACATTTTCCCTGCTGTTTCTATGGAACCCAAGTCCCCATGAGTCCCTTTTGTTTACTTCCTTGCAAGTAGCCGAGCATCGTCAGTGAGGTCAGAGGGAAGGTGGGGAGCTCTGGGAATAGCACCAGCGGTGCTGCCAACACCAGCAGGCTGTAAAATTAACCTGCTTTGACACCTATCCCATTTCCAGGCTCTGACTTTAAAGATGCCGTGGTTTATGTATTTCTACTCACTGCCACACTTCCTGATTTCAGCTGGCATCCAGAGTGAAAGTACCAAAATACTATGAGAAAGTCATAACATTTGTGCAGCAGCTAAGCCAGGGAGGATAAGGATGATAAAATGCCTCGCTTCAGGAGCAGGTCTTATGACCTTTAGGAGACAGGGCTCCTGCTGTGCCCTCTCTGGCATGTAGTTGTGGCATTGGCTGAATGTGCTGGACCTGTCCTTCCCTGTACCACCACTGCCATCGTGCCATAGAGGGGCACCAAAGCCAGGGATCAGGACAGCATCTCATACCACTTTTACCTTATTTGGTTTGTGGAAAGGGGGCAGATTAACTGAAGATGTTTTCCTGAAGGATCACTGGCCATTGCTGGAGAGGTGTTAGAGGATTTTCAGGATGAGTGATTTGGTTCTGTATTGCAGATACTCTGCTAATGAAGGATTTTCCTTCTGTGGGCAGAAGGTGCTGTGTAGCTGGTGCCTCCCAGGTGACATAGGATGGAAGCACCAGGACTCAGCACAGGTCAATGCTGCTGCCTGACCAACACAGCCACTGCACTCCTGGGTTAAGCCTGACCAGTTTCATCTTCAGATTAATCCAGAAAAGAGTTGCACCAAAACCAGTCCAAACAGGATGAAATTGAGGAAACCTGCCATTTCACACCACTTCTGCCATCTGAAATGTTCTGCAAACCCATCTCAAACAGTGGGAAAGTATTCAATAATCAAGTGGATCTCTATGGATGAAGTGAGGTGAAATCTGCTGGTAGCAGCCTGCAAGGCCAGTGGGTTTCTACCAGGTGCCTGCACAATACTCCGCAATCCTCATCTATGGATCCTCCTTGGTCCTGCCATGGGCTGCAGGGACATGTGGCTGTGTTTCATTTTCTCCCTGCTCACAGTACTGAACAACAAAGTGTTGCCTGGTAAAAGGTCTCTATGCTACCTTTCCTCTGCATACGAAAGGAGGCTATCTCCCAGGGCGGAGGTGGGATGGGGAGGAGATGCGCTGCCACTGCCAGGCTGGGCATCTGCCCACGGAGGCAGCCTGGCATGGAGCCAGTTTGTCTCCACCAAAGATATTGCCTGATCTTTTGAACTTGTGTTTTCCTCTGAAATAGGCCTATGTTTTGCAAAATACAGTGAAGAAAGCTAAACAGAACATTCCCCTTTGAAAACATTTCTGTTTGCGTTCCTTCTCACCTCCCATTCCAGCTCTGCTGTTCCTCCCTCAGTCTTAGTTCTTTTAAGAGAAAGGAAAGAGAAGAACCTGAAAGCAAGCAGAACATCCCCCATTCTTCTGACTGCAATGCTGATGAACACTTTCAGTAAAATCACCTTAGAAATAGAGAGTTGTTCTGAGTTTAAAAATATCCTTACTGACATGTGTTGCCCTGTTGCCACTGAACCTCTGCTTTCCAGGGAAGAAACAGACACATATGGAAACCCCAGTGACTGCTCTTCATCTCTGTTCCAGGGACTTTTTGGCTGCATCTGCCCATCCCAGGCCAAGTCTCCTTCCCACAACCCATGGGAAGCTTCTGGAGGTGGGCAGGGAATGAAGGTTTGTACAGGGCTCAGCAAGGATAGTCACAGCAGCAGCAATTTGTTGTTTACAGCAAGCAGAAAGGACAGGTAGGAGGATGACAGGCTGTAGGGGGATGTCTGGCCTGTATCTACAATAAAGTAGAAGCTCTGGGAGTGTCTGGTAGACACACTGGTCTCTGCCCAGAGGAGCTCAGTATTATGGAGAGGGATCCCAAGCCTCCCAAGACATCTCTCTAGGTTGGCACTGTTAAGCTCTCAGGGAGTGGCACCCTCACTGGAGTTCCCAAATTGGATTTAGTCATTCAGTGCTTACTTCTAATTGCAAGTGTCTGGACAGTGTCCTCCATAGGGGCACGGATAGCAGAGACCCTTCCTGCCATGACCTGTGGGCAGGCACAAGAAGAAATGAAGAACTAAATTATGTCCTTTTGAGAGAAGAGAACGTGACATTGGGCCAACACCTGTCACACACATCAGAACAGTCCTAGAAGTGGAATTCATTTACTCAGCATGAAAAGTCCAGTATTTGGGCTTAATACTGTTAGCCTGGCCTAAAACTGGGATGACAGGGAGTAACATACACATAATCATAGAATGTTGTGAGTTGGAAAGAACCTTAAAAGGTCACCTAGTCCACCTTGCCTGCAGTGAGCAGGGACATCTTCAACAAGATCGTGTTGCTCAGAGCCCTGTCCAACATGACTGTGAATGTTTTCAGTGATAGGACATCTACCACATCTCTGAACAACCTGTGCCAGTGTTTCACCTCACTCACTGTAAAAAATCTCTCTCTCATATCTAGTCTGAGTCTCTCTCCAACCAGGTTGGAAAAGACCTCTGAGAACATTGAGCCCAACTTATCACCTAATCCTTCTAATTTAACTAAACCATGGCACTAAATGCCTCACCCGGTCTCCTTTTAAACACTTCCAGGGATGGTGACTCCACCACCTCCTGTCACGACAAGCCCCATATTTTCCCAATCTTTCTTTCTGACCTCTTTAAGTACTGGCAGGCCACAATGTCTCCTCAAAGCCTTCTCCAGGCTGAACAACCCCAGCTTTCTCAGACTTTCCTCATAGGAGAGATGGCCCAGCCTTCAGATAATTTTTATGTCTCTCCTCTGGGCGTGCTCCAAAAATGTGAGAAGTTCTACCAAGAGGTGCTATGGCTGAGGTTGATGAAAAGATAGGAGTGCAAGAGGTGGGGGGGAGTGGAAGATATCACTGAAATCTAACCTCCACCACATCTTCCATGCTACACACCTGTGAACAGCAACTCAGTGGGACACAAACTGCGAGGTGTCAAGTTCATCCAGATTAACTTCAGAAAAGCACAGTGTTCAGTACCTTAAAGATTAAAGCAGTTTGGTGATGGAAATAGGAAGCTGCTGAAGAATTAACTAATCACATTGCTTTGTATTAGCTCCTGCAAGAATATAGCAAGGAAGGACTTTTCGCTTCCTGAGTTCCTCAATATACTTCCTCTTACCTAATTTCTTAGCTATGTGAACACAGCTCCTGTTCCCATGAACAAGGAGGATGCTTCGTGTTTGGTTTCCAAGCACTACTGGGAGGTTGGGTTTGCCCTTTTGTCAGTAATTACATTCAGGTCTGGCTGTTGTAAGATGGAAATATTTTTTTTTTTCTTGTTGTAGTTCTCAAATTCCTACCTGCTGGGCAGGCTGAGACGGAGTGGAGGACAACCTTGCCGTTGTCCAGATGCTTTTGAGTATAAGGCTTAGAGACATCTCTATTTACAGACCTCAATCCAAGTGACTTTCTCAAGTGATCAAGACCAGATCCTCAAAAACAGCCAGATGTTTCATTTCAATTGAAATCAAATTTCTTCTCATATGGTTGGGAGGGGGCATTAGTCCCTCTTGACAGCGCAGCACAAACCCTAATCACACAGGCACTTCTGCAAGCAGAACTCAATAAGCCCAATGCTGATGGTGTAAAGCCAGAGACTAAGCGCAGCAAGGAGTTGGGCCAGAGCTGAGGCTGAGAGGAGGAAGTCCAACAGCTTGTTTGTGTTCTCCGGAAGGCAAGCATAACTCACTAAACAAATGTCAGGAGGGGTCACATCCAGCTCTCCTGCAAACCAGAGGGGAATTAACCTGAGAAGAAACCCATGTCAGAGATGAAACACAAGAGGCTGAATTTTAAGAATATATGTGGACAATTGAGTGTGTAATGACAAGAAGAAAAAAACCTCCAGGACTTGCTGCATGAGAGTTTATCCCTTGCAAACCATATTGCCAAGAGAGTAGTCTGTCCTTTGCAGAACATGTATATACATGTATATCTCAAAGGGTCCCAGCTGCCTGCCCATCTTTGTAAGCAGAGCTTCTTGGAAAATACCCTCTTTAAATCCATCAAGTGTCACGGCATTGATGCCTGAACAACTCTACCTTCTGCTGGGAGCTCCTTCCCATCCCTTTGGTTCTCCTGTGTGCACACATCAGCTGTACCCTTACCCTCTCACAAACACCTCCGTGCCTGTAGTGGCTTTCCTGTAGTTCTTAGCCCTCTGCTCTGCACTATGTGTGGCCTCAAGAAGAGCAAGGTGGCACCTGTCTGTGGGGATGGCTGGTGCCCTAGGGCTGCTTTGCAACTGCAGTGCTCAGAGGAGCACACAACAGCAGAGCTGAGGGCAAAACCCACTTCCACACCACATCACAGCTAGCAGTATGCCAGCCAAGGGAACAAGGGAAGCATTCTCATCCCCACAGCCATCCCCATTCCCACCCCCCAGCCATCCCCACTCTCAGGGACCTGTGGGGTCAAAAGCTATTGCACCTACTGTTTTTTTTTCACAAGGGATGCAGAAATAGCTTGTGAAATTGTCCCAGCTTCCCTCAAGCAGTGTGTGATTGATGCTGTGCATTAGGTGGATCTTCAGCTGGGAAATCCAGGCTGCTGCAGAGAGTGCAGGTGTGGACTGAGACCTGGGACTGTTATTGATCCCTTGCTCTGGTGCTAGCTTATTCTTCATTACTTGCTTTGTGTTGCTACATTGATGGTGTCACACAAACCCATGTGCTGGAGAAAGGGATGGCTACAGAAGCTGTAGCGTGAAGGATGGATATAGAAGACATGATCTGTTTTCTGATTGTCCTTAATCCAGTCTAAGTCTAGTTTGCTAGCTGACCTGATGATGTTCTCCTACATCACACATAGGGGTCTTGTCATGGCAGGGTGGTTGAGATTTTGGGCTGTTGATCCAGCAGTAAGCTAATTTACCAAAACAGATGAAAAATCATGTCAGTTCTTTCTGTAGTCTTCAAGACTTCAATTTCCATTGCAAGGGAGGCCCTAGGAATGTACAGTGAGGAGCTGGCAGGGAGAGAAGGACCAGCCTTTCACCAGCAGCCCATGGTCAGATCAGATTAAGCCTAAATGGGAAACTGCACCCTGAGGGTCAGCAGATATTATTCCTGGTCATTGCACAGCCCAAGTCCCCATTGTTCAGGTCTATTCTGCCTAGCTGTAACCCTGCTGGTACTAACACACTTTATTCTGAGACACCTCTCCAGGTCTTGAAGACATTCACTGATTTCAAAGCACATTGTCCTTCCAAGGTCTGAACTTGAGCACCAAATGGACCCATCAGAATTAAACCAGCCAGAAGAAGCAAGCACTCTGAAAATCACCTCTCAGTAGATAAAAATGTAAGTTTGACAGAAGGAATGCTTTTGAGCATTGATAAGGAAATAAGACCTCCAGGGTGATATTAATCAGGAATACCCTTCCACGGATTCCAAAAAGCACCTGCTTCTACACTTAGTGTTACTCTGGTCATGATGCACTGGTAACCCTCTACTTAAGAGTGAAAAAGTGAACCATTAGGATGAACTGAGAAACCATCCTGTCTGTCCTCAGTTCTGGCTGACAGCACAGGTAAGGATTTATTCTCATTCTGTGTGTTCCATGTCTGTCTGATCAGCATTCCCAACAATAAAAGCCTGAAGAGGAATTTCAGGAAAAAAAGCAGTCAGACAATGTAGAAGGGGTTAGGGTCCCCCCTGACTGACCAGTACCAAGGTGTTTGCTGGTGGAAGGGAGGTGCTGATAACCTGGGCAGCTATTCAGGCTTCCGCTTGTTTTGCTGCCCTACTTAATCCTGGCAGTGGCCGAGGCCAGCAATGCTTCACTTAGATTAATGAGCCAAACTAAAACAAACCCGCAGGCTTCAAGTACACACTCTCCTCTTTAACACTATGAGCTCCACTACCAAGAGCAGCAGAGTTCAGATACAGCTCACCAGCAGGGAACCCTGTTCTCCTCTTGTTTTTTCCTGCAGTGACAAAGTGCTGGTGAGAGGCTGTGACCCCTAGTGATGGGAGCCTGTGTCTCCCCTTGGCTGGGGCAGGGAAGGGACTGTGTATGTTCAAGGTTTTGCCTGCTGCTACCACCACAGTCTCTGTTCCCAGCCGAGGGCTCCTGGGAAATGCATAGCAACTCAGTTGGCTTCAGGGAGCTGGAAGTGCCCACAGAATCACAGAATCAGAGAAACATCCAAGTCGGAAAAGCCCCTCAGGATCACCAAGTCCAACCTATAACCCTACTCTATAAGGTTCACCTTAAACCATATCCCTAAACATCACATCCAAATGACCCTTAAACACATCCAGTGTAGTGACTCAGCCACCTCTCTGGGCAGCTCATTCCAGTGCCTGACCACTCTCTCCATGAAAAACTTTTTCCTAATATCTAATCTAAACCTACTCTCTCTCAGCTTGAGGCCATTCCCCTTTGTTCTGTCTCCAACTCTCTCCGCTGAGAAGAGACCAGCACTAGCCTCATCACAATGTCCTTTCAGGTAGACAGCAATGAGGTCTTCCCTCAGCCTCCTGTTTTTCAAACTAACCAGCCCCAGATCCCTAAGTCTCTCCTCATAAGATTTATTCTCTAGGCCCTTCACCAGCTTCATTTCTCTCCTCTGGACCCGCTCTAGCACCTCTACAACCCAGGGCAGAAAAGCACTGTCTTGACCTTAAAGATCTGTCTACCATTAGGTGAAAACCTATATTTAGGCTTTTCATTGTAAAGTAGCCATTGCTGTTCATTCATTATTGCAAAGGATGTTCTCTGTTTTGTCTGTGGTGTCTTAAGGGGATCAAATTTCCCCTGCCTGTGTCCCTTGGAGATTCTGCCCAGATATTTTAGGAAATCCCAGCATTGAAGACTTGTGAAACAGAAAGCTGAGTTGGAACAGAAGAAAGAAGGGATGTGAGTAAAGACTGTGAGTAAACAAAAAGCCATTTTTGAGAGACACTAAAAAAGAATTCATCCCAAGGAAGAAAGGGGGGAAGGGGAAGGAAAAGGAACTTCCCTCCTGCCAAGTATGTGCACCAACCCCCTACTCTTCAGAAAACATAACTTTTCATCAAATCAAAACAAAAGGCTCATGGCTGAACTAAAATGAAGACTTCTACTGCTGAGATAGGACTCTGAAAAATACTGGTAGACACAACCGGTCTTCATGCCAACAGAGGTGAAGAGAGACTTCCCAAAGCACAGGAGTCAGCTAAACAGGTGGAGAGCACAGGAAAGGCAAGTCCAATAGCTGGAGAGTCATAGTAGTTTGGACTACAAAAAAAGATTATTCTTATTATCAAGAAAAATGTCTGCACTGAAGGGGTTGTCAAGCACTGGAACAGGCTGCCCAGGGAACTGGTTGAGTCACCATCCCTGGAAGTATTTAAAAGAGATGTAGAAAGTGGTGCTGAAGGACATGGTTTAGTGGTAGACCAGGCAGTGTTGGGCTGAACTCAGTGATCTTTTCCAAGCTAAACTACTAATGATTCTGTGGTGCCAGCTTGGCAGGATTGCTGTGATGCTGCAGAAAGTATTTCTCCTGCTCAAAAGCACATGTAATGGGAACACAACTCCTTTCTCCTCTAAATAGGTCATTAGCTATGGTAAAGCACTGGCAGGCTCTCTGTAACTGAAATCTTCTTACCTAAAGCTAGGGAGCCAAATCTAAGAGAACAGAAAGCAGCTTCTTCATGCTGAGTGTTCCACCTACCCTCAGGCTGGGAATTCTTGTATGAGATTTGTGAGAGGGCTCTGACCACCAGCTCCACGCTGAAAAGGACACTTGCCTGCCATTGTGTTATCTTTGTGTGGTCTATGTGATGCCAGCAGGAGATGTGTCTCATCAAGAAGCCCGTGGGGACAAAACACTGGCTCCTCTGCTGCCTTGCAGATAACTGATGAGGCTGCCAAGGAGCCAGGGTTAGGAAGCTGGAGGGAAGAGAAGTAACCCAGACTCCTCACAAACTAGGGGCAGGAAGACATTTGTAACAGGATCTTAAGCAGTGATGCTGTGGAGCCCAGTTCAACCTGTAGTGCCAGATAGGACTGTGGAAGCAGCAGATAGACATGGGACAAGTCCTGCTGACAGCTTGGCAGAAGAATCATGTAAGCCACTGGGATGGGACATTTCTGCTTGCTCCCCAACCCAGGCTGGTGCACACACCTCTAGAGCTTGAGCTTATCCCTTTTGGATCCATGTGGTCTGTACTGGCTGCAGCTTGCAGGTTCAACACACCCAGACCAAAGAGAGTCACTGAGAAGGACTGAAAAACTGTGAGAGCATCACAACCTGACCTCACAGCACTGCAAGGGAAAACCCAGGAGTCCTGCAAAGAGCAAATGAAGAAGAAATCCTCTGAAATCTCGTGAGTTCTCTCCTCCCTCATACATTCTTTTCCTGTAGGCTTCTCCAAAACTGTGAAAATCTGTGAGACTGCCTTCTGTAGTAGTGTAGTAAAGGAAACTTGGGGGAATTTCCCCTGTCATGCTGAAACTCAGGGACCATTTAGTAAGTTACGTTTTGGCAGATGTGACTCTAAGCAAAGAGCTCCTTCTCTTTGCAGATGAGCACCAGCTCACTGGAACTCCACCACAGCCAGGAGTTGCTAGAAAAAAAAATAAAAAGGAAATGGTATTCAGGCCAAACTTTTCCTAGAAACAGAGTGCCAGGCTCGTTGAACTGCATCTCTTATTCACAATGGTGTAAACCAAAATGTATATTTACTGCAGATAGCGTGAGGAGATGACATGGAGGAAGATCAGAGCATAGCTATAACTAAAGATCAGAGCCTGGCTATAACTAACACCAGAAGCTGCATTTACGTCAGCCAGAACAGAATATCTTTGTCTGGATATTGTGTTCAGAGTGTTCTGTAGCTTTTAGGTTTTATTTTCCTTTTCCTAACCATAAAAATTATAAAATGAGATCAACAGAAAGATAAGAGGCGAGTAAAGCAGTGCCCTGGCTGGGTTGAGGGGGTTGGCACTGAATAACTGCTGGCTCTGAAACTCATTCCTCTTCCTCCTTCATGGCAGAGGATCTTTAGGGCAGCAGTGTAAGGCAGTGCTGAGGCCCGGTAGCACTCCTGTCCCTGAGACACTACCAAGAGAAGTCCTTTCCCTGAACCCCAGCTGTTATATGAACATTGTTTTGCTCATGAATGCTGCCAAAAGTCTCTGAAACACCCCATCTGAAGGCAGTTGAGCTAAACCCAAGCCAGAAAGGTTTGCCATCACAGGGAAGGGAACACTTTATCACTGCTGTGTTGCAGCTTTTGCTGACTGAAGCAAGAGGGTTCTGCAGTGAACCCTAGTATGAACTGACAGGAAGTTGGGCACAGGACACCATGGATACAGCTGCATCCAGCTCAGGAGCTGTCAGGCTGAATGTGAAGTTGAGAGTCCACAACATCTACTAGTATAGGGCCACGTGGATGTTCTCAGAGGCTGGAAGACACTAGCCCTGAGCGACAGCACAGGGCAGTGGCCAGCAACTCCCAGGGAAAGCACTGCAGAGCAGCACATTGTTACAACCCTAACCCAAGAAGTGATGGCTGTGTTGATCTACCATAGTGAAGAAATAGCTTCCAGGAAAGCCAGACTAGAGAAATAGACACTTAAACCAGGCTATCTACTCACAAGAATCTGACTCCTTCAGCTCTAGAGAAGACACAGCTGTGTTATTTTACTACCATAGCTAGGAGATTATTTACATGTGCAGAACACAAATTTTAACTCACATTTCAGGCATCTGTGTTTACTCTGCTGGAAGCAGGTCAAGCTAGGAAGCATTCTAGTTCATGCTGACATGTACAGAAAGCTATTCCCTGCTTCTGCTGAGGGCCTCTGAAAAGAAAATACAGCAGTTTGGAAATAACACTTGAAATGACAACTCTGTCTTGTTTCTTCATGTTAGAGCACGGGAGGAACGCAGAGAAAGGTAAGTTGTATTGGCATGTAGAATTTGGTTAGTCTGGAAATAAGTGGTGATGAATGAAGGCACTGCATAAAGGAACTGCAATGTATCCTCCACAGAAATACTACAGGCTTTACATGTTCAAGCAGCTTTTATTGCCCTTGTTCTTGGGGTCAGAGGCAGCACAAAGGAGAGTCCTCTTCAGTGAAAGGTGGTATATCCGTGTCCATATCCATCCCAAGACAGAAACACCTTGAGTCTAAAAATCAGCTCCTGTGTGGGTAGCAGTTGACCTCCACCTTCATCATAAGTGAGGAAAGGGTAGGTGGTGCCATGGCACCATACTGCACAGCCCCAGGATGGAGACAATGCAAATGTACAACCAGAGCAGGCCAGAATGGGAAAGAAGGGCGAAGTGAGTGCAGAACTCAGCCAGAGCTTCATGGGATGCTGGTACTAACATCTACAGTAAAACACCTTTCTGTATCTAGATACCCTCAACCCTGAGGTGCCGAAGACAGACAGCACTCTGGAGACAGACATCTGTGTCAGCCATCACAAACCCTGTGACTACAAGGCGAGAAGACTTCTGGCACCCAATGGTGCATACTCCAAAGCATACTCCAAACAAATTGGCCATTTCTGGGGTGCTTTCCACTGAGCATCTTGTAGTTGAGCAGTTCCTGTACTATGTGGACAGGGCTGGATCCCTCTGCCAGGATCTTCTGGGAGATGCTGGTGCTCAGTGAATGACCAGCACACTCTTTCCAATGGGCTCAGCATGCTGCCTGCAGAACCAGAAGTGGTCAGGACAAGAAGCCTGAGAAACTTTCCTATGAAGTTTTTTTTCCAGGCTACATCTCCCTGAACTCCTTCCACTGAATTAATTAAATGCTGATTTACAGGAAAGGTATTTGTTTACATGTTATTGTTGTCAGTAATCAGCCAGGATGACAAAAAGTCTCTGCAGCAGCTCAGTCACACAAATGATTTCAGGGGCTCAAAGATAATGGCAGAACAAAGAAGTGTTCCCATGGCTGAGGTGCCTGTATCAGCTGACGTGGAATGACAGCAATACATCCACCTCAGCAGAACTCCTCCACTCTGCAGATAAGCTCTCTTGCCAGCCTTTCACAGCTCCACGTCTACTACACTGCACTGCGCTTTTCTCTGGGAAAAATAGCCATGAAGAATGAAGCTCTTCACCCCATGTGAACGTCTGTGTATCAGAAATTTCTGAGGTCCCCAACAGAGACTAGAATCGTAGAATCATAGAATTGTTTCAGTTGGGAAAGACCTCTAAGATCATCGCATCCAACCATCACCCTAACACCACCATGGCCATTAAACCACATCCCAAAGTGCCATGTCCACATGTTTCTTCAACACCTCTGCCACCTCCCTGGGCAGCCTGTTCCAATGCCTCTTCCAATTTTCAGTAAAGAAAATTTTCCTAATATTGAATCTAAATCTCCCCTGGCACAATTTCAAGCCACTCGCTCTGGTCCTATCACATCATACTAGAGACAACAGACCAACCTCCACCTCACTACAATCTCCTTTTATGTAGTTGTAGAGAGCAATGAGGTCTTCCCTCATTAGGACTGCCATTACCCCCTACTGCCTGCAATTCACCCACCTCTGTCCCCAGTGCACCCTGACAAGGATGTGCATCCATCTGTCTGTGCTGATAACAGTCATGAATTCCCAGGTGGGCACGAAGAGACCAGGAATGTCTCACTAACAGTGCTCTTGAGAAATATTCCCTGAGGGGCTAACCCTGGGAAGCCAGTGCATGGAAGCTTTCCTGGATCCTAATCCTTGGTCAAGATTGCAGTTACACAAATTGCCCCAGCTGTGACATTTGTGGATGAGCAACCTGCCATCTCCTTTCCACCATGCTGGAACTGCAAGAGGTGCTCTCTCCCCTACATCCCATCCTTTCTGGGTTATGGGCTCATGAGTGCAACAGCTTAGCTGCTGTTAGCATGGCTCAGTGTGACAGCACTAACCAAAGAAAATCTGGTTCAGACACCAATTTGACCAGAGCACCTAAGGAAAGAAATGGGATGGATTTTGTTAGACAGAATCAAACACTGATGAGGTTATTGCACAGTAACACTCTTCTCTACAGCCAAAGTAATCCCTTCCCACACAGCCTCAGAAGATAATACTACCCTAATGTTATAGGGCTATTTCTGAGTGATGCACATCAGTTTAACACCATCTGTTTTACTGATTTACTGAGCTTGTTTAATCATGTAGACCAAATGTAAAGTGGGTGTGTAGTACCCAC
Source organism: Tricholaema leucomelas (assembly GCA_013400475.1). Classification (NCBI taxonomy): domain Eukaryota; kingdom Metazoa; phylum Chordata; class Aves; order Piciformes; family Lybiidae; genus Tricholaema lacrymosa; species Tricholaema leucomelas. Next base: position 55,863 of record WAAF01012567.1, on the reverse strand, counting down.
TGTAAATGCCCCTCAGCTTTAAGAACGGTGCTAAAAAGGATGAGAATTCTGTGGTGGAGCAGCAGTCTCTCTGGTGCAGGTAGCCATGTGGGCAAGCTGTTGTGAGGGACACTAGCAATTCCCCACCCTAATTCAGGCACAGTCCCACTCCCACATTAGAGCCTGATCCTGCATCCATTGTTACCATCAGCTTGTCCACTTGCTTGGTGGGGGAGAACCAGTTTGGTTCAGCTGAAAATTTGACTCTCCCTGGAAGCAGCAGCTCTGTTGCTAGTAAAATCAAACAACTGTAGTAGAATTCATGAGGCTCTTAAGAAAAATATGATGGGTAGATGGTAGATCCAGTTAAAGATGTCCCTGCTCACTGCAGGGTGGGTGAGACTAGATGACCTTTAAAGGTCCCTTCCAACCTAAAGTATTCTGTGTGTCTATGGATCATCTACTGATGTCCCATAAAGTTTGAAAGTCTACAGTCTGCAGAGTGTGACCATGCTTCACTGGATCCTGTGGCTGCCAAACTCCACATTAAAGAAACAGACTCCTCTGATAGACACCAGCCTTCCTGGGGGCAGCCTTTATCTACTGTCTGCTGTCCTCACAGACTGCCTCCAAAAGACAGCTTACTCTGCCAGGCTCCCACTGCCTGTCCTCAGTCTCAGCCTGTGGTCCAGCACTGCCGTTTGAATATGTGATACCCCACTGGGACCCTCCTCCAGCAGGCACAAAGCTGGCAGCACTCCGCTGGGAAGCCTCCCTCCAGGGCTCTTAGGAGAGTGCTTTCCCAAGCTGTGAACCAGCACACTCAGCAGCAGTCTGGATCTGGCAGTCTTTAAATGTCCCAAGAAGCAAATTACATGCAGAAAAGAACCTGCAGAACTGCTGGAGGGGACCATCCTTTTGGGGCTTGAATCATCATTTTCTCACTAGGTGCCTAGTTTCTTTCCTTGTGATCTTCACCAATATTTCTAGAGGGGGAGAAAGCGACTGTTCTCTACCCTCTGCCTCTGCTTGGAGAACTCTGACAACATAAGAAGGGAACAGGAACAGCAAAGTTTTGGGGTATACCTTCTCCAAACTCTTTTCCATACAGGGCTTTGTTCTTCCTTAATAAGTTGCATGTGCTTCCTCTCAGAGAAGGTAAAACTGTTAAACACCACAGTGTCTACCTATAGTGACCATAACAGCAAGAAGATGACAAAGCTGGTTTAGCTTAGCTTGCTCTACCTGCCCAAGTCAGGATGGATGCAGCTCCAGGCAAGGCTGGCAAGCAGGCTCAGCAGCTCTTTGAACAGGTCTAGATTATGTGGACAGGAATCTCTATTAACATCCAATGATGATGTTAGTAGCTAATTAGACCAATAGTAGTTGTGCTAATAGTACATCACAGCACAACTCCCTTGGCTTTCCAGTAGATACATTCCTCCATCTCTTCAGCTGCATTACTTCATCCTGATAAAGGAAAACTTTACTTTCCTTGCTCAGTGTCTGAATCACTGGAGACCAGACTTAAACTATTTAATCCCAAAGGATGTCAACTCTAGGACACCAGAAAGTTTTGAATCAGTTTTAAGTGCTAATGGGTCAAAGTTCCACGTGGTGTCAGAAAGATGTTTCTGTCTTCTGCATCTGGCTAGCCCATTAGCTCTGTAGCATTCTCCAGGCATGAAAGTGTTTTCACCATCCAAGTGAAATTAATCTGTCTTCTGGTGTGCCCATTTAAGCCCATCAGTCCCCTCTGCAATGCAATGCCCAGGATGCAGGGTAAAAAGAATTGTTCTCCTCAGCCAGTATGACACTCAGCTCCAGTAGTTAACTTTGCTTTATCTGTGAATGTCCTCTCCATCCTACCCATTTTTGAAAAACCACAAACCAGAACATACAAGAGGTGGGAATACAATATTGCAATGAACGACACAAGCTGGATTGCAGGTCGGAGAAACATCTCTCCTTTGTCCCATCACCTAATTGGAAAATAATGCCAGCAAACGATTGAGTTATGGCTACTATGTAAATCTAGGTTGCATTACAGGGATTTGATGATTTCTCCGTGGCTTTCTACAGCCAGAAAGCTAAACTGTTGTAAGCCAAGTTCAGGAGGGTAACAGCTTCAGTGCCTAGCTTTCTCCAAATCCCTTCTTAATTCTCAGCAAAAAAACTCAACGGTTTTGTCTAGAGAAGGCCCTGAAGAGCATCAGCAAAAGCACTGTGGAGAAGGAGTCCATGACTTTCTGATAAGATGCTCCAAGGAGCCCCAGGAAAGTTCCCATCTTTGCCAACATAGCAGCTGCACCAGCTTCCAGTCTCCCATAAGCATCTCTGGAGTGCAGTGGCACAGCGAGGGTCCAGAGCATGTGCAGGCCATCCAGAGATAAGGAGGTTGGCATTTGCCCCTAACCTAGACATGTAAACTATCAGGAGGGACCTGCTTTGGATGTAGAAGCAATGGCCTGTGGGGTTTTTCAGCTGAGATCCTGTAAATCTGAAGTCACCACTCATTGCATCTTAGATACAGGCTGGAAGAGGCTATTCCTCCCATTGCCAGGCCTTCCAAAACTGTCTGATTCCAGCTTTCCTCTTCCATAGTGCATTTCCCCTCCAACTCTCACATTCATGTGATCTCCAGCCAGCAGCTGGCAACGAAGATTCCTGAGATGTCTCTACAGTGAGCTGATCTACAGACATCTAAAATACTGATATCATACAATCTAACAAACTATAAACAGACGTCTTGAGAAGGGAAACAGAAAGGCTGCTGGGTTCTGACTATGTTTCCTTGCCAGCTCCTGGGTTCCTTAAAATGCCCCAACTGCTCTTCCAAGCTTAATTCAGCAGCATGGTATTAGGTAAAGAGCTAAAAAGTGACTGTTCACAGCCCTCCATACCAGATCATTCTCCTGCACTTGCAAACTTCAGCAGAAATCAAGTCAGAGAAAACATTTCCAACAGTCTGCACCCAACCTTTGCACTGGCTTTACAACACAGTGTGCTGACCTGGTGTGATGGTTTGGGTGTTACCTGTCCCCCCATATTTTGGAAAATCACCTAGACTAGACTCAGCAGCTCTGGAAATTGAATGAAGCTTTGTATTTACAGCTAGCACAATATACAAGCAGATATTTACAATGTATACAGTTACATACAGAAATATACAAGTTAAAAGGTAATACAGAAACACAACAGCCCTCCAAGAAACCTGAGTCCCTGGGAGGGGCTCTCAACCACCCTTCCCCCTTCTTCCCACCTCTTTACCTTACCCAAGATGCTGCCTTACACCCAAGAAAGATTGGAGGGTCGGCCAGGGGGCTTAGGAAACAGATGGATTAGTCACACAGACAGCAGGTTAGGTTAGAGAGGATTTCAGCCCACAAAGCCCAGAGAGCAACTCTGTTATCTGTATTTATGTTCTTGTTCTTATACATCTGAGCAAGCCTGTGAGTGAAGTAGACATCACCATTGTTTCCTTTTCACAGCCTGTAATCTAATTCTTCTCACCAAAACATTCTAGCTAGGCTCAAACTAGCACACCTGGCTGCCAGCTCCCTTTCAAAAGAAGGTGTAAAATCACCTTACTGCTTCCTCAGCAAGGATACCAGAAGATATCACTTGACCCTTGTTGTTTCATATGGCTTGCAAATACCTTACAGCAGCTCCTAACTTTCAGGGTTATTTGTTTTTAAGCAGTCACTACAAATAAACTGAGATCTCCTGTGGAAAACAGTTGCCAGGCTATCAGTAGGAGAGGAACAACTTCTACAGAAAGTTCTTCCTTTTGCTTTTGATGCTACAGAACATAGACAATGGTGCAACAATAACTTGCATGCAGCTAAGAGAAATCAAGTGATAACCTCCTACCCATCTACAGCACAGAAGAGCAGCCTCCCCTGCTCTGCTGGGGCTGCCAGGCCCAGAAGTCTAAAACCATGGACCTCCAGCTCCTCTGAGCACATCCTGACATCACGACTAAAACATGGCTTTCATCACTTCTCAGATCTGAGTCCAGTCCTATGTAAACTGCTCAATTTTAATGTTCAGCAAATCTGCATTGTACATGCTGTGATCTGGCTTGTCCCTATGAGGTTGTTTTCCACTCTTTCCACACTGACTGAGGTTCCCGTCCAAAGAATCTGCCTCCATCTCCTGTGCTTCTCCTGGAAATAAGTCTGACCCAAATGAGTTATTTGCCAAGTATCTGTTTGAGATAGGCCAGATTTCTTCCCTCACTTGGGGCAATTCCTCTTTTCAGAAGCTTGGTGTCTTGGAAATGTCCTGTCACTGAGGCAGCTTCAAGGCAGGTTGTCACTGTGACCCTGGCAGCTCCCTCAGCTACACTACCCTTTGAAGCACTTCTCTGTTCCTCACTTTGCATCCTTCCCAACCACACCATGTGCAGAACCTCCTCTTCCAGCCCCACATCTGAGATTCTGGTGCAATGATGAGTGTCTGTAGATGTTCCTCCCCAATTGTCTCTGCACTCTCTTGGTTTGTTCTCAATCCAACAGTCTCCTTCAAACTCAAGGATTTTATCCTGTGGTCCACTACATCCCAAGTTTCATCATTTGTCATTCCATGACACAGAGTCATTCCCATTCCTGAATAAGGGAAGAACAAGACTTGTCCTTACATTGAAGGGTGGAAATCTGGCCTCACTCAAAACAGAGAACTCTCCAACCCTTTTGATCTGATCAAAAAGTTGTCCTCTTTTCATTTAGGGCCAAAGCATCATCTGGGAAAATCACCACTACTAATCAATTATTTAATTTTATCAAAAGGCACCATTCTTTCATCCTCAGGAGCTTTAGATTCTTTACTTAGCCTTACATATCCTAGGTACTATTGGAAAGGCAGCACTGAATATGTGGTTTCTTTTGGAAGAGAAAATAAATTACAAGATTGACAGAGGGCTGAATTAAAGAAGTGCTAATGCTATCATCCCTGTTCTGGGCCTTTTGTGGATGACAGACAAGGCTAAGACAAAAACTGCCAGTGACTGATTTCCTATCTAAAAGGTGAATCATTGTATTCAGTTGCAGAGGAAAGTAGGAGAGCCTCAGGCACAAAATCTTGAGAAATACATTTCATAATGTCCTTTCCAGAGCCTAGCTGGGTTACATGGGAAGTGGTTTCCCTGGGAGGAACTCTTCCCACTCAGCCATCCAGGAAAAATGGGAGCAGTACCACCTGTCCAGGCAGCCAGCTGAAAGCTCAGGTTTCGATGTGGTTCCTCCAAGCAACATTTTGCACCTGGAAAGAGCAAAGTCTGAAAACTTGAGGACTGTGGCTTACAAATGAAGAGGTCGATTTAGGAGAGAGACCCAGAAGATCATGCTGGAACTCCTACGCAGGGCAAATCTGGATGCTTTTCTGCACTTCCACATCCTCCCAGGTACAACCCTTCACTTCTAAATGTCCCTGTCTATACACGTGGACATCTTTCCTTTTCCTTTTCCCTTCCCTTTCCTTTCCTTTCCTTTCCTTTCCTTTCCTTTCCTTTCCTTTCCTTTCCTTTATTTACATTTGTTTTCTTTTGATTTCCTTTCCTTTCCTTTCCTTTCCTTTCCTTTCCTTTCCTTTCCTTTCCTTTCCTTTCCTTTCCTTTCCTTTCCTTTCCTTTCCTTTTCCTTTTCCTTTCATTTTCATTTCTTTTCTTTTTAATTTTGCTTCTAACATGTTGGATTCTAGGTCATGACAATCCTAAGATGTTTGGCACACATATTGCCAGAAGCCCAGCAGATTGAAACCATCATCTCTGATAATTTGCCAGCTGGTTTCTGAAAGTGAAACTGGCACAAAGGTAACGTGTCAGTAGTTTTAGGCACAGTTCAAATGAGTGTTCCTCCTTTCCATGGGCAGCCCAGTTCGTTTTCACAAAGAGACGTGCTTTCTCTTAACAGCAACTTCTTCCCAAGAGTAAAGACATACAGTCATAGAACAACTGCTTTATCAAATGCAAACAAATTCAGCTCTTGCTCTCCATCTAATCATTAATGCAGTGTTTATCCATCCCATGTTGCAAGAGCGTAATATGTTCCAAATGGGAGTTCTTGAGAAAAAAAAAGGAAAAGCCTTCATTGCAAACCCTTCCCCCTCCTCATAAAGAATACTTTCATTAAGAGCTTCAGGAACTGGAATGTCTTTAAGCAATATCCTATCAACACAATCTAGCTCTGCCTTCCACCCCCTGCCCTGCACTCACATTTCGATTAAAGTTACAGAAATCATGTGTTGCACAATGCAAAGACACTTGACATCTCTCCTTCATGGTATGCACAGAGGAAAGCCCCTCTCTTGCTTCCCCTCTTTCCAGCTTGAGCCTTAGGCATTCCAGTAAATAAATCTGGTATTTGCACTGGAGAGGACATCAAATGTCTTCAAATCATCCACCCTTTTCTTAATTATTTTGTACCAAGAAGGTCAATGAACACTTTTTTTTTCTATGGCTTGAGGGGATGATTGTTATTTAATGTTGATTGAGTAATACCACATTTCCTATTCCTGGAATCTTCCCATTCTTGCAATGCTTCTCTCAGTGTGTGGGTATGTGCCACGTTTCCTCAAACCCCTATTGGGCAGCCAGGCAGGAGAGACAATGCAGGCTAAAAACCAGCTGATGTCAGTGAAACAGGAACTCTTGAGGTTGAAGCACCTCAGTGACACAGGAACAGGACATAAGACCATGGTTTTGTTTCTTCTGGTGGAAGACTTTATCTGGTTAGACAAAATTGACTGTTCGCCACGCTTTTCCATTGTCTCATGGCATGGTGCCACGTATGTGCTCTAAGCAGAGAGAACAGGACAGGGAGCTGCTGTGGGTCAGCTTTGCACAAGGCATTCTCTCCACTGAACCATAAAATGGCCTGAGGGGAGACAAAAATCCTTCATCATTTAATCTGCAAACTGCTGAAGGATTCATCCCAATACCTTTGTCAAAGAGGGAATAAAACGTAATATAAAGCAGCACAGCAGACCTCATGAGTCACAGTCTCATCCTCTGTAGTTGCAGGCAATGAGTACAGAACAATTTTCAAACACACATAAATCATCTCCTTTTGCTTGAAAGGGAGATAGGAATTACTACAATGTTGCTCTTTTTAAAAAAAGGGGGGAAAAAAGATTAATGACTCTTTTTGTATTGCAAAGAGAAATGTAATCTATGAATAACACTGCAGTTCCCCAGATTGCTCAAACAAAGTGGATTGTTATGCTTATTCTTAAAAACATAACCTTTATTCCAGCTTTAGATTCTTAAGCCTCCACTCAGCAGAGCCTATTAGGCTCCTGATGGAGCCTGATTTCCCCTTCTGCATGCCACAAGGACAGTACAGGCCTGTTCCTGTCAAATTGTCATGTTAGATCATCTTACCCAGAAGTTAATCTATAATTATTGCCATGTCTTTCCCATATTACCATTTTACCAGATTACTAGACCTAAAGAGATTCACAGCAAGTCATGCTTGCAGATGTTGCAAACTTGGGTTCACCACAGAATCACAGAGTGGTAGGGGTTGGAAGTGACCTCTGGAGATCATCTACTCCAACCTCCCCTTGATAAAGCAGGTTTACCTAGATCAGGTTGCTCAGGAATGTGTCCAGGAGACTCCACTACCTTCTCCAGGCAGTCTGTTGCAGTGCACCACCAGCCTCAAAGTAATGAAGCTTTTCCTTGGAAGTTTGGTTGGAACTCCCTGTGTCCATTTCCTTTTCACAATCATTGGGCACTACTGAAAAGCGTCATTGATAAGATCCTCTCTTAGTCTTCTCCAGGCTAAACAGCTCCAAGTCTCTCAGCCTGTCCTCATAAGAGAAATGTTTGTCCCCTCAGCATCTTTGTAGTACTCACAGCACTCCAGATGTCGCCTGACTAGGGCAGTGTAGAGGGAAAGGAGAACCTCCTTTGACCTACTGGTCACACTCTTCTTAATACAGCCCAGGATACCATTGGCCTTTCTGGCCACCAGAGCACACTGCTGGCTCATTGTTAACTTGTTGGCCACCAGAGCTCCCAGGTCCTTCTCCACAGAGCTGCTTTCCAGCAGGTCAATCCCTAACCTGTACTGGTGCAGGGGGTTGTTCCTCACCAAGTGCAGGACTCTTACTTGCCCTTGTTGAACTTTGTGAGGTTCCCCTCCACCCAGTTCTCCAGCCTTTCTAGTTCTTGCTGAATGGCCATGCAGCCTTTTGGTGTGTCAGCCACTCCTCCTAAGAGGAGTGGACCCCGTACAGACCCCTGGGCAACACTGATAGCTACAGGCCTCCAACTGGACTCTGCGCAACACTGAGCTCTGTCATTCAGACAGCTCTCAATCCACCTCACTCCACTCATCATACCCATCTTGCTATTGTCAACAGCCAATACAGAGGAAGAATGAACTTCCTAGTGCTGGCATCTATGTCTGACAGGCAGTGGTTGATGCTGATGGCCATAAAATCATGGTGCCAAGAAGCAGGAATATGTTGTCAGTTAAAAGCAGGTCCAAGAGCAGTGAAAAGACCAGATTTACTCTGCATCCACACTGCAAATGCACCATCTTGGAACAAGAGGTCTGGGATGAGTGCTCTGATTCCGAGCCCACCAGGAGATACTCCAGCTCACTCTTCACTCAGGGGAAATCATTGATCTCATATGGTCAGCACACCATGCCTTGTCCTGTTCCTATACCTCCTCTCCACCTTTCATTGCAGCCCCAATCCCAGTGACCCTCTGCCCACAGGTTTCCAGCCAGCCTCATACTCTCCAGTGCAGCCCACTTGGGGAACCTGGAAAAGCCAGAGGGATTTCTGCCAAGGGACCCACAACGGCTGAGAAGCCTGACCCCATGTCCCCATGCTGGCAGACGCCACGGTAGTCTTCTCACTAGATGGAGCTAGTGGATGAATGCTGGCAAGTCTGTCCTCTCTCCTGGAGGTGCCCCGCAGCCAGTACCACATGGAGAAGGAGATGTGATCCCATGCAGAGCCCCTGGCTCCTTACTGCTCCTCGTTGGAAAAGGAAAGGTTTTGTTAAGTGTGGAGGAGAGAAGATCTCGATGACTAACATTTTGGCTCATGTAAATTCAGAAGAAGATGTGAATGAAGTTTTCACAGAAACTCTGGAGGCAATTGATTCAAATGAAATTGGGGGGGAAATAACACTGTCCTAAATCCAGATACCTCTGATACAGAAGAAGCCAGACAGAGGAAGAACCAAAAGCACTGCCGGAAATGCTGCTGCATGTAAATGTCCCAAAAGCAATGCCATAAAGCTCTGGAGTAAATTTCCATTATCTTCCAAAAGAAAGTAAACATTTGGGAGATTGCTCAACAGCAGCTCTGCATGGACAGGGGAAGAGCAGAGGTGCAGTACAAGCATAAACCAACACATCTGGCGTGTCCAGAGATTGCACTAAATTCAGCCACATTTAAACCAGTTGTGTATTGCACACTCTAAGATGGCGCAGGTGAGGGACCCACAGGCCATCTCCATCCCTGTGTCACTGCACTGTCTTGTGAGTCACCCTGGTTAAACACTTCAGTACCATCTGGAGTGCATATCCCATGCCTTCCTCACTTAGTGATTCATGTCCCACCACCCCTGCTGAGCATCCACAGCCAGATGTCCCTCTCCAGGTGCTTGACCTGACCCTTGCACCACTGGCCCTACACCCTTCTCTCCATGATGGTACTGGAGTTTCTACTCTAAATCCATAACCAGCTGGGAGATTTCCATGTTGCCATTCCTATCACTTTGGCAGATCCAAACTTCTGGACCATGATGAAGTTTCAGCCCTTCTGCTTTTGTAGCACTTTGATGGCTGCTGGGCTCTTCACACATTTTCACAGCTTCTGGTCATCATCTCATAACCTCACAGATGTATCACAGTATCACAGAATCAACCAGGTTGGAAGAGACCTCCAAGATCATCCAGTCCAACCTATCACCCAGCCCTGTCCAATCAACTAGACCATGGCACTAAGTGCCTCATCCAGTCTTTTCTTGAACACCTCCAGAGATGGTGACTCCACCACCTCCCTGGGCAGCCCATTCCAATGGCATGGTCTGCTTTGATAATCAGTGCCTGGTCTCTGTTACTGCATTTGCAGAGTTAAAAATGGGAGTCAATAAACATAACTGAGCAGAAAGCCAGGTGAAAAACCTACAGCATGACTCAGAATCAATAATCAGCTCAGAGAAAACCCACTTCCTACCCAACAAATCTGTTCTGAATGCTTTCTGACTCATTTGTTACTGTAACCTCTGTATGTATTTTTTGGATGATTTATAAGGACACATTAAAACTGGCCAGGGGGCATAAATTGGTTGCCAGTACTAAATGAAGCATCAGCCCTTTGCTGATCACGAAAGCCTGGTGAGTACTCCCGGGACTGTTCTCTCTTGGATATTCAAACATCCTTGCAGATTTGTGAGAGGAGTTGGCATTTCAGCAAGGACATATGATACACTGGGTGCTAGCCAGACGTCAGTGAAATGCACATTCAGCTTTGATCAGTTTTTAACAGGGGGGGGTGGAGTGGGTGTGGTTGTTTGCAAGTACATACCTCAGAAAGGCTAGCGGGTGGATGGTTGCGGGCAGAAGAGTGTCAGCCCTGCTCAACACTGGAGTAACAGCTTTGTTCTCAAATTAGGCTTCCTTCCCTTCATGGGTGTCTACACACTTTCGGCATCACAGGCCTACAGAGGAAAACCAGGTCACCCTTTGATAGATTATCTTGTAAACAGTGGACTTTGGCTATAGGAGCCAGCAGCTCTTATTAAGGTGCATCCTGCAAATACCTAGCTTAGTCATCACCACGAGCAAGTCTCTGCCCCATCCACAAAGCAAACCCAAGCCTGGCAGCATCTGAACTAGAGAGTCTAAATACAAACTGATGTGCTTGATAAGCTCAGCCTGCTAAACCCACACAGCTCTGCCAGCCTTACCATCCCTGGTTTCCATCACAAAGAGATTCCTACACCGCTAATCATTATGTGATGCTAGGGTGTCCCTAGAAAGCATTTCCTTGTGGTTTGAGTCCAGAGAATTATTGAATCATAGAACTGGCTGGTTGGAAAAGCCCTGATCGTCAAGTCCAACAATAACTTAATACCTCCCTGTACACAACTGTTAGACCATGTCCCTCAACACCTCAACCAAATGTCGTTTAAACACCTCCAAGGATAGTGATCCTGACACTCCCCTGGGCAAAGGGTTACATCCCCAGCCTGCCCGCTGCTTCTGCACATCCCTCTGCTCTCCTGCAGAGAGGAGATGATGTTGCAGCAATAGCAGGTTGGGAGGGATGGGGTGATGATGCTTCTCCTCCCCTTCCAGAGACCCCACAGAACCTGCACCACGAGAGCAAACACATCCTAAGCAGTCGCTAGCACCTGCGGCTGTCTGCAGCCCTGAGCAGCTGGGCACAGCGCTGCAGCCAGAAGCACCCGTGGCAGCGCTGGGCACCCACCACCCGCTCCGGTGCCACATCCCCAGCGTCCCACCGGGGTACAACAAAGCCGAGCCTCCAGTGCCCGCCGAGGGAAGGCGGGGGGCTGGAGCAGATGATACGCTTCACTGCCAGACGCCGGCAGACCCACTTCAGGCCGTCCCTTTCCACGTGCTCCTCTCCCTTCCTGGCCCACGGGCCAGCGTTGTCCCCTGAGCCCAGGCCTGTCGCTGTCAGTCCCCCGGCATATGGAGGCTGCGACGTCGCAGTGCGTGGCTGCTGGCGCGCGGGGCTTCCCTTCTGACACTGCTGCATTCAGCCCGGCCCACGCCGCCGCCGCAGAGGGATTCTTACAAAGGGGAGAATGCTTCCTTTCAGCAGCCCGGGGTCAGCGCAGGGCTGCTTCGCTGGCAGGGGTCAGCCATTAGGATGCTCGGAGATGGCTGGGATGCTTGGGAAGGGCAGGGTACTCCCCACCCCCCTGCTTCTCCCAGCGCTGCGCATTGTCACGATGATAAATGAGAGAGTGAGGTGGGGAAGCTCTTGACTGCGCGTGGCCCAGGCCCCTGGGGGTTCGCAAACTACTGCAAAGCGGCAGCTGATAAAATGGTAACTAATTCAATTAGTGAAATTTAATTTAGGTGGGGAGCGGATGGTGGCTTTGCCAAGACCATATGGGAAACCAGTGGTGTTTCCATATAGAAGAACTTAATTTAAACAATGAACTCATGGGTCTTCATAACCCAGCGGCCAAAGAGCCCCCAGGAAGCCCTGGAAGGAGTTGTACTGATTAACTAGACAAAAGCCTGGCAAGGCCGGGCTAGGCAGGAGGCAGCAAGGGGGAGCGGGTAGCACAAATGAGCCAGGTTCATGTTGCAAACGTGGCCGAGTTGAAAGAAATGCCTCCCAGAGTCAGAAAACAGTGTTTATCTCCTCACATATCCCCTGCCTGCTTCCTCCAAGCAACGTGATCCATGGCTGAAGCCCTGCAGCCCAGCGGGAGACAGCAGGAGGCTCGGACGTGCGGGGTGAGAAGGAAGAGCTGGATACGTGCTCCTCATCAGTGGGGAAACCGCTCTGAGGAGAGATGCCAAACTTCTGCAAAGACTAATTAGAGTAAAAGGCTTCCTGTCCTTCATGGCCCTGCACTGCCGTGCTCCCTCCAAGAGCACAAGACACCTGCTTTCAGAGTGCCTGACCTTTCAGAGGGGGACGGCTGGGTGGTGGAGAGAGAGGAAAAGGGGAAGTCTCCTGTCACAGGCATTTCTGGGAGGAGAAGGGCATGGCAGAGAAAGTGGGGAAGAACTGCCAGTCAGGGAAGCTGGAGTGGGGAGATACTCCTTGTCTGCTGTAGGACAATCATGCTGCAAAGTCCGTAGATCATAGCAAATCTCACTTTTCCTAACTGGATGTGAAGGAAAGGGATTTTGGTTTAGTTTTGGTTTGTTTTACATGACATCAAGCACCAGCAGTTTGGAAAGAGTGCTTTGAACGTGTCCTGCTAGCAAAAGCCTTCCCAGTACTGAAACCTCCCCTTTACACCCCTTCTATGAAGGGGTGTCAACCTTCATGGAAACCAGCTTCTAGGTCTGAAAACCTGGGAAATCCTTCTGAAAAGGCTGGCTTGCTCCTCTGGTTGGGGAACACAAACAACATCATGATCACTTTGCTCTGAAAGCAACCAAGCACCACAGGCCACTTCAGTATCAGACCCTTTAAAAGAAAACACAAAGTAAGCCACAGCTAGTTGTCCACAACTCCATCTCCAAGGCACTGATGTCTGTTGCGAGTAATCAGGGCTCAGCGGCAGGCTGGGAAAGCTCCAGAAATTCCAGCTCAGTTCCTACCACAGCTTAGGTTCATTTAGAGAAAGCCTGTCTTGTTACAACGCCAAACAGATCTGCTCTGGTGTATGGCAGACACATCCAAAGTAAGGCAGGAGGACATACGCACCTCCCAGCCAGTGGTGAGCTGAGACTCCACTGCTCCCCCAGACACACTGCTCACACTTATTGGAACTTGGAGCCTTAGAAGGAAGCTTTCCACAGCTGGAAGAGAGAAGCCAGGACTTTCAATCTTTTCCATCCACTTTTTTTTTTCTGTGAAAATTTAGAAGCAAAGATATGATGTTGCCTGGTAAAATTGTGAGACAATATAAGTGTGCTTGAATACTAACTGCAAATCATGCATTCAGCACCAACCCTAGCCCTTTACACTCACACACTTTCAGCACTTAACTGGTCTCTTTGAGGGATGCTGCTTTGGACACCAGTCAAAAACATTTTTTTAAACAATAACATATCCACTGGGAAGATGTTATTAGTTGATTGTTTGTTTGGGTTTTGTTCTTTTTTCGAATGGAGGAATTAAAAACTGTAGAAGCTTCCACAAATCTCTGACTCTCTGCTGTTTATTCCCAAAACAGCCAAAGTGAAAAGCTCTTCAGTGATGGTGTTATGCAGCAGAGCAGGGAAGGAATGAAGGGAAGAAGAGAGCTGATGGTCTCAGACATGACATAGGGAAAGTTTAAGTGAGTCCCCAGACTGAAGAGGTGCTGTGTCCCACAGGGAGCTTGGCAGACAGGAGAGGACAAGACGTCCTCGGTGCTCACAGTACACTTGGCTTCCAGAGGCTCCACTGTGCGCAGACAACATCTGTCTTGTGTACTATTGGAGCATTTTACTCTGCCACCCACCTACCCTGTGTAGCTTTCCAGGAATATTTGCTCCCACCTGACATTGACCTGCAATGAGTTTATGCCTCGAGGAAGCCAGTGGTGGCTGTAGCATGTCTTGCATGCTGTGTGTTGCCCAAACACCACAAAGGGTGTCACTGACTGATAAATTCCTGCAGAGGAAGGTGAGGCTCAGAAGAAAGGTGAGGAAGAAGGTCAAAGAGAGGTACAAGAAGAAAGGACTTGTTTGGTCTCCCATTCCCCACCTCCTCATTTGCAGAGTGCTAAAGCCATTAAATACCCATGGTATTGAAAGCTGTAGCAAAGTATGACCTTGTAAGGAAGATGAAATGGTAGCAAAAGCTTATTGGTCTCAGCTCCAGCATAGCCTCTCCCAGTACTTCCATCCCCATATGTGCTCTATGCATGTGTGTCACTGTGGGTCTTCCTGCCAGCCATGTGCAGCCACACTAATACTTCCTGAGCTTCTGGCTGGGCTGTTCCAGCTTCTTCATCCACCTGCTTAGGTTAAGGTGTCATTAGTGGCAAGCAGGTAAGGGTGTAGTCTCATCTTCACACCTAATTTCACATATGCCACAGACGACTTTCTATGGACCCCTTCCAATAAAGGCATCACAGAATAAGACACATCACAGAACAGGTGAGGCCTGAAATTGTGGAGAAGAACCTGGAGGTGCAAAGGAAGGAGGAGGTACAGCTAAATATGTGTCACTAATGCCTGGAAGACATTCATGAATGAATTATATGAGCCCATGTATGAGGGAACACAACAGAACTGCAGGATTTGTGCTCTTCCACACTTTGGGCAGTTTAGGTACCATATTGGCCACTACTTTGCTGGCTACTTGTGCTCACATCAGGACATAAAAGTGTAGCTATCAGCCATATGCCAGAGGAGAAGAGGCTCTACATAGGGTTTACATCCCTAGAAGATCCCTTGTCAGGCAGAATGATTCCACTGGCATCAGAGATGCTTTGTGCAGGCAGAGAGATGCAAAATGTGTAAAGGCACAGGGTGCAGGGAAGCATAGGAGCTGTCCTTCTTCACTATAAACCTGATGAAGAGGCACCTCAGGAAAATTAATTGGGACTAACCATCATGTGATCAACTCCCCCCCATGTACAGGCAGTAGGGAGAGAGAAAGGGGTGTGGGGGGGAGAAATATGTCACTGTGGTGGAATGCCTGCAAAGGAAGTAAGGTGAAGTTCTTCTTTTGCTAAGCCCACTTGGGCTTTGAGTCCATTGGCAAGTAAAAGGTGGACAGCTCTTCATAAACACTTGAAGGAACCTGTGCGATAGCACAAGTTGCTAGTAATGAATAACATGACGGATTTAAGACTCAACAGAACAAGGGAAAATCCAGAGCGGGACTTTCTGGGTTTTGTTTCTTTTATGCACCACTGGAACCAGGAAATATATCAATATGGAAGTTTAGAAACGGCCTGAGGTTTCACGGAACTTGCCTCAGAGTGGCCCAGTGCCTAACACTACCAGAACTTGAAACAGACACACACTGAAGTGCTGCTTTCAGACAGTGGCTCCGGGAATTTCAGAGAGCTGTTTAAAGGAACATGCCAAGGTTTGGCTGAGTTAATGATCAGGCTGTGTGGGAATTTCACTTCCCCCTACAGATGCATAAAAATCAATTTTGTTGTTTGTGAACCATCCACAACAAACACAGAATTTTTGTCTCTGCTCATGAACATTTTCGTCAGAGCAAACAATTAACCTCCTTGGTCTACCTGGAAAGTCATAACCTCTTTAAGATGCATACTGAAGGAAACATCTCAAGTTCTAACTGACTTCACTAAGAAGTGAGATAGAGGAAAGGTGAGCTTGTCCTTTTCTAGTATGCAGTATCAACCAGCCATCTGGGTCCGTGCCAAGTAGTTCCAAATGGCAATGCACCAAGACAGTATCCATGCTCAGCTCTTCTGCAGCACCATGCACTTGTGCAGGAAAAGCTACTGCTGAGAGACCCTGGACTGCATGTTGAGTGCATCATCACATTGAGCCTTGCCCATAGGGAGCTAAATTGCTGGTGGGCAGCCTGCAGCAGAGTGGGTGCCTGTGTTAGCAGAAGGAACTTGCACGTTGCAGAAGCACAGAGAGGGCCAATGCATTCACACAGACAAGAGTAAACTCAGCTACAACAGGATTTGGCAACCAGTGCAAAGCATTGTTTGCTTTGCTGTTGTTGGGAGTGCAGAGGAAGGCACAGCACCTCACAGAGGAGTGACATTTCATCTCAGTTCTCTGATCCAGATGACAAACTCAGAGACAAATAAGGTTGTACCTTAGCCTCTGGCTTTCTCCAAACGGGGTTGGCTTGGTTTAGGTTTTAGCTGCATCAGAGGCTGGCTTTGGTGTTTATCTTCTTCATAATATATTTCAGCTATAACTTACAAGTGAAGGGTCTGCCAGTCAGAGCCCTGCCTTAGGCATCACAGGCAGTTCTGTCCCACCTTACATGACCACATTCCCTGTGGTAGCATGTAGAGTGCACTTCCTTGGGTGGGAATGTAGGTTCTGCCTGTTTGACCTGCAAAGTTGGGTGAACAGACTCAGGTAAAGACGACGGATCAAATTTTGAGGAGCCCACACAACTGCAGATGTGATGTTTGAGACTGCTGAAACAACAAAGTAGAGTTCCTGCCTCTCTCTGTGGCAGGAGATAATGTGCTACTCTCTAGTAAATATCATTAAATACACCATTCAATGTAGTTGAAGCTTGGTATGTGCTTACATACCTCCAGTTTGATCTGCCTGTATGTCTGTCTCCTTTATTGTTGGGAAAACTCTAATTTAACTCAGGATCTCCACTTAGCCTGTAGGCCTGATCACTCTTTGGTGCTTTGCATAACAAACACTGCTTTGATAAACTCAGGTGTCCCCTTTCATGGAATCTGCGGGCTGGATAAGAGTCACCACCACAGCAAATTCGCATTTCAAATGACCTGCATAGTGCAAGGGCTTAAGCAGCTCTGAACACCTGCCTGCTACTGACAGAGCTGAGTGGCTGACATGCACAGAATGAACAGAATCACAGAACGGTAGGGGTTGGAAGGGACTGCTGATGAGCATCTAAGTCCACACCCCCTGCCAGAGCAGGTTCATCTACAGCATTTTACAGCATTACACATCTGTTACTCTACAGATGGAGATTCACCTCTCTGGGCAGCCTGTTCCAGTGCTCTACCACCCTTGAAATAAAGGACTTCCTCCTTATATTTAGATGGAGCTTCCTATCTCCAAGTTTCTGCCCATTACCTCTTGTCTTGTTATGGGCACCACTGAAAAAAAGACTGGCACCATCCTCCTGACTCCTACCTACCTGTCAAGTATTTATATGCATTGCTAAGGTCCCACTTCAGTCTTGTCTAGGCTAAAAAGCCCCAAATCCCTTAGCCCTTCTTCATAAGACAGATGTTCTAGTCCCCTAATCATCCTCGTAGTCTTTTGCTGTACACTCTCAAGCAGTTCCCTGCCCTTGAACTGGGGAGCCCAGAACTGGGCACAGTACTCCAAATGAGTCCTTACAAGGGCAGAGTAGAGGGGAAGGAGAACCTCTCTCACACAGAGAGAAGCAGAAGTCACAGTCAGGTGGGGCTTTCCCACAAATGCCCCACACAGGACAGGACCTTTTCACAATGGGCCACATGAGCCCAGGAGCCTCGGTGTTATGGTCAGCCTTGCATATCTTTGATTTCTCTTATTACTTTTGCTTTAAGATAATCTCTCTGAATACAGAAGACAAGATCCTGGCAGCCATACTCAGGGTCTCAGTTTTTGTACTCTTACTTTTACTGGTAAGGTTCCTATTTACCTAATGCAATGGGCAGGTCTGGCTGTTCAGAGCCTACAACAGAGCCTCCGTTTCCCTGGGGCATCCTCAGCCAACACCAACCAGAGCTTGTGAAGGACCTGACAAAGGTCTTCCTGATGGAGAGAGGCAGTTTCAGCAGGGTTTCTATGAGAAATGGCTTTTATTTCGCTCAGAGAAGTCACTATCTTTTTCTCGTATGACAGTGCGCCATGTCCCATGGCAGCAATTGTCCAATGGCAGTTGTATCACCTAGTTCTCCCTCCTAGCATTCACAGACACGTGGGAACTGCATGGCTTTAAAGAACAAGGATCTTGTCAAGTCATTTTGTTGTTTAAATGGTCACTTATGACTGAAGGCAAGAATAAAACTCAGACATACCTTAAGACAGCTCAGATGTATCTTAAGAAAAAAAATGGTATTTTACTGAGACAATCCTTTCCTCGTGGACAGGATCAGGACTGCCTGTAGAGCACAAGCTGCCTGTGCCCTCTGCTGTGCCCTTTCCAGGTAACCTGGTTTTCCTTACTACATGGTCCTGGGGAATGCATGGGCTCTGTCTGCTTCTTGAGGGACTCTGCTCACTTTTCCTGCAGAGGAGACTTCAGTACTGCACAGGTTTCACCAGCATTTTCCTGTGTACCCCAGATGGCTAGAGTTCCCAAACCTGTCTGCCCGTCCCCAGGCAGAAAAAAAACTTACATGTGTTGCTAAATCATTCCCTAAGTTGACTCTATCACTCTCTACAGTCTCCTACAAAGGAGGTTGTAGTGAGGTGAGAGTCAGCCTGATCTCCCAAGGTACCAGTGAGAGTATAAGAGGAAAAGGCCTCAAGCTGCACAAGGCAAGGTTTAGGTTGGGTATTAGGAGTAATTTGTCAAGCATACTATGTACAGTTCTGGAGCCCCCAACACAAGAAACACATCAAACTGTTGGAGCAAGTCTAGAGAAGGCCACAAAGATGCTCAGAGGCCTGGAGCTCCTCTGCTATGAGGACAGGCTATGAGAGTTGGAGGTCTTGAGCCTGGAGAAGAGAAGGCTTCAAAGACACCTTGTAGTAGCCTTCCAGTATCTGAAAGGGGCCTACAGCAGGGCTGGGGAGGGACCACTTACAAGGTCTTGTAATGATAGGATGAAGAGTAATGGGTTTAAACAGGAAGAGGGGAGATTTAAACTAGATGGTAGGAAGAAGTTATTTACAGTGAGGGTGGTGAGACACTGGCACAGGTTGCCCAGGGAGGTTGTGGAGCACAGAATCACCCAGTGTGATCAAAGATCACATTCTGTGCTTCTGTGCTCCACAACCTCCCTGGAGGTGTTCAAGGCCAGGTTGGATGAGGTCTTGAGCAGCTTGTTCTAGTGGGAGGTCTCCCTGCCTATGACAGGGGTTTGGAACTAGATGATCTTTGAGGTCCCTTCCAACCTAAACCATTCTGTGATTCTATGATTGGAAGAGATTGCCCAGAGAAGTGGTAGAGTCCTCATCCCTGGAGTTATTTAAAAGACCTGTACATGTGGTGCTCAAGGACGTGGTTTAGTGGTGACTTGGCAGTGTTGAGTTAATAGATAAAGTTGATGATCTTAAAGATCTACTCCAATCAAACCAAATCTCAGATTCTATGACCTCACCAGAGTGAACAGCAACTGTTCTGCTATGATGTTCAGAGCATTTCCTGAAACAAAAGGACACTGTCGTAGCCAGGGCTTTGTACAATGCACTCCACAAAAGGAGGGAAGGAAAGTAAATATAGAAAATTGAGGAGATATTCAGTGTTGTGAGAGACAACGAAAGGAAAACTGCCAGGAAATTACTCTACAAAGAGGCCAGATCCAGACTCCTTGGTCCATAATACTTATTCAGGCAGCCCCCATCTACTAGCAGCTGAACTCTGAGTGCATAGCAGCCCTGGAAAGGGGAGCAATCCCAGCCAGAAATTAGTGAGAACCTTTCCACTAAATTGGAGAGCCAGGCTCTTATAATATCTAAGCAAAGCTATTAGGTTGCTATCTGTGGGATTTCCATTTTGACAGTCTGATCCTGGCTGGGTGAATTTAAAGCATCCCTCCGCAAATATCCACAGACTTGTTTTATATTTGCATACTCATAGCCACAGCACACAGAACCACACACCAATACAGCCCAAGTCCATTTACCACCTTGTCATCTAGCCTAGCCAATGGAAGGAAAAAGAGAGGTATTTCGAGATGTAATTCATCCCATCCCAAGATAAATGGGATCAGCAGGGGGAGAAGAGGTTAAGCATGTATCTGAAGACGCCTCCATGGTCTCCCAGGAGGCATAGACAACTGACTTAGACTAAACACCTATCTGATAAATAAATAAAAAAAAAAGGATGAATCACATCATCATGGTCCAAACCAAACTGATAATACAATACAGATGTGTAGAGCATCTGGTAAGTGACCAGATGGTGAATTTATCATACCACAGCGTAGTTTCTTATAATATAAATACAGGCTGATGAAATAGTTGATTTGCTCAGCAGACGGCCTCAGCTTCATTACAAGATCTCATCTGGAGTCATTACAATTTGTCACAGAGCCCTGCATATATTTTTAGAAAATATGATGGTCTGGAAATAAAAGATTATGTAGAAGCAATAATTTTTGGTCAATTAATCTAAGGTTCTCTGCACTGAAAGAAATAAATAAAAAGAGAGAAGCCTAGCATCCGTTTTTTTCCTCACCATGTGCAGAAATTATATTTAATGCCAAATTACATTTAAATGAACAAAACCACACAAGACAACAATACATTAAGCCTACTAAAGATAGCCTCTCCCATCTATTTGCCTGTGCCTCAGAAGCAATGGTTTTATTTGGAAATGGTAACACAGATTTTGCTACAAGCCTCTTTGGGTCAAGGAGATACCAAAATGCTTCAACAAAACTAACTTCCATGCTGTGGAGACTCTGAAAATAAAGAGGAAAGTGAAAAATAGAAGACAAAAGTGGGCCTGCAGTTCCCTACAGCTTGAGTGTGAGCAGCTCACAGCCAGTACGTCCCAGGGTAGGACACAAATCAGATCATAGAATGGCTTGAGTTAGAGGAGGCCTTAAAGATCATCCAGTTCTGACCCCCATGGCATGGGCACGGCTATGGACAGGAACACCTCTCACTAGACCAGGCTGCTCAAAGCCTCATCCAGACTGGTCATAGACAGTTCCAGAGATAAGGTTGCCTTCATCATCTGCCCAAAGCAGATGGAGATGAGGAGACTGAGGGGTGACCTCATCAATATTTATACATACATAAAGGGTGAGTGCCAGAAGGATGGAGCCAGGCTCTGCTTGGTGATGCCTGATGACAGGACATGGGGCAATGGGTAGAAGCTGAAGCATAGAAAGTTTAATTTAAAATTGAGAATGATCTTTTTTTTTTTTCTCTGTGAGGGTGACAGAACACTGGAACACACTGCCATGGCGGGTTGTGGAGTCTCCCTCTCTGGAGGTATTCAAAACTTACCTGGACCTGTTCCTGTGTGCTCTGGTATAGGTGATCCTGCTCTGGCAGGGGGGTTGGACTAGATGAAGCACACATCTGTGATGCCACCTTCCCTGCACAGATGTGGGAGGTGGCAAGCCTGCTGGAGAGCAAAGTCTCAGTGTGGAAGATGCCAAGGAACCACGGCATGATCTCACACAGCTGCAAGGAGATCTTTTACATAGGGAGCAGCTTGCCGCCAAAGACCCAAAGGAGAAGGAAGATCCTTTGAGAACAGAATGCCTGGCCACTTACAAGCAGCTCCAGTTTTCAGCAAAGGCCAGCCCTGCCCCACCATGTGCTGAGAACCTCTGGGCAAGCACTGCAGACCCAGGTCATCCATAAAAGCACCTTTCTCAGGACCTGCCTGCTTCTGGGAAAGGCTGTGAAGATGTGCATGCTCATCCACAGAGGATCTTTTTTGATATATGCAGTCTGCCCAGGGACTTTTCCACTCAAGGAATTTTTTTTCCAGCTGTGTGGAAAACCAGTAAGAGCAGGCACTTGTCCAGTGTTTTCGGTCTAAGTTGTGCCTGCATTAGTAGCTGGCATTGCTTCATAAAAAGAAATATCATGTTGAAAATAATGTACAAATTATTTGGTCTATTAATCATTTAGCTTACATGACTTTGTCACTTTGAAAGGCTATAGGGAATGTCACAGCCCAGAAGAGTGACTCTGTGGGGAAATGCAAATCAATAGTTTAGGTAACTGCTGGTTACATCTCCTGAGTCATGTCTTTCCACTGAGCCCACGGCCTGCTGGTCTTGCTTTGGCTCTGCTCATGAAAGTCTATCAATTCAAATTTGGCCATTCTATCACCCCTCTCTGTCTCCCTTATGGAGCTTTTCCTCACAATAGCCCAAAGGGGGAGAGCCTAGAGGACTGTCACAGTGATAGGAATGAAGATGTGTTGGAGATAGCAAAGATATCATTTGAAAATCAGGGGACATATGGGATAGATAATAAGACTGTCAAGACTAATGCCCTCCAAAAAACATTCTAGTCTTGAGAGCAGTTCCCACTGCTACTTCTGTTCAGGCCATCTCTCTGCGAGCACCTGACAGACCTGAGACTCAAAGAAAAACTCCCTTGGGAAGTACTTCATAGACTTCATTGGTGTGTGATGGCAGATTTGGGGAAGCAGTTCTCTTCTGGACATCTGGAGGATATGTTGAAAGAAAGGTTCAAACAGTCCTCTAGCCAGAGCCATTACCAAAGCAACAAAAGGACCTGGGATTTGGTTTTTTTCACATGTGTGAGTCTGTGGTTGGTTTTTATCTTGATCTGCAAGTGTCTATGTGGCAGGAAGGATTCTGAGGGCTGCGGTAGAGGGTGGAATTCTGATAGTGGGAGTGGAAGAAATGCAAAGAGAAGGATGATGAAGAGGCAAAGTCTCCTCTTAAAAGCACAAGAGAGACATAAACGGCTGGTCTAAGTATCACTCACAGTTCCTCCCTGATCTTTATCTGTCTTAGGCACATTTTAACAAATGTCCACTCTTTCAATTACCTTCTGCAACAGTAACAACAACAACAAAAAATATTTTGAGACAAAGTAGTCCCAACCCAGTAATACTCCTTTGGGCATCATGTTTTGCATTTCCAGCAGAGCAGTTTTAAATGACACAAACACCTTTATCTGTTTGAAACTGTCCCACACATTGCAACTCAGATGTCAAGAGGAACTGTTAACCTCCATCAGCCATCTCAACACCCCTTCCTTGCAATCCTGCAAGCAGTCCAGTCTATATTTACACATCATTTAGTCTTGCTAGCAGCAAAGTTTACAAATACTTCATAACTGCAATTGTCTCTCTAATGGCTTCACTCCCCTTTTGACTTTGGCTGGAATAAATCTAGAGAGATTTTACTTAACATAGGAGAAATAAAACAGTGGATGGAAGAAGAGTCAGGCAGTGTCTGTTCCTGCAGCTCCTTTATGATTGTTACTTCTTTCTCCTCCATGTATTTTGCTTTTCTGTACACCCCTACTGGTAGCAACCAGTTACCAATATTACAGAGCCAGACACGGGGCTGCAGAGGTTTAGAGACACCAGACCAGAGGAACACTTCAGATATGACTGTTTAACCTTATGCAACCTGCTGACACCCGGCTGCTTCCTGCAGGGAATATGGGAAAAGGGAAATGACTCCTGCTCTGGTCAGCCGTCCTCACCAACCAGCCAACTACTCCCTTGGCTCTCACATCCCCACGCAACAATAGACTGCTCCCAAACCAGATACTCAGCACTATGCGCCCAGCAGGAAGGCAAGCAAGGACTGGCACCAGAGAGGTGGTTTCTCCAGCAGCAGTGTCCCCTGAGGCTCTCTTCTACTGATACCAAGATGGTTAAAAAACCTATCTCGAAGAGGAAGAAGTGTGTCCTTCTCGTCTTCACTTACAGAGGCAGAGCCCAATGACACCTTCAGGGAATGAAACAAAGCCACCTTGCCTCAGAACTGTCCTTTTGAGCTTGCTCTGCCATTCCCAGGAAGATAGACCTGAGAGCATTTCAATGCTTGGATGAGCCCAGCTCAAGGCTGCAGAGGAAATCTTCCTCTCCAGCCTACCCCCCATTCTGTCTCAATGATCCTTCCCAAACCCGAAGTGTGGCCTGTGCATGTCCCTCTTGAGATGGGTTGCATTTTTATTAATTTTACGGTAAATCACTTCCCCATTTCCTTTGTTTATGCTAGGTGGATTCGGTGGTTTCCATCTCTGTGTGACACAGCACTTGGCACATGAGCACAACCCATACCATCACTGCATCATATGCTTTGCTGACCCTCCAGCACTAGGAAAAGAAGGTAAAAGGGCTGGCTCCACATTGTCATTTCCCTTCACCCTGCTGCACCAGTTCAAATGGAAACTGCAGCCTTGCATGCCTTGGTTCCTTCCTCCTTCCAGCAAAATGGTCCCAATTGCTAGTGTAGCACAGCTCAGGCATGTGCTTGCCAAACAAGCACCACAAATTACTCAGCTCAACTGCACTGTGTATCATCTGCTTCTAAGGAGAGATAGTACTGATCAGTACAAATCATGGCTGAGCAGGTCAAGTTCTTCACTTACTTAAAGCAGGCCTGTAGCCCAATGGTGCTTCTCCTAGGCAATTTAATGGAGGGCAAGGCATTCTGCCTGATGCACTAGCCTGGTTGAGCCAAACTGCACTGTTTCGTGGAGTAATCCATGAATTTCATAGAATTATAGAATCAGTCAGGGTTAGAGAGACCACAAAGATCATCTAGTTCCAACCCCCCTGCCGTGGGCAGGGACACCCTACCCTAGATCAGGCTGGCCAAGCCTCAACCAGCCTGGCTTTAAACACCTCCAGGGACAGGGCCTCCACCGCCTCCCTGGGCAACCCATTTCATGGAGAATTATTACCTTCAGGCGTAGAAAAAAATTAAAAGACCGGACATAGAAATGAAGCACAGGTACCAAAAATGGTGAAAGTCTATGAAATCATCTTGTCCTTCCCCCACACTTAGTCAATATAGGATTGTTCTCTGCTGGACTCCAGAACAATGCTGCTTAACCTAGATACAATCATGCTGCAGGAACTGCCAAATACAATGCAATGAAGAGCAGAGAATGAGCTCATATGAGTTAATCCAATTCCTGCAACAAAACAATACAGGGGTCTGGTCTCCATCTTGCAGCATTCTCCTGAGCCAACCCTTCTGTACATATGCACCACTCAAACAAAAGTTAGAGCCACTGGTGGGCTGCTGCAATAACCTGGAGCTGGGATAATGCAAAATGACAATATCCACAAATATTCTTGCTGCTAAGGCCATTGCTTTGTTTAGGTGGAATCCACAAACCTGTTATTGACAAACATACAGAGCTTTATTTCCAAGAAAGCTGATGGAACGGAAATCCATTGTGTAGGTCAATGTGAATAGGTCCAGCTTGTATGGAAAGCACCCAGGTGGCTAGTAAGAAAACACCTTCTTATCAAATAAAACAATGCACTGCAGCCACCAGTGATTCCAAAGCAGTTAGGAGGCACCTCTATCCATGAGGCACACATCATCCAAGCAGAAGTCCAAAACAATGCCATATAGCAAGTGGACCACAAGAACAGGTAGCCACAGCCCAGCAAGCACTTTCCACAGCCCACAGAATCCACCATCAGCCAAAGAATTCACACTCACTATGTGCAAGACACATCCAAAGGTGCAAAATTACGCTTAAAGTGTGAAAAGGAGCATCCCAAATATTCCTTGGACTGGTATCCTACAAGGGTCATAATATCATCATAAGGTTCACCAAAACACTTTCCTGGAACTGACATGGGTAGCAAACCCATCTCCTCCTCCTCAAAATTGTGTAGTTGATAAAAAGCAGAAAGTCTTCCACCACTACTCTGTAGGCATAGTTATGTTTAACTTGCAGAGCAATGAGTCCTTAGTTAAAAAGTGCATGCGCACACGTACACAGAGCTTGCTCGTTTGTCTGACCACTACCTCACAATTCCTCAGCCAGAACCTAGAGTGCAAATAGAAAAATGCATTTTCATAGTTCTGATACTGGAATGCAA
Organism: Tricholaema leucomelas; assembly: GCA_013400475.1. Classification (NCBI taxonomy): domain Eukaryota; kingdom Metazoa; phylum Chordata; class Aves; order Piciformes; family Lybiidae; genus Tricholaema lacrymosa; species Tricholaema leucomelas. The sequence goes on along the minus strand of WAAF01012567.1, from coordinate 29,874 downwards.
CAGCACACACGAAAACGTGCCCACCAAATGCAACATACTCTCAGGAGCATAAGTAAAATAAACAAAGAGATGTCACTTCATCTGGGTCACAAGTTGACTCAACATGACATTTCCTTTTGTAGTGAAGAACACAGGATAAAAAAAGAGCCTATTTATACCCACGGGTATATATTTGGGTACTTTTTTCCCTAGCTCTCTTGGCTATTTTTGCAGTTAGGCAGTCCTAAGAGTTTAGAGGCTTTTCCCCCTTTCGAGGTCAAGGTTTTCTTTCTACTTGATCTCACAAGATCATAAGTCATAGTCCAACATCCTTTAAAATGACCTTGCTGTATGGCTGTGATCAGTGACCTCACCATGTGACTCTGCCCCAAAATCAAACATGAGACAGGGCTGCAAACAGTAACTTCCAGTTCAATACTACCAGCTTTTTAAAAGCATCTGGGACAAACTCCATTTCTCTCATGTTTGCTTTCTCCTCCTGAAGGATGCTTTGCAGCTGTGTCTCTTCCAGCAGCTCCCTGGGGAGCCCATTTACACTGTTGCTCTTGAACTGCTCGAGTGGGAACACACGTCCTGTGTCTCTAGGCACACGCTCACACACACAGCTCTGCAAAGCCCAATTTTGGCTGAAACTACTCTTGCTCTGCCTGCCTCATACAGAGCAAACACAGTGCTGGTCTTGGGCATGTCGCTGTGGTTAGGACACGAGAATTGCTGTGCTGGAGGCTACCCACGCCAGAGAAGGGAGAAATGGGCGATAGTTACTCAACTCCTTATGCAGGTATGCATCCATAGCACTCAAAACACTATGCACAGGGAATAAGAATCACAGGGAGAAGAGGAGATTGACCTACTCATCCTGTGAGCCACTTGGCTGCAGGGTGTACATGTTTCCAGCAACAAGGCAGACTAGAGCTGCCACAGCATCTTACACAAAGTCACTCCTTCACCATGAGTATCAGAGTGTGGCAAGCAGGAGTAACACATTGTGAAATCCTATTGAGAAAGCCAAGGCTTGCCCTGAGCTAGGCATCATGCCACAGTCCTTTCAGAAGGTGGCAACACGAAGCCAAGACTCATCGTGGAATGGTGTGTCTGGCTGTGTTAAGGGTGTTGGAGGAATCAAGCAGCAGGCTTCCCTTTTAACAAGGAGAAGAGGGAACACTGGCCAAGGCTAGCAACTGCCCAGAGCTCCCTGTCAGAGGGATGTTGAAGCATTGAGTAAATGAGATTATAGTCATCAACAGCTCATCAGCCCTGTGAGATGGACAAATGCAACTATGCCAGTGCTGAGAGCATAACAAGTGTCTGTTGTAGCTCTCCAACAGAGTGGTCCACTAGTCTCAGTCTCATTCCTCTGGGCAAAGCCACCCTTCTGAGCCACTCAGCTACAGACATCAAGCAGATGAGGAACCAGGAAGAGGACCTGCATTGTACAATAGCAGCTCAGCTACACACAGCTCCCTGCATCATGCCGGTGCTTCCTCTTGTGCCCCTGGCAAAGGGCTCCTCAGGCTCACAGCTTACTGTGGCTGCAAGGTTAGCAGGAAAGGCTGACCTAACCCCGCACCAAGCAGGCCCTCAGACCTATTGTCTCAAAATCAGGGTAATGATGGATGCCTAGGATGTTTCATCATTTCCCAGCACTGTTACAAGGCCCACATTTAAACCTCATCAAAAACTTTTTGGTTTCCTTTCTGATTTACATGTGCCTGGAGTGCTGGCCATACAGCCCCCCAACATTTGTTCCCCTGTTACTAAACAAGGGGTCCATTTTTCTGAGGACAAGTGGTGCTGCAGAGCAAACCTGTTAATTGAATGTTTGCATTAGCAGCAAAACTCCAGTAAGGAGCCTGTCACGTGGGAAATGTCTTTCACATTCTCCCCATCCCTCTCAACCATCCACCCAACCTTCATTGCTCCCTTCTCAGCTCTTTCCCACACTTGCCACAGGGTCAAACAAATGAAGAGCTGTGTGAACCAGCAGTAGAAATCAGGACAACGAGCCTCCAAATGCATTTAACAGAGAAGTTAAGACAAGAGGATGAAGAAGCTGAGTAACCTGGGCTGAGCGTAGATAGAGCCCCTGGGTGTGGGGAAGCCACAGGTGAGGCTGGTCAAGAAAGTCACAGCCCTGTGGTGCTCTTGGGGTCTGGTATGGTCACCAGCTGGATCTTCCTGTCAGCATCTCTTCCCAGAACAAGGTCTTCTTTGGACAGGAGCATGGTGTCTTCCTTGTGCAAGGGCAGCACAGGTCTGCACACATTCGCAGGCACAGTGTGACTTTGACATTTGGCCCTCTTCTCTAATTCCCTTCTGTTAATGTTTTTCACCATATTTGTGCAGAAATGACACTCAAGGTTTCCGGTCTTGACTGGAACTTTTCTGCCACTGTCACAACAAGAACTTATCAGAACAGTGGTAGCCATAGCACCATCATTTGGAAAAGAGATTGTGCACAACAACTTGCGTCTTTCGGTGGCTAACGTAATAACGCAGCAATTACAGCTCTCCTTTGGGTCTGGTCCAGCTGTTTGTCCAAGATGTCTCTAGGTGCAGCTGTTCTCACCACCAGACCCAGATCCTTTTAGTTACTGCTGACTTTATGCCATAATCCTGCTTACAGATTTTGTTTTTCTTCCTTGAAAGCACCTGCTCAAGCCGCACGGACGGTTTTGTTATTAGATAGCCAAGAAAGGCAAAAGTTCCACGCCTCTTCCAGGCCTTTCACAGTATAAGACAAGCTTTCATTTTAGAGGTCACTCTCTTGTAGATTCATTTCTTTGTAGAGCTGATGTCTGCTCCCAAACTTGCCTTCTACCTACAGGTCACTTGCAAGGGGCAGTATGAGTTAACTTGCCTCACACAGGTAGGCTGTGGATCATTGCAGTGAGTACAATGTAAATATCTCTAGGAGCTTTGGCAGACAACTTGGATAAAACAGAGAGGGAGAGGATGTGCCTCTCACCAGAGGATGAGATTTTCTCATCTTGTCTGTGCTTTTGATCTTTAGTGTGGCTTTGAGCTATTATTTGCACAGGTTAAAGCTGCACAAAGGAGGTAAAAACCGGCGGCTCCAGCAGGAACCCGAGCAGGGCAATCTGTGAAGAATAATTCTGCCGTTCATCTGAAAGCAACCCAGATGCCTAGGATCCCAGTGCCACCAGCGACAACCAGGCCCAGCAGGGCCTGCCCTTCGGACGGGAGGAAGGAGGCGCAGCTGCCCGGGGAGGCAGCTGCCTGGGGTCAGGCGGCACGTGTGAGCCTCTAGCGCCGGAGGCCCCAGAACCAAGAAAAACAGCTTGGTCGCGCTTCCTCCGTGCTGTTGGTGGGCAGGACAGCTCCAGGGGTTTTCTCCAGACTAGTGGGTAAGCAGGCAAAGAGGGACATGTGCTGTGCTTGCAACCAGCTGCCTGCCCACCTACACTCTCCTGCTGGCACAGAGCTCTGCAGCTATATGCCGAGCAGCGCCTGCCATGTTTTCTGTCAGCACTTGGGCTTAGGGATGTTAGACCCCTGTGCAGGATGCAGACTGCACTCAGCCTTTGTGGCCAGCTTGGCTGTGGTCCCAGAGGCTGGAAGAGAAGGTGAGAATGTATCTAGGAGGAACATGCCAAAGGTTTGCCTCATGGACTGGCAGAGTCCTCTGCCACCCATTCACTGGTGGTGCACTGCACAACTTCTGGGATTTATACCCAGAAATTACAATTATGACTTTTTTTCCCGTCCCTTCTACCCCCTCCATACTTCTGGCCTCTCTCCTTCAAAGCCCAGCAATCTGATTTCCCCTTGCCTTGCTCACATCCACGTAGCTGCAAAGCAGATCTCCCCAGCCTGAAAGCACCACGAGCATCATTGCCTTCACAGAGCACTGAATCACAGCCTCAGCTGTAAAGGAGAAAGGTATGGGCTATTTGTGGTCCTCTTCCCCAAAAGTGAGCCTGGTTAGCTGTGCCTTGGCTGCCCTTGTACAGACCTGTATCTCACTCACGGAGCCCATTTCTTCCTTACTTTTTTGGGGGGAGGAAAAAAAGAAAAAAGGGAAAAAAAAAAAAAGAACTGAGGTCACTTTCAACAATCCTCCTAATATCAGGGCTGGATGGACCTACCTTCCTAAAGCTAATTGTGAGGCATTTAGAATAAACAAATCACTTCAAAAGGCACCAAAAAAGAGTTGGTCCCTCTCAGAAATATGGCTGTCATTGTCCAGCAGGCATCGGTGTGCTGTGAAGAAAACTCTGTCACATGCCATGGCTTCAGAAAAGCATGATAAAACACTCACAGCGTTCCCTTAGATAAGAGGCCACAAACAAACCAGAAACAACAACTGAAAATTCAATCCAAGGTTTACTCCAGGATGGACATCTTGCTACGATAAATTAAGGTGGTTTTCATTATTAAAAATAAACAAGGCAATGAAAGTGAACCACGTCACCATTCATACACTTAAAAAACATCTTTAATCTGCTTGGGAAAATCTTTACCCACCCCCCCCAACAGGAAAAAATATTAGTTGTCCAGATAACAAACAAAACAAAATCAACCAAAGGGCATCAAGAGACTTCCTGAAATTGAAAAAAACAATGTTGGGTGTAACAAGCTTTAAAAAAAAAAAAAAAAAAAGAAAAAGAAAAAGAAAAACACAACAAAACACATAGCAAGCAGAATGATTCCTCCAGCTTCTTCAGGTCATCAGTGGTTTCAGGAACAGGAGGAAGAAATACATAAGCAGTAGAATGTTTTATTTAACTTTGCAGCATTTTACAGCTGTTCTAAGCCTCTTCCCTTCTCCCACCCAGCTCCCCCCTCCCCCCCTCCCCCCGCCCC